>JANCRC010000019.1:7125000-7725000 GCA_024362995.1 Heteromeles arbutifolia
GTGCCAATTATAAAAAATACCACTGACTTTACACGCTTATTTCTCCTTCGTTGTAACTTTGATTCACGAATGGTTTTTGTCCACGCGTTTTTAGGATCGAGCTCTATTCGAAATACTAAGAGTGAACCTGAAAGTTCTACGGGTTTTAAGGGTAATTACGAAAAGTCAAATTTTGTAACTAACAAGATTTAACGAAAATAAAATAAATTTGCGGGAATGAAATTTCACATGTACCCCTGGATTTCAGCAGTCAGCTTCGGAGAATTCTACTGGAATCTTGGCCACTGGTTCTCTTGTACTACTTGTACGGCTCATCTTTTCATTCGAGTTTGAGGCTAGGGCTCTTAGGATATTGAACTGCAAGCTGAATAAATAGCTAGGCTTACGTGTTTTAGATTCTTTTTGAAATGCTCATTTGTTTTTCTTCCTGCACTATAGATTAGTTTAAAGTATAACTATGCTCGTATACAAAAGAAATCCCCATTAGCAGCTCGATTGGACTCTGCAATTTGCATTTGTATATTACTACGAAATCCTTGAGCACAGATGTTTAAGTGCATAAACTGTTTACCTGCTCCTTCATCTCTCAGACATACTTGTAAATCACGTTTCTTCTCATGAATTTTAAATAAGTGATGTTTAGGTCAAGTTCTCGAAGCAATTTAAATACTAGTATGAAATGCTTGAGCCAAGTTCTCACTCTCTTCCTCTTTCACTCGTCCAATACCATCTACTTACCTGAAACGGGTACGTCACGAAACCATAAGTCAAGAGTATAGAAGAATTATGAAAAAGGAAGTGAATTCAACCGACCTTATTATCTTCTTGCACACCCTTATTTATTCATTCTAGCATTTGAATTAAATGAATCAAAAAGAAAAGAAAAAAAATCAAACAATCGAGAATGCAGAATGAGAGAAAACGTACGGATATCATTTCCTCTCGAAAAACTCATTTACGTAAAATAATGCCCATAAGCTTACAGAAAATCAGAGAATACTAATTTTAAATAAATATATAACACAACATTTTTCTTTCAATAATTTCATCGCTTGAAATTTCTTGTTCATACATTCGATTTGCTTCCCCTTCTGAGAACTTAATTTTACAACTGACTCACAAAATGGCACTTGCAGGAAGCTATCTTTTTAGCTCTAAAAGAACTGAGACCCGCAAATATATATGCCCTGCGCTAATACAACTCTAAACATTCCTCGGACATTAAACGTAGTTTACTACTACATCAGTTAGCCAAATTAGATTCAAAATTACAATCGATGGCGAAAGCCCCCCGCCCAAAGAGTGCCATATCAGTATCTGTAACCCACCGGCATCCCAAGCTTGTCCAAGCGACCAGAACCCGGGTAGGCTTTATTTGCAAAGTTAGCGTGCAAGGCAGATGTCCGTTGTGTAATTGATCTCGACTCACCAAAGCCGTGAATGGAGTACCTCTTTGTTGAGCTAGACCTATCATAGTGAGGCCTCTGCTTTGGAGCACTAAGAGACCTTAACTTAGCCTTTGATGATTCAGTGCACGCCATGTAATTTGGGTAATCGGAATAGCCACTTAGGTAACTTTTTGAGCCATCACTCCTTGTAGGAGTGAAGGGGCTTCTCTTCGAAGTAGCTCCCTGTGATGAAGCAGAATATAACTGCGGACTACAGTTGGCAGTGCAGAAAGAGTCTTCCTCAACCTCTCGAGAGAGCTTCAATGGGCTAAAAGACTGGAACTCACAAGACGATGGACTGGGAAGTGTGTGATGGCTTGTGGAGTCTTTTGAAGTGGTAAAGCTATGGCTGTATTGGTCTGAGGCCACAGCAAGTTGGGTAGAGTGAAAAAGATTTCTCCGTTTAGGTGCAATGTATGATTTCCCAGTATCGATTTCGAGGACCCTGTCATTCTTTTCATCATCAGTAGTTCCATTGGACTTGGAGCTATTTCTCTGCAGGATGTAATAGGCATGAGAATCTTATATAAGTAGCACACATGGAAATCCAGAGGAAAGACAGGATTTGAGCATACCCGGAGTGTTGAGAACTGCTCATGCTTTGTACTCCTTGATCGGATAGGATGTTCAAATTTTTCAGGGGTTGCTGGATCCTGCATGTAGATCAAATTTTTCTTGTTTAATGAATAAACAAACATTTGGTAAACACAGATGATAATTTGGTCACGACGACTCGTAAAATACACAAATCAAATGCGAATACACATTCAATTTAAAGAGTATTTCCCTTATATTGTCCTCAACCAACAATCACACATAATGAGAAACAAATTATGTACTGCAGATTACAAAACGTAGTGATTTACACGTACACAGTTAAAATTAGACAGCTAAGTAGCAAGTAGATAACTCAATTCATTTCAATAACTAAATTCATATTGTTTTACTGAAATAAAACCGTATAGGCAGTGCTAGTACACGGTTCAATTGATGTGAATGATCAGTGGGACAAGGTAAATCTATGTAGTAGTAGCTTGTAAACCATCAATGTGTCCCCTCTACCATGTTATATGCCTCCCAAGTTTGATAATGTACATTAACTGTTATACGTATCATGCTACTTGTCAATCTGCCACTCTCATTTATTCGACTGTGAAAGTGGTGTCCACACAAATAAAGCATGTAACTACACATGAATGCATCATCGAGCTTTTATAATTTCCACCAAACAACACTTCATCACAACATTATATGTCTGTACCGAGAAGTACATGCGGGAATCCAAAAGTTTAAAAACAATTGGTCCCCACACTCAAAAGTCCATGATTTCAATTTTTAAAATCTATTTGAAAAAACTCAAATTGGAGGGACATAAATTTTCCTTACAGGTTGGTGAAACTGAGAAGATTTGGTCCTTGAGTGTGAGAGCTCAGAAATCTGGGCCTGCCGTGCTCGAGCTCTTGCCTGCGCTCGCAATATGGCTTGCAACCGCTGCAACCGGTCAGCATAAAACTTCCTCACAATATGACCTCTAACCAACGCCTGAAGTCGCACCAATCCCTTTAACGCTCGCAATGCTCTCCTTGCCTTCAAAATGTCCATTCAATAAAGTAAGTTGACTTGTGAAAACCCAATTAAACTCAGCGGAGACGATACTAATCACAACTAAAGTAATAACGAAAAGCGTTTCACAAACCAACATTTCCATAATAATCAAATCATAACAAATTGACAACAAAACCAAGATATGTGGTCTCTTTTCATCAAGGCATCAGTAAACAGATTCATAATCTCATTCATTGAAGAGCTTAAATTCAATGACACTTGAAATTACGGCGCCAAGGAGACCAACATAGAATTTTGAATCAAACAGGCGCCTAAAAGAAAGTAATTTTAGGCCAGTGATAGCAAATAAATCTATGACCCTGACATGGCAATGAGCAAACAACGACATTTCACTACCAGCCCTGCAAAAAGGTCAAAAAGTATTGTCCACTGTTTGACTGGGATCTATCTACATATTAATACAAAATTGAAGAACCCAACCTACACTACACCCGGGAAAGACTTCGTGTTACCTACACCCCCAGGATCCACCGTGGCGTCCCAGACGAAGTTAAAGCACATGACACTGTATCATTGGTCTGGGACATGACGGTGGCATCCCTGAAAGAAAGTATCTCTCCCCTCCTCCCCTCCTACAAAAGTCAATTAGGAAAGTTCTTTTTTAGGAACCCACCAAACTTTAAGTGAGCAGGACCCAACAGGCAAAAACGTCAACAAGCATGGAGTTGAACTTTTAGCCATCCATCCACTCACTAAATTGCATATAACTACAAAGGGATTGTTAAACTAACTTGATTACATTCAGAAAGTCCCATCCTACTAACTCCTCCCCCACCCCACATGACCAATTTGTATTAAATTAGCCTAGGAAAGATCAAACGCTTTAAAAAATGCATTTGTGCAAAAAAAGCTAAAAGCTTTAAGAAATCACTGAAAAAACCCTATTGTTTAGAGAACCTAAATGAGCAGTAAAAAACAGAAAAGCCAAAAGTTTAAAGAAATCACTTAAAAAAACCAATTGAAATAGAAAACAGTGTAGTAATTAACACCCCCATGTGCGCAGTAAAAACAGAAAAGCCAAAAGCTTTAAGAAATCATATAAAAAAACTTAAACGTACTTTAAAAAGAATGAGGATTTCCGTTCATCGTGCGGTGCATTGTGCGGTCAATTTTTATTAAGTACTGTTTATATTTAATTTTAAATAAAAAAATTTACAATAATTTCTAATCGCACGATATACGATGAACGGATAAAATTGAAGGATTTCCGAAATCTTCAAGAGAGGAACCTCATTTCTTCAAAAAAAAAACCCTAATTTGCAGTAAAAGAACAGAAAAGTCAAAAGCTTTAAGAAATCACTTTAGAATAAACCCAACTGAAATAATCCCCAACTGATTACATGAAGCAAGTGTTAGGTAGGAAATTAAAGAGCCTCAAAGAGCCTCAGTAAATCCATGACACTGACATTTAGACAAACATGTCACAGGCAAAACCAACTCATCCACATTTATCTCCAAAAACCACCTACAAAATGCAGAAAACTAAAATAATTCACCCTAAAAAAAGAACACAACAAAATTAGAAATCAGATTTTATGCAATCTTCCAATCACCAACAACCAAAACTTTTTTGAACATACGGTATTATTTACACTAAAAAGAAGAATGTCGGATTCGCCTAACAATAGGCTAGCAATAACGTAGTTCAAATTCACTTTTGACAAGAATCAATCCTTAAAACCTCTCACATTAAAAAGGAAAACCACTGAACCGTAATTCGCACCAACAACCAAAACTTAATCCACAAAAAAAAACCCTCACATATTAGATTCTGACCCACCCACTCTGTGAAAACGCCAACACAAAAAATGGAAGGCCTCTAAATGGAAGGGCCATGTGTGGGGGTGCCGAACCCTTTGGGAGATCCAGTGGTCCACGCGGTTTCCCTTGGATGGGAGTGCAGTGCGCACCCACTGCGCATTTTAGTGGGGTTTCGAGCATTGAAAAATGCAGAGGGGTACCCAGAAATGGCAGTGGGAAAGAAGCTGCACGCATTGCCGTTTTGGGAAAAACGACACGGAATGTACAACTCGATGCAGCCCCAACTGGATATTAGAACAATTCTACGAAGACCAAAACGACGTCGTATCAGACCTTCTCTTACAGAAGGTGCAACAGAGGAACTGTGTATGGTAAGAAGTACTGTTTGTGTAAGCACGAACCAGAAAGTGTGGAAGAAGGGACACGTGTCAGCTTCCGGGCATAATGCTAATCCCGGTAACTTAATCAGAGATTAACGGTCGTTTAAAAAATTAAAAAATAAATTATTAAGGGAAATAATAGGGGGATACGAACCAAACAGCCTCGGAAGGCAGCTTGAATTTTCACAGCGGCCAATTCTTCCTCGCGAATTCCAACGCGGTTCCCGCTAGCGTGCACCGCGGGGCTTCTGGCGCAGCTTCCGCTGCTAGAGAGCCGGACCACCGCCTCGGCGGCGTGAGCAGCAGATACTGCTGCTTCGGCCACGGCGATTGCGTGTTTGTTGGGATCGGCAGCGTCGGTGGAGGAGTCCAAGCGGTGGTGGAGCGGTGCGGCGTCATTTTGGTGGTGTTTTTCTCTGTAGGACTTGACGAAGCTCCAGCGGCGTTTGTCTTTGGTGGGTGGTTTGGGAGAGGAGGAGGAGGAGGTGGTTTGGTGGGCGGGGTTGGGCTTTTTGAGGCCCAGGATGCCCCGGAACCATTTGGAGGCTTTGCCCATTGTTAGGGGGTGGGGAGTGTGGAGGCTAAGGGTGGTGGGATGGGAGTGGGGTGGGCAAGTGGCGGAGGTTATGGAGTTGCATTTGCAGTTGCAGAGGGGAGAGAGAAGAGTGGGAAGGGGAAAGGATTGGGAGTGAAAAAGAAAGAAGAGGAGGGAATTTATATTTTATACGGTGGAGATTTTGTCAAAAGGAGGGAGGGGCCGTTGATTAACACATATTTGTTGTTGGGAAGTGAAAATCCATAAAATCCATGCTTTCTCTCTGCATGGCGCGTATGATTCACCCATTGCTACTTTCTACTTCTTTTTCTAATTCTTTTTGTTTTTGGTTTTGGTTTTTTTGTTTTATAATTTTTTGGCCAATTAAAAAATAGGAGTAAAGAACAAAAAGATTGGAATAATTTGGGGTGGTTGATAACGTTTTGTTTTCTAGCGTTTATTTTAATACAAACACGTAGAAAAGATGATTTGTTTCAAAAAAAAAAAAAAAAAACAGATAGAAAAGATGATGATATAAAATTACAGTAGATAAAGTCTCGACGGAGAGAAATGACTTCTTGAGAAATGACTTCTTTCTTCTGTTTGCAAACAATATATTTTATAATAAAAATTTCATAATTATAATTGTTTAATGTCTTAATATCTTTACAAAAAAATCATTTGAAAATGGATCGTTCAGTTCTTTAAATATATCAAATAAATTGACAATTTATCATTAATATGTTTTTGATTGTACTGTTGATTTATATATTATTACAATTAATTTTGTATAAGTAATTATAACTAATTTTACTAGTCAATGTTCTTCTTCCATTCATACCCTTTTTTTCTTCTTGTATCTCCTTTTTTATAGCTTCCGTTGGATGCGCATGCATATTCGTAAGGTGTTTTAAGTTGAGAGAGGTTGAATTCTTCTTAAGACATAAACCTAAACACATGCATAAAACTAAGGATTGCCAACACAAAAGAGACGTTCAAGGTTTGCTTAATATTGTGTTTTAGACTAGAGTTAGTCGCAACTTACAAGCAATTACCTATTAAAAGACGTCGTAAAGTAGGTATAGCGTTATCAAACTTTATTTAAGCTAATTAAGTGGAGGCAATTATTACTACATCAAATGTAAAGGAGATCAAAATTTTAAACCAAATGAAGTGTCATCAATAAAAAATAAGCATGTTAATCAACACTTAAGTAATAATCCAATCATCAATAACCACATCATTTGATTTAAAAAATTTTGATTTCTCTAGCATTATCCAAAGTTAATTGGTCCAACTTTATCTTCCTTATTCAACTAATTCAAAACTCTTTTGTAGTTACAATATACAATCACAGGAAGGGAAGGGATTTCCAATTTTTCCCAAAAAGTTGTTTCTGCTAAGCTTTAAGATAATCGTCTGCAAAATAAGGAAGTTGAACATTTGATTAACTGTACTTTTAAAATGGGTTCATTATAGTAACACTCCATGAGATTTATCGAGTGTACACAAAACTTCCTAATGTTTGAAGCATTACACTAATATCCTCTTAGGTTTTAATTCTCTTTCATAAGACCTCTTCAATCAAAATTTTGTTTATATATTTATTAATTTACCCTTATAAATTACTCAAAACTAATAAAGAAAATTTTATAATTATACAAAAAAATTATAAAACATTAAATACTTCAAAAAAACAAGAAGAAGACAAATCTCCCCCGTCCCCAACCCATCTCGGTCTCCCAAATCTCCCCCCCCCCCTTCCATTTCCAATCCCCCGACGACTTCTCCCGCTTCCACAACTCCTCTGCTGCTTTCATGATTTCTTCTTTCTAATTTAGTGCAGAATCAAATAGTAAGGATTTAATCTTGATTACAAAATTATAATTTTATTAGGCAGAGATCATTTTTTGGTTTGTTGAAAGTTTGAATGGGTGGTTGTGACTTGTTATATGAAAGGGAATTAAAACCCGAGGGGGTTGTGTAATGTCTAAAAAATAAGGGATTTTGTGAAAACTTGATAGACCTCAAGAGGTGTTAGTGTAGTTAACCTATTTTAAAAGTGTTGTGAGTATGAAAAGCAGTTAAAAGTATTTGTTAAATTTTAATGTGAAAGTGATACAATTAATATAATGAAAAAAAATGGACTTGATAGTGTAGGCAATGACAACAACAAACGTGGCGAGGGCAATGTTTGTGATGGTGGTGGTGGTGCCAATAAAGAGCTGTGCTGGTTAGATTGCGGAGGTAACAATGGTGGTAGGGACAGCTACAACAGTGACGGTGGCAGTTGCAGTTGTGGTGGCATTTGTGGCGGTTATTTTATGATGGTGGTGGTGGCGGCAACGATGGTAATGGCAATTGTGGTTGTGGTGACGGGTGTGGTTGTGGTGATGGTTATAGTTGTGGTGGAGGTTGTAGTGGTTGTGGTGGTGGCAACAATCGCGGTGGTAATGGCAATGATGGTGCAAGATGTTATGGTTTGTAATGGTAGGTGATGTATGTCACTTGTACTCTAAGAATAAAATGTGTCTAGAAGGATAAATAATGTTGTTCTTTTTAAATTAATGTGCGTACTACAGAAATTAAAGACATTCATGAAAGGCTCAACTCCGATTTTTATTAAATCAGCATTTAAAAGCAACCTACAAGCTGCTCTTAAATTTTTTTGTCTGTATGCCAAATTGAAAATTTGATACAATTTTACCAACTTAATGTCTAACTACATGATTTTGAGTAACTGGTGTTTAGAAAGCTAAAATTGTAAACTATTACCTAATGAAAAAAGTTGCATGACTAGGAAGGGTGAGTGGGTAGAAAAATTATAGAACGTGAGAGAATAATTTATACTTTTAGTTAGAGCAATTTTCCATCACAAAATGAGTTGAGTGGGGGCAGATACTCCGAATGGGCATTGCTGCCTGCGTCCATGCACATTAGTCATATGACACACTTCACAAAAGTAGTGATAACCTTTGGTCTCACCTAGAGATGGGCAATGTCTGGTTTATTGTGGTTTAGGGGTGAAACCAAAATTGAAATTGAATTTTTTTGCTGTTCGGTTCGGTATAATTTTGAAGCTTTAAACGAAATGGAACCAAACCAATTGGTTGTGGTTCGGTTCGGTTTCAAACTTTTGCTGTAACAGCCCGTCCGGGAGATTTCGTACGACGGATGTGAAATGACGAAAATGCCCCTAGGCGTTAATTAAGGTATGTGTGTGTATCTAAGTTTGGGAGTTTGGTTTGGTGGTATTTGGACCACACACACACACACACACATTCACTATTTCTCTCTCTCACTCCCGCACTCTCTCTCTATCTCACAGACTCTCTCTCTTTCCTTCCCTACGTACGGACACATCCAAATCCTCCACAAACTTAGCAGATCGAGGACGTGAAGATCACCATTGTGTTCATCTCGTCCCTACGAACACATTGGTACAAGTTTCAGGTAAGAAAGCTTTCGAAACCCCAAGTTCCCACAACCTCCGATTTTGTCACTATTCATGCTCACGTAAAACCTTGTGTTTTTGGAGATTTCAATCTCATAGGGAGCTTTATGAGGTCCTAAGGAAGCTCGGAGTAGTTCGTTTGAAGATTTTGGACGTCGGAATAGCGAGATCGGGGAGTTTTCGTTTTGGCCGGAATTATCGAGGCTTTTTTCGGCGAATCCCCAGTGAGTTGGGGGTCGAGTTAGGTATGGTTGTGTTCATCTTTGTGAGATCTTCATTTTGGTATAAAGTACATAGAAAATGGTGCAAAAATGGAGAAGAAACTATAGTTGGAAATTTTTCCAGAAATCGGCGAACAGTCGCCGGCGACCGGTGACTCGCCGGAGAATACAGGGAATATTCCTTCAGTTTTGACGGAATATGCAGACGGCGTCAATCATCTTTAACTGTTACCGTTGGGTTTTAACGGAATATTCCTGACGGTGTTAACTGACTCCGTCAGTATGCAGATCACGTGGCCGCGCGTAGGGGCGCATCTGGTTGTGCCTTGGCCGGCGCATGGGTGGTCAGAATTTTTTTTTTAAAATATGGGGATGTTCGTGAGGTTGTGTAGATCAAGGTGGTATATTCATATACCCAATTTGAGCAGTGTATAAGAAGTTATTTGTAAGGTTTCGATTATGTGCGTTAATTAACGTTATTTCAGTTACTTCTCATATAGGCGAGACCTATCCGGAGGACGAGCGTAGCCAGGCTAGGCACGGGGGTTACGACCCGGCTATTTATCAGTGAGTGGGCTTTTGTTTTCCGTATATACCTATATAAATGAGATTTTTCCCAGAAAATCAATTTATGTGAAATGTGATATGAAATGCCTTGCAAAGTATCTGTTTATTTTATTATGCGTTATTGATTGCATATATTAATGATGGTGATGCGGACACACAGGTAAGTGGCACGTTAGTTTATATACTAGTTATGATGACAACGAATGATATGATGTGATGTGATGTGATATGATTAGAGCTTATAAACATGCACACTGATATTAGTGTTCTCGCCCAGAGATAGGGGCTCAGTCTTTCACGTGATGTTCACCTCCCGCACCGCATGCTCGCCTTGGATCCAAGTTAGGTGCTCAGTCTTGTCGAATAAACCACTATAAGTGGATTCGACTCGTAGGTGACCCGCGAATTATTCGCACAGTCTTCACGTGAATGTAGCACTAGAGCATATTATTCTATATTCAGTGATGTTGTGCAGACCACTAGAGGTGGCATTGATGTGTGTGCAGGATATGTATATATGATATGATTGAGATGATTATGAGCTATATGATATGATGAGATTGTTATGAGCAGCCGAGGGCTGAGTTGATTATCTAGTATTCAATCACATTCACATAGTTATGTTGTGGCATTCAGTTATGATACTTTGGCATGGCATACATACATATTTTCTAGTAGGATTTTGAGAAATATATATATATAAGTGTATACTTTATTTATGGGAAATTATACAGGTTTTACGACGATGGGTTATAACTTTTGAGAAAGGAAAGGTTTTGAAAAGATTTGTTTTTGCCCACTCACGCTTTCTATTTTTCGCCCCTCCAGGTATTAGGTAGCGTTCGTTGGTAGCATAGGAGGAGCTCATCGGACGTTCTGACAGAACTCACCTATGTAGGACCACCTTCGGGTGTTATTTCCATTCAGTACTTCTGCTTGACTGCACGTAGACTTTTATGCTCTGTATTAGTGGAATTCACTTCTTTTTACACTAGTATTGCTAGTGTTTCGGTTTTAATTGATTTGTAAATTCTATTCTTTATTGCTTCCGCACTGTGCACATGGTTACGTCACTCTCACGTAACAGCCAGCACGCCCCACTTTTGGGTCGGGGTGTGTCAGATTGGTATCAGAGCATAGGTTTGGCAGTCCTGCATATCTTGTGAATATTCTAATTATCTTGGTGTTTCTGTCAGAACTATGCCGCCTCGTAGAGAGTCATGTCGTTCAGCTGAACTTAGTTTCCCTGACATAGCTCAGTTAGGGGAAGTTATAGCGAGTGCTATTTAGTCAGTTATTCGCCCGCCTCAGCAGATCCATCTGGAGTCGGTTCATAATTTGAAAATAACCACTTTTGTGGGGAATGAAGGTCCCAAGGGTTCAGAGAAATGGTTGATGCATATTAAGAAGACTTTTAGGCTGATGCAGAGTCAAGGGAGTCTATCTCCGAACAGTTGGGTGGAGACGACTTCATGGTTTTTGGGTAAGGAACCAGCATCATGGTGGGGGCAGTTGGCTGATGAGTTACCCCAGGAGGAATCTAGAGGTTGGGAGGTATTTAAGCAGTTATTTAATAAAAGATTCATTCCTCCGGAGTACATTGATCGTAAGAAACAGAAGTTTACTAGTTTGAGGCAAAAGAATCTGTCAGCTAACGAGTACTACAGGAAATTTACTGATGTATCTCGTTATCATCCGGAAGTTGCTGCTAATCCGGTTGAGATGCTACGTTGTTTTAAGTTGGGCACTAAGAAGAAATGGTGTACCATTGCGACTGCGATTCCTTGTACCACTTATCATGATTTTATGAAGCTTTATTGCAAATTGAGGATTCTGAGAATTTGCCTAGCGACAATGAAGGGGAAGAGAAAAATGGGAATCAGAATAAGGATAAGGGCAAAAGTCATTTTTCATAGGGGCCTCGCTAGACACAGAACTTTAAGCCCAGTGAGACTAGTTCTAGTTCTTCTAGTGGAGGTTTCAGCTCCACAGGTCAAAGAAGAAGTGGTAGGTTCTTCAAAGATTCCAAATCCTAGAGGCAGGGGAATTTTGGTAGAGGAAATGTACCCTGGTGCTGTAGGTGTAGTAGTCGACATTTAGAGGAGTATCGAAGAAGTAGTAGTGGTTGTTACACTTGTGGTCAGGAGGGACATCTAGCTAAGTTTTGTCCTCAAGGCCAGCAGAGGCCTCAGCAGCCTCATTTACCACCACCAGTTCCAGCTCAGCAGTTTCAGGATAGGGTGGTTATACCCAGACAGGTCATGGTGGTGCATACCACTATGAGGGGGATTCCGTTCCTTATTATTCGGGACAGTACCAATACCCCCAGGATCCCTATCAGCAAGGCAGTTATGGACAGTATTCAGGATGATATATGCCTCAACAGCAGTACTCTGGAGGATATATGCCTCAGCATCAGTTTTCAGCTGGTGGATCCCATTGACATTCTGGAGGACAGCCTCAGCAGGTTGATGCTACTACCAGTGGAGTTGGGTCTTCGAGACAGTATAGTCAGTCAGGACAGGGGCGTAATCCTCATAGTCAAGGAGTTCATGCCAGCAGAGGTAAATGAAGGTAGCAGAATCAGGGACGTATCAACAATCTTTCGCTACAGGATGCTCAGAACAACCCGGACTTGATTATGGGTACGTTAAATTTTCTTGGTCATTATGCTAAAGTGTTGATTGACTGTGGTGCTACTCATTCTGTGATTTCTCATACGTTTGCTCAATTGACACAACCTCAATCTTCACCTCTTGGGTATGAGTTAGAGTTTGCTATGCCTAGAGGGGAAAAGTGTTATGTAGATTATATGTACTCAGGTTGTCTCGTAGTAGTGGAGAGTGTGGTTATGCCTGCTAACCTCACTCCGCTAGACATTGTGGATTTTGACGTTATCTTAGGCACATATTGGTTGTATTTCAATCATGCTAAGATTGACTGTTACGGGAAATCAGTGACCTTTCATCGTCCTGGATTACCTGAGGTTACATTCTTTGGTGAACCTAGTGGATTGAGGCATGGAATCATTTCAGCCGTGAGAGCCAAAAAGTTACTAAAGAAAGCTTGTCAAGGGTACTTAGCTCACGTGGTACTAAATGATGATGCTCCGGTTAGCGTAGAGAATGTCAAGGTGGTTAGACATTTTTCTAACGTTTTCCCTGATGATTTACCTAGATTGCCGCCAGACAGAGATGTGGAGTTCGCTATTGATTTGCTACAAGGTACTGATCATACTTCTTTAACTCCTTATCGTATGGCTCCTGCCGAGTTAAGAGAATTGAAGATTCAGTTACAAGAGTTGGTTGATAAATGTTTCATTCAGCTTAGTACTTCACCTTGGGGAGCTCCAGTTTTGTTTGTAAGGAAGAAAGACGGTACTTTGAGGCTTTGCATTGATTACAGGCAATTAAATCGAATGACGATTAAAAACCGTTATCCTTTGCCTCGTATTGACGATCTTTTTTATCAACTCAGAGGTGCCTGCATATTTTCTAAGATTGATCTAAGGTCTGGTTATTATCAGTTGAAGATCAGGAGCGACGATGTTCCTAAAACTGCTTTCAGGACTCGTTATGGTCATTATGAGTTTCTGGTGATGCCATTTGGATTGACGAATGCACCAGCAGCTTTCATGGGTTTGATGAATAAGGTGTTTTAACGGTATTTGGATTAATTCGTCATTGTCTTCATTGATGACATTTTGGTGTATTCTAAGTCGAAGGCAGACCATGTCCGACATCTTTGGTATTGAAGAAGCTGAGGGAACATCAGTAATATGCTAAGTTCAGTAAGTGCCAATTCTGGTTAGATCAAGTTGCTTTCTTGGGGCATGTTGTTTCAGCTCAGGGTATTCGGGTAGACCCTCAGAAGATAGCAGCTGTGGAAAATTGGGAGCAACCACTAACTGTCACCGAGGTACGGAGTTTCCTTGGTTTAGCGAGTTATTATTGGCGATTTGTTAAGGATTTCTCAGTTATGGCTTTACCACTAACGAGGTTGACCAGGAAGGAAGTTAAATTTGAGTGGGATGATAATTGTGAGCAGAGTTTCCAGCAGTTGAAGTATTATCTCACTCATGCTCCTGTTTTGACTCTTCCTGATGATAGTGGAAATTTTAAGGTTTACAGCGATGCTTCTTTGAATGGTTTGGGATGCGTGTTGATGCAGCACGGTAGGGTAATTGCTAATGCTTCGCATCAGTTAAAGCCTCACGAGATGAATTACTCTACACATGATTTGGAATAGGCAGCCATTATTTTCGCTTTGAAGATTTGGAGACATTATCTTTATGGTGAGAAGTGTAGGATTTTCACAGATCACAAGAGTCTCCAGTACCTGTTCACGCAGAAAGATTTGAATCTTCGTCAGCGGAGATGGATTGAGTTGTTAAGTGACTATGATTACACAATTGAGTATCATCCTGGACGTGCTAATGTAGTGGCTGATGCTTTGAGTAGGAAATCTCAAGGTCGGGTTAATGCTTTATATGCTTCTCGTGTTCCTCTTCTTGTAGATTTAAGGTCTACTGGAGTGAAATTGAAATTGGAAGAATAAGAAGAAGCTGTGACAGAACAAGAAAGAGCCTTGCTTGCTAGTTTCCAAGTTAGGCCTACTCTGATTAATCGTATACTCAAGACTCATATGAATAACGAAGAGATTCAAGAGTTAATTCATTTGAGGAATCAAGGAAAAAAGAAAGATTTCAGAGTTAGAGAGACGGATGGCATGCTTATGCAAGAGAATAGGATGTACGTGCCAAATAATGAGGAATTAAAGAATGCAATTCTTGAGGAGGCACATATTTCAGCTTATGCGATGCATCCAGGAGGAACTAAAATGTATCATACCATTAGGCCATTTTATTATTGGCCAGGTATGAAAAAGGAAATTGCAGAGTATATAAGTAGGTGTATCGTGTGCCAGCAGGTTAAAGCCGAAAGAAAGAAGCCATTTGGGTTGTCATAGCCGCTTCCCGTTCTATAGTGGAAATGGGAAAATATCACTATGGATTTTGTGTACAAATTACATCGTACACAAAACGGCTATGATGGAATTTGGGTGGTTGTTGATCGGCTTACTAAGTCAGCGCATTTCATTCCTGTGGGGGAAAAGTATTCTTTGAACAAGTTAGCCGAGTTGTTCATCACGAAGATTCTGAAGTATCA
This sequence comes from Heteromeles arbutifolia, assembly GCA_024362995.1. Classification (NCBI taxonomy): domain Eukaryota; kingdom Viridiplantae; phylum Streptophyta; class Magnoliopsida; order Rosales; family Rosaceae; genus Heteromeles; species Heteromeles arbutifolia. The sequence goes on from JANCRC010000019.1 coordinate 7,140,161, forward strand.
TGGAGTTCCTATGAGTATTATTTCAGATCGAGATCCGAGATTTACTTCTAAGTTTTGGATAGCGATCTTGGAAGCTTTGGGTTTGAGATTACTTTACAGCACGGCATATCATCCTCAGACAGACGGACAATCTGAGAGGACGATTCAGACTTTGGATGATATGTTAAGATCTTCGGTGTTGTAGTTTGGTGACGCTTGGCATAAGCATTTGGATTTGATGGAATTCGCCTACAACAACAGCTTTCACTCGAGTATTGGTATGGCGCCATTTGAGGCATTATATGGCAAGCCTTGTCATACACATTTATGTTGGTCAGAGGTTGGCGAACGAGTTTTAGTGGGTCCTGAGTTAGTGGATAAGACTACTCAGAACATTCAGGTTATTAAGTCTAATATGAAAGCGGAGAACATTCAGGTTATTAAGTCTAATATGAAAGCGGCCCAAGATCGCCAAAAGAGTTTAGAAGATAGACATGCCACTGATCGAGTGTACAAGGTTGGTGATTGGGTATTTCTGAAGTTATCGTCGTGGCGAGGTGTAGTACGATTCGGGAAGAAAGGCAAGCTAAGTCCTAGGTTTATCGGACCTTATCAGATCACCGAACGAGTCGGTGAAGTTGCTTATAGGCTTGAGTTGCCGTCAGAGCTGTCTAAGGTACATAATGTGTTTCATGTATCGATGCTTTGACATTATGTGGCAGATCATTCACATGTGATACCTCATCAACCCTTAGAGATCAGTTCAGATTTGACTTATGATGAGGAGCCGGTGACGATACTTGATTGGAAAGAAAAGGTTCTGAGGAACAAGACAGTGCAATTAGTTAAAGTCTTGTGGAGGAACCATTCAGTGGAAGAAGCAACATGGGAGACAGAGAATCGGATGAGAGAGATGTACCCGAGATTGTTTTATGATTACTAGTGGATGATTTTGGTTGTATAAATTTCGAGGACGAAATTTTTATAAGGTGGGTAGATTGTAACAGCCCGTACATGAGATTTTGTACGACGAATGTGAAATGACGAAAATGCCCCTAGGCATTAATTAAGGTATGTGTGTGTATCTAAGTTTGGGAGTTTGGTTTGGTGGTATTTGGACCCCCCATATACACACACATTCACTCTTTCTCTCTCTCACTCCCGCACTCTCACTCTCTATCTCACATACTCTCTCTCTTTCCTTCCCTACGTACGGACACATCCAAATCCTCCCCAAACTTAGCAGATCGAGGACGTGAAGATCACCATTGTGTTCATCTCGTCCCTACGAACACATTGGTACAAGTTTCAGGTAAGAAAGCTTTCGAAAACCCGAGTTCCCACAACCTCCGATTTTGTCACTATTCATGCTCACGTAAAACCTTGTGTTTTTGGAGATTTCAAGCTCATAGGGAGCTTTATGAGGTTCTAAGGAAGCTCGGAGTAGTTCGTTTGAAGATTTTGGATGTCGGAATAGCGAGATCGGGGAGTTTTCGTTTTGGCCAGAATTATCGAGGCTTGTTCCAGCGAATCCCCAGCGAGTTGAGGGTCGAGTCAGGTATGATTGTGTTCATCTTTGTGAGATCTTCATTTTGGTATAAAGTACATAGAAAATGGTGCAAAAATGGAGAAGAAACCATAGTTGGAAATTTTTCCAGAAACCGACGAACAGTCGCTGGCGACCGCGACTCGCCGGAGAAGACAGGGAATATTCCGTCAGTTTTGACGGAATATGCTGACGGCGTCAGTCATCTTTAACTGTTTCCGTTGGGTTTTAACGGAATATTCCGAGGAATATTCCTGACGGTGTTAACTGACGCTGTCAGTATGCAGATCATGTGGCCGCGCGTGGGGGCGCGTTTGGCCGTGCCTTGGCCGGCACGTGGGTGGTCGGAAATTTTTTTTAAAAATATGGCGATGTACGTGAGGTTGTGTAGATCACGGTGGTATATTCATATACCCAATTTGAGCAGTGTATGAGAAGTTATTTGTAATGTTTCGATTATGTGCGTTAATTAACGTTATTTCAGTTACTTCTCATATAGGCGAGACCTATCCGGAGGACGAGTGTAGCCAGGCTAGGCACGGGGGTTAAAACCCGGCTACTTATAAGTGAGTGCGCTTTTGTTTTCCGTATATACCTATATAAATGAGATTTTTCCCAGAAAATCAATTTATGTGAAATGTGATATGAAATGCCATGCAAAGTATCTGTTTATTTTATTATGCGTTATTGATTGCATATATTAATGATGGTGCTGCTGACGCACAGGTAAGTGGCAAGTAAGTTTATATACTAGTTATGATGAGAACGAATGATATGATGTGATGTGATGTGATATGATTAGAGCTCATAAACCTGCACACTGATATTAGTGCTCCCACCCAGAGATAGAGGCTTAGTCTTTCACGTGATGTTCACCTCCCGCACCGCATGCTCGCCTTGGATCCAAGTTAGGTGCTCAGTCTTGTCGAATAGACCACTATAAGTGGATTCGACTCGTCGGTGACTCGCGAATTATTCGCACAGCCTTCACGTGATTGTAGCACTAGAGCATATTATTCTATATTCAGTGGTGTTATGCAGACCACTAGAGGTGGTATTGATGTGTGTGCAGGATATGTATATATGATATGATTGAGATGATTATGAGCTATATGATATGATGAGATTGTTATGAGCTATATACAGCTGAGGGCTAAGTTGATTATCTAGTATTCAATCACATTCACATAGTTATGTTGTGGCATTCAGTTATGATACTTTGGCATGGCATACATACATATTTTCCAGCAAGATTTTGAGAATTATATATATATGAGTGTATACTTTATTTCTGGGAAATTATACAGGTTTTACGACGATGAGTTATAACTTTTGAGAAAGGAAAGGTTTTGAAAAGATTTGTTTTTGCCCACTCACGCTTTCTATTTTTTGCCCCTCCAGGTATTAGGTAGCGTTCGTTGGTGGCATAGGAGGAGCTCATCGGACGTTCTGACAGAACTCACCTATGTAGGACCACCTTCGGGTGTTATTTCCATTCAGTACTTCTGCTTGACTGCACGTAGACTTTTATGCTCTGTATTAGTGGAATTCACTTCTTTTTACACTAGTATTGCTAGTGTGTCGGTTTTAATTGATTCGTAAATTCTATTCTTTATTGCTTCTGCACTGTGCACATGGTTACGTCACTCTCACGTTACGGCCAGCACGTCCCACTTTTGGGTTGGGGTGTGTCATTTGCAAACTAAATGCTTTATTCCATTAATACAATCCAATTGAAAAAAAAAAATCATGATCAGTACACAAAAATTCAACTTGAAATAAAATTCAATTTGAAATAAAATTCAACGTCAAAATGCCTTATGGCATTACTTAAGTACAACTCAATTGAAAAGGTAAGTTTATCAGACAAAAACTAAAGTTCAAACAAACTTCAATATCAAAATGCATCGTGGCATTAGTAGTACAACCCGAAATAATAAATTGTTTATGCAATTCAATAAAAAAGTTTTGGTGTTTCAACTTTGAAGTACTTGTTCAACCATTTCCATTCCTCTTTCCTTGTGGACATTTACTCTTTGAAGTTTGAGGAGGCCTTTGAGCTTGTGAACATGATTGAGAAGGCAATACTTGAGAAAACCTTCGACCTTATGAAAATGAAATCGATGGATGAGAAGCCAATGAACCATGTGAACTAGAAGCTTGAGATTGCCTTGGATGTTATTGTTGTGATTGTGGAATAAGAGTAAGAGAGGTGATGCTTGAATTCAAATTGGCCAACTCTATATGATCATAAACAATATAAATAACATTAGTTGTTATAAACTTTAACAAGTCACACAAAAGTAACAAAACACATTGAAAAATAAAACGAAGAGAGCCTACAATATAAATTACCAAATATTGGTATTAAATTGATATTTATTTTATTGTTGCGGCGAGGTTTGGTTTCATTGTGGTTTAGATGTTCAAGACCGAAGCTAAACCCTTTTTTCATATTGCTACATCATATCGTTTATTTAGAGGTAGTGCAATAAAATCAGTTTATATATTTCTTTTGGATCAATTAAGGCTATTTCTTAGTAAAATGTTTTAATCATCTCCAACTTTTGGGTTAAAACCTAAAAGTTTTAACCTAGAAAATTTAGTTTTTAACCCAAAAATAGTTTTTCTGCTCCAATACTTTTGGGATAGATTTTTTGTCCGAAATTATTAAAGAAAGAATTTAGGATAAATTTTTCCTTAAAGTAACTTTTTTAAAATAAAAAGTTATGTAGACTATTCTAATTTAATTTATGAACACTTTAATCCAAAATATATTTAAATTCCGATAAATATTGAAAAATCACTAAATCGACATCATGAACCTCGTGGAACACTATAAAAGAATATAAGACACATGAAAGATTTTTTTATTTTTTTATTTTAGCCGTTGGATTTAAATTTTGACCCTTAGATCTTTTTTCTACCATTAGATTTGATCATATTAGATCTTCAGCAGTTAGATTCAATGAATTTATAAATATAAAACTAAAAAAAATACACATATATGGTGGACCACCCACTAACTCAGAGGGAATTTTAGCCTAAATTTGTCTCAAAAATGAGTTTTGAGTTAAAACTCATATTTGACCCAAGTGTTGAAGTAAGTTGAAATATTTTTAGAATCTAAAATTTAAGTTTTATTACAAGAGTTGTTATAAGTCTGACTACACTTTTTATTTTTTATTTTTTATACTAAATAGTGTACTGTGATTAGTGACAAAGTCCAGAGTCTTCGATTTCGTTGGTCCGTGACAATTTGTTGAACAATGCATGGGACGCCATGCCTTTCTAGTTGTACGTCGTGTCTAAAATAAGCAGACTTATCATTGATTTAACGTCATCTTCAATTTTGATGCGGTGGGTAAGTTCTTGGCTTTTATAGTTTGGTGCACATGCCACAACTTAAAAAATTAATTAAATTCATTATGTTATATGCTGAGTTTATTAGCGTAGTGATTAGTTGTGATGAAACTTATTTAAGATGGGTAAGTTTTTGAAATTTGATTTGCGACGACTAATTTGGTGTGTGAAGTTATATTAAGACCGTTCTATGCTACTCATGTTAGTAGCACGTTCTACTCACAATTAGTTGATAACAAGCCGCAAATTCATTTTGCTACGTTCACGGAGAAGAACTTACCTACGTCTCTGAAAATGTTATAATACATCAAACTGATGATACAACTTAACATGTTTTAAATTTTTTACATAATGTTGAATCATTATTTGAAGACGTCCGCTACAACTCGTTTCGTGTGTGTTTTCGAGACGAAATCGGGGTTTGTACTCAACTACAAACTACAAACTACAAACTAGAAAATGGTCAATAAAACAAAATGATCTTCAATTTACCTTTACGTCCTGAGCTGATTAATCAAAACTAGGGTAAAAACTCTTAGATGCTGTTGGACCCACCTTTCTCCATCATCAGACGAGCACAAGTGGGCCACCACATTAATTGATCAGATCAGAAAGAGGAGAAGGGAAAATCTTGACGATACTGATACCTCATCCCCCTTAGACCAATGGGTATTCCTGGGGACCCACCTGAGGGACCCAGCAAAGCTAATCAAATAGGGACAGTGGAAATGTCGGGGAAGGGATTGCGTGGCCTGAGACGATATCTAGGGTCCAGTCTTCGAAGATGAGAAATCTTCCAAGTGCACAGAGAGACAGATAAAAGACAGAAATTAGAGAAAAGAGAGGGTCACGTGTACCCTATATTTACAGGGGGGAGAAGGGAACTCTGAGTGATCACAGCCCTAACGGTGTCCGATCAAATCACTAATGCATTGTCATTTCACAAATCTCCAATCGGATTCTCTACCCTCCATCCCCTCTTCATTTAAAAAAGTGATCAGCGGAATAATTGCGTTACGGTAGTTCACTTTTTTTAGAACAAAAAAATTGATAGAAGTATTTTAACTTTTTTTTAATGTACTGTCTAGAATACAGATTTGAAATTCCTCTTTAATCACTGAACTATTTCACGATGGTTCTCACTCCCCTTCCTCCTCTCTATCACAGTTTTTTTCTTTTTCTCTCTATTTTTTTCTTCTTTTTCTCTACCATGAAATATTAAGCGTTCATACAAAAAGAAATGAAAAGAGAGATAAAAAAAAGAAGAGAAAAGAATCCTTGTCTCTGCCATAAAGCAATGATACCAAGAGGTGGAAACGAATTGGACGGCCAATGGCGAAGCCACGTGAGGGCGAGGAGTGGCTGCCACTCCCCTCGCAAGAAAAACAAGACTGGAGCGCTGGTTCAGCCCCTCCCCTCGCCGGAAAACCCGACTGGTTCTACTATTGCTGGTATCCGTCTCCGTTGTCTGTCTGATTCTGCTCTGCGCGCAACAGAGCTGAGTTCCTTTTCTTCTTTTTTTTAAACATCCATGCCAAAACGACGTTGTTTTTGTCTTGGTAAAAAAAAAAGAACGAAACGGTGCCTTTTCGTATAAGTTGGAAAATATATATATATTGGGAGGGACCATTTCGTTCAACCTTTTTGTCCCTCTTAGTCCCGTGCTGTGTGCCCCTTTCTTTTTCAACCTTTCTGCCAAATTGCCAATTGGAGACAGAGAGCAGAGCAAAGCTATCCCCCAAAATCCCAACAGCAACAAAAGGAATTTTTTTTAAATTCCAATTCCTGTTGGCTTTTTGCAGCCGCACCAGCCACTCCAGGCTCCAGCCACTGAGCCGCCGACTTCTAGCCATCAAAGGTAAATTTTTTAATTCCTAAATTTATAATCCCTAACCCTAATTAATTATTTAGTACGAATTTTGTTTAATTGGTATAGAATCTTATGGTAATGCACTAATATGGTTATTGGTTGATTATTGATATGATTCTATGATTATTGATATGAAATTATGAAATTATTTTTTAGGGTGAAAATTAAAATTTGAATTCTTGATTATTGATTAATTAATTGAATTATTACATAATGTATACAATTATTCATATGATTAGTTGAATTGAATATTTATTTATTGAATAATTTGTATGCTTATTGGTATTGATTAATTGAATTGTTGGTTGGATTAGTTATTATGCATATTCGTATAGTCTACTCTAGGATTAAGAGTCTAAGAATTTTTTCTCCTCTTCATTTTATAGCTACATAATGGAACGATACTATAAGAAACAATGCTTAAATCATTCTTCAAACATTTCGGGTAGTCATTCTCCTTCAAATATTCCAAGTAGTCCTCATCCTCCTTCAAATATTCCAGGTAGTTCACAACAAAGTGAGGCAACTAAGTTGGATGAAATATTGGCTAATCTTCCTGCAGACCCTGGACATAGACGTCGAATGCTTCATTATCCACTTAATTATCGTGAAGCAATTCACAGACACTATCTCCAAAATGATCCTTGTCAACCTATAGACCACATCATGCCAAGAAAAGTTAGCGACAAAAGATGTTTTATCACTGATTGGTTTGATAAGTTTAAGTGGTTGAAGTATAGTATATCAAAAGATGCTACATTTTGCCGTTATTGCTATCCTTTCAAATGTGATTTCGATCAAATGGGTATCACTGGAAGTGATGTCCTCACTGGGAAAGGGTTTACAAATTGGAAGAAAGGACCCGAAAATCTTCGAGTCCATGAGGGAGGTATTGGAAGTCTTCATAATAAAGCTGTACAACAAGCTAGAGATTTGATGACACAAAAACAACACATTGAAACATTTGTGATCAAGCAAACCGATAAAGCTTGGATTAATTATCGTACTTTATTGGGTGCCTCACTTAAGTGCACAAGATGGTTGTTGGCGAAGCCACGTGAAGGCAAGGAGTGGCTGCTGCCACTCCCCTCGTCAGAAAAACAAGACTGAAGCGCTAGTTCAGCCCCTCCCCTCGCCGGAAAACCCGACTGGTTCTACTGCTGCTGTTCTCCATCTTCGATGTCTGTCTGGTTCTGCTCTGCGCACAGCAGAGCTGAGTTCATTTTTTTTTTAAAACATCGAGGCCAAAACGACGTCGTTTTGGTCTTGATAAAAAAAAAAAGAAAAAAGAAAAAAAAGAATGAAACTCCGTTTCGTATAAGTTGGAAAAAATATATATATATTTGGGGGGGGACCATTTCGTTCAACCTTTTTGTCTCTCTCAGTCCCATGCCGTGTGCCCCTTTCTTTTTCAACCTTTCTGCCAAATTGCCAATCAAAGACAGAGAGCAGAGCAAAGTTGTCCCCTAAAATCCCAACAGCAAAGAAGGGAATTTTTTTTTAATTCTAATTCCCGTTGGCTTTTGCAGCCGCACCAGCCCATTCCAGGCTCTAGTGCCTGAGTTGTTAGCTCCAGCTGCTGAGCCACCGGTTTCCAGCCCTCAAAGGTAAATTTTTTTTAATTCCTAAATTTATAATCCCTAACCCTAATTAATTATTTAATACGAATTTTGTTTAATTGGTATAGAATCTTATGGTAATGCACTAATATGGTTGTTGGTTATTGATTATTGATATGATTATATGATTATTGATATGAAAATATGAAATTATTTTTTAGGGTGAAAATTAAAATTTGAATTCTTGATTATTGAATTATTATATAATGTATACAATTATTCATATGATTAGTTGAATTGAATATTTATTTATTGAATAATTTGTATGCTTATTGGTATTGATTAATTGAATTGTTGGTTAGATTTGTTATTATGCATATTCGTATAATCTACACTAGGTTTAAGAGTCTAAGAATTTTTTTTCCTCTCCATTTTACAGTTACGTAATGGAACGATACTATAAGAAACAATGCTTAAATCATTCTTCAAACATTTCAGGTAGTCCTTCTCCTTAAAATATTCCAAGTAGTCCTCCTCCTACTTCAAATATTCCAAGAAGTCCTCCTTCAAATATTCCGAGTAGTTCACAACAAAGTTAGGCCACTGAGTTGGATGAAATATTGGCTAATCTTCCTGCAGACCCTAGACATAGACGTCGAATGCTTGATTATCCACTTAATTATTGTTAAGCAATTCATAGACACTATCTCCAAAATGATCTTTGTCAACCTAGAGACCACATCATGCCAAGGAAAGTTAGCAACAAAAGATGTTTTATCACCGGTTGGTTTGATAAGTTTAAGTGGTTGGAGTATAGTATATCAAAAGATGCTGCATTTTGCCATTATTGCTATCTTTCAAATGTGATTTCGATCAAATTGGTAGCACTGGAAGTGATGCCTTCACTGAGAAAGAGTTTACAAATTGGAAGAAAGGACCCGAAAATCTTCGAGTCCATAAGGGAGGTGTTGGAAGTCTTCATAATAAAGATGTACAACAAGCTAGAGATTTGATGACACAAAAACAACACATTGAAACATTTGTTATTAAGCAAAACGATGAAGCTCGCATTAATTATCGTACTTTATTGAGTGCCTCACTTGAGTGCACAAGATGGTTGTTGGGACAAGGTTTACCTTTTCGTGGCCATGATGAATCGTTGAAATCAAGCAATAATGGTAATTATTTGGAGCTTATGCAATTTCTTTCCAAGCATAATGAGCAAGTTAGGAAGGTTGTGTTGGAGAATGCTCCCAAGAATCTTAAGTATATTTTTTTCGATATTCAAAAAGATCTTGTCCGTGATTGTGCCATTGAAACTATAGATGCAATCACTAAAGATATGGAAGATGCATTTTTTTTCTCTTTTGGTTGATGGATCACGTGATGCTTCAACTAAAGAGCAAATGACAATGGTATTGCGTTATGTGAACAAAAAAGGAGAAGCAATTGAAAAGTCTTTGGGTGTGCAACATGTCTCCTCTACAACTAGTAGCTTGCTTGAATAGGCTATTGAGAGATTCTTTGCTACAACAAATTTGAGTATGTCCAAGTTACGGGGACAATGCTATGATGGAGCTAGTAATATGAAAGGTGAGCTAAATGGCCTTAAAACAAAGATTTTGAACAAGTATCATCAAACATTTTATGTTCATTGTTTTGCACACCAACTTCAATTAGCTCTTGTAGCCGTTGCAAAGGGAATTGAGGGTGTCGCCATTTTATTCAACAATGCTAGTATTTTGGTCAATACTATTGGATCATTGTGTAAGCGTCGTCATGCATTTAGAGAGAAAAAACTAGAACAAATTAAGAAAGCTCTTGATATTGGTGATCTTGAAACGGGTAGAGGGTTAAATCAAGAGAGTAGTCTCATGCGTCCTTGTGATACATGTTGGAACTTACATTATGGTACTATAGTTAGTATTATTGTTATGTTTGAAGCCGTGGTGGAGGTGCTTGAATGGATTAAAGATGATACCAACCAAGACAATTTTAGTGAATCAAGTTATTCCATGACATACAAACTTTTGATTTTGTGTTTCACCTTTTTTTGATGAGACTCATATTGGGAATTACAAATGAGTTATCACAAGTATTACAAAAAAAAGATCAAAGATATTGTGAATGCGATGGCGTTAGTGGAAGTATGCAAGCAAAGACTACAATCCTTGAGAGATGATGATTTTGGGGACTTGCTTGATGATGTACAAAAGTTTTGTGAAGAGCATGATATTGTCATTCCTAACATGAAGGATTTGTATTTTGTACCCGGAAAATCAAGGCGTAAAGCTCCAAGACTCACAAAATTCCATTACTATCGTGTGGAGCTCTATTTTCAAGTCCTTGATATGCAATTAAAGGAATTGAATGATTGCTTTAATGTAAACACCGAGTTGCTTCTTTGTATGGTATGTTTGAGTCCGGTGAATAATTTTGCATCTTTTGACAAAGCAAAAATTATTCGTCTAGCCCAACTTTATCCTCAAGATTTTGATCGTATGGACCTCATGAATCTTCCAATTCAACTTAACAATTACATTCACGATATGAAGATGCATAGTGAGTTTTCATCATTGAGAGGAATTGGTGATCTTGCAAAGGAGTTTGTAAAGACTAAGAGGTGTGCAAGCTATATGTTAGTGTATAAGCTTCATACATTGGCTTTGGTATTACCGGTTGCAACCGCTTCGGTGGATAGAGCTTTTTCTGCTATGAAGATTGTGAAAACACCATTCCGTAACAAAATGGGAGATCAATGGTTGAGTGATAACATGCTTGTTTACATTGAGAGAGATGTATTTGCTTTTATTGATAATGAGCCTATTATGTAACGTTTTCATGATATGAAACCTAACCCGCAACAATTGTAATTTGTTTGTATTGATAAATTATGGAAGACATTACTATATAAAAGGATTTGGTTGTTGCTATTCTTTTGAACCTTGCAATCTTTTAATTTCGCCCTTCCCCCCATCAATTTCTGGCTTCGCCACTGCAGACGGCTGAAAGTCCTTGGAGAAAGAAACACCTATGATATTTGCCATGTCATCTTCCATTACAAGTAAATAACGTAATGTCATTATTTGATATTTTCATATAATTATAAGATTGGCTTGAAAATTACAATTGCATTCCAAATAATATATATTTCTTGAAAGATGTAACATAAAATTGGAAGAATATAGAAAATACTAGCATGAACAAAAAAAGAAAATTGAAAAAAAATGGACCATAGTTCGAACAAAAAAAAGAGAATTGGAAGTAAAATAACATTGTTTGGGCACTTAGGCTAAGATTGGTGTCTAAAATTAAATCAAATCATATAAATGCTAGACTCAAAGTATGCAGTTGAAAGAGAAATAGGTGCAACTTATAAATATTTCCATAATGAAGTAGAAGATGAAATAAGATCATAAAAGAAAGTATTCTCTTTAATTCTTATACAAAATCATATGACATAAATTGCACAGAACTAATACGTCTAATCCCTTCAACTTATACAAAATCAAATTTGGCCTTTTTACTCTTAACATACGTCGCTTCAATAGAAAACATAACGTTATTCTAGTGAAGTATCATATGAACATTTCTAATCAAATCTAGACAGCAACATAATTTGTCCATGAAATGACATTCTTAAGTACCTACAAATCACAAACATGTGAGAATATGACGACAAAGTCTCACATCGGCGAGGAATTAAATCATGTAAGAGTCAATAAAGAGATTAAACTACTCCCTATATTACTTATTAGTTTTGTGATGGAACCTTAACTTTGTTTTCAAACCGACACCGTTACTAACCTAAAAATAGAAAAAATTGATAATTGCACACACATGTTAAGCGTTATTGACAAGAAAATAATTGAGGGAGTGAGTGAGTGTCGGATATATAAATTGGACGGTGGAGGAAACATCAGCCAGAATTCCAGAGCCGCCTGCCGACAGGCACCGAGGACACAGACCGAGACTCGGTCAACCAACGTGGATTTGATTTATAACTGTTCACAACTCACAAGGGTGGAAGTTTGACGAAATGGGTCAAATTCAAATTTAGCGGCCGGGTCAAGATTGCCCAAGTTGGAGCAGTTAGTAAGTAGCACTGGAAATCCAAAAGTTTGCACGTAAGGTAGGGTTCTTCTACTGCAAACTATGCACCCCCAAATAATAAATAATGTGTTAATATTATCTTAATGGCAGAAATATTATTTTTTCTGGAGTTATGTTTTCCACAAATCTCTCTTTATTTTGCATCTTCATTAATTTCTTTTATTCTCTCTTTCGATTTATTCTCGCTAGGGACCAAAACTAGATAGAGCTGTGAGAGGATGAGAATTAGGTTGTAAAAATCATATTCTAATGCACATATTGACCTGAATTACAAGGGACAAGTTAACAAAAGCGGTAGCAAATGGGATCGCGAGGAGAGGTTCTTTCTTACAACAATACAGTATCATTGGTCCAATGAATGATTAAAAAAGTGAACCATTCGTCTAATAAATAATCACACATGGTGTATTTGTTATTTAAGAGTAACTCTTGATAAAGGGGATCCAAACACGAACCATAAATTTAGAAATCTATTCCTCCAAAAAGCCCATAACAGTGATAAAACCCAATACATAATACAGTGAAGAGAATGTTTATGTATTCCCCCAGAAGCCCATAACAGTGATAAAATCTAATCGAGCAGAAACATGGCGGCTGATTCTTCTGCTGGAGCAGACCAATGGAGTTTTGGGGGAAGGACCAAGATACCCACAACAAATCGGAGGAGAGATCGAATCCGAGACAATTTAATTAATAGGCTTGCGAGCTGTCTAGCGAGGCAATTTAATTAAATTTTTCAAATTTAAACATCAGATCATTTTTAATCATTTAATATATTATGAGCAATTTATACAAAAATTTACCAACACTCATACATTGTTTTTTCTTTTGTTAAAGCACCTTTAAAAAAAAGGTTTACTAAACATTCAAAAACTTTACTTTACAGCTGTTATTCTCACCGCATAGTAGAATCAATTTTTTAAAAAAGCATAGCAATACCGACTAGCCTTAGTCCAATCTAGTCCCAGTAAAAGCTAGTGAGGGCAAACAAACACACCCTAAAGGTAATGTTGAGGAATTGGAGGTGTCCAAACTGTGGTGGAAGTGCAAAACTTCTCCAAATGAAAGGCCACCCACAAGGAGAACAGGACATGCACCTTGAACCTCATCTCGAACCAAGTCTCACTCATATTTCTTTTTCAAAACCTCAATTTACATACATCTTAAAAAACTTATCGTTCACCATATTCTCAACAAATAAAAGGGAAAAAAAAAAAAAAAAAAAAAACCTCTACGCAATCTAATCTAAGGAGCCTTATACTCATATTGTTATGGAGATGGTTGGTAAATTAAATTTGAAAAATTTCCTAATTTCACAAAGTCCATTATATTAAGAATACCTCATTGCAATTCGTCTTGGGTCTCGGTTTGCACTAGGACGTCTCCGCTCCAGAAAAACGAGTCCATCTTCTAAAGAAAGAATGTAAAATTCAGTACTACCCAACATATTCCTTTTATTTCTTCACGTTCCACTTGAAAAACATATGTATGCATTTGTAGGGCAGAGAAAAAAAAATACTATCTAAAGCAGTTGATGAAATTAATCTATTCGGAATCGTTTAGTAAGAAATGGCTTAAAGGTGTTTGTCTGACCTAAACCACATTATAGTTATGATTCTGAGCTCCTCATCACAGATAATGAAGCAACTTTCTGGATTAGGCCCTTCACTCTCTGAATTATGTCTTCAAATGATGGACGTCGTTCCGGGCCGCTGATTGTTATTGGCAAGAAAGAATGGTTTTAGTTTCAACACGTGAGTTCGAATTTCAGAAACAAAATGAGCTAGCCAGCTGAATGTACTTACCTTTGCCAACAGTCTTCGATGATGGATACTACTTGGGGATCGAGGCCTTCTGGTATGTCTAATCTTCTATCCATGAACCCTACAATTCCAACCACCTTTCGTATGAAAGGAACAATTTTGAGTGAGATTAGAAAACCAAAAGGGAAAAGAGAATCAAAGTTTTTGTGCCGTTATATGCGCACAAGCGTGCTCACTGAGAAAAACAAGAGAGAACCTGTAAGGAATTGAGGTTATTCCATGGGATCGATTGAGTCATTAGTTCCCACAGGATGACACCGAAGCTAAACACATCTGACCTGTTTAAAGAGAAGACAACTCAATACACGGAAAAAGTTTGGACGTAAATGTCACCAAACGTTTGCTAAATAATGGAAAAAAACAAGGTATACAGGCTCGATTATTGTTAGATGGTCAATTACACTACTATGACTGCTCGATCGCTACTTGGATGGGCTGCCATAAAATTCCAAGATCATATGATTCTATAATTTCAGAACTACAGCATAGCAGACATAATTTTCGATACAATTTTCATCTAATACAATGGTAACAGATGAATACATTTGATTCTATGTCTGAAGGATATCATATTCTCCAAAAAATCCGCATTTGACATAAAAGCTTCAAAAGGGAGGACATGCAAGACAAGTTATAGATCAGTTTTCAGAAATTACTTCTCATTAGATGGTTCGTTTCGAAGGACTTCTGGGGCCATCCACTGAGGCTGCATTTAGTAAAATAAAGACGTCAAAGTGAGATTATTACATAAAGGTGGTCATTATAATCAACAGAGATTCAAAATATTCCACCGAGGTTTCTTAAATTTTTGTAACGCATAACATATCCGTGAGCACATTCCGCAATTAAAAGGACCTTTAGAAGGAGACACTTACTGTTCCTCCCCCAGATCTTTCACTCAAGAAGGTTGCATTCTTCAACTTTGACAGGTCAAAGTCTCCAACCTGACAGAAAAAAGACTAGTCTAAGCAACTGGTGTATACTCCATCTCCTTAAATAAGTAGTGAGGCCATCGATCAATTTACATTACCTTGACAGTCCAATTCTTGTCGACCAGCAGGTTAGAGGATTTCAAATCTCTGTGAACTATAGGTGGATTTCTATGATGCAAGTAATTCATACCTCTAGCCTGTGGTATAAGAGAATTTGTTATTCCATTGACAGCAGAAAAAAGGCTTATGTGAAAAATAACTGATTTGCATGACTTTGCATATACAAATCATATACAAAACTGCATAAGTACTGTTAAATGTGAGCGTGACACCCTGATGTTAGTGACCAAAGTTGGATCTGTGCATGTTTCATGCATCTCTAATTCTTCGAAAGGATAACTTTTGTTGTAACGAAAATGTGAACACAAGCAACCATGCGCAGACACAAACACACAGAGAGAGGGAGAGAGAGTAGTATAGACGCACAACATCAAGAGCCATCACCAGCCGTCGTCTAATGTCTAATGTCTGATTGTTCTTGTGAAGTTGTTTAAAGAGACTTCCCCTGCCCAGACAAGATGAAATCAGTTTAATACTCGTCCATAATTGCCATATGATAAGGGGAGCAGTATCTTATGATATCCGCATATTATGGCTTGACCACATTGGTTAAACCGTTAAGATACCATTCAGAATGATATCAACAGTACAAAATCAAAGGCCTCGTACCTAGTAGCACAACATGAACCAGCTTAGCAACAATGTGTGAACTCTTAATATCGTTCACTGACCAATCTTTGAAAAGTAATATAGTTCCAATTACCTAGGTAAATACTCTGTGATGATGGCAAGGTGTTCTTGTGAGCACACTGCTCCCATAAACAACAAGACATTAGGATGTCGCAATCTTTTCATTATATCAATCTAAAGAAAGAAAAAAAAAAGGGATTCTGGATCAGCTGCTTCCTTTCTCAAACAACAATACAAACAATACAAGTTAACTGAAAATTTATAGCACCTCCTTCTTGTAGTCTTGTAAAATCCCTTCACCGTACTCATTCTTAAAGTAAACCTTAATAGCAACATCCTAAACAAAACACACACAAAAAGTCAAATGTGAAATTATTGACTATTTGGGTAAGATATTAAGGACATTTTGATATAGACATGTACCGATTCATTCCAGATTCCACGATAAACAATGGCACATGAACCTGTGAGGCAAGAACAAACATGGATGCTTAGATACCGAAGATCCAGTCTCATGTACACTTCTTAAGAATTTCCACCTTTTAAATTAAAGATAGCTACTTGGGACAAACCACCCAGGCTTTTCAAATTTTGAGCAAAGGGCACTAGATTTAAAACACAAAAAGACACATCTACCTTGTCCAATTGCATCTCCCAAATGCAAGTCATCCCACGAAATCTCAAATCTTCTCTGGAGTTAGAGTCGTTATCCCCTTTGCTAGAACAACTACCACTGCTGTCTAAATTTGGTAGTTGTTTACCATTTTGTCCATGCACTGAATCTTGAATCTCCAAAGTATTCAAGTTGCGTTCTTCAGGTTTTGGAACCTTCCCCTCCACTCGGTAGCGTAATCTTGGCAACAGATACCCCGGTCCGGCTGACCCAAAATCCTCATTGCACTCCCTTGAAGAGGCTAAAACGGAACCCTCACCTGAAGGAATTGAGTTTTTGTGCCCATATGCATTTGGATGAGTTCTATTATCGTCATGAGAAGAATGGCCATTAACAGGTTTTTCTTCCTTACTGTCTGTATCAACAAAGCAGTGGCATGTACTTGATGCTTTTGACTTTCTTGGGGAATTAGTATCCTTAGGGCTGGTTTGGTATTGCTGTGCTTTGAAAAAAAGCTGCTTCTGCTGTGCTGTGAGAATAAGTAGCTGTGAAATAAAGCAGCAGAGTGTTTGGTAAACTTTTTTTGTAAAAGTGCTTTTGAAAAAAAAAAGTAGTATTATAGTGTTTGGTGAACTTTTATGTAAAACAGATGTGAAAAAAAGCCGATTTTTCAAAGCTGGGTTTTGCAGCTTCTTGTTTTTGGCTTTTTTTCACCCAAAACTGTGAAAAAAAGCTGAAGCTGAATGTTTACCAAACACCAAAAACTGTCACAGCTTTTTTTCATAGCAGTTTTTTTTAAAATCACCTCAACCCCAAATTGGGGCTTAGTCACTTCATTTCTAAATAGAGAAGCACCGGTTCTACCACTTTGTTGAGAGCTTCTATCGTCTTGGTTTCCACCTTTGTTGGTTCCTATAGTACGCAGCTTTGACAAGAACTTTGCTGCCTGCAGCCATCTCACCAAAATAGTTTAGACACACTCTACAGGGAAATAAAAAGAAATGAAAACATAGAAACCATGATTTAGTATGACAGAGGCTCACCAGTTTACCAGGTTTCTCTAAGTCAGCATTTTCAGTTTGTATTGTAGAGTCCTCTCTGCCCTTGTTCATCGCACTTGAATTGCATACATCGTCTTCATTTCTTGATAGAAGTCTTGAGGCCTGATAAGTTCACCAGCGTAATGAGTAAAGCACAATTTCAGTTATCTGAATGAAATCAAAAGAATTGTGATTGTGTAGCACATAAGCACCAGAATGGAAGCAGACGATGCAATCTGTGGCAATGGTGCAATAGGTGGCCGTCGGTGCTTTGATTGCCATCCTCTACATTGGACATTGGCACGATCCTTGAATGTTTTCATTTTTTCTGCTTGTGATCTATTAAACAATGCCGCGTCATTTGAAACGGTGATAATACCGACAAGCTCATTGTTCTCATACAACGGGGTTTTGGTTACCATCGCCATAAATATTTCTCCAGACCTCTTCTTAAGAGGGAACTGACCTGACCATGATAGCCCAATGCTCAACTTTTCCATGATTCTCTTTAGAGGTGCAAAGTATTCCTCAGCAATGATGTTCTCAGAATCTCTCTGTCCAAGGACTTCATAGTCCTTCCATCCATAGAGATCCTCAGCCGCTCGATTCCTGAATTAATACGCAATGCAGTGTCAACGAATATCAAAATTTCGAGCAATTTAACTTCACATGGGATAGCATATGTTAGCTGCCATCTAAAGTGTCTACAATGAGGTTTCAGAAATGAATTCAACATGCATGAATCTTGACAAATTCAACTTCAGGGATACATAAACCCATCGGCCCACTACTAATCACTCTGATGATGAACCAATACTATCCCCAACTTACATAATAGGTGTCGAATTCTGTCGCAAAAGATCTTGGTGTAATATTATATCAAACGCTTACAATATTCATTTGTGATTATCTAAAATCCTTGGATTAACCTCAAATTCTTTATCTCGCACCGATCATATGTTGTGGCATGTAAATATTTGCTGAGCTAAACACAAATATGCACAAATTTCGTTGCAATATAACTTTACTTTTACCAAAATCCAAATATGTGAAGTTAAATTTATAAAATGAAGTGTTTCATCCAATATCACATATACAGTAGCACCAACCTGTAACAGTGACACCGTAAAAACACATACAACTTCACGAAACAATCACAACGACGCAGTTCTAGCACTCGCGTACCAGTAATTGATCTCTCCGCTGGATGCTACGCAGACATAGACGGCGTGGCCTATGCTATCCAACACGGCTTTGTACGGGCTGCCCGAGAGGAAGAAACCGGGCACGTTGAACAGCGAACCCGGATAGTCTGACGTCAGCACCTCAGCCTCCTCCTCTTGCTTCTCCTTCTCCTTCCTCCTCTGGTGGCGGAGTTGGTGGAACTCGGCTCGGAACCCGGCGTGGCTCGCCTCCAGGCTCCGGCATCGATCGAATAGAGCTTGGTTCGGAGCAAGGTATTAAATATCGATGATATCAGAAATATCGATAGTCCGAAAGCACGGAAATATCGAAGGAAATATCGGGTTAATATTGATATCGATAAAAACTATATAGAAACTACGGAAATTGTAAGAAAAACTTGGAAATTTTTATTGAAACTTTGCAGAATGTTTATTTAGTCAATTATCTATTAGTTTATCACAAAAAATTAGAAGGAAATGCATTGCATGATGGATTTAACATTATCAAGTTGATTATATAGCGAGCTGACAAACATTGTGAGGGTAGAAAATATGTAGTAATTAATGAAAGAAGTTTAAACACACCATAATCATTTATATATAATGAATTAGTACAATATTTTACACTTTATACATTGCATGGTAAGATACATGAGTGACTTAGTACCACATAGAGTTCCTATAAGGTTCAAATTTTTCACTATCTTCATCATCTTTATGTGTAGAGTGAGTGTATTGTGAATAGTAGTTATCAAATGATAAATCCCCAAAATAGTTTTGCATGTAATTGTTAACATGCCACCCATATGGATCCGAGATTGGTTGACGTTGTCCATAAGCAAAATCATTTGAAGATTGAGTCTCGGATTGTTTCCATGAGTCGCTCGATTCCATCCCAACAGGAATGGGATATGAAGGGTAGGGAAATGGTTGGTTATGAGTATAACCATAGTTACTACTTCTCACTCCAACAGAGTCCGAAGTTCTAGATAACGAGTCATCTTCTTGACTTGACAAAATCCCCTTGCCTCTTTCTCTACGAGTATAGTCCTTCCCTATGGCACCAATTCCTGGTCCTGCCCGCCTACTGCCATGGTCATCATCCTGAGTTGCATGCGTGAAGTTTGCCTCACCAGTGAAGGGGCTCATAAATCCGGGAGGTGGTCCAACATAGTTTCCATATCCACCACCACTACCTCCAGCTCCACTATATCCTTCATCATTCCCACCTCTGGTGGTAGGTGAGTCTCCTGATCTTGTACTAGAGCTATCATTAGTATTAGCACGATATTGTGGTTGTGTAGGATTGGAAGAAGGTGGAATTCCAGTGTTTCTTGGTCTTGGGCTCAAAAGTTCTTCCAAAGAGTCAGCGCTGCTAGATCCCACATCCTCATCTAATACTCTTTCTACATTTATCCCTTCATTACATGCTTCTTCAGCAACTCTAGGAGCTGGGTTGCCTTCATCATCATCTAAATGAAGAGGTCTAATCCATTGATAAAGTTGGTTACCCTCTGTATCATCATCTTCAGCAACAATATCAAACACATCTAGTGGGTCACCACGGTCGACATGATCTATTTCTGCTTCCTTATCTCGAATTTGAAACTTCATGTTGTAGTAGCAATAAACTAATTTTTCCAACCTACTATGAGCCAACCTATTTCTTTGCTTTGTGTGTATGAGTGCAAATGTGCTCCAATTTCTTTCACAAGCAGATGAGGAAGTTGTTTGTGATAATACCTTGATTGCTAACTTTCTCACAGTTGGTGCATCGGTCCCATACATGATCCACCATTCAGCTACAATGAAAAACAATGTTGATAAGCCTAATAACTCCAACAAATTCTATTATAAACTTATAGTGAAATATGTTTACACTCACTAGGAGACATTTTTGTTCGAGCAGCAACTGATGTTGGTTCTCCAAAAGTTCTTCTTGCATCTTTAAACCATGTTAGCTGAATTCAATAAATCGTGTTAGTTTAATCCAACAAAGTAATTATTATAATTTAAGTAATTGTGTACCTCATTTCCAAATTGGTCAACTGCTGGTGATGCAGGGTCTAATTTAGAGTATACATTATGTACAACACGTATAAGGATACCATCATCTCCAACACCGGGTCTGTATTGGTATCGAGGATTCAAATAATATGCTGTTCAAAGAAACACATACTCTAATAAGAGAAATAATACTTATGCAACTAAAGAAATGAATTGCAAATTATGACATAATTTATACCTGCTTCATGCAAATCGTGGTATAATGTTTTATACCATCGGTCTTCAATTATCTTTATGACCCACCTTGCACCATGTTTTCTTTCCAATTCATCCTTCACTACACGCATCAACTCATATATTGGCCCCCATAGTAGGATACACTTCTGTGTCAACGATCCGTAAAACTTTGTAAACAGGTTCAAACACTTGGCACACATGTTCTGATTGAGTCCAAAAAGCATGATCAAGCACTATACTTTCCACCATACGACCTGCATTTGAGCGGCTCAAATTGTGGTTGGCCCAATCGTCACTAGTGAATAGTTGCTTCAACCCTGCTTTCTTCTTAAGTAGGCTGTCTAATGCAATATAGTTGGTGGCGAATCGAGTGGTAGCTGGACGAATAATTTCTCCTTTGCAAAATTCACGCATCTTTGCCAACAACCAACCGTGATTGTAAATATAATTTGTGATCGTTCTAGCTCTTTTTACCACAGTAGCAACATTCTCTCTCTTCCCCATTGCCTCAAACATGAGATCAATACAACGTGCTGCACATGATGTCCAAAACACATTATGATGCTTCATTAACTTTTTTCCAGCTTTGACAAATGCTGAACAGTTGTCGGTCACGACTTGGACAACATTATTCTCTCCCACCTCCATGATTACATCCCTCAATAATTTGTAAATATACTTGTAGTTCTTTATATGGTCTGAAGCATCAACAGACTTCAAAAATATTGTCTTTCCCTTGGAGTATACCATGAAGTTTATGATAGACAATCTGGTCGGGCCAGTCCATCCGTCACACATGATTGTGCAACCATTAGTTTCCCACTTTGACCTCAACTTGTTAACATACTCGCCAATGTCTTCATACTCCATATCCAAAAATTTGTTTCTTATCTCATAGGGAGTGGGAGGTTGTACTCCAACACCGCCCTGTTGACATCCCACTACCATATTTTTGAAATGATGTGATGATGCTTTCTGAGCAGGGACATTTTCATAGATAAAGAACTTGCTAATTAGACGCCCCATTTCCTCCTTCACATTACCTCAAGTGAAATAACTCCAAACACTTTTTTGACGTGCTTTGGATAACTTATATAAACTTGGGGCTATTGGTGGTGTTGGTTGTGATTCTCTAAGACTGCATCCCCGTCTCATTTGTGCACCACCACTTGTCCCAGAACCTTGTGCTCTATTAGGAATTTTATGAAGGTGTTCTCTTTCCCATGCTGATTGTTTGGAGGCACGTAATGTTTGTTTCAAACTGCGTCGTTCTTCAGGTCCCATGTCATCATCACATTCGTCCTCATCGTTATCATCATAACTGTCAACCGCTTAGCCAATGACTTCTCCTCGTAGCCCAGCTCGAATATTTTCCATTCCATGTGTTATCTTTTCCTTCTGCTGTTTTTTATTTTTTAATAATGTGCTGATGAATGCCTTCACTTCTTGGGGGACATTATCGCATCGTTGGACATTTTTTGCTGGATCTAATCCACTAAGATGGTACTTAAGTCGTGTCACTCCGCCACTCTTCATTACCCGACCACAATATTTGCAAATTGTGCCATGTTTGTTTCCGTCTATTGGGTCTCCATGTTCCCAAGCTGGATCACGTTTAGTAACTCCACTGGACATCTTAAACGTACCTATATTTATTTTTCATGAAAATTAGACAATTATTTTTTGGCCAAAAAATATAGTAGTGATGACGGTCATATAAGAGAACCTAAATAATAAAGTTATTCTACAGAAAAATTAAATACGAAGTAAAGAAAATGAATGTAAAAATTTAAGTAATTATAAAAATAATATGAAATAATAAAACCTAATATTAATGAATAATAATCCAATTTGATAATAAAACCTAATATTAATAAAATAATAAATAACATTAAACATATTAAAATTATCCTAGGGAATAATTATACAACATTACTTAATTACTTAAAAAAATTAACATGTAATTGTTAACATTACTTAATTACTTACAAAAATTAACATGCAAGTATTAATTACTTAAAAAAATTAACATACGAGTCCACACAAATAATAAAGTTATTCTACAGAAGAATTAAATACGAAGTAAAGAAAATGATTGTAAAAATTTAAGTAATTATAAAAATAATATGAAATAATAAAACCTAATATTAATGAATAATAATCCAATTTGATAATAAAACCTAATATTAATACAATAATAAATAACATTAAACATATTAAAATTCTCCTAGGGAATAATTATACAGCATTACTTAATTACTTAAAAAAACTAACATGTAATTGTTAACATTACTTAATTACTTACAAAAATTAACATGCAAGTATTAATTACTTAAAAAAATTAACATACAAGTCCACACAAATTTTGTTGTTGTTGTATAAATTACAATAATATAAATATAAGTTTGTAAACTTACCTTAAATATGGAACCCTTTGTGTTCAAGTTCTGGAATGGATCTGGAATGGCTTTGAAAAGGGTAAGGGAAGAAGAAGAAACGAAAATGCTCTGAATGGCTCTGATACTCCACCTCTTTGAATGTGAAAGAATATAACAGATAGTGGCACACGGTTTTGAATGTGAAAGAATATCATAGACTCACAGTGGCACACGGTTTCATTATGAAAGCACTATTATTTTTGTCCATGGTCTGAAATTGTAAAAAGTGATTGTAAAAGTTGTCAGGTGAGTGAGGTGAGTCAGATGACCCAACCACACACACACACACGCCACCACACACGCACACACAGATCACACACGCACACAAACATCACACGCAGACGCAGACAATCTCTTTCTCTCGATCCTTCTCTCTTCTCTTCTCTAAGCTCCCTTCTCCCCCTTCTCCATTCTCTCACACACACACACAGATCTCCCACACATATGCACAAAGACCCAAGGTCTCTCGATCCTTCTCCCACACACAAGTACAGAGACCCACATCGCCTTACATCGCCTTCTGCTCCTCCCTCGTCGGCGCCGTCTCTCTCCTTTCTCTCTGCACCGAGGGTCCGAGACCCACATACACACACGCACACCATCGCACCGAGGGTCCGAGACCCACAACCTCGTCTTTCTCCCTCTCCTTCTCGTCTCTGCAACTCGGCGAACGCAGGAACTTCGGCGAGTTTCTTGAATTTCTCCGGTTAGGTAAGCTTCGGGTTTGCCTCTTTCTGTTCTAGATTGAACCTTATATGTGAAATTTAAGTTCAAAATCGTGTTTTTGCAAGGTTTTTGGGACGAAATCGGCTCGGGAATAGGCACACCCATCTTCGACGAGGCCGTGGGTGTCGACGAACTTTCCGAACACCTTCGACCGTTTCACGGCAAACGGAATATATAAAAACATTCATCTCGTCTTCTATTTCATTTTGATACCTAGATCGGAGTCTAGGGTCCTCTTTTACAGTCGGCCAGAGCTGTAGAAGCTTCGGCGTTCTTCTCCGAGTAGAACTTATCCAAAATATCGCGATATTTTGACGAAAACCCGTTGGATACCTATTAAAATACCAGTTCCGTTAAAAACCGATAATATCGGCGAAATATCGCCGATATTATCGGCATTTTGTTCACTGCTTAGGACACAAGTCTGTACTTGCAACTTGCAAGTTACTAGGAAACAGATTGGTTGCTAACTTTGATGGCAATGATTTAATCGTGACCGTTGAGGTGTTGTTGGTGACTTGAAGCCTGCGTTCATCCACATCCACATTGTTTGCTTCCTTCCTTGTAGCTAGCACATATTAAATTATTAATGTCCACTTTTTGGATTTATATCTGGATACATACATGTTCAAATTATAAAGAATCTCAACGTATTGCATTGCGACATAAATAACGAGATAGAATTATATTATAAAAATTGTTCTTACTAAATTTTCTATTTTTAAAAAGATAAACACACTTGTAAGAAGTGTTAATAACGATTTTCTTTATTAAATTGACAAAAAATGTTGTACAATTAAGGTATCATGTTGGCATATTGCTTGTCGTGATTGTGCAAAACAAACATGTGTAATTGCACCTACGTAATTGTAATTGCGTGCCAACTTAGCTATGTCGCTATACAAATGCACATTTTTAAAATTACAGAGTGGTCATTTAATAATCATTCTATTTTTTATTTTCATTTTGTTTAGAAACTAAAAAATGGAAACTTGTTTGGTATTGCCAAATACGATTTTGAACCGTATTATCACAAGCTTATTGTGAGGTTTAACCACCCTCGAGCAAACGAGGCCGTTATGTTATGGTTCCCATCAAAATCGCTTCACTGATCCAGGGCCGTCGATCAAGATTTTGCAGATCCAAATCCAACCGTTTTTTTTCAAAATGACGAAACCGTTTAAGTTTCAAAACCAAACCTCTACCCGCCCTCCCCAACCAACCCCCCACCAAAAAAACCGCCCTTCTCCTCCGTCTCCCCCTCTCACACTCTCCCAAATCACAGAAACGATGTTAATCCAAGCGCTGAAATTAGGGCACGCAACCCTCCTCTTCCTCATCCTCATCTGCCTCGTCCATTTTCTCACTCCCAACGACGTCGTTGCGGTTCAGATTCTTTCGAAATCGAAGCTCGAGAAGTGCGAGAAGAACTCCGATTCCGGAAACTTGAACTGCACCAAAAAGATCGTCCTCAACATGGCCGTTCCTAGCGGCGCGGTAAATAGCAAACCCTAATTTCTTTTCGGATTTTCAGTTTTTGAAATTCAAGTGTTGCAGTAACAGTGGATTCCTGTACGGATTCGCAGAGTGGCGGAGAGGCATCGATTGTTGCGGAAATTGTGGAGGTGGAGGAGAATTCGAGTCAGAAGATGCAGACTTTCCGGATACCGCCTGTTCTGACGGTGAACAAATCCGCAGCTTATGCCTTGTACGAGCTTACTTACATACGGGTTAGGAAGCCGAAATTTTATTGTTGAATTGGTAATTTGAATGCAATTTCAACGCATTTTGTGATTTTTTCTTGTGACATTTGAACAGGATGTCGCCTATAAACCCCAAGAGTATTATGTTAAAACCCGCAAATGCGAGCCAGATGCAGATGCCAAAGTTGTGAAGATATGTGAGAGGCAAACAATCTTTTAGCCTTTATTTTTTCCCACTCTTTTTTATTTGACAGTTATAAAATTTTCGTTCGAAAAAGAAAAATATTGTCTTTGGGTTTTGGTTGGTGTGAGCTAGTTGGGATTATGCATTGTAACAGTTGCTTGGAAGTTAAAGTTAGGATCAGGTGTTGACTTTAGATTGTGTTAACAAACATGTTGACTGAGAAGAAGTATTTTGTTTAGAGAGGGGGTATCTTGCACTTGTAGACAAATGTCGTATTCTTTACCGTGCCTATAAACATGACCAGTGGACTTTTTTTGTTTGTTCTGTAGGTTACGAGATGAAAATGGTCACGTTGTTGAACACACTGAGGTATCATTTCTGTGATTTCAATGTCCATCAAGTGTCCAGAAAATTTATCTCTTAATCAGTTGTCACTGTCTCGTTATAGGGTTAATGGTTATGGATCCATACCCTGTGATTTTGCTTTCCTTTTATTCTTTTATTCCTTTCTATAGATCAGGGGATTTATAGCATCCTACGTACACATATTTGGCCTTGTGGCATCAACGAGACAATTAAGTTGTCCATTCTTGATCCTTTCTCCATGTTCCCGTACTATTGAAGTACATCCCATAACAATGTTTGTTGCATATGGTTATTTTCTCTGATTACTTACACTTTTGCTATTTAGCTTATGTTCTAAGGTCACTCACAGTTTGTAATATATCGACCTTGGTGAAATGGAATGCCATATGTCGTGAGTTATATGTTCTGTAGTCTATGGACACTTAATAGTTTGTATTTATCATATATTTTTTCTTTAATCAGTTTGTGATGTACACTCTTGTCCCATTATGTCCGTTTTATTCTCTGTAGCCAATGTGCTGTCCTTGTGGGCCTCAGCGGAGGGGACCTTCATCATGCGGAAATGTTTGTACGTGCTTTTCAATTTGTTTCTTGTTTCTTGAACTTTACATGCCCGAGGCCTCTTACAGTCTTGTGGTATTGAATTTGAGACTTTCTTTTGGTTAGTTGACAAGTTGATGAAGGGAAAAGCCAATACTGCCCACTGTGTTCGTTTCCCGGGTGACTGGTAAGGTCCTTGCACTAAGTACCAAGTTCTTCACTGTACTTACGTTTTTCCTTGGACAGTTGATAATTAATTTTTGATAAGTTCTAGCAGATATGCCATAGCCCTCTGATATTTTTGAATATATGTGAACTGAGGTGGGTGTATATAGCAATACACGAGGCTAAGTCATTTTTCTTGGTAGTAGAGTTGTAGTTGTGTAAATTTTATTTGTTTCCATATTCCTTTTCTTTTCTTCGTAGTATTGATACCATATTCATCATTTTTCATGAATCTGTGATATTTGATACTTTTTTATTG
Organism: Heteromeles arbutifolia; assembly: GCA_024362995.1. Classification (NCBI taxonomy): domain Eukaryota; kingdom Viridiplantae; phylum Streptophyta; class Magnoliopsida; order Rosales; family Rosaceae; genus Heteromeles; species Heteromeles arbutifolia. The sequence continues at coordinate 7,167,618 of JANCRC010000019.1, forward strand.
TTAAGTGACCCATCAATTATAAATCACATGAAGACACTTGATTTTTCTTTTTCTGGGAGTTAAGCAGCTTGAACTAAGATTACTGAGAGTTCAAAATTATTTTACATGCAATAATTGTTTGTTTTGGCAACATAAGTGGTGGAAGCTACAGAATATAAACAATTTCACATGGACAATATATTTCCTTTTTGATGTTCGTGTTTATTCATCCCGTAATTTCATTATTCAATAAGTGAATTTATTATTTATTTTAAACCATTTAGGTTCCATGTTTTTGCTATTGGACAGCGGTCAGTGGGATTCAGTGTTCTAATTCAGGTGAAGACAGGGTCTACAGTTTCGGTATGTTTCCTTTCCAAATGCATATACCATATCCATTTCTTGTAATATAAAGTCCTTGTTTATGCCATAAACGATTATTCATTGTACATAACCTCATTTGATCTTGTACATGTGATTGAATCTTGTATTTTGGCTGTGGTGCTGAAAATTAGAGTTCGTTTAATGTTCATGCTGGACTTTATACAGTTTTCCGTTCCTTGTAGAACAAATTTCCCTATTCTCTTTTACTTGACAGTATTTCATCCTCTTATGTTGCTTATAGTAAGTGTACAATTTAATTTCATAACCAAGATTTATGTATACTTTATTTGCCACCAGGAAGTGCTTGTTGGTCCTGAAAACAGAACAGCCATATCCAATGATAACTTTTTACGAGTTAATCTTATTGGAGATTTTGTTGGTTACACAAATATACCATCATTTGAGGATTTCTACCTCGTAATCCCAAGGCAGGTATGCTTGCTGCACTGATGTAATTGTCATTAGCATCTGCTATGAGACTAGGTAATATGAAAGTTCTTAGATGTGATTAAGCTGGTCTATTAATTTTTTTTTCTGAACTCCAGTTCTGCATCTTACGACTTTCTTATATTGCTGAGAGTTTCCTCTTAATTTTGTGGAAGGCGGGCCCTGGTCAACCCCAGGATATGGGGAGAAACTTTTCTATGTGGATGCTGCTGGAGAGAGTTCGATTTTCTTTAGATGGTGTTGAATGTAACAAAATTGGTGTCAGTTATGAGGCTTTCAATGGGCAACCAAACTTTTGCTCTTCGCCGCTCTGGAGTTGCTTGCATAATCAAATATGGAATTACTGGGTGGTTTGTATATCCAGCCTGAAATCTCCATCTTTTCTGGCGTATGCTCGTAATTTTAGTCTTCTCTTATCAGTTTTAAATGGTCTTTTTATAGGTACTAATTGGTATTGATTTTCTTGGTATGTGTAAAATTGTTTTTCTCCGAAATGTGCATGAAAGTTGCATACTTGCTCTACTGTTCTTCACACAAGCTATGTTGAATTTATGTTCTATTGTAGATACTTGTTAGGTAAGCAGGAGTTTCTTTCCTTCTGTATAATGAGATATTTTAGATAGTCTTGGTTATGTACTTGGTCTATAGTTATTTATAGTTGGTATGAAACTGGTGAAAATGTTCTTATTCTGACAGGCTGACCAGAACCGAATTCAAAGGAATCAGTTGCCACTTTATGGGGTGGAAGGAAGGTTTGAAAGGATAAACCAGCATCCAGTTATGTTTGAGCAATTTTAGAAGTACATTCACAGGGATTTATATAGTTTGGATTTACTTATCATTTTTCTGATCGGATGCAGAATGCCGGGACTCATTCGTTCTCCATAGGAGTCACTGAAGTTATTAATACAAATCTCTTGATAGAACTAAGTGCTGATGACGTAGAATATGTCTACCAAAGGTTTGTACTTTTTTGGGCTGTTCATTTTTCAAAGTTTTTATTATTTCCCTTAAACACTTCACCTTATTCCTTGTATGTTCTCTCTATCAGCATCTGTTTGCCTTGCAACGTGCATATGAGGGAGGGCATTACACTGTTAATCCATTCATTAACGGCTTAAGTTTTTTTAATCTAGTGGTTGTCTGATGATAAAATGGTGTCTTCACTTTGACATAAACTAATCGCCGGCAGCTGTTGTATATATTTGTAGGAGTCCTGGGAAAATCTTAAGCATCAATGTCCCAACATTTGAGGCCCTTACTCAATTTGGAACTGCGACAATAACAACCACCAATACTGGTGAAGTGGAAGCATCATATAGCTTAACGGTATGCTTTTAATTTTCTTTATGTAGATCTTAAACTTGGTTGTGATTACTGCACATGAAGAAATTCATGTGTTATTTATTGGTCCTCGAAGTTCTATATTTTTTATTTTCTATTTGTTAAAAGGTTAAAAAAATCAAACACCATTGCATATAAGAATTTAGAGCATACCCTACTACATCTATTTACAGCTTCAGTGAATGGCTGTTACAATATGTAGTTTCAGATCTGATGAATTTTCTCGTCTTGCAGTTTGATTGCTCTAGTGATGTCACCCTTATGGAGGTACGCTTTTCCCCAGTGCTCTTGTTCTTAGTTTTAAACATGATCATGACTATGTATTTATAAAGGATATTGTTTCGCAGGAACAATTCTTTATTATGAAGCCAAAAGAAATGTCAACCCGATCCTTCAAACTTTACCCACCAACTGATCAAGCTGCAAAATACGTATGCGCAGGTAAGATGTGCAGCGGTTCACACAGATGATAAAATGGCCTAAATTTATAATGATAGGACTAACTTTTGAGTTTGAATGCACAGCTATTCTAAAGGACTCAGAATACAAAGAAGTAGATAGAGCCGAGTGCCAATTTTCTACGATGTCTACCGTCCTGGATAATGGAACACAGGTTGAGTTGAATCAATATATGAGGCAGTTTAGGTCTAGTATATCAGCATGTTATTTTTTTAAAGTCTGAATACTTTCAAAGTAATATAAACCTTGTGGCTGTTGCTTTATATGATTAATGAACCACTGAAGTCATTCATTTCGGCAGGGTAATCCCTTTAGTCCACCAAAGAATGGCACAGCCAGTTTTTTTGAATCTATGGAAAGTATTTGGAACAATCTGTGGAATGTTTTGGTAGATTTCGTCACTGGAAAAACTTGCAGGTACTTGCCTGATTCATTTTTGAACTTTGCTGTTCTCTAAATTCGCGTTCTCAATTAATGGTTCTTTGATTGACTCCTTTTCTCTCCAACCTTTCAAACATGGATTGCATTATAACCGTTGTTAATTTCTACATTTTAACAATCTTGTGATTTTTATGAAATCTCATTGATTTCTCTCTTTACGTGCGCAGAAGGAAATGCTCTGGATTCTTTGACTTCAGGTGCCACATACAGTACATATGCATGAGTTGGATTGTGATGTTTGGTCTACTCTTGGCAATTTTTCCAACAGGTAAACCTAATTTCTCAGTAAACTTACATATAAGCGGATGATTTTAGAGATGCAACAAGTGCATGACATATTATACGTTGAGGTGCAGTGCTTGTGCTTCTGTGGCTTCTACACCAAAAGGGACTTTTTGATCCTATATACGATTGGTGGGAAGATCATTTTTGGGATGATACTCAGCACAGCAAGGATTATCGAAAGCAGAGAGCTGATGTAGACTGCCAGCGCACTCATGCTCTTAAACATCATGGGCATGAAGCGACGCACCACAAGCATGGTTCTCACTATAAGCGAAGAAACATTCACCACGATTATAGGCGTAACCAGCTTGAAAGAGGCAGCGATTATTACTACCATCTTCACCATGTCTATAAAGACAAGCACAAGCATGGGCGAAGAAAGCATTCAAGCGTTATGCAGATAGTTGATGAAAGTCATGGATACCATGCCAAGAAAAAAGGAAGGAGAGCAACAAAAGACTATTGAAAGTGACAAGACACGATCAAGAGTGAATTTTTTTAAGTACAAGGACTAAATTGACACAACCTCGCACGGTAGATCTGTAAATAGTAACAGCACAATATATTTGTGAGAGAACACTTTTGTTTTCTCAACCAAATGTCAATAATTCACAACTAAATTGACTTCATATGCATTGAAATTCAATCAAATGTCAACCCAGAACCTTTTATTTTCTCCTCTGATATGATCCACATGCTTCGCCATCTCATCTGTGAAATGATAATTCCAATCCCCAATCTGGCCTTTCCTGAAGAAGTCACGGTTATTAACAATGAACTTGAGGCTACTAGCATTCGGCTCTTGGAGCTGGGCGGTTTTTTTTTTATCTCCAAACTGCTCAAATGCTCAAAACTGCAAAGCTTTATGCTTTTGATCCACCACCCCTTTGCTCTCTTCCTCCGCTGAAAAAGGCTGACCGACGAAGTCAGCCAATCTCTTCACATAAAGAACCGTCTCCTCCTTCATAGTCTCATACTTCAAGAATAATACTTTCTCAGGAAACTCCAATTCTTGCTTTCCAAAACCCCTAGTACATGGTCCCGGAAGGGTCCATAATCCGCGACGCCTTGGCAGAAAAGCTCGAATGCTTCTTCCAGTGAAAGGGGGTCCAATTCTTTAGCCCTCAACTCATAGGGTGATACATATGACGGGCTAGGATTGATTTTTAAGAGAAGGATCTCTCTTCCTCCTATTTCCAATGGTAATATCACACACTATGTATGATAGAATATTCACTCAACACACATCATCATCTTCTACATTCTCTCCACAATTTTCCCAGAAATCCAAAATATACAAACCTCCATTGAAGATCAGTAACGTACGTAAACACTAATACTCGCTATCGGCTTATGCATTGACAACTATTTCTTTTCTGAGGAATTATTGAAATGTTCTTGGATAAGATTGAGTGAAGTTTTTGAAAATTGGGATATGTAATCAAACAAGTAGTTCTGAACTGATGTAGGGTGATGTTACGTTTCCCATATGATCGAAGTCTCAGAACTTACACTCACATCCCTTACTTTCGATTCCGTTGCGTTTGAAGTTTTTACACATTCATGCATACTGATCATTTAACATATATGGACTTGAATAAAGAAATAAGGTTTTTTATTAGGGCTTATATATCGGGTGAGGTCGATAACAGTTGGACTCGTGAGTCACCAGTTAAGATAACGATTGAGTTTGGGTCAAACTGGAAATCACCCGTTGAACTGTTAAAGAGTAAAAGACAACTACAGTGACATCTAGCTAGTCTATTACATACACTCCCTATTCAATTTATTATTTTAGAGGCAGTCCGGAGGATTCGAGGGTGGCGGAGTGGCGTGTGAGCTCTCAAATGGACCTCTACGTTCCACGGAACGGGGGTGTCGGTTCTGCAAACATTGTAGATCGAGCACAATATATAAATAATTGCAAAAGGATTAAACTACCAGTGCAGTACTGGATATATATATCACAGGGTACAGGCGCACAGCCGAAAATAAAAGAAAGACATGAACGGTTGGATAACAATGCAGAGAGAATATTGGGACAATTAACGTTCTGTGTTACGTACATTTGTATATGGAATTAAACATCACAGTATTATATATACATAGATCGGAGAGAAAAACTTAGATCTTGACATTTCTGTGATGTTATTGGAACACAAAGCTGTATATAAAAAAGAAAGTAAAACGCTGAGGCTGAAACATATTCCCACAGAATGTTACAAGGACGTTTTTATTGGCAAATTTCTCTTACATATCGGATAGATACATTTTATGCCTGTTCCTTTTTCTACTTCCCACCTTTACTCAACTAAATATTGAGAAAGATCTAGGTAGAAACACGGAACTTTCCCATGCATCCTAAGCAAGATAGAAAGCATTCAAACTGAGAGGGAAGGTACAACTTATGAATAATTAATACTTGACAATATGAGCCACTAAATATATGATCAAGTGATTCCTCTTCGCTTGTCAGTGAGAGGTTTTATTTAGTTCAAATCTTAACAATATGAAAAGCAGATTGTCGCTGGCTACATCACCCATATTGACAATATATATCTGGTTCAAGTCTCAAGACTTATAGGTTGTTTCCTGTTGCTTGAATCTTTCTCTTGCATTCGAATGTGAAAACCTTCCGGAAATTGTAGACCGGGAGTTCGGACTATATTTTCTCCTCTAATTGCTTCACACCTGACAATTTTGGATGCAAAATAAAATGTGAATTTTGCAACTCGTTCTCTTTTCTTACAATCATTGAAGGAATACGTACTCTTATTAATTTTACCTGTACTTTGTAACTAAGCAATGGAGAAACACAGCCATATGCACCTTAGCAGAGTCCGCTCCTGCGCAGAATCTAATGCCCCCACCAAAGGCCAGGAAATTTCTGGATGCGGTGTGTATTTGCATTCCCTGTATAATTAGTACAACTTAGGACTAAGAATTAATGGTAAGAGGCTTTCTCTTTCTTATTATTTTGTTTGTCCAAGATTAACTAGAACAAAACATTCTCGGATATTGAACCCACCTCCCATCTCCATGGATTGAATGCCAAAGGATCATCATATGTTTCTGGGTTCATGTGAACCGCTGGGGGACAAACCATAACTCCCCAACCAGCTGGAATAGTATACCCTACAACAAGAACAACAGGTAAAATATGTTAAAGAAGAATGATTTCCTATAAAATCTCCCTCAGTATACCCCACCACAAGGATTGTGGTTTATATCCCCCTAACTAGGTGTATGTAACTTCTTTTCTCTATTTTAGTAAAATCTCATTCATACCGTCAAGGTTACCTCAGAAAAATGATTTCCTATACAAATACATATGATTGTCACATGTAAGAAGCCTCACATTTTGGCAGTTTTGCCGAGACTATTATTTTGGTATTTGAGTTCAGTATATTTTCATATGTATTTTGCGGGTAAGAAGGAATAACTCATTAGTTGTAAGGGGAGGAAAGCAATACTTTTATTATTCCTACATACCCTTGTAATTTATATCTGTTGCTGCTTTTCGAAAGATGCCTGGAACTATATTTGCCAGCCTAATCGTTTCGTTAATGAACTGCAAATTGGAATTGTCAGTTTGTAAAAAAACGACAGTTACTTTCTGTCCTTTGAAGCTCCAAAAGTGAAAGGGTCTTGAATCACCTGTAATGTGAATGTCATTGACTTATATTCTTTCCATGTAAGTCCTGAATCTGAATTTTCCCTTTGTTTTAAAATCATTTCATGTTCTTCCTGTAGTAAGGTAGAAAATGTTAACAACGGTCCTAAATATCCTCTTTTATGTTGGTATAAACTATCTGAAATAGTTTGAAAGATCAGACCGTCAATTGCTCCAGCGCCCGAGGATGGTCTGAAAGAAGCTTGACGGCAAGAGTTATAGCAGTTGAGGTTGTTTCAAAGCTTGCAAAAAGCAGCAAAAAAATCAAATCCAGAGAAATTTTGTCTGTCATGAGTGTCCCCTCTTTGTCAGACTCTTCGATCAAGTAATCGAAAAAGTCGATTGGCTGCTGTCGGGACTTTCCTCGTCTTTCCTGCAGCAAGTTTTGCAGCACCCTCATTGCCCTTTTTCTTCCCTGAGAAATTGTTGAAGATGATCAAACCAAGAATTAAAAGGAAGAAATGAATTCTATATACATACGAATTACACTAGTGTTGCAGAATTATATTTACCTGTAAACATTTGTGATAAGCTGTTCCGGGGATGCCTAAAGGAAAGGAAATCAATCCCCGAATGAACTCATCGAAGTTTTCCCTGAGATTATCCGACGATGTTTTTGAATCATAACTGATGAGTTTCTTTGCATTCATATCAAATATCAACTGAAAAAAAAAAAAAAAAAACCAAATATGCCTATCAGACTTAAAAGTTAAAACAAGTACGAAGTATAAAAGAAGAAAGGTTAGCCCGATGACGAAATTACATTAGCACATTCGTCTTTCAATTCTGTAATGTCCTGACACGACCATTGCTGCAATTTTTTCTCCATTTCCTGCTCGATTTCAGGGAGCATCCTTTTTAGGCTTTCAGGGCCAACAAGATCAAACACCATGTTCTTGACATATTTGTGAATGTAACCGTACAGGGTACCCATGTTTTCCTTGCCCATAACATCTGTGAAGGTGTCTGGATACCAGCTTAGAAACAACTTATCATCTTGTTGGAAGATATAGTGATTGAAATCTGGGTCTGTTGATACTATGAGTTGTCTTCCCACCAAACTAGTCTTGAATATTGGCCCATATCTACGCATTAAGTGCAATCGTTTAATTAAAATTTTCATGTAAAGAAGATCGTATATTATTAATTAATACGCACACCGTTTCCCTTCTGCATACCCCATTTATTTATGTCTATTGTTTCTCTTTTAATTTATTCATTTCAAAGACCATCAATAAACACGGGTGTGCATGAAGATAAAATGGATGTATGAAAATCATTTCCTGTTAAAATCACATTAAATTATTGTAAATTATTGATTAAATTTATTTATATCATATAAATATGTGCCTTATTGTACCTTATTGTACTTAAAAAATAAATAATTGTAATGGGATACATATATTGCAAAATAAAATGACATATAGATTAAAGTATTAAAACATATTGAAAATATGAGGAATAAGCATATAATGAGTGTTCATCAAAGTATATAACAAGTTTCTTACAATTTATTGAACAAAAATAAAATGCAAAATGAAAGTTGTCAATTTTATGTCTAAATGAGAGTTGCGACCTAGGCGGGCACCTAATTAAGGAGGTCTAGATGCCATTTCTTAATTTTCAAACGCCTATAGATTAATCGGGCCTGTAGCCAGCAGCCTAGCGTTTAGGCGGGCTTTTTAGAACAATGAATTATTGTCATAAATCTTACCTTTGCATCCTTTTCCTGATGAAGGGAGGAATATCAGATGAGGTTGTGGGAGTGAAAAACTGCAAGCTCTCCCCAAGTAATGGCAATCCCATTGAACCTGGTGGAAGTTCTCCATTGCATTTGGGATTCCTCCACCTGTAAACCCAATGTGTTATGCTTATAAGAACTAATGCTGCCATGCACAATGCCCACATCTTGCCAAACTCTCACTCTGATAGTTCTAAAAGTGAGAAGGTTGAGAGAGAGGAGATGTTATATATAGGCAGGCCACGACTTTTTTTAACTATAAGAAAAACTTATATTAATTCATGACCTGAAAACAAAGAGAAAGAGAACAATAATTGCTGTATAATATTTGTTTCTTTTGTCTAGGATTTTGTACGTAACTTCTTATTGTAAAGATTTCAATGGTTTAGATGATGACACATGTCAATTGATTAAGGTCTGATATTGTTGGAAATGTGGTTAGGCAGTTAAGCATTTAGTATTGCTATTAGTGCAGCTTCCTATGAAGAGTGTATGTGCTAGACTGTCAGTAACGAACTCTCAGTTGTGCTGAGTGCGAATCACAACAAACATTAATTCATGTTGGAAGTAGAAATTCTCTCTCTTTCCCTCTTCTCTAATCTTCTTCCTCTGCTTCATTTCATTCTTGATTTCTGCAGAATATATGAAAACATTAATTCATGTTTACCCTTATCTATCCTTTGGCTGAAGAAATGGACAGATATGTTGGACTTCAGCGCGACTAATTATTTTTATTGTAACTCAGAAGACTTTGAGTGGGAAAATATAGAATATTCACTAGTAACTACATGTAGCATATCCACATGTACCTACTATTGGTATTAGAGCAACTCTAATCTTAGGGCGATAATTGACTCAGTTATTGGGCTATTGGAAAATATTGCCATGGTGATCAGTAATCACTCGAGGGCATCCCTACCCTATAAAAAAAATTGCCCCGGCAATTCACAAGAAAAAATTCTTTAAAAAATAATAAAAAATAATATTATTTTATAATAAAGATTTCTCTTTTCTGGAACCATCCCTCTCTCCCTTCTTTTCTCTCCTGATTCCTCCGTCCTTCGTTTTCTCAGTCACGATGCAGAGACTGCAAATAGAGTGCCGCTTGCACTTCCACCACGACGCACGTCCGAGTTCATTGCCTTTGGCTTAGGCAAAGCCGCGTCACTAGCCGCCTAGAATATCGGTTATAATTAAAAGAAAAAAAAAAGGAAACCATTCGAATTTGCTGTCTAGCATAAGGCAAATGAGAGAGCCACTTGCCTTAACGCATGAGTTTTATGTTGGACCACACGAGCAAATTTGTCCTTTAATCTAATTATATCTTTACAACATTAGTCACCTAAAGAGTGTTATAACAATAGCCACATAATGAATATCTATCAAATTATCGGTTCTAAAACGTATATTAATTGGATTATGCGTTGTTCTTGCCTAAAACGTATATTAACAACCTTAGAACCACCTCAATTCTATTAATTTGGTGAGATATTCATTTAGGGTAATGCTAGCGAGACTAAATGCATAGACTAAATTTTGTAACTAATGACGTTAAAGTTGATGATTGAATTATTACTTAAGTGTTTTAACATGCTTATTTCTTATTGGTGACACATCATTTAGTTTGCAAATTTAGTCTACCTACTAACATTACTCATCAGTTTATAGATAAAAGTATTAATTTACAAAGATATTTTAGTTTTTTTGTTTTGTTTTTGCATAACAGTTAATATGTATGTATTATCTTTATTCGCTTATGAAGATTCGATGAATTATATTTATCATTTCAGTGACCAAGTTAAGATTCAAAGTATTATCTCTATATTTAACCTATTAAGAGTTCATTGAATTATAATTATCATAAAGATCCAATGTGTTCAACTTATTTAAAACAAGTGCATACAATGTATATTGAATCAAAGCAAAGCAGATTGGTTTTGGCATCTAACTATTTAAGAGTATGTTGATTGATGTGTCACGTTAATTTAAAGAAGGACACTGAAATCATGGAGTGAGACATTCACTAAATGCAAAAAAAAAAAAATGTAATGGTTTGGAAGAAGCAAGAATTCTCATTTTCGAAACAGTAGGGTACTCATTGACACAAGACTTAGAATAGAAGAAAAATCTTTTAATTAACTTTTATGTCTTTTGGGGGAAAAAAGAGTTGTAGGTTTCCAGCTAGAATAATGAAATTTCGACTTTGAAATTCTGTTTGGCATCTTGAAGGATGAGGATGTTGATTGGGGTATAAAAGTTGAACTCATGAAATTTCAACAATTTGGAAATATCAACACTATTTAAGTTGAACTAATCAAATCTCAACAATTTTAGAAAAATCAACTAATGTGTCAAGTTAATTTGAAGAATGACGTTGAAATCATGGATTGAGACATTCATTAAAAGCAAAAGAAAAATGTAATGGTTTAGAAAAAAGCAAGAATTCTCATTTTCTAAATGGTAGGGTACTAATTGAATTCTTAACATCTCTTTCAGAGTGTTGAATTACCTCTCAAGTTTAATCCATACCTCCACCAAAATCAAATAAGACAATGTTGGTTAAACAATGATATGTATGAGGAAATAAATAAACTACTAGAAATGAAATTATTGACAACTGTTGAATTCTTTTAGTAGTTAGGGTTTTCTTCTTTAACCCATTGCATTTTTTCCCCCTTTTAATGTAGACTATGAACATCGTTTATAATCAAAAGAGAAAAAAAAAAGAAAAGGAAGAACACTACTGAATTTTCTTCAAAGTTTAGATCATAGTTCCTCTCCAGCTTCCCATGAGGCTTCACTCCCGCCTTAGAGCATCCCTAATGGGGGCTTTATCCTCTATGAGGCTACTACATTTCAAGCTTTAGTAAGAAATTTCATCCCCAATGAGCCGGAAAATGAGGCTAGATCCACCACTGGAGCTAGCAACTTCATTTCTTAGAGCAATTCCACCCCCAACCTCATAGGTTGGCACCCAGCCCAAAAAAATGGACCAGCCTCCCTTGTTTCTGCTCCACCCCAGCCCAGCCTAAGTCAGTCTCTAGGCCGGCCCATAATGTACTGAGCCAAGGCCCAGCTTACATGATGCCAGGCTGACGTTATCATGACGTCAACCACTTTTTTTTTTCTTTTCCCGCTAGAGAGGGAGTTGTTGTGGAGGCTGAGGAGTGGAGCTGGTCGAGGCGGGAGAGGGTGTCGGGAGGGAAAGAGCCACGGAGGGAGAAGGACGGGAGGACGAAGCGGACGATGAAGAGGTGTGGAGATGCAGTAGTCGAAGTGCTCGTTGAGGGTGTACAGGAGCTTGTTGTTGAGGTCGGCTTGGGATTTGAAGGACAGGAGGGCGACAGAGTCGGAGGATGGGAGGAGGAGGTTTGGAGGTGGCGGTGGGAATGGAAGGGAAGTGCAGGGATGGACGGCGGTGGCGACGAGGAAAAGGTGTGGAGATGTAGAAATTAAAAATATTTTAATAATAATAATATTATTAAAGTTAGAAAATAAAAGTCAAATTATTATTTTAAATTAATAATATTTTAATAAAATTGACTAGGCTATTTAGTTTTAGGGGTGAAGATGTATTTGGCCTATTACTGTTCATTGGGGTCTATCATTGTTCACTGAGTGGATTAAATGGGCTGGGTGCTGGTGCATTTTTTTAGGGCTGAGTTGCTCTTAGGTAGCATAAAATTAGATATATCTAGCCCCAAAAAATAATGGATCCCAGAAAAAAAAAGTAGCAACCAATGTGAGCAAAATTTTAGGATAAATTACATTTTGCACCCTTAATTTTGGGTGCAATTGCAATCTTATACAACATCTTTAAAACATTCCAATCTCATACATTTACTTATCATTTCATTTTAATGTCATACATCTGTTAAATATTCTGTCAATTTATCTGTCAATTTATGATGTGGACAAAAAAAAAAACTTAATTGTTTAAAATATTAAAAAACTACAAAAAAAATTTAAAATAAAAATCTAAATCCCTACTATCAAAAATAAAAATCTAAATCCTCCATCACCACCACCAACCCACCTACGAAACCCTAGTCGTAAAGAGAAACGCGCACATCTTCCATCTCTTTATCGGCATAGCCCCATCTAGACCTGGCATTCGTGCCGTGTTTCCCGTGTTCGTGTCATTTTCGTGTCATACCCGATATCTTAACGGGTCGTGTCGTGTAACACTCGTTAAAATAAACGGGTAAAATGACCCGACCCGATAATATTAACGGGTAATATGACCTGACCAGTTACCCGTTAAGGAAAATATATTTTAAACCAATAAATAATTAAATAAAAAACATGATACTTTTTTGAGTGAAAAAAAGATTGAACCCACAATTGCTTGATTAGAACCAAAACACAAATCAATCTTCTAACCGTGCAAGAATGGTATTGCAAGCCGCCGACGAAGACTACTCTTGCTATGTGCCATCAGAATTACCAAAGCACCATAGCAATGATGGTGAGTTCTATGGTGTAGGAAGCTTTGTGTGGAAAAAAAGGGTTTAGGAAGCAATAAGTGAATGAAAGAAAAAAGCGCGACAATAAAAATAAGAGCATAAATTATCTACTGTCAAAGGAATGCATGTGGCCCAGTTATTTGATTGGTGCAATTGACAGGAGGATATATATACGATTGCCATGCCTATAGGCACTAACAATAAAGGAGATCAGACGAGCCTATATGATTATGCAAGGGATCCCATTGCCCACCTTATTGCGAGTGTGATGCCATACACAATGGACATAACCTAGACTTTCTAGAGTTAGCTAGAGCCAATCTGTGTACACCAATATAATTCACATCCATACCCCTGCTTCCAAATAGTCATATTATTTGTTGGTATGGTCTATAATGATAGATAATACATACCATATTGTCACATCCAAAACCAAAACATAAAAACGCATTTTTCTTTTAAGTATATATTTACATATCCAAAATAAAAGCATAATAAAAAAAACATTAGAACATTACAAAATATCAAATGTTCAAAAGATTTGCAAACTTAAGGACATTGGAACATTAGAACATCTTGCACATTTTCTTCCAATCAAACCCTTCAATTTTCCTCAATCACCATGGGAAAAAGTATTGGAACTTTGGCTTGATATATTATCTTCAAGAGTTATATTGAAGATGTTTTCATTGAGGCTTTCCACATTAGCACTCTCTTCCGCATAAACTAAACATAGAAAAATCAAACATTGTATGTAAACCATTCAAATTATGGGTACTAAAAATAATTATGAAAAGAAATAAAAAATAGTTCTATATTATAAAAACGATATACTACCTCCTTTTCCAAAAAGCCAGTCTCGTGTACACAGCAAAGCTTGAACTGTGTCTGGCAACAATGAAGTGCGATATTGATCTAGCACTTTACCCCCAATACTAAAAGTAGATTCTGAAGCAACAGTTGAAATAGGAATTGTTAGCACATCTCGTGCTAACTAAGAAAATATTGGATAATGAAAATGCTCCATTTGCCACCAAGAAAGAACATCTATATCTTGTCTTCTATCTAGTCTTTCATCATCCAAATACTTCTGTAATTCACCTTTTTCAATCGAGTTTGGACCATTGTAATTATTATCAAAATCCTACATCATAAAAATAAAAATAAAAAATAGAAACATCATAAAAATAGCTTATAACGAGGATCCAAGATGATTGCAATTGACATAATCAAACTGTAGTTTGACCAATACTTCTGAAACTTCATGTGCATATAATCCCCCATCTTATTCATGAAACTATCACAATCATCAATGGCTACCTTAATTTGAAGATGAATTATGAACACTTTAGGGAAGAATAAATTTGATGTGGGGTACTTTGTCCCAGAGAATAAGCATGTAACATCATAAAAGTACCCCAAAAACTTCGAAATCTTCACCACTTTATCCCATTCTTCGGAAGATGGACAACTTTCAAAATTTGAATCACTCAATCCTAAATTAATAAACACATATCGATAGAAAATGGCACTATCTAGCATAAGATAGGTTGAGTTCCATCTAGTAGGGACATCTTGTCTCAAACCTCTCTTACTATCCAATATCCCTACTTGCTTAACACATTCTTGAAACTTTAGTTTCCTAGCCTTAGAACCCTTTATATACTTGATGCATTCATGAATATTTACCACCGAAGAATCAATTTCTTTAAGTCCATCTTGGACTATCAAATTCAAAATATGAGCACAACAACGCACATGAAAGAAGTCACCATTCATCAAGAAAAGACCTCTAATATTTAATTGATTCCTCAAAATGTTAACAAAACAAATATTTGAAGAAGCATTATCCAAAGTAATAGAAAATAACTTCTTCTCAATCCCCCACTCAGTTACCAACGCACTTATTTTCTCACATAATGCAACACCAGTATGCGGAGGAGGCATGTGACAAAAACTTATAATTCTTTTATTCAATTTCCAATCCTTGTCTACAAAGTGAGCTGTAAGTGTAAGATACCCATCAGTGCACTGAGATATACCCATCAGTGCACTGAGATGACCATCAGTGCACTGAGATGACCATAAGTCTTATTACTCATATTGTGATTTAAATATATAGTGATTTCTGTATACATTGTGTCATTATTTATATTTTATATAATCCGTATTTGATCGGTTCTAACATAAATGTGTGGGAGCAGTAAGGGTAGTGTTAGGGGCATATGTACATTCTTGCAGGACCTGTAGAGACAAAGGATTGGTAGCCATGGTTATGTTATCCTCCTTCCAAAGTTTTTTATAGCAACTGATAGGACAGTTTTTGATGAGTCAATTTCATATTATATATTTTACCATATTTTTAGTATGTTTTAGTAATTATTTTGGTAGAATTTTGATACTTTGTTTTATATTTTCAATATAGGACATCCGACTTCCTCTACATAAAAACATGATCAAACGAATGAATTTTGGAGTGATTTAAATTGGAGGATGTTCGTGTGTCTCTTAGCATATTCGTGTCCAAATTTAGGATTTTTCCACCAAGAGTTTATTTTCTTGCGACAGAATAGAGTAGCAGTGCGCAGTGCTGGAAAATGACATTTTTGGAGCCCAAGATGATCTCTGATGGGTTTGTGGCCTTCTGGAGAAGTGTTTAGAATATTCCAAACCTTAAACCCAGCTATATTAGGCCGGTTTTGGAACAATTAAAGGGTCCAAAACGTGGCTATTCAGATTGTAGGCGAATTTTATCATTTAATTTAGGGTTATGTTTCCTATTTTATTTTAGTTATTTAGTTTCCTAGTTGGATTGGAAGACCTTTTATTAGAAGGATTTAATTCTAGGTTAAATAAGCTTGGCCGGCTTTATTCTTTGGTCTTCTTCTTCTCCGTGCGTTCTTGAAAAGAGGAAATTGACCAAGCGTAGAGATTTTCAGACTTTTTCCATTCTAGGTGTTTTCGATCTTTTATTATTTAAATAAAGAACTTTGTGATTTCTATTATGAATATGCGTAACTAACTCTCTTTTTGCTAGGGTAAGGCCACGAGCCTTAGCAAGAATATGTAGTTTCTCTTCAATTTACTTATGATTATATGCATACAGGTTTTTGAATTATTGATCACTGATTTAAACTATCAAATTGTTTTGATGCTTGATCACCATTAGGATGTTTAGAAAAGTAATATGATGCAATTTTTGTCGGAGGTCGGTCCCTGAAATTGACGAAGACTTCTTGTGATTAATATGTGCAAGTTTAGATGAATACCATATCTTGAGGGTTGCATGATTTTTCAAAAGGTTTCACAAAGCTTAATGAGTCATGCATGTTTAGATTTGATCTGAATACCATAGACGGATTGCATGTTTGATATACGCTCTTTGTTGGGGGTCCAAGTAGGCATATATTAGGAAAATCTAACCTTCGAAATATGCATGTATAGGTCATAAGTAGTTGAGAGAACTATATAGGATTGTTAAGGTGATGGCGGATCCCTAGTGCTTTCTTAATTTGATTTCTACAAATCTGTTTTCTTTTTCTTCATCTTTAATATTGCAGATTGTTTTATTTTTATTAATTAAATTTGTTTTATCAAATTAGGTCATAAAAATCAATCATCTCAATTTCTACTTTACAATAATTAATTGGAATTTGGTTTGCTTCGAATTATTTAATAATGCATGTGGAGAATGACCTTGCGATATCCATTTATACTACAATAACCTTGTCATTCTTGCAAGTTTTATAGGAGTTTTTAACCCTTTCGCGTGTGTGGTAAAATCCCTATCAGTTTTCATTCCTAACTGATATTCTATGAGTGTTGAGTATCCCAGATCCATGATGTTTCTTGATTCCAACCGAGTACCCAAGTCCAGCTACATCCCAAATTATTGTGTTTTGTTAATGATTTGTTTCATCTGACTAAATTGGAAGTAAAGTTTGGCCGAATAATTAGTTTTGCTTACGAATTAATTGGCTTTGTTAGGCAAGTGTTGGTATTCCATACTAAATGCGAACAGAAAAAATTCGGTGGGATGACATGCATGGCATACAGCAAATAATTGATACGTGTATATAGTTTCTGCGTAAAAAATAATGTTTTCAGAATTGAACCTCACAACGCACGTTATAGTTAAATAGATAAAACCACTAGACCTTTTCAACAATGGTAGTGCTCTAGTCGTTAGATCCTAGAATTTAAATGCTTAAACAAGGATTGGAAATGAGTTAGAATTAGGCTTACGTCTAGTACTCGATTCCCTTCTAAGGTAATATAAAATAAATAATGATAAACAAGAATTAACCTAGAATTTAAATGCTTAAACAAGGACTGGAAGCAAATTCCTTTACACTATGTTTGGATAAAGAAATTTAAGTTTATTAAGGAATTTTAAAATGACAGGATTTTATTTTCTAGAATTTGTGAATTTTCTTGTTTGATTAACTAATAAGAACAATGGAATTGAATACAGAATTTGTTATTTTTAAACTCTCAATCATAGAAATTGAGAAATGACACATATTTACATGGAATTTAAACTTGGGAATTAGAGGTCTCAAATTTCAAGTTTTTTTCCACACGGAAATTCTAAATTTCTATGTTTATGAATCCAAACAAAGGAATTGGTGCATGTCAATTTACAAATTTTGACTTTTATTCAAATTCTGAGTTTATTTCCCTCATCCAAACATAATGTTAGTTTGTTGTTCAATGATTACACGTCTGATGTTTTTTTTTTCTTTTGAACAATCGATATTATCTACACTAACACTATGTTTGGATGAAGAAATTTAAGATTATTAAGGAATTTTAAAATGACGAAAATTGAAATTACGAGATTTTATTTTCTAGAATTTTCGAATTTTCTTGTTTGGTATACCTAAAAGAACAATGGAATTGAATATGGAATTTGCTATTTTTAAACTCTCATTCATAGAAATTGGGAAATGACACCTATTTTCATGGAATTTAAACTTGGGAATTGGAGGTCCCAAATTCCAAGCTTTTTTTTTCCACGTGGAAATTCTAAATTTTTATGTTTATGAATCCAAACAAGGGAATTAGTGCATGTCAATTTATAAATTCTGATTTTTACCCAAATTTCAATTTTATTTCCCTCATCCAAACATAGTATAAGGGGAGGGGGTGAGCTTAGCCTCATAATGGGCTGGCAATAATGTAGTTCAAATTCGCCTTTAGCGAGAATAGAACATAAGACCTCTCACTTAACAGTGAAGAGGAATACCACTAGACCGTAGTA
This sequence comes from Heteromeles arbutifolia, assembly GCA_024362995.1. NCBI lineage: Eukaryota > Viridiplantae > Streptophyta > Magnoliopsida > Rosales > Rosaceae > Heteromeles > Heteromeles arbutifolia. Next base: position 7,186,100 of record JANCRC010000019.1, read on the forward strand.
CTAAGTGGCTCGTTTGATGTTAATATTACATACATTTCCAATAGGATCCTCTCTAGATCCTCTTTGTGAGGATCCTGGAGATCCATGAATCGTGTCCGTTCATCGTACATCATGCTGTCAGTTTTTGTCAGGTACTATTTATGTTTAATTTTAAATAAAAACATTTAAAATGATTTATGACCGCACGATGTACGATGAACAGACATGATTCACGTATCCTCGAGATCCACACAAAGAGAATCCATACTCCATACATTTTACTCCAAGCAAAAAAGAACTAAAACTTCCGAGCTCCCTCGACCTAAACCCCCTCTCTTACTCCACAACTTCAACGTCGTTCTTCAAACTAACGTGACACATCAATCAACATACTCTTAAATAGTGAGTTGATTTTTTCCACAATCGTGGAGATTTGATTAGTTCAACTTTTACACCCCATCACAATCCTCATCCTCCTGGTGCTAAACAAGATTCCAAAGTGGAAATTTCATTATTCTAGTTGTGAACCATCAACTCTCGTTTCCGCCAAAAGACTTAAAAATCAACTATATGAGTACCCTACCATTTAGAAAATGAGAATTCTTGCTTCTTCTAAACCATTTCATTTTTTTTTGGCCTTTAATGAATGTCTCACTCCATGATTTCAACGTTGTTCTTCTGATTAACGTGACACATCAATTAACCTACTCTTAAATAGTTAGTTGATTTTTCCAAAATTGTTGAGATTTAATTAGTTCAACTTGTACACCCCATCACAATCCTCATCCTCAGGATGCCAAGGAGCATTTCAAAGTGGAAATTTTATTATTACACTTGTGAACCATCAACTAGTGTTTTAATGTCATTCTTGGAATTAAAGTGACACATCAATCAACATACTCTTTTAAATAGTTAGTTGATTTTTCCAAAATTATTGAGATTTGATTAGTTCAACTTTTAAACCTCATCACAATCTTCATCCTTTAGACGCCAAACAGGATTCCAAGGAAGACGATCCTGAAGAATGCATAGATCATTACTATCATCTTCCTTGCTGGTGGGTCCAATATGGAACTCAGTCAGTGAAAAGCTGACAGTGCCGTATGCGCATAGGCAAGTGGCTCTATTATTTGCCTTTGTAATAGTTAGCAAGAAATTGAGTTCTTTATTTGGAAAATGAAGGGAGGAATTGACTAATTTGTATTTTATTGACATGCATACTTTATAGGGTGAATGGTGATGGTTGCACCACGTGCAGGTCAATGGTACATTCCACTTCACTTTGACGAGCTAAAAAATTAGTGAATATAGCTTATTTTAGAGCTTTGAGGAATCTTTAGGACTTTATAAAAGAATTTTTCCCAGTGAGAGAATATTTGTTTAGGGCTCTATATGGGGCTATATATATATATATATATATATATATATATATATATATATATATATTTATGTAATAATTTTATTATGCAATAATTATTTTGTTAACTTTTCTTAAGTTGATTTTTGGACGTGTTATCTTAAAAAAAATTTATGAGCCTTTCAACCTAAACAAATTCAAATTGTGACAAAGTTAGATTTCATCACTAATAAACCATTCGTTGGATTAGATTTTCTTATCTCAATCTCATCCGTCGAAAGATACAAACTCTCATTTCGCCATTTGAAATAATTTGATTTTGGTATACAACAGAACAGTTTACCTAGCATCAATTGGTAAATTAGTATCATACAATTTTGAAAAAAAAAAATTATTTGAAAATTTCACCCACCATTGCCCATGAACGTTAAATAAATTGAAATTTTAATTCTTATGAAATTTAAAACAATCATTAATTAGTCAAATTGCAAGAAAAATATGTAAGAAAAAAGAATTAACAAAAAACAATAAAGGAAAGTATAAGTGTATTTGCAATTAAATGGAAAGTGATAGAATTTTGGGTAAATTACATTTTGCACTCTCAAGTTTGAGTGAAATTGCATTCTCATACAACATCTTTAAAACATTTAAATTTCATACATTATCTGTCATTTCATTTCAATATCATACATCCATTACACATTTCATTAAGTTTTTATGTTAAATGATGACGTGGTAGTTAAATTTTTCCACATATATAAAAAACAATTATAAAATAATAAAAAGCGCCCACCCTGCATCTTCGCGAGCAACATCGCCGCCTTTCTTTCTACAAACTCATTTTCCTCCTCTTCATCCATTAACAACTTCCAAAGCTCCAAATGGATGAAATTGTGTTCTTTTTATGAATTCCTCTGATTTGCAAATTTAAAAATTTGAAAATATTTTGAAAATTTCATTTCAACTCCATTTAAAATTGATGAAATAGGAGCTGGGCTTGAATCCCCCCTTCACCACGAAAATAGAAAATAAATGAGGATTTGCCTTGAGACAGGCGCTAGACGGTGGTAGTCTGATGCGGATGCAGGTGCAGTGCAAAAATGGGTAAGGGTACCGGTTTTTTGGTTACATCTGCTCGAGGCAAGCAAGTCGGGCTTGTGGATGCAGGGGTCTGGGCACGGTGGTTCAAACAGATTGCAGCAGAGGTCATCGCGACAATCAAATGGCAGGTCTTTGTGTTTCATGGGGTCTAATATCGTGGCGATGGTTCAGAACAGATTCGTGGTTCAGAATCGATCAGGTGCGGCGGTGGTTTGGGCTTCAATCAGATTTATGGTCTGGGTTTCAGTAGCGAGTCGAGATCTGGTTGCAGGTCCTTGCGTGAAGGGATGAAGGCATGTGCGAACGATCCTTGAAATTTGCCCCGTAGATGGGGCTGGACCTGACGGTTTCTGACACGATACGAAAATTTACCGTCCATACTACCCTCATCAAGACCTCATCCGCGCCCATTAAGATCTCCTACAAAAACAAAAAGAAGGAAATGAAGAGAGATGAACCTTCTCGCACCCAAGACAGGTACAAAAACACGAACTACAGTAGAAGATATACCTTTTTCCTGACTTTGACGTGGCTGCAATGCTAGACGACTTACTGGAAAAAAAAGGTGATTGAGTTACCTGAATGCAAGTGCCCCGAAGAGATGAATCGCGTTAGTGATCCTAGGTAATGCAAATACCATCGTATCGTAAGTCATCATATCGGTAAGTTCTTCGTCCTTAAGGAGCTCATCATGAAGCTAGCACAACAAGGGCAAATTGAACTCAACCTGGAAGACACGGTTGCAACACATACTACTACGATTGCATTTGGGTCCTTAGATCCCATGCCTCTCCAAGTAACGTCTGACCACTCCCATCCATGCTCAAGCTACACGACACCTTCTACACAACTATCACTGGGGACAAGCGATCAAAATGCATTTATCGACGATGAAGAAGGGTGGACACTGGTGACCTACAAAAAGACAAGAAAGCCAAGACCACAAGCCACACGGCCAAAGGTGGAACAAGGGAGAAAACACCGTCATCGCAATAATATGAAGCCCAAAAGGAGCGTAAGAGTTGCTAAGCCAACGTACGTAGGGGAACCTATGGAGCAAGAGCCGCGCATTCTCGTCTCCTTGCACGAGTACTTCCCGAATGACTTTTTCCAACATTGCACTACAGCTGCCTGTCACATGGTTGAAGTGGAGATAGAAGAACCCTCAAAAGGCAAAGCTATCGCCATCGAGGAAGAGAAAAATCCCATGCCCAAAGAAGGCCTGCCAACATACTTTAGCATCGAGGAAGCACTATGATTGCCTAAGGAGATGCAAAAAGCACTAGTAGCAATCTTGGTGAGCCTCGACGACCACAAAGTGCAAGAAAGCAAGGACGAAGGCTTGAAGCTTCGACCACACAAATATGCCGCGTGTTGTGCCATCCATGACGTAATCAACTTCAATGACAAAGACTTGCTGCTGGGATCAAAGCCTCACAACCGTCATCTCTTCGTCTTTGGGTACGTGAGAGAGAACAAAATCAACCGCATGCTTGTGAATGGTGGGTCGGCCATAAACATTATGCCAAAGTCAACAATGACCACAATCGGCATCAAGGTGGATGAATTATCCAGAAGCCACCTCCTAATCCAAGGTTTTAACCAATGAGGACAAAGAGCGATGGGCATGATCCGAGTGGAAATAACCATTGGCGAACTCAAATCAAGCACACTATTCCACGTGATTGATGCAAGAACTTCCTACAGCTTGCTTTTAGGAAGGCCTTGGATCCATGAGAATGGAGTAGTGCCATCCACCCTTTATCAATGCTTAAAGTTCTATCGAGTAGGAGTAAAGGTGATACAAGGCGACACCAAGCCATTCACCAAAGCCGAATCACACTTCGCGGACGCCAAGTTCTACATGGATGAAGACATGGTGACCAAAGCTCTTCCAAAATAAATTAAATCCACAGGCAAAGCCGCACCTAAGAAACAAGAGTGGCAAACCGTGCCCAAGAAACAAGAAGGGGAAGCCGTGCCATCTTCAAGCAAAAATAACAATGAGCCTGCTAAGCCCACAACAATCAAATGGAGTGTGACACCCTCAAAAGGACCAAACACACCCATATTCTGATACATCCCAATGTCGAGAAGAAAGAATGGGCAATCTCCGTTCGAAATTGGAACAAGCAAAGCCAACACACAGCTGCACAAGGACCATGTAAAGCTGCTCAAGACAAATGCAGTTTTACCTCTGACACAGCTAGGCGACGCTAAAATTTCAAAACCACTGCGAGGTTTCGTAAAACCCTTGCCAAATGGGGCGGATGAAGGAAAATTTGTGAAAAACATGTTCATTTGAGTAACATCTATGGCATGCAATTAACAATTAAAGGCGGAATCATGCTTGTATGCACTAAAAAACAAAACATTACCCATGAAATTCAAAGCCTAGTAGTTGAGTGAACCAAGACTCAACTCAAGAACAAAGTGAGTTGAGAAATTTATACCTTTGTTGATTCCTCTTTGCATAAGCAAAGGCTAATCACCCAAGAGATAGGGTCTTCATTCCTTGCTTCTTAGCTCCATGGATTTCTTGGAGGTGGATGGTTGAAAGGATTCTCCAAGTTCCCAAAATAGAGAACCTCTAATTTTTCCACACCAAGGAGAGACTTGAAGAGGAGATGACTTGAAGAGGAGAGAACCTCTAATTTTTCCACACCAAGGAGGGAAGATTGCTAGCTAATCTCCTCCAAGGGGGCTGGCCTCCTAGAGAGAAAAGGGAGAGACATGTTCTCACCAATTTCCTCAAAAGAAAACCCTAATGAAGAAAAAGCTATAAAGTCACATTTATACCTACCTTCATTGGAGTGGCAAACTTGTAATAAGTCCAAAAACCCACTCATTTACAACATGGCCGGAAGGGTTTATTGGGCTCTTTGGGCCCTCTTGAATCTTTATTCATTAAGTTGTCATACAACTCAAGTTAATGGGCTTGACGTTCGAAGCCCATTGGGCCTTGAGGCCCAAAACTAACCCAAGGTCTATAACAAACTTATTCGCTTGATTAATTAACATATTAATTAATCCTAGCCATAAATAATTAAACCATTTAATTATCCTTACTCATCTCCGTTGTTTCTTCAATCTCTACCTTACTCGGTGTACGATCCATTAGGTTCATTTTAGCGAGGCAGTGGGCGATTAGAACTCTTCAAATCGATTGTGAATTGAAACTTACTTTCAATTCTCCCTTTAGTGATTATACACGTTTAGGGCTTCCACAAACCATGAGTGACACCTAGCAGTATGTCATGGTTACCCAAGCTAATTAGAAGAGGTGGAGAACCTATTCAGTTTGGGATTACAATGCAATACGGTCTTTCTCTAATACAATACTCTTGACCACATTGTTTGGCTTGATAGTTTATTCATGTCTACTATCTAATGTGATTCATTTACTTATATGATTACCTTGAATGTGATTTGGAACGACTTCCTAAATCTCATTCGTACTCTGGCCAGAGATTCTTAATCATATCATAGAGTATTCTCCCTCAACGTTTGAAGGTTAGAGATCCCTTGTTGTGTATTCACTTGCCTCCATGGCTAAGTGGCTTAACCTCAACTATGCCGTGGACACCCTCTGACGGAGTGACTTTGACATAGTCAAAGATCAAGGACCTAACCACAAGACAACTATGATGCCTCAGGTTAAAGGACTACTTTGCATTATCCTAACCATGAGTTCTCATGTGACATGAGTATGAGAACTCCTTGTTGATCATGTTCAGTGGACTCATTCTTTATTGAGCACCTACATGCTTGTCTTGGTGTCAGTTACACCAATGACTCGAGACCAGTCACTCTCCCTAAGAGAAGACATATCACGTACTGATCTTGATGGACTGTCAATGCCTAATAGGCAATCCTATGATCAGGAACATTTAGGATATGTATACGAAAGAGAATGGTCTCATGAATCTAACTTCTTTAGATCACATTCTCCTAATCACATATTCCTTGGACTTATTGTTCAAGCATATAACATTTATATGAGACGACTTCAAACAATAATCTTTGCCCTTTATATTAAACTAGATTAGTTTAACATGTGAAATGTCCGTAAACTATCATCATATGATTGGTTTTAGGGCACATTTCCAACAATCTCCCACTTGCACTAGAGCCAATCAGCTTGATCATCAGTGATGATACCTCTTCTGTGGTCATTTCAAAATTGGCTGAGTAGTAGGCCTAGGCAATGGATATCTATATGTTATCCATAGAAGCAACCTTGAGAATAATGACGTCACCATTATACATGATTCTCAATCATGTGGTTCAGTCTCTCATTTGAGTTTGGATCTTGATGAGACCTTGATTCCCTGGCTTGAGCTATCGCCCTATTAGTGTCGTAGTGTCGGCACACTAGAGACACTTTCTGGTTGGAACCGAATGGAGAGTTCATAAATGAACTTTCCCATCCAAACAACATTGTTGTAAACTTCTTTATGGCAATATATGTTGCATTCATGATGGAACACACTAAAGTCATTACTTTTAATGTTTCCACCCAAATATCTCTTTAGTCATAACAAAGAGATATCCAATTATCTCTTCATTCAAAATGAAGAGACATCCAACGATGGATATGATATTAGATTCATAATCTAATACTTTTACGCTTCCATTGCGTTACTTTAAATCTTCCTCATTCTTGAGGAATCTATCCTTTAGTATTTCTTAAATACTTAAGGACTCACTTGAAAGTTGCCATGGTTCTGATCCTGGGCTTGCATTGATATCGTCTTGTACTGATCTTGGTACAACTCATATCAACGTTTTTCATACAATATGAAATACATAAATCGTCTTTTTGCGTATGCATAAAGGATTCTATTTACGCATTATTTCTTTGGGAGTCAAAGGGTACGTTCCCTTTGAGAAGAGCAACTTCCTAGTCTCACTAGAGTTGTCCTCCAGTTGAAGTTTATCATCATATGAGAAACTTCCTAGCATCTTGTGTCTATCATTAGGGCTTGATATAATCCAATTATATCTTGAAATCTATCATTATATATTTCCATCCCATGTATATAGACTATGTCTCCCATATACATTCTATAATTATAGAACGTTTAAAGTCATAACTTTAACGAAGAAGAATTCATTTCATTTCCAAAATTAATATATCATATATATGTTCAAATTTAGGAATATGATTAACTCTCACTAATCTTTTGTAAACCTGGTAAACAAAAAGATTCATTTACATCCTTATGAGAAATCAAACAATTTGATCTTTCTCTCATAAGATACTTATAGCTCCCACTAGCTTGCTAAGATTCATGATGGATGGATCTCTACAACTTACACGTCTTGTGATTCCAAGTCTTAGACATATGTTATCAAGATTATCTTGATAATGGCTTCGGAAACCCATATTATGTCCAAACATTGAATCATTGTTTAGTTGTAGTTAGCAATCATCGAATTAATAGAAACCAAGACTACGTCAAAGATGGTTTCTTCCAAGTCAACCAATCTCTTTGATTGTAGTCACCTTAAGCTACCAATTAGCTTTAAAGGTTTCATTATTTCGGGTCAAATGGTACTATACCATTTCCTTGAGTATATGTCGTATATACACTCAATGTAGTCATAAGGATTTTCATTCTTATTTCTTTCGAATTAAGAGGTGTAACTCTATGACATAGTCATAAAGTTCAAACCATTCAACTGAAACGGTTTATAAATTCTTCTAGACTACCTTGGAGCTAGTGGTGTAGGAACTAGGTTGTTATATTTGTTGATTATTATCTTGTCTCTCAAAGAACCCATTCTTTGAGTTCTATTTCTCGTTCATTTGCTCTATCTTAGGCAAATCCTTTTGTAGGATTACAATGAACTACCCAATAAACAACATTTGTCAGTTGGTTTATAGAAGTGATATCCAAAGGTTAATATAAGGATGTCAAACAAGATTGTTCTCAAACAAATATTGCTTATTAGCACACAACCCCAAATCTTAAGACGATTAAGACTTGTCTTTCTTTCCAACTACATCCTATGGAGTCACGAAAATTTTGGAAGATCTTCTAATTGACAATCATATTGTCTTAGAAGTATATATCCTATATATGGGTAATTGATAACATCCAACGAACTAAATCTTCTTCGAGTTTGTTCTTCTCTTAATGGAGAAATCCATTATCTTATGATGCTACTTTCCTTGATTTCTATCAAGGAAATTCTTCTAAAGTGTTATATTTCCTTAGATCAAATCTAAGGAGGTAAATACTTTAGAGGTCTTACTCATCAACTTACATTCTTGAATTCTTTGAAACCTTTTGCAAAGTATTCAGGCTTTTGTTTATTCAAAATAAATGATAGTCCAACCGAGAGCGATCTTCGGTGAATGTCATACAACATGAGTAGTATTATGTTGTGGACAAGTGCCAGTAACATCTAAGTGAACTAACCTCAACAACTTTGTGATTCTTTCTTCTTTCCAAAAGAATAAAGATTCGAACATTTCGCCTCTATACAATTTTAACAAGAAGGCATTGGATCCGGATCTAACGATCCAAAGTATCCATCTATGACCAACTCGTAATTTATGTTTTAGAGGTGTCACAACTAAGTTGGGATTAGTCACTACCTTGCAACCTTTTGGGTTTTAAGCATCGTCATATTCTAAACAATTAACACTACCACATTATCTCTATTATAGAGACAATCAATTAGATTACAATAATCCAATCATTCATTAATAAAGAATAATGTTTTGTCAAACAAAACATTCATCCATCTCTTATAGTGACGGAATTAAGTTCCTTATTCTAATTGGGATGTAAAGACAATCTTTATTTTTCCAATTTCTTTGGTAGTTCATATGAGGAAGCAATTACAATTTGCTTTCGCAAAGATCTATATCTTATTCACGTTCCGAATGTGAAGTACTTTCTCTTCTCTCATTAATCTTCTACTTCTTATTAGCAACACTTTTACAACGATTGTAAAACATAGTTACTAATACGGAATCAAGCATTCAAGTAGAAGAACCAACTGTTTTGAATTATTCAAGAACAATTTACAACACCTTCAAAAGGTGTGTTCTTAACTCTTGCAAGACATTTCTTGCATATACCCCTTCCAATGTCCATCCTTTCATAAAGAAAGTTTGTTCCCTTGGAGTTATTTAGCCTTCTTCATTTGACTTCTCCCTTGACTACAATAGTCATGGTCCCCAAACTCCCACTATTTCTTTTGAAACTTATTTGAATTGTGTTATACACATCAAACGATTTGGAGAGCGTGCAGTTATTGTTCACTATATAGTTTACAATAAACTTAGTGAACCATTTGGATAGGGACACAAAGGTGAAGTCCTAGCCTAGTTTCCGTCTCGTGAAGTGGTTTAACACTTCAACACTCAATGATTCAAAATCATCATAAGTCCATGTTGATGGACTATTTTTGTCAACCAACCATTATGTTCTAAACATAATTACAAACTTTCAAGAGTTGTTCAAGGCAACTCTTATTTCTTCATACAACGATTTGTAAGTGAAGAACTATGACACTAAAAGTGTTCATGTCTTTGTGCTAATCTTTATAAGTTCCTTTGTTCATACAACAAAGGAATAAGCATTGGTTGTTTGTGTTGTCCTCTTTATGATAGACTTATCTAACATGTTCTTCCAATGATACATTATCAATAGGAAAATTGTGAGGATGAGACTACTTAGGTACATATACAATCCATTCAAGACAATCTATGAGATTGTGGTACCAAGTCCGAAAACTAAAGCCTTTGGCTTTTCTTTGTCAAGTTTTGGATAGCGTTTGCAAATATATCGGTAAATAAATACATAACGAATATAAATTGATTGATTTTAAGCCATTTGATTTGGGCCTTTAAATCAAATAGCACCACCCACTATTTTCGACAAATTCCATATCCCTCACCGGAATTCGAGAGTTTTGGAGAAAACTCTTAGTAGGGTATGAGAGGCTCACTACTACCAAGCCCACCTCAGAAGAATATCATATTGGCTAGCTTTAATAATAATGAGAGAGTACACTTACTCATTTACATCTCATGTAAGTACCCATCTAGTTTGGCCTCTAGAGAATGATGCCTCCGAAGAATATCATATTGGCACCATTGCACTTAGTTAAGTTATTCCCACCATGCCAGTTCGTATAGGGGTTCAAGAATAGCCTCAGAAGAATATCATATTGGCCATACTCGTTGCCTACCATCACAACATCATGTATGTATATAGAACCCCTCCTGAGTGTAAGCACATACTTTGTATTCCCCAGAACTGGGCGAAGACGGTGTATGAGTCACAAACGATCGAAGCCTACCACAGTGGAAGGCCACGAAAGAGTGTTCAAAGCACTCTCATGCTTGTCAACTTAATAATTGTTTGGTTGAGGGTTTTAAGGTCTCATCACATATAAGCATACATTTTAATCTTATTAAAACAATTTGGTCCTATTACAACTATTGGTCCATGTGATTGATTTAGTAGTATATGATACTCCCACTAAGCTTGTAAAACGATTTTTAAAGCAAGAGTATATGGTATTACTAGCATAAGGTTTGCATTCATTGATGGACTATATAGTTGCCTTAGGGCCTTAGGATGACTATGAACCTTTGATTCGATTCAACATGAGCCTAGTGTTGGATCTCGGTCTAGGGACGGTGATTGATTTTAGTTATGCGTTTAATCGTATTAAGGCGTGTTTTTCCTATTGGGCGTTGGACCCAACTACTCCAATTTTATGCATATCAAATAAAACAAGAAAATTAGTACTTCAAAGGAAAAAAGAGCTTATGCTCTTTTACAACATTTGATCAAAACAAATTACTTTAAAGTAAAGAAGAGCTTATGCTCTTTTACAACAATTGATCATATCAAATTACAACCAAAATCTAATCTACACATTCCCATGGTTCAAACAAATTTGAGACGGCCTTTCACATAGCTCAATTATCGTAGGCTTAGGTTCATAATCACCATTTCTTTAATTAATTAACGCTTCAACTAATTAAACTTGAATGCAACATTGTCATTTGGTTTTTGTATCCATAGAATTGATTTAGATGGAGCTAAATGAAATGAAAATCCAATTCTCATTTAAGGATACAAAACTATTTTGTTCTCAACTAATTTGGGCCAAAAAGCAATAACCTCAACCATTGGGCTATATTTGCAAAACACAAACTTTTCAGGTCACTTTGTAAAAACACAAAAGTCCACTACTTTATGTAATTACAACTAGAACCCAAAAATTTCAACAAATACAAAAACTTCAATAAAGGAGCAAAACAATTTGTCCTTTAGTGTTTTTGGGCCTTTACGTAAAACCGTAAACTTTCGGGTCAAAGTACAAATACACAAAAGTGTCAAAACTTTATGTAATTGTATAAAAGCCCCAAAAGTACTCCCTTTGAAGGAGTGGCTGGCCAAGGAGTAGTGTGAGTGATGGTGTGTGTTTTTGATGAAAAGCAAAGTCGTAAAGTCAAGCATGTTGAAAAAGGGGAGTGATGGGTTGGTGTGGAAAAAGGGTATGGGTGTGTAAGAAAAGTACCAATCAATTCAAAGACTCTATCAACATTTCAATCACCTTTTCAAATAAATGTCTTGTTGTTAGAAAAGTCACACCAACCATTACAAAACAAAGACTTTATGTAAACAACCAAAACTTTGAATCAGAACATCAACCTTTTTGTTTTTGCCAAGAACATAACAAGAACAATGAAGAACACACATGAAAACTCATAAGAGCTCCATGAATGTTTTCACTCAATAAAATTCAAAATTTCACTACTCAAAAGGAGGTTAACATCCTGCAAATCATCAAGGCTCTTTGCAGAAAGCACGCCAGAGTACTTTGTCATCAAAGGCCCCAGCTTGGCCAAAGTTGATGAAGAAGTCCCCCAACTTGTCTAAAGTTGACGAAGAAAAATGAGTGCCAAAGTACTCACCCAACAAATCGTACACATAGTGATAGGGAAGTACTGCAACACGATCTTCGGTGCTCGCCGAGTTCAAAACAACACTCAAGCCATCATAAATATTGGCTAAAACCGGAATAACAAGGCTGAAGGATTCACCTGTAGCCATCTTGCTAGCCACTTTGAAGACTCCGGGGCGGATAAAGTTGATGTCGTCTTTGAGGAAAATAAACTTACAAAGCCAACAAGCTAAGAAAGCGGTTAGGTAAGATTCTTCCATGTGCTCTGACGCTACGCCAAGATCCTCAAACACTTTCAACTCGGCAAGAGCACAACACCTAGCTGAACCAATGGTAATTGACGGGTCTGAGTCTTCATTTGGCTTAGTAGTCTTTTTGCAGCCACTTTTCTTCGAAGGCTTCTTGTACTTCATGGCATCTTAATACCAAAATCAGATCCATGAAAAAATCTTCATGCTTGACTTACCTTGAGCCTCATGGGAAAGCTTGTGATACGCCTAAAACAAATAGCGTCAACTTGCAGGCAATCCTTGGTTATTGTGATGAGAAAATTCCTCCACGCCAGAAATAACCTCGTCGTAAAACTTACCCTGGATCGGCAAGCCTCCTATCTTGTGGAGATCCCAAAGTGAAATTGACATCTACCCTTATGACGTGTGAAGTGTGTTGGTTGCTGAACACCAATGCTCAAAGAACACATGGAGGAAGGAAGGATGACAATCATAACTAAACAATGATGCATACACGGCATGATAAAAGCCCACGTTGGTAAGCATATATTTGGATTGGCTCAAGACATCTTCAAGTCACTTCCAATAAAACTCAGCAAAAATGGCCTTTCCAGTAGTAGACAAGATGCCATTCCAAGTCATAGCTCCGCTACCGATGCGATCACCAAAAAGCTCAAACAAAGCCGGTGAATTATCACGAACATGGTGCAAAGGATTCAAGATAAGAATCCTCGACGTACACACAATTTTCTTCGTATTTGGTCGACCAAAATCTGTCACCTCCCAAGATACTTTAGAAGACCACGACTTAATATGCATAGAGTTGTCTTTGGCAAGAAGACCAAGCGCCTTAGGGCTAGTCAACGGCGCACAAAGTTTCAACGTCGTTCCCCTATCTTGAAAAATACCATGGCTGCCAAAAAAAAAGGAAGACAACATAAGCATAAGGTGGGACGGCAAAGAAAAACAAAAGTGATTGCTTCACTAAAGCAAGAGACATGCGAGACAAACCTCGTAAGCGTTGGAGGATGACGATGACAAAGTCACAACAACGAAAAGAAATCAGCCACAAAGCTTGAGCAACACGAGAAAGAGGGTAGCTACAAGATAATCCTTCAAAACACTCTACCGTAGCAAAGAAAACCAAAGTGCTACATAATCGCACTACGCAACCTCGCAGTGATTACGTAAGCAGTTTCTTGCACTGCACGACAACGTCACCGTCGAGGGAAAACTATGACCAAAATGCACTACACAGCATAACCCCGCTGTAGTCTTTTGCACAACACTATGTGGTAAAAAGTGACGCACTGCAACAAGCACCAAACAACAAAACTCACGGCAGCAAGCAGCAATTGCACAAGGCACAGCAGCAAACACAGTGGCAATGCACGACAAGGGTAGTTTGTGACAAAAGCACACACCCAATTGCCCTATAAATAAGGGTCAATTGCTTCTAATGCTATATGGAGAATACATACCAAATAACAAAAGGAAAATCAAAACAAGGAAGTACATTCCAGCTGCAAGAAGGAAGTACATTCCAGCTGCAAGAAGGAAGCAATTCCAAGCAAAAAAAAAGGGAAGTTGATTTTGGCCACAAAGGAAAAAAAAAATGTTGTTTTTTTGCAACAAAAAAAATCAGCAAAGAAAAGAAAAGCAAACAAAAAACAAAAGAAAAAGGAAAGGGCTTCAAAATTTCCAAAACAACAAAGGAAAGTACCTCTCCTTGCCAAAATACAAAAGGAAATCCCTCCAAGGCAAGGACAAGTCTTCAAGTTTCCAAAAACAAGGAGAAAAATACCCTCCTTGCCGTGGAGAAGAGAAAGGGGAAAGAAAAAAACTGCAAATCCTACTTACCCAAGGACAAGCATTAAAACTTTCTAAAACCTTGAAGGAAATCACCAAAGCTTTCCAACACTTTGAACGAAGTCACCCACATTACCAAAATTGAAGGAGATTCCTACCTAAGGAAGGAAAAGCATTTTTTTTCCCCACAACCACAAGGAAAAATCCAAGTCTCAAAATACACCAAATGTATTTTGCCAAAAAAGTATGGAAAATCAATACGCACAATAAGTATGTGCCGATTTACCATTTCCAAAATTTCTTTCAAGATCAAGCCTCTACAGCCCTTGAAGAAAAATTTCATGTCTTTCAAGATCAAGCATTTACGGCCCTTGAAGAAAAATTTCATTTCTTTCAAGATCAAGCCTCTATGACCCTTTAAGAAAATTCCCATTTCTTTCAAGATCAAGCCTTTACGGCCCTTGAAGAAAAAATTTCCATTTCATTCAAGATCAAGCCTTTACGGCCCTTGAAGAAAGTTTTCATTTATTCAAGAAATACGCCTCAACGACCTTTGAAGAATGTTTCGTCCAAGAAATATGCCTCAACGGCCCTTGACAAAATTCATCATCTCAATTCAAGAAATATGCCTCTACGGCCATTGAAGAAGCAAAATAATTCAAGATCAAGTCTCGATGACCCTTGAGTTTAAACATTCACATTGCAGGACTTCAAAACACGTTTCCTACATGTGACAAGCACATGCCGACAACGTGCCTTGAAGTGGGGGCATTTGTAGACATGTAAATTTCGTTGCATACAAATGATGCATCACAAAGCTCCACGTGGCATATGACTCATCACAAATGGACAAGTCATCAATGACATGTGGCACACATCAAGCAAAGGAAGAATAAAACTTCCCCAAAACTCGGCAAAAGGGGGAAGAAATCCTTTAAAATTGGCAAGGAGCCCAAATTGCTCCCAAAACCGGAAAGAAAGCTGAAACATCTTCACAAAACAAGCAAGAATTGAATATTGCTCACAAAATAGGCAAAAAAGCCCTATAATTCGGCCAAGCAAGGGAAAATGGCTGAAATTAAGACACAAAACATGCCTAAATTCTCCCATGGATGAATTAAGACACAAATCAAAGCCAAATCCACCCAAAGGCATGGCTTTGGAAGTTTATAGATACAAGGTCCCTATACAAACAAAGGGTCGACAATTTCTACATTGAAGGGCTGAAATTCTCACAAAAGGAGAACCTCTACCAAATCTTTGAAGACTAATACGCTGCCAAAGCTCTATTCGAAGAACGTACAATAAAAGCTGAAGCTTTCTTTCGACCAAAGCCGAAGCATTCTCTTGAAGAATCAACAAGTACTTGTGCTGATTCATTCAAGATTTTGTTGCAAGCTTAAAACTTGTAACAACGTTCGATTCAAGATCAAGTCGCCAAGAGCCTTGAATCAAGGAAATCCGACATCAACACTACCTTTACCGCAACTTTGAGGTGAAGACCATCCACACATTGTTTCAAGCTCAAAACTTGAAGCAATTGTTCAATCGTTCGTCCGAGATCAAGTCATCACGACCCTTGGATCAACAACCTACGCATCTACATCAAATTTGAAGACTGAATCAGAGGAAAATTGTAAACAGAAATTGTAACCGTACAAATTCATCAATACAAATCTACTTTATACACGTGTTCTCGTTTCATTCATTACAAAATTTTCGTGTTTACACAATCTCAGTAAGAAGAATTTTGAGCCATAATAACTCACAGATTCCATGTGCCATCCCCCTGTACTCTGCTTCCAACGTGGACCTTGCCACTACATTTTGTTTCTTGCTTCTCCATGTTACCAAATTTCTAGCTACGAAGGTGAAGTAACCTGACGTGGAGCAACGATCAGTAATGTTTCCAGCCCAATTAGCATCAGTATACCCCTTTACCACCATATGTCCATGCTTCCTGAAGATTAGTCCCCTGTATGGTGCTCCTTTTAGATAACTCAGTATACGCATCACAGCTGCCATATGATCTTCACTAGGAGCATGCATAAATTGGCTTACAACACTAACTACATACACAATTTTTGGACGTGTAAGCGATTAGTAGATCAACTGCCCTACCAATATCTGATATCTCTTTTTATTGGTAGGAATTTGATCTGGATATATTGCCAGGTGATGATTCTACACAATGGGAGTTTTTGCTAGTTTGCAAGCCAGCATTCCAGTTTCCCAAAGAAGGTCAATCACATACTTTCATTGAGACAAGTAAATACCATCAGTAGAGCGAGCAACTTCAATACCTAGAAAGTATTTCAAACCCCCTAGATCTTTCATCTCAAATTATGAAAAGAGATATTCCTACAACCTATTTATCTCGTCTATATCGTCACCAGTGACTACTATATCATCGACATAGATTATCAATAAAGTAACCTTACCTCCCATGCACTTGATAAACAAGATATAATCTGCATTTCCCTATCTAGGTGACTGTTTGAGTCCATAGAGAGCCTTTCGAAGTCTACATACTTTTCCTGCTACATTTGGTGCTTCATATCTTGGTGGAAGATCAATGTACACTTCTTCTTCTAGATCCCCATGTAAGAACACATTCTTTATATCAAATTGTTTCAATGACCAATCCAAATTAGTAACTAAAGACAGAAGAACTCAAATAGTATTCATTTTTGCTACTGGGGTACATGTTTCATGGTAGTCAACCCCAACGCCTGTGTGTACCCTTTAGGTACCAATCTTGTCTTATACCTGTCAATTGATCCATCTGCTTTGTGTTTTATGGTGTATACCCACTTGCATCGCACTGGTCTCTTCCCACGTGATAGTGATACAACATTCCACATTCTATTCTTCTGTAAGGCTTCCATTTCTACCTCCATTGCTTCCGTCCAACAAGGATCTTGTAAAATCTTTTCCACTTTTGTTGGAATTTTAATCCCAGCCATTTGATTCACCAAGGCTTGATACTTAGGTGATAGTTGATGAGTGGACATATACTGTGCAATTGCATATCTCACTTTTCCATCTGGAGAAAACCTGTCAGGTGGTTTCCCAAGGCTTTGCTAGGAGGTAAAATATAAGAATTTTCAATAATATCCGAAGTACGAGAACTTACCTCTTGGATATCTGCGAGGACATGAGTGTGTACTAGTGGAAGAAGATGAGGGTTATCTTCTACTTGCACGATCTTCGTATCACTTGTGGACCCATTAATTTCTTCAGATTCTACAACCTCTATTGGCCCAAACTCAGTGCTGACTCACCACTGGACAGCTAATGTCCATTACTTTTTGGGCTGCTGCACAAATTCTTGTCGTGGCCCATCACTGGGTTGTAACATGGGCTATTACCGTGGCTTACTATTAGGTTGGTGGTGGTCACTGTTGGGCTATTTACGCCCATTGCGTCCATCTCTGCCTCACGCCCATCATCAATGCTGCTAGGCCCATGCCAACATAGAATATCAAATCCACTATAATCTTCATTTATACCGTGCAACTCCCTTTGAAGAGTGAAGTGGGTTTGATCAGTGATGAAAAACATTTCTTTTTCGGAAAATGTGACATCCATAGTGACGTAAATACGTTTAATAGGAGGATGATAGCACCAATATCCTTTTTGTTGGGCATTAAAACTAAAAAAAAACACACCGAATGGCACACGGTTCTAACTTGCTTCGTTGATTTTTGTGAAGATGCACATAAGCCATGCATCTAATATGCAAGGTGACAATTGAAGAGAGGACGGTAGAGTCACATGATCCATTAGGACTTCCATAGGAGTTCGAAATTCATGAACTCAGGAGGACATTCTATTAAGAAGATAAACATAATATGTAACTGCATCTGCCCAATAGATGTGGGGTGCATGAGCCCCAATAAGAAGGGCACGCGTGGTCTCCACAATATGCTTATTCTTGTGTCCTGCTACCCCGTTTTGTTGAGGGGTTTGAGGACATGTAGTCTCATGAAGTGTTTTGTTGAGGGGTTTGAGGACATGTAGTCTCATGAAGTATGCTGTGTTCAGTGAAAAATTGTGACAGCTCAGTATTTAGATATTCTCCACCATTATCGAATTGAAGGACCTTGATAGAAAGAGAAAATTGATTTCCAATCATGCGATAAAACTGTTGAAAAATTTGCCCAACATCACTCTTTTGTTTCATTGTATAGAGCCCGTCATTCTAGTGCAATCATCGACAAATGTAACAAATCAACGAATGCCATGGTGCATTGCGATTGGTGAAGGACCCCATACATCAGAGTGAATTTCAAAAGACACTGTTCTTTTATTGAAACTCAACCGGTAAAAAGTACGATGACTTTTTGCAAGAATGCAATCATTACACTGAAAATCAAAGTCTGAAACGCCACTAAATAAAGATGGAAGTAATTGTTTCAAATAACCAAAAAATGCATGTCCTAATCGACGATGCCATAACCAAATTTGCTTGATCTTATTGCTATGACCATTGTGGACTTGGTTGACTCGGCCCTGTATCACATCATCCACATAATATAACCCTCTCCTCTTAGTACCACGCCCAATGATTGCCCGTGTCTAGATATCCTGAAGTCAGCAAAAAGAGGGAAACATCAGTACAACACAATCTAATTGTTCAGTAACTTGTCCAACAAAGAATAAATGATTTGATAATGAAGAAACGAGGAGAGTATTATGCAAAGATAAAGGGGGAGTGCAATAGAGCCCGCTCTTGTAACCGGAGCAATTTCACCATTTTTCGTAATAACATTCTCTTTGGACAGCATGGTTATGTGGTGAAACAGAGATTCATCGTATGTCATGTGATCTATAGCTCTGGAGTCGATTATCTAGCCAGAATCTCGTTCAGTAGATGCTATAAATATAGTACCAATTTTACCTGGATTGTCATCACCATCGTGAGAGAGCATTGGGCCCACATCTTCAACCGGTGCTGCAGTCTTGTTCCCTTCTGGGCGGTGGTCTGGGACAGATATCCTGGGCTCGGGCCTGCTCATTGCAACAGCAGCATCACCTGCAGCGTCTCCAGCTGTCATGGGCTCTTGACGGTAAGTGGTCCTGCTGCCACAGCAGCCACTCCAGGGCTTGCTTCAGCAAGCTCGGCTTCACCCAACTTCCTCCCATTAGCTTTTAGTTGTTTATTCCTTTCCCAGTACCATTCTGGGTATCCGTGTACTTCAAAACATGTTTCTTCAGTGTGCCTTGTTCCATTGCAGTGGTTGTAGTGGAGAGTTGTTTATTCCTTTCCCAGTACCATTCTGGGTATCCATGTACTTCAAAACATGTTTCTTCAGTGTGCCTTGTTCCATTGCAGTGGTTGTAGTGGAGCTTATCCTTGTCAATATCTTCTTGGGTGCCAGGACGAGTTGATCCCATAGTTGTTGGACGAAAGAGTGATGAGGGGGACTTGGAGGCCCTTGCCATAGACGAGTTTGTAGTTGTGGATTTCGTCCCAAGCGTGGTAGTTTGCCTCTAACCTTCACGTCTCACCAGGTTAAAACACTTCAATCCCAGGGATAGGTTTCATCCTCAGAATTGCACTCCTAACTTGATAAAAAACTTGATCAAGCCCCGCAAGAAAGTCTTAAACCCTGTCATTCGAGAGTGTTGAATGGTAATCTTGCCTTGGCCCAAGACAATGGATCTAGCCCATGTTGAAAAGGCAACACAAGCCCAATGGATGATTCATGAAAATGCTAGAGAATTCTAGCAAAAGCATGAAGGTTGAATGCATGCATAAAATATCCAAGGTCTTTTGTAGAAAAATCTAGAATCTTGTAAAATTGTGTGGTTGTTAAGCATTAGCTAGAAAGTTCTAGCAATGTCAAAGTTGGCAAACCTTGCCTATAAATAGGTGAGGTGCTAAGCTATGTGATGTAACCAAGAGAGCAATTAGTGAGAAGTGAGAGTGCCAAGTGAGAAGTGAGAAGAAGCAACAAAGCTTATAAGAGTGTTTGAGTGTTTCCTCTTGTACTAAGTTTGTGAGTGAATAAAAATCTTGTGTAATACTTTGAGTATTCTTTCTTCCTATTTCCTATCAATTCCGCTGCATTACATTCTTCTTTGAGAGATAAACATCTCCAAAGTAGTGAAGTCTTTTTAAGCCCCAACAAAGTGGTATCAGAGCTATGGCTAACAACGCTATGACAGCCTTCCAAGTTCCAGTGCTCGACAACAACAACTTCGATAATTGGAGTATCAAAATGAAGGCCCTTTTGGGAGCACATGATGTCTGGGAAGTCGTGGAGAAAGGCTACATTGAGCCAGAAGATGAAGCTACTCTGTCCCAACCTCAGAATGAGAGTTTGAAAGATTCAAGAAAGAGAGACAAGAAGGCTCTCTACCTCATCTACCAAGCATTAGATGACAATGGCTTTGAGAAGGTCTCGAGTGCAACCACCGCCAAGCAAGCATGGGAGAAGCTTCAAACCTCTTACAAAGGAGCCGAACAAGTGAAAAAGGTTCGTCTTCAAGTATTAAAAGGTGAGTTCGAATCCCTGCAAATGAAAGGGTCTGAATCAATCTCCGATTATTTCTCAAGAGTCTTAGCCGTTTCTAATCAATTAAAAAGAAACGGAGAAAAGTTAGAAGATGTTAGAATTATGGAGAAGATACTACGCTCGTTGGACCCCAAATTCGAGCACATTGTCGTGACAATTGAAGAAACCAAAAACTTGGAAGAAATTAGTATAGAGCAATTAATGGGTTCGCTACAAGCATATGAAGAGAAACATAAGAAGAGGCAAGGGAATGATGAACAGCTCCTTAAGACGCATGTTCAGCCCAAGAAGAAAGAAGAAAGCTTCGACAACGAGAAAAGCCAGTACGGAAGAAGTTGTGGCCGAGGTCGCGGACGTGGACATGAGTGTGGACGTGGTTGGAACTACAACAACCATAGCAACTACGAAAAAGGAGAAAGCTTAACAAAAGGTCGTGGGAGAGGACGCTCAAACTTCAAGTATGAAAAATCTCAAGTTCAATGCTATAATTGTCAAAAGTTCAGGCATTATGCTTGGGAATGTAGAGCTCCAAACAACAGACTTGATGTGAAGGTCAATTATGTGAAAGAAGATAAAGAAGAGAATGATGTTGTGCTACTAGCATGCAAGAACAATGATGGAGACCAAGAATATACATGGTACCTTGACACCGGCGCCAGCAACCACATGTGCGGAAGAAGAAGCGTGTTCGTAGAGCTCAATGAATCAGTGAGTGGCAACGTTTCCTTTGGAGACGAATTCAAAATACCCGTAAAAGGAAAAGGTAACATCCTTATTCCCTTGAAAAATGGCGGTCACCAATTAATTCCAAATGTCTACTACGTACCCAATATGAAAAGCAACATTTTGAGTTTGGGTCAACTCTTAGAAAAAGGTTATGATTTTCATACGAAAAATTATATCCTTTTTCTTAGAGATAACAAAGGAAGATTAATTGCCAAGGCAAAAATGTCAAAGAATAGGATGTTTCCCATGAACATTCAAAACGATGTTGCGAAGTGTCTCAAGATATGTTACAAAGACATATCCTAGCTTTGGCATCTTCGTTTTGGGCATCTTAACTTTGGGGGATTAGAGTTATTATCTAAGAAGGAGATGGTGAGAGGCTTACCGTGCATCAGCCACCCTGATCAAGTTTGTGAAGGATGTTTACTTGGGAAACAGTTTAGGAAAAGCTTTCCAAAGGAGTCGACCACAAGAGCCCAGAAGCCACTCGAGCTCATTCACACCGATGTGTGCGGTCCGATAAAACCAAGCTCTTTGGGTAAAAATAATTATTTCCTTCTCTTCATTGATGATTTTTCAAGAAAAACCTGGGTTTATTTCTTGAAGCAGAAATCATAAGTCTTTGGAACGTTCAAGAAGTTCAAAGCCGCTGTAGAAAAGGAGAGTGGTTGCAAGATCAAAGCCATGAGATCTGATCGAGGAGGAGAATTCACTTCGAAGGAATTTCAAGAATTTTGTGAAGCAAATGGAATTCGTCGACCCTTGACAGTTCCAAGATCCCCTCAACAAAATGGTGTGGCGGAAAGAAAGAATCGAACCATCCTCGACATGGCTCGAAGTATGCTCAAAAGTAAGAGATTGCCTAAATAGTTGTGGGCAGAAGCTGTAGCATGTGCAGTCTACCTATCCAATCGGTCTCCAACAAGAAGTGTGTGGGGAAAAACTCCGCAAGAAGCATGGAGTGGAAGAAAACCAGGTATCTCCCATCTAAGAGTTTTTGGAAGCATAGCCCATGTACATGTACCAGACGAGAGGAGAACCAAACTCGACGACAAAAGTGAGAGGTTCATCTTCATAGGCTATGACACAAGTTCAAAAGGCTATCAATGGGAAGACGGTGATCAGTCGAGACATGACGTTCGATGAAGAAGGAGAATGAGAGTTTGACCCTCATGCAAGTGATCTCAGTTTCTTTCCTCAGTTTGAAGAAAAGAATGAACAAAGGATGATGGAGCAAGCAAGAGAAGTTCAACAAGAATCCACTACTCCACCTGCTTCACCAACATCAACCAATCATGGCAATTCACCAGCATCAGCATCGTTAAGTGAGAGTCTAAATGAAAGAGAAGTACCACGCACAAGAAGTATACGAGATCTCTATGAGGTAGCTGAAAGACTTGATAATCCTACATTTTTCTGTCTCTTTGGTGATTGTGAACCAGTCAACTTCCAAGAAGCAGTGCAGGATACTAAGTGGATGAAAGCAATGGATGAAGAAATTGAAGCAATCCAGAAAAATGGTACATGGGAACTTGCTAATCTTCGGAAAAGACACAAAGCCATCGGAGTCAAATGGGTATACAAGATAAAGAAAAATGCCAACAGAGATGTCGAAAGATACAAGGCGAGACTAGTGGCGAAAGGCTATAGTCAAAGAGCCGGAATCGACTATGATCAGGTATTTGCACCTGTTGCTCGTTTGGAAACTATACGATTACTAATCTCTTTGGCAGCTCAAAACAAATGGAAGATTCAACAAATGGATGTGAAGTCCGCTTTTCTAAATGGAGTCCTTGAAGAAGAAGTCTACATTCAGCAGCCATCAGGCTATGAAATCAAAGGGCATGAAGACAAGGTTCTGAAGCTGAAGAAAACCCTCTATGGGTTAAAACAAGCGCCAAGAGCATAGAATAGTCGCATCGACAAGTACTTCCAGGAAAACAACTTCATCAAGTGCCCTCATGAACATGCTCTTTACGTCAAAGTCAAAGATGGAGATATTTTGATTGTGTGCTTATATGTGGATGATCTAATCTTCACTGGGAGTAATCCAAGCATGTTTGAAGAGTTCAAGGGAGTGATGACCAAAGAATTCGAGATGACCGACATCGGGTTTATGGCATACTACCTAGGCATCGAAGTTAAGCAGAAAGAAGAAGGCATTTTCATCTCCCAAGAAAGCTACACAAAGGAGATACTGAAAAAGTTCAAAATGGACGACTGCAAGCCCATAAACACGCCAGTGGAGTGCGGAGTCAAACTAACCAAGCATGATGAATGAGAAAGTGTAGATCCAACATTTTTCAAGAGTCTAGTTGGAAGCTTGCGCTACTTGACTTGCACAAGACCAGATATTCTCTATGCTGTCGAATTAGTCAGTCGTTACATGGAGAATCCCACAACTACACATTTGAAGACGGCCAAAAGAATTCTTCGATACCTTAAAGGTACTATTAACTTTGGCTTGTTCTATTCAAGTTCTGATATCTACAAACTTGTTGGATACAGCGACAGTGATTGGGCAGGAGATTCCGACGACAGAAAAAGCACTACTGGATTTGTGTTCTTCATGGGAGACACTGCATTCACATGGATGTCGAAGAAGCAACCGATTGTCACACTATCTACCTGTGAAGCTGAATACGTAGCTGCTACAGCATGCATCTGTCATGCAATTTGGCTGAGAAACTTGCTGAAAGAATTAAGCATGCCACAAGAAAAACCAACAGAGATCTATGTTGACAATAAGTCTGCAATAGCTCTAGCAAAGAATCCAGTATTCCATGACAGGAGCAAACACATAGATACCCGTTATCACTACATAAGAGAGTGCATTGCAAGAAAGGATGTGCAAGTGGAATACGTGAAGTCTCAAGACCAAGTCGCCGACATATTCACCAAGCCACTCAAACAAGAAGACTTTGTCAAACTAAGAAACTCAATCGGCGTCACAAGACAAGATTAAGGGGGGATGTTGAATGGTAATCTTGCCTTGGCCCAAGACAATGGATCTAGCCCATGTTGAAAAGGCAACACAAGCCCAATGGATGATTCATGAAAATGCTAGAGAATTCTAGCAAAAGCATGAAGGTTGAATGCATGCATAAAATATCCAAGGTCTTTTGTAGAAAAATCTAGAATCTTGTAAAATTGTGTGGTTGTTAAGCATTAGCTAGAAAGTTCTAGCAATGTCAAAGTTGGCAAACCTTGCCTATAAATAGGTGAGGTGCTAAGCTATGTGATGTAACCAAGAGAGCAATTAGTGAGAAGTGAGAGTGCCAAGTGAGAAGTGAGAAGAAGCAACAAAGCTTCTAAGAGTGTTTGAGTGTTTCCTCTTGTACTAAGTTTGTGAGTGAATAAAAATCTTGTGTAATACTTTGAGTATTCTTTCTTCCTCTTTCCTATCAATTCCGCTGCATTACATTCTTCTTTGAGAGATAAACATCTCCAAAGTAGTGAAGTCTTTTTAAGCCCTAACAGAGAGTTCCTCCTTACGGCTTTGTAGGTCTGCTATGCGTATCATCTTGATACGACGCCTCTTATCGAGGTCTTGCCATACTCCTTTGAGTTCAGTGAAGTACAGATTCACTGGACAACCGTTTTGTTTGGTACGCGTAGCCTTGCACCTAAGTTCATAATATTGAGACTCGTCTGAACCATCATAAAACATCTGGGTTACGCTTTCCCAGATGTCTTTGGCTGTTGGCAAATCAATAAAGAGACTCAATAGTGTGGCTCCATAGTCTTCAATAGCCATCCTCGTACTATAGCATCTCTGGTGACCAACTTTGTATATCCAGGTAAGTTTTCAGCAACAATGGGAGTTTTTCCTATCAAATACCCCAGTTTGCCGAGACCAGAGGCATGGACTTCCATCATCTTCGACCAAACCTTGAAATTCGAGTCGCTCAATCTCAACCCGAACGGGAGGCTGCTGATGTTGGTAGACTCACCTTGAGTGGACATGGTTTGCATGCGAATTATCTCACCAGTTTTTACCTCTGCCATTGCACGGACAGATTTGCAGGTTGGTTTTGGTTTTGTTGTAGCTTTGTTGATTCCAAAGGCTACAGAGTTTGGATTTCTGGGTTCAAGGTTTGACGAACACCAGAGTTTTGATGGCTAGGGTTTATATTTTTTTTTAGGGTTTGTCGGGAAGAGACAGGTCGAAACCTACTCTGGTACCAAGATAAAAGCCTAGATGTTTTAGGGTTTAATTGTTGTGTATTATTGTTCTCTGTAGGAGGTAAATATATATTTGTACAAGAGGTCCTATAACAGGAAATAAGAATCCCAATTATACAAGAAATCAATCACAAAATTATATTCCTAAACTAAATGGTTGACTCACGCCAACAACATCTAGCTAGTCTGTGACACTCCCTATTCAGTTTATTAATTTAGAGGCAGTCCAGAGGATTTGACGGTGGCGGAGTGGCGTGTGAGCTCTCAGATGGGCCTCTACGTTCCACGGAACGGTGGTGTCAGTTCTATAAACATTGTAGATCGAGCACAATATAGAAATAACTGCAAAAGGATTAAACTACCAGTGCGGTACTGGATAAATATATATCACAAGGCACAGGCGCACAGCCGAAAATAAAAGAAAGACGTGAACTATTGGATAACAATGCAGAGAGAATATTAGGACAATTAACGTTCTGTGTTACGTACATCTGTATATGGAATTAAACATCATAGTATTATATATACATAAATCTGAGAGAAAAACTTAGATCTTGACATTTCTGTGATGTTATTGGAATACAAAGCTGTATATAAAAAAGAAAGTAAAACGCTGAGGCTTTTCTCACAAAATGTTACAAGGGCGTTTTTATTGGCAAATTTCTTTAATTTACATATCGCATCGATACATTTTATGCCTATTCCTTTTTCCACTTCCCACCTTTACTCAACTAAATATTGAGAAAGATCTATAGTTAGAAGCACGGAACTTTTGCATGCAATCCTAAGCAAAATAGGAAACATTCAAACTGAGAGGGAACGTACAACTTATGAATAGTTTATACTCCACAATATGAGCCAATTAAATATTATGATCAAGTGATTCCTCTTCCCTTTAAGTAAGAGGTTTTATTTAGTTCAAATCTCGACAATATGAAAAGCAGATTGTGCTGGCTCCATCACCCACATTGACATTATATTTCTGGTTCAAGTCTCAAGACTTATAGGTTGTTTCCTGTTGCTAGAATCTTTCTCTTGCATTCGAATGTGAAAACCTTCCGGAAATTGTAGACCGGGAGTTCGGACTATATTTCCTCCTCTAATTGCTTCCCACCTGGCAATTTTGGATGCAAAATAAGATGTGAATTTTGCGACTCGATCTCTTTTCTTACAATCATTGAAGGAATACGTACTCTTATTAATTTTACCTGTACTTTGTAACTAAGCAATGGAGAAACACAGCCATATGCACCTTAGCAGAGTCCGCTCCTGCGCAGAATCTAATGCCCCCACCAAAGGCCATGAAATTTCTGGATGCGGTGTGTATTTGCATTCCCTGTATAATTAGTACAACTTAGGACTAAGAATTAATGGTAAGAGGCTTTCTCTTTTACTTTTCTCTTATTATTTTGTTTGTCCAAGATTAACTAGAACAAAACATTCTCAGATATTAAACCCACCTCCCATCTCCATGGATTGAACGCCAAAGGATCATCATATGTTTCTGGGTTCATGTGAACCGCTGGGGGACAAACCATAACTCCCCAACCAGCTGGAATAGTATACCCTAAAACAAGAACAACAGGTAAAATATGTTAAATAAGAATGATTTCCTATAAAATCTCCCTCAGTATACCCCACCGCAAGGGTTGTGGTTTATATCCCCTAACTAGGTGTATATAACTTCTTTTCTCTATTTTAATAAAATCTCACTCGTACCGTCGATGTTACCTTAGAAAAATGATTTACTATACAAATACATATGATTCGTCATATGTAAAAAGCCTCACATTTTGGCAGTTTTGCCGAGACTATTATTTTGGTATTTCAGTTCAATATATTGTCAACTGTATTTTGCAGATAAGAAGGAATAACTCGTTATCTGTAAGGGGAGGAAAGCAATACTTTTATTATTCCTACATACCCTTGTAATTTATATCTCTTGCTGCTTTTCGAAAGATGCCTGGAACTATGTTTGCCAGCCTAATCGTTTCGTTAATGAACTGCAAATTGGAATTGTCAGTTTGTAGAAAAACCACAGTTACGTACTTTCTGTCCTTGAAGCTCCAAAAGTGAAAGGGTCCTGACTCACCTGTAATGTGAATGTCATTGATTTATATTCTTTCCATGCAAGTCCTGAATCTGAATTTTCCCTTTCTTTTAAAATCATTTCGTGTTCTTCCTGTAATAAGGTAGAAAATGTTAACAACGGTCCTAAATATCGTTTTTTATGTTGGTATAAACTATCTGAAATAGTTTGAAAGATCAGACCACCAATTGCTTCAGCACCCGGGGATGATCGGAAAGAAGCTTGATGGCAAAAGTTATAGCAGTTGATGTTGTTTCAAAGCTTGCAAAAAGCAGCACAAAAATCAAATCCAGAGAAATTTTGTCTGTCATGAGTGTTCCCTCTTTGTCAGTCTCTTCGATCAAGTAATCAAAAAAGTCGATTGGCTGCTGTCGGGACTTTCCTCGTCTTTCCTGCAGCAAGTTTTGCAGCACCCTCATTGCCCTTTTCCTTCCCTGAGAAATTGTTGAAGATGATCAAACCAAGAATTAAAAGGAAGAAATGAATGCTATATATATACGAATTATACTAGTGTTGCAGAATTATATTTACCTGTAAACATTTGTGATAAGCTGTTCCGGGGATGCCTAAAGGAAAGGAAATCAATCCCCGAATGAACTCATTGAAGTTTTCCCTGAGATTATCCGACGATGTTTTTGAATCATAACCGATGAGTTTCTTTGCATTCATATCAAATATCAACTGAAAAAAAAAAAAAAAAAAAAAAAAACCAAATTTGTCTATCAGACTTAAAAGTTAAAACAAGTACGAAGTATAAAAGAAGAAAGGTATGCCCGATGACGAAATTACATGAGCACATTCGTCTTTCAATTCTGTAATGTCCTGACACGACCATTGCTGCAATTTTTTCTCCATTTCCTGCTCGATTTCAGGGAGCATCCTTTTTAGGCTTTCAGGGCCAACAAGATCAAACACCATGTTCTTGACATATTTGTGAATGTAACCGTACAGGGTACCCATGTTTTCCTTGCCCATAACATCTGTGAAGGTGTCTGGATACCAGCTTAGAAACAACTTATCATCTTGTTGGAAGATATAGTGATTGAAATCTGGGTCTGTTGATACTATGAGTTGTCTTCCCACCAAACTAGTCTTGAATATTGGCCCATATCTACGCATTAAGTGCAATCGTTTAATTAAAATTTTCATGTAAAGAAGATCGTATATTATTAATTAATACGTACACCGTTTCCCTTCTGCATACCCCATTTATTTATGCCTATTGTTTCTCTTTTAATTTATTCAGTCCAAAGACTATAAATAAACACGGGTGTGCATGAAGATAAAATGATGGGTGTATGAAAATCACTTCCCGTTAAAATCACATTAAATTACGGCTAAGGCAGGGCCTAGATGAATTAGGCGAATTTGAGTAAATTTATTTGTATTGTATAAATATGTGCCTTGTTATACTTAAAATATAAATAATTGTATTGAGATACATATATTGCAAAATAAAATAACATATAGATTAAGGTACTAAAACATATTGAAAATATGGGGAATAAGCATATAATGAGTGTTCATCTACATATTTAACAAGTTTCTTACAAGTTATTGAACAAAAATAAAATGCAAAATGAAAGTTGTCGATTTTCTGTCTAAATGAGCGTTGCGACCTAGGCGGGTCAAAGCGGGCTAGACGGACACCTAATTAAGGAGGTCTAAGTGCCCTTTCTTAATTTTCAAATGCCTAGAGATTAATCGGGCATGTGGCCAGTAGCCTAGCGTCTAGGTGGACATTTTAGAACAGTGAATTATTGTCATAAATCTCACCTTTGCATCCTTTTCTTGATGAAGGGAGGAATATCAGATGAGGTTGTGGGAGTGAAAAACTGCAAGCTCTCCCCAAGTAATGGCAATCCCATTGAACCTGGTGGAAGTTCTCCATTGCATTTGGGATTCCTCCACCTGTAAATCCAATGTGTTATACTTATAAGAAGTAATGCTGCCATGCCCAATGCCCACATCTTGCCAAACTCTCACTCTGATAGTTCTAAAAGTGAGAAGGTTGAGAGAGGGGAGATGTTATATAAAGGCAGGCCACAACTTTTTTTAACTATAAGAAAAACTTGTATTAATTCATGACCTGAAAACAAAGAGAGAGAGAACAATAATTGCTGTATAATATTTATTTCCTTTGTCTAGGATTTTGTACGTAACTTCTTATTGTAAAGATTTCAATGGTTTAGATGATGACATGTGTCAATAGATTAAGGCCCGATATTGTTAGAAATGTTGTTAGGCAGTTAAGCATTTAGAGTGTATGTGCTAGACAGCCTGTAACGAACTCTCAGTTGTGCAAAAGTGTGAATCACAACAAACAACTCTCTGTAGAAATTCTCTGTCGTTCTCTCTTCCCTAATCTTCTTCCTCTGCTTCATTTCATATATGAATACATTAATTCATGTTTACACTTATCTATCATTCGGCTGAAGAAAGGGACAGATATGTTGGACTTCAGCGTGACTGATTATTTTTACTGTAAGTAAGAAGACTTTGAGTGGGAAAATATAGAATATTCACTAGTAAATGGGGAATTTATCAATAATAGCCAAAAATTCACTCTTAATTTAAAAAATGTCATTTTTTATATTAACTTTCAATTGTATTCAAAATCTCACTTAAATAGACACAAATACCCTTAATTAAAGTGGATAATGGTCCAGCCAGAATTGCCGCATACAATTTGCATAAAAACTACGGAAGCAATTATGTTCAACTACAGAAGCAATTTGGATAAAATCTACATAAGCGATTATGTTAAAGTTACATTAGGCAATTTACATAATAACTACATTTCATAAACACTTGAGAACAAAGAAAAATGTACCCAAATACATACAGACCCATAGCAAAGAACCACAAATCAACGAAACCACATTTAAGTGTTATCTATTTGTCTCCCAAAAATCAGCGAAACCAAAGAACCAAAAAAAGATACCGACAGAAATATGGAATAAATTAAAAAATAAACAAAACATAGACGAGAAAAAATGAAAAAAATTAACCATCTACACTTACCGTCGTTCAGGGCTACACAAGTCTCCACTAGCAGTGATGCCTCCACTATTTCTTAGATTTTGCCGTCAGAAATTCATCTAATAGGTTTTGATTTTTTAGTTTATTGGATTTTAAAATTTTATGGTATTTGTGCCTATTTAAATGAAATTTTGAATATATTTGAAAGCTTTTATAAAAACTGATATTTTTGAAATTAGAGACTAATATTTGACTATATTTGATAAATACTCATCCACATGTACCTACTAGTGGCATTAGAGCAACTCTACCCTTAGGGCGATAATTGCCCTGGCTATTGGGCTATTGGCAAATATTGCCTTAGTGATCAGTAATCGCTAGAGGGCATCTCTACCCCTAAAAAAAATTACCCTGGCAATTCACATGAAAAAATTCTTTAAAAAAAAATAAAAATTTAATATTATTTTATAATAAAAATTCCTTTTTTTCTGGAAGCATCCCTCTTTCCCCCATTTTCTCCCCTGATTCCTCCGTCCTTTGTTTTCTCAGTCACGACGCAGAGACTGCAAATAGAGTGCCGCCTACACTTCCACCACGACACACGTCCAAGTTCATCGCCTTTGGCTTAGGCAAAGCCGCATCACTAGTTGCCTGCGGATTTTCTCCTCCTCCTCCCTTCCCATCGGCGAATTCTCTCTTCATCCTCCTCCCTCGACTTCGCACTCGTCGACAACATGTCTTGGTACACGAGGCTATGATCCGACAGTTGTAGCTCTCCTGGTACGTGGATTCTGGAGGTCGCCCCATTCGTCCCTTCTCCCTTTTTTTTTTCCTCTCTCCATCTGTCTTCTCTCTATCTGTAGCTCTCAGCCATCCGATTCCATTGCCCTTGCCTGCAAAATTTTTTTATCATGTGACATCATATCGCCTCAGGCACAGAGGTGGGCGAGAATGGACCGATTGCTGAGTTTAGGCAAGTTGGGCCCACCAAATAGCAAGGGGGATTTGGGTGGGTTGGAGCAACTTTTGTTGGGGTAGGGGATTCCCAATTGTAAGTCTCTTTTGACTCACCTTAATCTATCTGAGTCTACATCATACATAGGTACTGTTGGGCATGCATTCTTGGCTTTTGATACAGATTGGAATATAGGTTGGATTTTAGATTTAGGTGCAATGGATCATCTGACCTATGATAAGAATTTTGATAGAACCCTAACTTTGCATCTTGACTTCTGTGTAGCAATAACAAGTAATTTCTATTGTAATTAACAACAAATACAACAACAACCCCCTTTCTGTTTACAACCCTTCCTAATATAGTAGCTAGTTAGCTTCCTCCGTAAGCTTACTACTAACAACCTTATCCTTTTAACCACACATATCTGTCCTAGTCAGCACTAATACAATGCCCACTTATCAACCAATTCAGTTATCACACAGGATCTTATTAATACCCCCCTCAAAACAAGGCTTGTATACAAGACTTGAAAAACAAAAAAATTTGCAAAATACAATGTATTAAAGCTGAGCAACTCCTAGAAAATGCAGCTTCAAGTCTGAGTAAGTCTCCCATGTAGCTTCCTTCGGAGTATGATTTTGCCAATGAACCAACACTTCCATAACTGCAGTTGTACCCTTCTTCACCATTCGTTTGTCCAAAATAGCCACAGGAACATCTTGTAAAATACCATCATCAGTTAGCACATGTAGTTGAGTCGTGGGTTGAATTGCAGCCCCTAAATGTTTCTTAAGACAAGAAACATGGAACACTGGATGAAGCTTAGAGTTGTCTGGAAGTTTCAACGTATAAGCAACATAACCCACCCTTGCCAACACTTCAAAAGGACCATAAAACCGAGGCTGCAACTTGTGAAATGGGTGAAAGGCCAATGACATATGCTGATAAGGTACCAGCCTCAAGTAGACTAAGTCACCTACCTTAAAAACCCTTTTAGTTCGATGCTTATTAGCCTGTACAGTTATTCGATTTTGTGCTGCTGTTAAATTGGCCTTCAAGAGAGATAAAACTCGATTTCTTTCCAACAAACATCGATCCACCATTTCTAATTTAGTAGTACTAGCTTCATACAATGGAATCTCAGGTGGTGGCTGACCATACACCACTTCATAAAGGCAGAGTTTAGTAGCAGAGAGATAAGCTGTATTAAAGCTCCACTCTGCCCACGGTAACCAAAGGGTCCATTTTTTGGGTTGAAGACTACAAAAGCACCGCAAGTAAATTTCCAAACAGTGGTTTACCACCTCCGTTTGACCATTAGTTTGTGGGTGATAACCTGAGCTGAAACATAGTGAGGATCCTTGCAAAGAAAAAAATTCTTTCCAGAACTTTCTTATAAAAACCGAGTCTTTATCATAGATAATAGATGCAGGCATGCCATGAATTTTAAAAATACGCTCCACAAATAAGGTTGCCACCGAAGTTGTAGTATAAGGATGAGATAGGGGTATAAATGTGCATATTTGGATAAGCGATCCACAACTACCCAAATGATAGTTTTTCCTCGACATGGAGGCAGACCAATGATGAAATCCATGGATATGTCAGTCCATACCAGTGAAGGAATAGGTAAGGGCTGCAGCAATCTTGCAGGAGCTAAGGTCTCGTACTTGTGTTGTTGGCATACCTGACAGTTGGCAACCCTGTCCTTAATGTCGTTTTTCATACCTACCCAATAAAAAGACCTGGAAAGCTTCTTATATGTCTTCAAAAATCTAGCATGACCAGCAACCGGACTACTGTGATGTTCTTCGAAGACTTTCTGTTGCCACGAACTTGTAAGACTCAAAACAATTCTTCCTTTGTATCTTAGAAATCCATTCTCCACTTTAAACTTCAAGGAATTCAGTGATGTAGAGTCTGAAGGATGTAGGACTTCCTGAATCTTGTCCAGTATCCAATCATCTTGTTCAGTGTGTCGTCTCAAATCATCTAACCAACTGAGATATGGGTATGAAATTGCAGCCAATTCCATACTAGAATGTTGAGAAACTTCGTTAATAGGAATTCTGGAAAGTGCATCTACCACCTGATTATCATAGCCTTACTTGTATTGAATCTCGTAATCAAAACTAAGGAATTTAGACACCCATTTTTGCTAAAATGGAGTATTGGCCCTATTTTGCAGAAAGAATTTCAGACTATGATGATTTGTTTTGATGATGAAGTGCCTCCCGACCAAGTATGACTACCATTTTTTAATGGCATGTATGATAGCCATCATCTCCTTTTCATAAGCAAACAACTTTTGGTTCTTTACATTGAGTGCCTTACTAGTAAAGGCAATATGTTTGCCACCTTGCTGGAGAACAGCTCCAATTCCAAAGCCTGATGCATCACTTTCGATAACGAAAGGTTGGGAAAAATCTGGGAGGGCTAAGACTTGTGGATAACATAGCCTGTTTCAATTCATTGAATGTTGCAGTTGCTGAATCAGACCACTTGAAATTGTCTTTCTTGGTGACTACTATGAGAGTACTAACAATCTTGCCGAAACCAGGAATAAATTTCCTGTAGTAGCCTGTTAATCCAAGAAATCCTCTCAATGCTTTAATGGAGGTGGGAATAGGCCACTTAGCAATAGCCTCCAACTTAGAAGGATCAGCTGTAACCCTTTCTTTAGACACTATATGGCCCAGATACTCGACTTGGGTTTGACCAAATGCACACTTCGTTTTTTTGAAAAACAAGGTATGGACTTGCAAAAGTTGAAAGACCACTCCCAGATGCTCCAAATGAGACACCCAAGACTTGCTATACACTAATATGTCATAAAAAAATACGAGGATAAATTTCCTCAGATAAGGTCTGAAAATCTCGTTCATAAGACATTAGAATGTGGTCGGAGCATTGGTTAACCCAAAGGGCATAACCAAAAACTCATAATCCCCATCATGAGTTCGGAATGCAGTCTTCTCAATATCACTTAGGTGCATTCAAATTTGATGGTAGTCGGATTGAAGGTCTAGTTTAGAGAAAAACTAAGCGCCATACAATTCATCTAGCAACTCATCAATTAGTGGAATGGGAAATTTGTCTTTAATAGTGATGAGATTAAGGCCCCTATAATCCATACACATTCTCCAAGTGTCATTCTTTTTCCTTACTAGAATAACTGGAGAAGAATAAGGACTATTACTGACCCATATAAACCCCGTATCTAATAATTCTCGGACACACTTTTCAATTTCTGTTTTCTGTAAAGGACCATATCTGTAAGGTCTCATACTAAGTGGTTTACTGCCCTCTATCAAGGGAATTCTGTGGTCATGTGATCTGTGAGGAGGCAAACAAGTAGGAGCAAGAAAAACTACCTCATTATTTTGCAGAAGTTGTTCCAACTGATGAGATTGAATTACGGATAGTACAGTCTTATGTTCCACCATATCTCTTGTTGAATTTGAAAAAGAAAAGCACCCACAGAAGAGTCTTGGTGAAGCAACTTTTCCATGTGAAAGATACAAACATCTTAAATATGTTCACTCGGTGCTTCTGGACTTGAAAGACAGAACGTGGTATTGCCTCTCCTGAGCTTCATGTACAGTTTATCGAAATCCCAAAAAACTGGACCCAATGTCTTGAGCCATTGAACCCCTAACACCACATCACAACCTCCCAAAGCCATGGCATACAAATCGGTAGTACATTGATAGTCTTGAATCTTGAGTGAGACAGCTCCTAAAGAACCTGTAGTATTAACTTTTCCCTTCATCTGCAATCTTAACACTAAAAGAGTGAGCTGTATTATCCTTTCCATTGATTTTCTTGACCAAAACAGAATCCACGAAGTTCTGGGAACTACCAGAATCGATAAGTATTACCACAGGACAATTCTTAATACTACCAAGAACCTTCATGGTTTTAATTGACTTAGGAGCTAGGGTACCAAAAAGGGCACAAGCTGTAATCTCAGGTTCTAAATTCTTAGTGTCAGAGGCTTCATTATCACTACCATACTAAACATCAATCAATAAAAGTTGTTTCTTCTCAAAAGTGTGGCCTTTAACAAACTTTTCCTAACAATGGAAGCAAAGACCATGTTTTCGACAATATTCGACCCCCTCTGGGGTCAATCTTCTCACATTCTCATGTTTTAAGTTGTTATTTCCCACAGAAGTATCAGCAAAATTTTGCAATAGTGGACGAAACGAAGAATTAACAGATGAACGAGGAAAATATTTGACCTTTAATTCAGATAACTTGGCATCGATCTGTTGAGCAAAAGCAATAGCCTCAAGAACGTCTTTGGGCTTCAGAATTTTGACGTCATGACACAGCTCCGGTTTTAGACTGCCAATGAAACAAGATCACAAAAGAGACGGTGTAACTTCCCTTGTACGATTCGCCAGTCTTCGAAACTCCAGGATGTAATCCCGCAGAGATCCTGTTTGACGAAGTTTAACCAAGCTTTATGCCGAATCGTCAAACTCCGACGGACCAAATTCTTGACAAAGAGCTTGTGTGAAATCTTCGCACCTAGGGTATGTCCTAATACAATTAGCCCATTGGAACCATTGTAGAGGTTCACCATCCAAATGGAATGATGCCATTTTCACTTTCTTGAAATCTTCGACGCCGAAAAAATAAAAATATTGTTCTGCTTTGTAGATCCACCCCAAGGGTTCATCGCCATCACCAAATCTAGGAAAATCGATCTTGATAAATGGCTATCGAGGCGACGGAATCGATTCTTGATGGAAAAACTAAGGCCCAAACTGAGGATTCCCTCCAGGTGGCAAATTGTGATCGAAATGTGTTCCATCCGATGATTCACTGACGGACCCACTACCCCTCGTCGATAATGCCTGCAATTGTTGCAGGATCATCTCCTGGGTAGCTTGAAATTGAGTTCTTGATTCTTGAAATTCATGCCTAGAATCTTTGAAGTCCTGCTGGAATTCAGCAAACAAGGACTCAAGCTTTTTCACTCGCGTTTCCATGGTGCGTCTGGAACCGAGTTGAGTCATACACGAAGAAGGATCAAGCATGATCTGAGGCACTGGCTATGATACCAATGATAGAACCCTAACTTTGCATCTTGACTTCTGTGTAGCAGTAACAAGTAATTTCTATTGCAATTAACAACAAATACAACAACAACCCCCTTTCTGTTTACAACCCTTCCTAATATAGTAGCTAGTTAGCTTCCTCCGTAAGCTTACTACTAACAACCTTATCCTTTTAACCACACATATATGTCCTAGTCAGCACTAATACAATGCCCACTTATCAACCAATTCAGTTATCACACATGATCCTATCAATTTTGTTTTAATCTTTGACACATCCTCATAGAAAGTGTATGGCAACTGCCAATGGTTCCAATGCCCTTGTTGTTGGAGCAGGAATAATGTGTTTTACATCCTCTCTCCACTTACACATTGTTTATTGGTTTTGTCATTGTCCCATCACTTATTGTTTGTACCACAAGTCACTAAACAATTAAATTTTGTTGTATTAGTTTATTCTTTATTTTATTTGCTTCAGGATATTGAGACAAAGAAGATCAATGGGTGTGGTACTAAGAGAGATGAGCTATATTATAATGGAAGACGTGGTTCCTTAAAGAGATAATTTAGTTCGTGCATCGCGTGATAGTAGTTTACAAAATTTATGATTATTGCATTGTCATTTGAGGCATGCATCATTTGTTTATTTACTAATATAAAAGACTTAGAGTTGAAGTGTGAAGTATGTATATTAGCCAAAAGCCATTGTGCTTCATTCCCTTCAAGTATTAATAGAAATTTATTTATGTTTGCACTAGTACATTTGGATGTCTGGGTACCTTGCCATGTTAGTACTCATTCTGGGAATAAGTGGTTTGTTACATACGTGAATGACTGCACTCATATGATATGGTTCTATGTAATGAAAAACAAAAGTGGTGTGTGTAAATATTTCGTATTTTTTATCAGATGATTAAAACCCAATATTCTTCTACTATTAAAGTGTTGCGTTTTGCCAATGGGGGTGGGTATATAAATTTTGAGTTATCCAAGTTCCTTCAAAGCATGGGATTGTTCTAGAAACTTCATGTCCTCACACCTCACATAAAATTGGGTGACAGAGAGGAAAAATCGTCATATCCTGGAAGACAGCCTATGCTTTACTTATTGATGCATCTATTCTCAAATGTTTTTTGCCTGAAGTTGTTGTGTATGCAATTTATGTGATGAATTGAATGTCTTCACGGGTCTTGAATTTTCAAACACCTCTTCAAAGGCTCACTCAAACTGCTTTCGTGGTTTCTACAAATACTTTGTCATGTCGTATCTTTAGTTGTGTAGTTTATGCTTACATTCAAAAACTTCATCGTAGAAAACTTGATCCGTGTGCGCTTCAGTGTGTGTGTGTGTTTTTTTTTTTCCAACTCAGCAAAAAGGGATTTTAGTGTTATCGCCCAACAAGTCGCCGTATGTATGTTACAATGGATGTGAATTTTTCCTAATCTGAGAATTTTTATGCTTATCTAACTCAAGTCACTTGGGAAGAATGACGATGAAGATTTAGATTATCTATGTTGGTTATAATGTGCTTTAAGAGGAGATGAGGATGGCGTCTTTGTATTGAAGAAGTCAACAAGGCTGCTGCCAGTCCAGTAGAATAGCACAACATAGTCGCTACTACTTTAGCCACTGAGTCCAATACTGTTCATACTGACACCATCGAACAACATTGTTCATCGTTGCAACACCAAGCCCCGTACCAAGCAGGCAACAGTAGAGGGAAGCTTAGTCTTGCCGTCTATAGTAGCCTATCTTTATCCTCTCTTTCTCTCTTTCTCTCTCTCTTTCTCTCTCTCTCTCTCTCTCTCTCTCT
The DNA here is from genome assembly GCA_024362995.1 of Heteromeles arbutifolia. NCBI lineage: Eukaryota > Viridiplantae > Streptophyta > Magnoliopsida > Rosales > Rosaceae > Heteromeles > Heteromeles arbutifolia. Next base: position 7,224,864 of record JANCRC010000019.1, read on the forward strand.
CTCTCCCTCTCTCTTATTATTCAGTGCCTATTCCATCTCCTCTGAATATTCCAAAGATAACTATTTTTGAACAACAATGTGACTAATCCTAATATTGTTTTGAGTATATTATATAGAAGTTGCCACAAAGACAGAATCGAGGTGTACCACCTGACAATTTCTCTCTGAAAGGAAAGGTGAAGTATCCAATTGCGTCATGTACCTTATGAGCATAGTTCACCTGAATGTAAAGTAATGGTAAATCATATAGAGTCAATTAAGATTCCAACTCAGGTGTGGATACAAGCTATGGATGAAGAAATGTCGACGCTGTAGAAAAATAACGCCTGGAGATACCGTGAACAAAAGGGAAGAAACTTGTTCATTGTTAATGGGTGTTTACAATTAAATATAAGGATGATGGATCTATTGATAGATACAAAACAATGTTTGTGGTCAAAGAGTATACTTAAACGTATGGTGTAGATTACCAGGAAACCTTTCTCCCGATAAAAAAAGTGAATAGGTATGTATTTTGACATTCGTAGCTGCGAACATGGATTGGCCTCTGAAATAGTTTGATGTGAAGAATGTCTTCCTTCACGGGAACTTGGAAGAGGAAGTGTATACGGTTTTTCCATTAGGTTATGGTGCGAGTGGTAATAATGTGGGTGTTCAGATGTGTAAGTTTCTCTATGGGCTGAAGCAATTACCTGGTGCATGGTTTAACAGGTTTACTCAACCAATGAAGAAATATGGATATTGTCAGAATCACTCAGATCACACGCTATTTCTAAAGCGAATAGGTGGTAAAATACGACCTTAATTATTTATGTGGATAATATGATTATTACCTAAGATGATTCAGAAGAGATTCAAAAGTTACAAAAAAAAATCTTGCATCTGAATTAAGATGAAAGATTTGGGTGAGTTAAAGTACTTTCTCGGAGTTAAGGTTGCCCGCTCAATTAAAGGTATTTTCTTATCTCATTGGGAATATGCGTTGGATTTGCTAAAGGAAATTGGCATGTTAGAATATAAACCTGTGGATACTCCTATTGTAGGAAAGCATTATTTGGGCATTTATCCAAATCAGGTTCTAGTTGATAAGAGTATGTACCAAAGACATGTGGAAGATTAATCTATTTGGTTCTTGTCCTGATATTGCTTATGCAGTGAGTCTTATGAGTCAGTTTATGCACTCACCTAGTGAAGATCATATGATTACGGTAATGCGTATATTGGCTTACTTAAAGTCAACACCTGGTAAAGGAATATTTTATGTGAGACATGGGTATCTAAAGGTTGATGGTTTTAGAGATGGAGATTGGGTTAGTAATGTCACTGACAAACATTCTACTTCTATGTACTTAATGTTTGTTAGCGGTAATTTGGTTACATAGCGTAGCAAGAAACAGAAAATAGTGTCAAGGTCCTCTGTTGAAGCTGAGTATAGAGTATGGCACAAGGAATATGTGAGCTTCTCTGGTTGCATAAACGTTTGGATGTTTGGATTATAAACTAAAAGAAACAATGAGATTGCATTGTGACAGTAAGCCTGTAACGAAAATCGAAGATAGTCATGTGCAACGTGATAGAATAAAGCATGTGTAGATTGATAGATACTTTGTCAAAAAGAATCATGAGATACCGTTTATTAATTTAGAGGAACAATTGGCTGATGTTCTTACTCATGAAATGTGTAGCGGACCTTTTTGTCACTCACTCGTCAAGTTGGGCATGTATGATATCTATGCGCCAATTTGAGGATGAGTGTTGATGTGAGTCTTACCTTATAAATATTCTAGGAATCCTATTTTAGGTAAGGGTAGAATTTTTTAGTTATTCTAATCTTTTTTAATTAGCTTCCTTTTGACTTAAGGCATGTTTGCTTATATATTGTAAACCTAACAGGTTAATAACATTGTCGTAGTTTTCAACGTACTTGGTTCTATTGAGTGTGCATGGTTCCAAAAGTTCTATTGGCTCACGAGGAATTACATGAAAAAAAAAATATGAATGAAACATAATCTTCCACAACCGTTGCTAAAACTTAATTATTATGTAATGGATCCGATTGAGTAAGCAAGTTAAGTATCGCCCTAGTGCCAGAACCTCTATTTCGCATGTCTCAAGTATTTTCAAAGCATTATTGTTTAGGAAAATGATTTTTAGACACTTTTTAGCTTTTCACATATATATATCTCTTAATTAATAACCACCAAACTAAGTGCTAGTTTAGGATTGTTGTGTTTTTTTTTAAAGTGATGTATGTTGTGCTATGAGAATAAACAGCTATAAAATAAAGCAGCGAGGTATTTGGTAAATTATAATTGTAAAAGTGCTTTGAGTATGAAAAACAGTGTCAAAGTACTTGGTAAATTTTATGTAAAGGTGTTGTGGATGTGTATAGTGACAAAAAAGGACATGATGTTCAACTTGTACTTATTTATTTGTTTGGCAATAACAAAACTTAATATAACTATGTTTTGATATAATTTTTTTCATTTTTACTTTGCCTAACCCAAACAAAAAAATATAAACAAAAACAAAGTAAAAGAAAAAAAAAATACTCTGAACCCCATCTTCTTCCCCCACACCCCACCCCCTTGTATGTGCCACTGGAAGTCTCTCTCTCTCTCTCTCTTTCTCTCTCTCTCTCTCTCTCTCCAATTTTCCAAATGATTCTAGCTGAATCCACAACTTCAAATTTCTGCCGGATTCACAGGTCAACACTAGATCGAAAACTCTGGATTTGACGCCACACATACTAATCGACCTCTCGAGTTCAGATATTTGAAATCCATAACTCACCAACGTCATTCGATGTATGTTTTTGTTGTAGCAGAAAAGAAGACTAGAAAAGATTGAGCTGGGCAAGTTTAAAGTGTGAAGATTAATGACCAATGGATTTAGGGAGGGGTTGAGTATGAGGGATGTTTTCTGCACCTAGGTCGAGTATGACCAAGTTCACCACAATGATGACATGTAGGAATAAATCTTGTCTTTGATGTACTTACCTTAGGAGTCATATGCAATGATTCCTTCATAATCTATGTGTTTGTGCCCATAGAAGATGAATCACTTTCCACAAATCCAAGACCATTCTTGACACCATATAGACTTCCAACACTTAGCATTTTGTTAGATCTTTCAGCACTAAGAGTCAAAGAATCCAATTTGTACATAACCTCATTAAACTAAGACGATTGCTTCAAGTTGATCACATAATACATTTCATTATTGTCTCTCAACACATGAACTTATTGTAGTAATCTTTCTTGAAATATCATTAATTCATGAACCTGACCTTCAAGAGAAGCAATAAGATCATCTCTTTCATCTTCATCATCACAGATAAGAGCCCTTTCGTTCAGTCCATGGAGCTGAGCTTCAAGAAAAGTAACTTTCTCACTCAGTTCCATTTTGACTAGTCGGAAAGACTCAACCTTTTTTTTTGTAGCTCAGAGACCTTCTTGGTCAACTCATTATTGTACAATTTTACAACAAAAGTCTCATCAAACATAGAGTCATACATGATAGACAGATCACGATGCGATATTCTTCAGTATCATTCAACACATCATCATTGCCACTAGTAGAAGTTTATTTTACAGATGCAACGAAGGCATCAACTTTTTCTTCATCTTCTGGTGACTTGTCAGAACAAACAAAATCTTTATCTTCACTGTCACTCCATGTGGCCATCATGACTTTGTCACGTTTCTGACTGGACATTCTGTTGTTTGCACACTCCGCAGCTCGATGTCCATCTTACAAACTAACTTCCCTTGTTTCCTTCCAAAACTGAACCTTTCATGAAGTTGACTAAAGTGATTATTTGAAGACTCCCTAGACTTATTGACCTCTTTTCCTTTGTTCTTGAGAATCCTTTGGAATTGCTTAACAAACAAAGCAAGATCATCTTCGGGAGATTGATCACATGATTCATTTGCCATTTTAGCTTTTTCAACACTTTAAAGAACAACCTCTTTTTTCTTCTTGGAGTCACCTTCATCCATGTCAAGTTCCACCTCATAGGTGATGAGTTTACCAACCAATTTTTCAAGCTTAATCTCATTTAAGTCTTAAAACTCTTGTATATGCCTTCTTTGCTTGAAATCTTTTGGGCAAGGTTCTCAAGATCTTTTAGACAATTGTTTTTCATCAATAGGCATTCTCAACCCCAAAGCCTTATTAGTCAACATTTTAACTTTCTCATAGAAGGCAGAGAAGGTCTCCGACTCCAACATTCTCAAATCCTCAAACTTTGAAAGAGTCATTTGGAGTTTAAGATCCCTTACTTGTTTGTCACCTTCATGTAGAATTCCGAGTTTATCCCTTGGTTGTTTTACAGTGGTGCAATAACAAATATGAGCAAACTGGGTTGGTAAGATGGCAGAAACAATGGCATTTCGTGCCTTTCTGTTAGCCATGGCCGATGTAATCTTTCCTTAAGCCCAGTCACCTTTAGCCTTTACCACAGATTCTCCATCAACAATCCTTGAAAGAGCCTTCCATTCAAGGGTCAGATAATCCACAACAATTAAATCATGTGCTTCCAAAAAGATTTGAAACCATAGTTCGTTCCACCCAATACTAGTAACTCCCAGAGATCACTCTATGTATATCTAGAGCAAGGCATTGATACTAATTGAAATTGGTACCATTCGAAATAACCTATAATTAAAAATTCTATATATGTTTGACTGACTAGTCAACAACACCAGTCAACTAAGATTAGATTTGTTAGTTTAATAACAGCGAAAATAATCAATTTTAAATTTGGTTTACTGAAGTGTTCCTAGTAACTAAGGTCCAATTCAATGCACATTCTAACTCTGATAAACTTAGTTGCATAGACATATCTATTTGCAAGTCATGGGGCCATATATCACATGCAAAGAGTGAGATATGTGAACAAGAGAAACCATAATAAACACATGATGTTTTTGACTGAAAAACCCACCTAGGCTAATAAACCTGGTTTATGTAGTAGCTTTACCTTTGTGCAATCTTACTTTCACGACATGAGGATTCTTCCGGTCTTCACGAGGTGACAGCTCCTCTTGAACTCTTCACCTTGTGGCACCAAAATGGAGTCGTCTTTAGTCTTCACAAGATGTCTATAGTCTTCACAAGATGACAGCTCCTCCTGAACTCTTCACCTTATGGCACCAAGACCAACACCAATAAATGCAAATGATATGAAGATAATGATAAAATGAAATTTGGATTCAATGACCAATCAATTTCTCTAGTCAAACAATTGAAAAAAAAACTAACAAGTATCCAAAAATGGGTCAGTTTAAAGATTTGAAACTTGAAGAACTTGACCCCAAAATTAAAACAAAACCATGAAGAACAATGCAATCCTATTCTGCAATGATTGGGTGTTTAATGCTTGAAGATGGTTTTATGGCTAGGGTTTCTGATGATGAACACAAAAGGCAGCCCCTAAGGCTATAAAAGCACTCTTAAGAAATATAATCTTCCTACCCGAAACAAATAAGCATATAAGAAGATTTAAGCAAGCGTTTTTAGAGATAGATTTATCAATATTCAAAGAAGAACATTATCCAAAAAAATGCTTGATGCTTCTAAAGGATCTAAGATGGAGATGAAAAATAAAGTTCTCAAAAATTGTTCTATCTTAGCCACAAATCAAATGAACCATAGCTCCACTTTTAAAGAGAGGCATGAATGTTTTAGACAATGGGAACAAGGAGACACGTGTCAAAAGCCAAATCAATCGTTTCAAATCAAGGGTGAAAAATTCACTCTCGGAAAAAAGGTGTCAATTGACCCATATGATCTGTCTTAAAATGTGTGCCCAACAATCTGGAAAGCAGCGAGGAATTTTGATAGGATATAACCGCTAGACAGAATGAACTGGAAATATAAGCATGAAATGCATATGCATGAACAAACCTTTTATGTGAGATGTCAAACCCTTAAGTGAATATTTCCACCAATACCAGCCCTTTGTGCAGAGTATGTTATAAGACTAATTTGAGCATGTGTGGTACATATTACATTATTAACAAGGAAACCCAAACAAAAAAGTCTAGACTTCACAGATTACCTAGAACTTTTGAAAAAATGTTCTAATTTTTAACGTTTTCTATGGCTTGCAGCTTGAAGTCAAAATTTGTCTTAAGTTTTCGTCTAAGTTTTAATTTGTTAGTTTTGTTTTGCTTGAGGACAAACAAAAAGCTAAGTTTGGAGGTATTTTGATGAGTCAATTTTAGATTATATTTTAACTCTATTCTTAGTATATTTTAGTGATTGTTTAGGCGAAATGTTGATACTTTGATTTATATTTTCAATGTAGAACTTGTGACTTCCTCTTGAGCAAAAAGTGATCAAATTGATGTATTTCAGAGTGATTCCAATTGGAGAGCGTTCGTAAGTCTTTCAACTTGCTTGTATCAAAGTTTCAGATTTTTATGATTAGCCGTTAAGTTATAGTGAAGAAATAAATGACCAGTGCGTGAAGCTGCCAAAGTGACTTTTTGGGCTTATTTGGGCTTTTTGGAGTCCAAGATGGTGTCTTTTGGCATTGTGCCATTCTAGAAATATGTTCAAGACATCTCAAGTTTTAAAAGAGTCATCTTAAGCCTGTTTTGGAGGTATCTAAGGCTCAGAACGTGGTTGTTTTGTGGATGGGCAATTTCTTCATGTTTGACTACGAGATTGTTTCCTAATTTTTCTTAACTTATTTTGTTTCCTAGTTTTTAGAAGACCTTTTCTAGAAATGATTTTATTTTGCAGCAGGATAAATAAGGCTATCTGGCCATTCTCTACGCATTACTTTGGAGAACTCAGATTATAGAGCTTTTGACGATTCAACTTTATTTTTCAAGGTGTTTTCTATCATTTTTCTATTCAGTAAATTTTCCTTTGATTTTAATTATGATTATGTGTAACTTACTCTCTTTTGGTAGGGCGAGGTCATGAGCCTTAATAAGAATATGTAGTTTCTTTTCAATTTACTTATGATATTATGTATATAGGTTTTGAATTATTAATCACCGTGTTGAAACTATCTAATTGTCTTAATGCTTGATCACCACTAAAATACTTAGAAACGTATTTTGATGCAATTTTGGTTGAAGGGTTGTCCCTAAATTTTGTGGTTAATAATTGTAATTTCACTGAGGGGAATACCACGTCTTAAGGGTTGCATGGTTTTTTAAAGGGCTTTTATAAAACTTAATGAGTCTTGCATGTTTAGATTTGATCTAAATACCACAGACGAATTGCATGTTTGATATAGTTCTATATTGGGGTCCAAGCAGAGCATATTTTAGGAAAACCTAACCTTCAAAATATGTATGTATAAGTCATAGGTGATTGGAAGAATTACATAGGATTGTTAATGTGACGGTAGACCCTAGTGCTTTTACAACTTTATTTTCAGAAACTGTTTTCTTTTGCTTTCTTTACTTTGCCCATTTCTTTAATTGTTTTAATTAAAATTCGTTGTTATTATTTTAAACTCCAAAATCAACTTTTTCCAATTTTTTTTTTTAAATAATTAATTAAAATTTGGTTTTTACATAAATTGTTTTAAATAATTCATGTGGGAACAATCTTGCATTGAGCATTCTTATTAAAAGTACCTTGTTCTCTTACAAATTTTTTTAAGTGTTTTTGTCCCTACTTTTACAAGTGGTAAGAATCCTATCAACTGACACCACGAGACATTGATTATATGATGATTATTATTACCACTTGATTATAGATTAAAAGTTCCAAAATTTCTCATCATACCCCCAATGAGCCCCAGACCGATCCAGTTCACTTCATGAGACATTGATTATATGATGATTATTATTATTATCCAACTGACACCATTTATATAGGGCTCATTTTTATGTTTAATTGGATTAGACGCATACTGAAAGCAGAAGTGAATGATTTTTTATTTGGAGGGGACTACAAGAGGATTAGACATGAAGAAAACTCATTTCTTTTAATCCTACCATTTTGGAAAGGATTGGAATAAATAAGTTTTCTTCATGAGTAATTCATCTTCTAACCTCTAGTCGGACATAATTTTTTTATTACTCACCTCAATGGGTCTTTAAATTAAAAAGTTATTTATTCAAATCCAATCTTACATACCAAACGAGGCCCTACCCTTTGGCATTTACGTGGTATTGCAATAGGTAGGTCTCATTTTTCACTCGAATAAAAAAAAGAAAAAGAAGAACATGCTGGAGCATTTTCGTACAAAATGTTACGTTATCTCCATTTGATTAAATTGCATTCTTTGTTGGATCCATCTCTTAAATAGTTTAATTTGTTATTTTTTTCTCTTTTCTTTTCTCCTTCCACCTTCACACAATTGAAAAATGGAGAAAAAAATTGCACTGGAAGCATAAAATTTTGTATGTGACCCTAAACAAAAAATTGAGTTGTTCTTTGTTTGTGGAGAGTGACCATGGAAATTGCTTTTTCTTCTTTGTACATATTCACCAAATATAGTGATGTTAAAATGCCATCCCTCTTTGCAGCTTGAGAATTATGTGTTTTTTTCTGTTGCTTGTTATTCTTTCTCCATTATCTTCACATGAAAACCATTTGGAAATTGTAAACCCGGCGTTCGGACTATATCTCCTCCTTTGATTGGTTCCCACCTAAAAATTTTGGATGTAAACATGTAATTAGTCTCCCTCCCTCCCTTACCATTTGCAAATTGTAACGTTCGGACATTCTTACCTGCACTTGGTAACTAAGCAGTGTAGAAATACAGCCATCTGCACTTTAGTAAATTCTGTTCCAACACAAAATCTCATGCCACCACCAAAAGCCATGAAATGTTTGGATGCATTGCACACTTCTACGCCCTGCATTAATCCATTTTTGAAGTACAACTAAGGACTAAAATTATGGTACCAAAAAGAAGATTGCAGATGAACGAGAACTGTCCATTCTCTGATATTGAACTGACCTCCCATCTCCATGGATTGAAGGCTACTGGGTTTTCGTATTTGGCTGGGTTTAAGTGAACGGCTGGTGGACAAACCATAACTGCCCAACCTGCTGGAATTGTATATCCTGAACCATAACAAATTTGTATAGCAAGTAAAATTAGGATGACTTTGATGATTGTAACTTTATTGTATAATTGAAGAAAAAATATATATATTACTCCTTAATCACTCCTTACATACCCTTAAAATTTATTTCTCTCACTGCTTTTCGAAAGATGCCTGGAACTATATTCGCCAGCCTAACTGTTTCGCTGATGACCTGCAAGTTGAAATTGTCGGTTTGTAAGACAGGGCTATGAACATGAAATTCTTTTTTCTATATATTTTTTTTATTAAGAATTGAAAGTTGAAGTGTGAGACTCACCTGAAACGTGAATTTCATTGATTTGTACTCTTTCCATGTGAGTCCAGAATCAGAATTTTCCCTTTGCTTTAAAATCATCTCGTGCTCTTCCTGTCACAAGAAAGAAAATTTTAACATGTTTTTGAAATGTTGAAATCAATCACTAGCATGGTTTGAAAAAAAAATTTCGCACCGTTAATTGCTTTAGCACAAGAGGAAGGTCTGTAAGAAATTTGATGGCTAATGTTATAGCCAGGGAAGTTGTTTCAAAGCTTGCGAAAAGCAGCACAAACATTAAGTCCAAAGCAATTCCCTCTGTAAGTATTGTTCCTTCTTTCTTAAGTTCTTGAAGCACGTAATCGAAAAAATCAATTGGCTGCTTCCGGGACTCTGCTCGTCTTTCCTGCAGCATGTTCTTAAGCATTCTCATTGCACTTTTCCTACCCTGAGAAATTGTTGAATGTCAAAACCAAGATAATAAATTAGATACTAGAATCTAGAATGCTTTCACTATTAAACTCTTTCGTACTAGAACCGTGTGGCTAATTAAATGCAACAAACAAGTGTTATGGTGCAAAAGAAATATGTTTACCACTAAACATTTGTGATAAGCTGTTCCAGGGATGTCCATAGGAAAGGAGATCAATCCTTGTATGAACGCAACAAAGTTTTCCCGTAAGTTCTCCGAGGACTTATTTGACTCATAACTAATAAGTTTCTTTGCAGTGAGATCAAATATCATCTGCAAACACCAAAGATAATCAGACTCAAAAGTTCAAACAAGATACTAAGTTTCAGTGAATGCTAAGTCAAAAAGAAGAAAGGATATCAGAAAAATACGCTTGCAATTGAGTCTTTTAATTCTGTACTGTCCTGAGATGACCATTGTTGTAACCTGCTGAGTGCTGCCTGTTCAATTTCCGGGATCATTTTCTTAAGGCTTTCAGGGCCAAAGAGATGTAGGACCATGTTCTTGAGGTATTTGTACATGACCCCATGCAAGGAGCCAACATTTTGTCTGCCAAAAATCTCTGTGAATGTATCTGGATACCAACTTTGGAACAAATTTCCCTCTTGTTGGAACACAAAGTAATTGAGATCCGGATCAGTCGATACGATAATTGGCCTTCCCACCAAATTACTCCTGAAAATTGGTCCATATCTGGAAACGGAAAAATTCAGAATGCATGTTAAAAATATGAAAGAGAAGAGAGTTGAAGATTGCACGAGGCAATGATTTTCACGCTCTCAGTTTCTCCTGCCCTACACTCGTTGTTTTGCATTGATTCTCATTTGATTTATTCAATTCTGAGACTAGAAACAAGGAGAAGAGTACAGAAGGAGAAAAAAGGGAGCGCGCAAATCATTTCCCGCACAAATTATCACAAATTTCACCTTTCCATCCTTTCCTTGATGAAGGGAGGAATATCAGAAGAGGTGTTGGGAGTGAAGAATTGTAAAGTTTCCCCAAGTAGTGGCAATCCCATTGAGCCTGGTGGAAGTTTGCCATTGCATTTGGGATTTCTCCACCTATAAACCCAATGCGTAATGCTTATAACAACCAATGCTGTAATGCACAAAGTCCACATCTTTTCAAACTCTGACTTCCACTTCAGCTTCAAGAGATCTTGAAGTGAAGAATTAACAACAGATTTTTATGCTGCTGCAAAAACTTGATTTTGACAGAAGAGGGGAAAAAATGGACAGCTTGGGATTGCTTGAAATGAAAGAATGGACAGAGAGGAAGAAAAGGAAGTGCTGGCATGTATCTGATTAGGAGATCTTCTTAAATAGAAGATATTTTCTTATGCAACTAAGTTTTAGTCTCATAACGTCACTGTCAATTAAACGCTTTCTAAGTATTCAAAAAGTGCATATAGACCAGTCATAACTTACAACTAGTCAGAAATATTAGTAATATTACACTCCAGCTTTCTTTTGTATTGTAAAGTTGGTTGCTCAATTATATATTAGTTGAAGATAGAATAAATATTTATGGATTAATTCTGTCTAGAGAATACTTATTACCCTTTGTCAACCCCCTCTATAGAAATTTGATTAAAGATTAAGCGTTGCATGACCATGAACCTCACAGGATGCTTCCTCTCTCTCTCTCTCTCTCTCTCTCTCTCTCTCTCTCTCTCTCTCTCTCTCTCTCTCTCTCTCTCAATGGTTTGAGGTTATTGATAGGCCAGAATTCAGGCCATTTTTAAGGAGATTTTACAGGAACAGGACAGTTCCCTAGATTTTGAGTAGATAGAGGTTCACAGCATGTGTCTTCTAACTAAAGCTTAAAGCATCTAAAATACCAACTTCAAATGGGACCATTAATTACTAAAATTAATGTCGAAACCCTAATGGGTTTACCAATATATGAAATCTTATCAAATATCAATGCTAAATATGATACAATATCTATGTGACGTTGCAGTTTCATTTTCTTTGTTTCTTAATTTGTTTGTTAGAATAAGATCTCTCCCTAGATATGTGCCTGATGGATCATACTCTAATACTAGCAAATATCAAATCCTCATTAATCTTAATGCATACATCAATGGCCATCTCAAATGGATTCAATCTTAATGCATATATCAACTGTGATCTCAAATATTGCAACTACCACTTGTGATTTTGTATGCATTTGCTTATTTGGTCTTAATAATGTCTAACTACCATACGGACACACATAAAGTATGCGCGAAAATTTTTATTTTTGTTTTTATAGTATAAGGAGAGAGGAAGAGAGTGAGAGAGAATGTGGGAGTGGGGAGAGAGCTTTAAAGTTTATTTTATTTTATTTTATTTCTTTTTTCATTTTTATTTTTATTTTATTTTATTTTATCAGAGATATGTTAGAATCACATGTAAGTGAGGCTTTGAAAAAAAACAGCAAAATTTTGTTTGCGTGAAGTTACATTTCTACCCATATTTCTTATTTATATTCAGTTTTAATTAGAGGGTTAAATTGATAATTTCATAAAATTTTGGTTAACAATGAGAATTCTATTAATATGTAGTTTAGTTAATGCCTAATTAGGTCTTAATAATGCCTAATTTGGACTTAGTAATGCCTAATTTGGTTTAGTAGCCCAACGTGTAGTATATTTGACCTAATTTGGTCTTAATAATGCTAATAATTTACCGTCTAATCTTGATAAACATCCTCTATATGAATATTAAGGTCCAAGTTTATTAGTGTTGATGCCAAAATTTGAACCAATGTAAAGTGTGCTGACTCTGCAAGTGAGAAAGCCATGAGGACCGGTGTTATACCAGTCCAAGAGCTTCTGATGCTTGATAGTGACGTGGGTCCCTAAATAGCTGGTTCCATGACTGGCAACAAAGGAGACCTCTCATCTGTTACGAGAATAACCAATCAATCCTCGTCACGTAAATTGGTACTCTTTGGTCCTCGGCAGTTTCCATATTGAGCATTAGTCAATCTTCCTACCCGTCGGCGATGTTGGACGATCTGTCTGCACAAGGAAATTGTTGTCGATTGACAAACGTCATTTACCCACTTGCACCCAAGGCCCTTCGGTGGATATCGATAGGTGGATCCTGACTTGGGTCAATAGAATCACGAATGGTCGATATTCGTACAAATAAACCGCATAAATAAACCATGCACCGCTTACAATTTGTCAGATCATTATTGTAGCAACGGTTCGAAAATATTAGTATTTATATTTATTTTAGTATTTGAATTTTCCTTATTAGTTTTGGAATTGGGCTTAGCTCATCCGAGTTAGGGTTTCTTAGGTTTAATTCTCTATAAATATTGCTTGTAATTTAGTTTGAAAAATAAGTTATTCACAATGTAGCCTCTAGGGTTTTGTAGCCGTTTCAGCATTCTCAGTTTGTTTAATAATATTCCTATTAGTTTTGTAATCTCGTTCGTTGCGCACTCTGATATTCAACTGCAACAAATAACTTGTAACTCAAGTAATTAAAAATATTTATCTTACACTCGAGGTCTTAAGTTATATTCCTCCTCCCCAGCTTGTATCAAAGGGAACAGAATGATTATGTTAGCCAAATATGGACACTAGTGTAAATTTTGGGTAGAAACTTGCATAATCTTTAAGAGTAGGCATGCTAATTTGACTGCATTGACCCATTTGGACACATAGAGCACCGCCCCATTGAGCCACGGACTGAACGGGATGCAACAACTGCAACCACAAATGTAGGTGTAGGTCACTGTACGTGGATCATGATCCACAATTATAAGCAGTTTCATTATATATAATACGAGTAGTCCAATCAGTCACCATACCACAGGAGAAGGCAATTTTCACATGTAAATCAATTAAACATATTAGGCTATGGTTAGGGCTTAGTTAGAAAGCATAAGTATGGAGATCCTCCAACTTTGACTGCAGGTGATTGTTATTTTTTTTACTAGTTTTAAACTCATTCAACCATCTCAAAACCCTTCTCAATACTCAGAAAATATTATATTTGCATACAATACAAATATAGGATGACACAGATTACTTAACTACTTTTGTTTTTATGAAGATTACTTAACCACTTAAGGCTTGGAAAGCTTGCTCAAGATTCATAATCTATCTATATCTATCAAGTTAATTACTTGTTAACTAACTAAGTAATGTTAGAGAAACATATATTTATACCAAATTGTTTTACTATGTGGCAAATAATTCATACAATCAACATTCAATCATATGAATTCATTAATTGACGTGACATGTACAAATCAGTTGTCAAATCAAATCATAATTGAATGTAGTCTCTAGTATTTTCTTAATAAAAAAAAATTGTTAAATATCCATTACAACCTTTGCAATCAAAGGAGTTTTAATATTTGTGTTACAAATCAAGACTATTTTAGTAATTCAAGTTGCAAGAGTTTTAATAGGTTAAATTTTAATTTTACAGTCAGCTTTCTCTATTTTACTCCCTAGCTTTTCTCACGTATATTCTCCTTTACTGCAATTCTTCCTAAGCATATGTATAGTCTGGGTAGAGATTGTTAATATTATTAATGATAGCTGACGATCTCTTAGACCTTTAAACTTTTTTTAGTTTTCTTTTCAATTTGTTTGATTTATTTTCCATATGCAGAGCAAAATTCAAATTTAAAACCTCAAAATACACGAGTAAATATTTCTATAAGGAATTGACCTACAAGGCTGTTGCTTCAATTTCTTTGTTATTGTTTGACATGGAAAATGAAAATGATCATGATTGGGGGACTTGGATCTGATGGTGGGAAAACAATCCAAAGGGTCCACATCTAGAGATCTTCTATGTTTAGTTTCAATTATCTTTGTTGACTTCACCACCCTAATTTTTTTTTTTTTTTTTGAAAACTCACCGCCCTCATTTTGTGTACCGGTTGGAAGGTGTCTGATCTCAGTTTGTCTACCAGTGGACGGTGTATGAAGATCCATATGGTTGGTTTATAGTTACAGGGTGGCACTACTTTGTGAGGTGTCATTAAACACCAACCCTAGAAAACATTTACAACAAAAAATTTTCCTAAAAATTGATTCGTTGAATTGAAGTATAGTACTTTCTTCTCAAACAACTTGACGTGTTATGTGAGTATACAATCGAATAAGGGAAATATTTTCTTTTCATAGTATAATATAATTTAAAATACTTGTCAAAATATTTATTTTAAATCATCAGTAAATAAAATAAATTTTACTTCAATCAGATCAAATTGACAGTCTAACAAGATAATTTGACTCTATGTGCTGAAAGAGTTTAAGAGCAAATTATTTGTTACTTGGTGAATGGATTTCGAGCTACTCGAGAAGGAGAAGATTGAGGAGAAAGTTGTTGTTTCAATCTATAAGGTGCGCATTGGGAATGCACTATGAATCAAAACTATAAGCAACAAGTAAATAGTAGTAGTAGTAGTCAAAATGACTAAACCGCTTTTTACTGTTTATTCCTCAGCATCTTCCCTAAATTATGCCACGACTATCAAACCCTTTCCAGAAAAGACTTAAGTCCTAAGGACATCAATTATATAGGTAGAACTGTTGCAGCCCAGTTTACAAACACAAATACATTCTTCTTTTTTTATTATTACAAGTCATACTACTGCTCCAAACTACAATAAGTGAAAGAGAGAAGAGTTTTAATCTAGAAGTGCGTTGAAGTGAAAAATCCTACTCACCACTTGGTAAGTTCATTTGTTACTGTAAAGATTATTGTTTTTAAATATGTAATTTTGGTTCTACAACATTAAGCAGATATTAGGAATACCATAATTTTGTATACAATTTTGTATGTATCACCTAATGTGGCAGGAGTTTATTTCATTGAATATTGATTGTATGCATCATTTGCCAAATTCATATGGTACAAATATATGTCTACATAACAACTCTTTTGGGTAATTCTGACCCAAATTATTCTATCATATCCAAGAGATTAAAGTTAATTCCTCAACCAGATAGTGTTCAACCAAATATGCAACACATTACCTAAGCACATAAAACTAATTATATGTCGTCACCATTTTAATAGAGATGAGCCTCACGTTGTGACTTACCTAGACATATGACCTCCTTGTATTAGAAAAATTGCCAGGAATGTGATCAAGAATGGGGTCAGTTTTGCAAATAGCAGTACTCAGTAATTTAATAAGACACACACATATATATATATATACACACACACACACGATCACATTGTGTGTTTGTGTGTGTGTATTATGTGCCCACTTGTGCCCTCAAGTTGTGACACACCTCGACCTAGATCAGGGCGTGTTGGCCGTCACGTGGAAGTGACGTAACCATATGCACAATGCAGAAGCAAAGATTAAAGAAGAGGAATACGAATAATTAAGAACCAATCTACTAGCAGTACCAGATAAGATAACGTGCTAGAGCAAGATTAAGTGTGAAATACACAACCAGAGCATAAATACTCTAAGTGCAGTCAAGGAGAACAAAGTACTAATTAAACAACACCCAAAGGTGATCCTACATTTGGTGAAATCTGTCAAAACTGCCCAGAAGCCCTCGCAACGCCACCAACGATAAATCTTACTTAGTACCTAGAGGGGCGAAAAACGGAAAGCATGAGTGGGCAAAAACAAAGTTTTTCTCAAAAGGTTCTAACTCCTCGCCGTAAAACCTGTATAGTTTTCCCAAAAAATAGTATATGTAAATACATATCTCAAATAATGCTCAAAAATATCAAAATCCACATATAAAAATGCCATCCAAATGTCATGTCCAGTACTTACACCATGTCTACTTTCACAATATCACATAAGTAAGCCAGGTAATATAATTCAATGTTAATAACCCATCTAGCCGGGAGTCACCTCTTGTGACATGTACGGCTCAATCATATATCTCAACAAGTATCTAGAGCTCATCAATCTAGCCGGGAGTCACCTCTTGTGACATGTACTGTAACGCCCTGGTCCCGAAATATTAAATTCGGGAATTTAATTTTATTAGCGATAGGCCCAAAATAGTATCATAGTCAATTTTATTTTTGTTGACAATAACCACTATTTATAATTATGGAAACATACAACTAAATTATCAAGTTAATTCCCATCTCCTACTTTCCAAACAACCTCTTAACAAAGGGTTTAATCTTAAATTAATTTATTTTCAATCTATCATAATTCTTTTATTTCATATCTTGTTTCCAACCATGGTTCATAATTATAAAGTCGTACACCCAACGTCCTAATTTAACCTCACCTTGTTACCGTTTTCTTAAATAATCAAATCCCCTTTTAGAAATTATTTCTCGAACTATAATTAACCTCATTTATTTTTATGGCTACATCTAACGTCTCGTTAGACTGCCTACGTACCCTAACAGGGATCAAGCCTTTCGTAGTTCACCATTCATTATTTTCATAAATTCCAAACATATTCTAATAACCACCATATTCACCATCAACCTTCACAACCCAAATCATATCAAATGGTTACCAATAAAGAGTTAGAATATTGAAATTTACATGAAAAATGGCAACGTCGGCTCTCTGGCCGTGCGCCGCCACACCCGCCACCGCCAGTGGCGGTCGGCCGCCATGAATCGCCGGAAAATATCAATTATTTCCAAAAATTACCAAATTTTACAGGGTTATAGATCTCAATGATTGGATCAAGTTTCATACCTGTGGCCAAGTCCAATTTGGCCGGGAAACACCTCAATTTGGCATCGAACCGCCGGAAACCCTAAGAATGGGTTGTTTCAATCCGTCATTTCCGGTGCTCCACCGCCCCATCCAAGGCTCGGAACATGTTCCTGGGTTCACAAGGAGTTCATTGATAGTGGTGGTGGTCGGAGTGACCTTCAAAATTGGGTGTATTGACCCCACGAACCCGCCGCACCTATGTGCGGAAATTCTTGGTTTTCAAGCAAATTTTACCCCATTTTTTGGGTGGTAAAAGGTGAAGGGAGAGTTGTGGAGTATTTCCTAGGAGATGACACGGAATTTTTCACCGGAATTCGACCGGAGGGAGCCTCGGAAACCAACGTTTCCGTCGGGTCGGGTCACTGGCAGAAACGGGTAGATGAGGACCCGGTTTTCCTCCTACCCTCTTGTCTCCTTTCCCTCCTTTTTTTTTCCATTCGTCCCCATCTCTCCCTTATCTCTCATTCCCTTTCAATCACAGCCACACACGTGGCACTCTATTTTATTCCAGATTTTCTGGAATCTTTTCATTAACGTCAAAATGACTATTTTACCCTCAACTTCTATCATTAATAACTTCTTCGTTATAACTCCGTTTCACGAACGGTTTGTGCCTACGCGTTCGTGAGAATAAAATACGATAAGATATGTGAGAATAAAATACATCCTCGTATAATTCAATTTAGCCTACTAGGGGCATTTCCCCCTTTTTCACTTATTGATTTAATTTACGCCGTAAATTAACAAAATTCTTGGAAACAAAACTATAAAATTTCCCAATTCTATTTTCATAATCATAAATCGATTTATTCTCGATTTTCTCCACATATTCATAATTATGAATATATAATTCATATATGTAAATTTTCAGGGTATTACATTCACCCCCCGTTAAAATAAATCTCGTCCCCGAGATTTCAACCGTCGCGTTACTAGAAGAAATCAACTATTTCCACTTTAAGGTGAACACAATTAAAATCTCCGTCTACAATTTTATCCAATTTGAAAATAAATAAATTAATTAACGAAACATTCCTCGCGATTCTCACAACCACATTCCTTGGTAAGGAAAAATATCAAAACGTCTAGCCACACATATTGGCAAGATAGAATACCCACTTACCATTGACGATATCAACATCAGAACTTTTTGTCATACCCAATATTGACAAAACAAATATCATAGATTCCCACCATAATTTTTCTTTCGGCCAAATCAATATCCGAATTTTAAGCCACGACCATTAATATGTAAGAAATTATCAAAATTTTCAAGCCAAACCATTGGAATTGGTAAATTAAATACCAAAATTACAACCAAAATTGTTGGAATTTCAAATTTCATTACTAAGTGATGGAAAAAAATTTAAAACCAAATCCACAATACCGTTGAACGAAATCAATTCCCATTCTATGATTCCATTGATAATGGTAAGAAAATAAAAAGAGTAAATGAACATAAGGCTTATGGAATTCTATATATCCAAATTTGTCATGAAACCACATAACACACCTTGGTAGAGTATCCTTTAAACTAATAGTGGTCCCATTTATTTTCTCTCACATTAACAAAATCAAATGTCAAATTTCAAGCCATGACTATCGTGGCTAATAAAATATCAAAATTTTATGCCATCATTCATTAATGGCCACCAAACCAGTCAAGTTTGAAATTTATAAACTTTCTCTTCTTCAACCGTAAAACCCAACCGAGAAAACATTACTATTAATGAACTCGAAATCTCATTCCATACTTCCAAGTTCCAAAATAGGCAAGTCAACGAATTATCATCGTGATTATCACTCACATTCTCTTATGCCCCAAACACCCCTATTGGCAGAATAATGTCAAAATTCTAACTATACTCATTGGCAACATAAATATTATAAATTTTCAGCCAAAACTTTATAATTGGCAAATCGAACTTCAAATTTCAACCAAATTTGTGGACAGTTTCCAATCACACTCACTAGTTAATGGAAAAAAATTAAAACTAAATTCGCAACACCACTAATACAAAATCTCATTTTATGGTTCCCTTTAGTTTCAAAATTAACTAAATTGCCCATAGTAAAATTAAAACCCTTGAAACCTTCCTTTCAATTGTTTCTCTTTAAACTTACTTCAATGTAACCACATATCGAATAAATTAGTGACTCGCATTTCCAGAGCACTACTACCATTCTATCATCCAAGGAAGAGAAATATATATATCACGACTCTGACGGTCAATGAAATCAACCCATTAGTAATCACATAATTACGAGAAGATATGCTCGTCATTAGTTTTGTTTCGAAACATCGAATTCAACAATGCCAACTCAAGACTAAGGCAACCAAATCAATCAAAATTGTAATTATAAACTTTCCCCATCAATCCTTTTCATCAATTATAAAAATTTCACGTCTCACATAACTGAAAATTCGTTTATATTAAACGAACTCAAAACCCCATCCTATAATTTTATTCAAATATGCCAATTGCCCATTCGGATATACATGCTGCCAAAATTTTAAGAATTGGATCCATATTCGTGACATGTTTATCTAAAACATGGTATTTAATGTACCAACATGCTCGACAATAATCAACACATCACTTATGCAAGTATATCTTAATCTTATAACCAATTTAAGCTTTCAAGGACCCAATTAAACATATCCACCAACCAAAACACAATATCACAAGTCATCATGAAGAATATCGAATTCAATAAGACAAACCGTTTTGCTTTGGTAGATAACTTTGTTTTGCTCGCTAAGTGAAGGGGACCTTCTTAAATTTTCCAATGTAAGGTCAGAACAAATATAACATGCTCACAACAATTTGAGAACAACATCAGCGGTAAGTGTGATTAGTAGACTTTCAACGTTTATTCAAATATCAATTACTAATTAAGCTATTTTGCTTTCAGTCTCTAAAATCAACTTTTCTTAATAGATTTTACATGAAGAATCGTTGTGACCCTTCCACCATTCCAAACATAATGATCACCCATAACCACAGTTTATAATTTTATTCCCATTCGATAAATCATCATAACTTCAATAAATACTAAATTTTCAATCACCATTATCATTGTCAAAGCAATGCTTTCACTACCATCTCTTTTATCTCAATCAGTGACTAGTAGGCTGGAAAGATTGTAATATACCTGGCCAATACACATCATTTCATTTTTTTTTTTTCAATTCCACATCCACGGGCCTTTTCCGCCCAATTTCACATTCACGGGCCCTTCTCGCCCAATTTCACATTCACGGGCCTTTGTCGCCCAATTTCACATCCACGGGCCTTTCTCGCCCCATTTCACATCCACGGGCCCTTATCGTCCCATTTCACATTCACGGGCCTTTCTCGCCCATTTTCACATTCACGGGTCATTGTGCCCAATTTCACATCCACGGGCCCTTATCGCCCCATTTCACATTCACGGGCCTTTCTCGCCCATTTTCACATTCACGGGCCTTTCTCGCCCAATTTCACATCCACGGGCCCTTATCGCCCCATTTCACATTCACGGGCCTTTCTCGCCCATTTTCACATTCACGGGTCATTGTGCCCAATTCCACATCCACAGGTCATTGTGCCCAATTCACATATCCACGGGCCTTTTTGCCCAACTCAATTTCTCAAGTGCCAGGTATAATACAAATTCTCCATCTACTTATCACCACCTCACAATCACCTTAACATTCAACATTTTCATAATGCATAGCATAATATCGATTCAATTCCAGATTAATTCAAAACTTTAATCAAATGCTCATCTTCAAAGCTATAACATGAATACGATATTTTAAAATTTTCCTACTCCCATTCAATTCAAAGCATCATAATTCGCGATATATGCATTTCACCTAATTTCCATCATCCTCACAGAACTTATGAAATAATACAATATCAATACAATTCATAATTCCACCCACAACTCAATAATATCTCATAATACATAACATAATGTCAATCCAATTCATTTCACTTCATGATGATTCTCAACATATATATATATATATATATATATATATATATTTCACATAACTTTCTCATTACTCAAAGAACTTAGAAATAATGCATTATAAGCGCAAATCACAATTCCCATTAACAAAACTTTCATATTTACCAAGGAAATTGCACCACAATCATATTACAATTTATATATGTATTTCACATATAAAACATGAATGCCACTTTATTCACAAAAATGGTGAAATCATGCAACCATAATTCATATTATCATCCACACCAACAAGAACTCGAAAACATTGCACCTTACATAATAGGATAATTTGCTCTGATACCATTTGTAACGCCCTGGTCCCGAAATATTAAATTCGGGAATTTAATTTTATTAGCGATAGGCCCAAAATAGTATCATAGTCAATTTTATTTTTGTTGACAATAACCACTATTTATAATTATGGAAACATACAACTAAATTATCAAGTTAATTCCCATCTCCTACTTTCAAAACAACCTCTTAACAAAGGGTTTAATCTTAAATTAATTTATTTTCAATCTATCATAATTCTTTTATTTCATATCTTGTTTCCAACCATGGTTCATAATTATAAAGTCGTACACCCAACGTCCTAATTTAACCTCACCTTGTTACCATTTTCTTAAATAATCAAATCCCCTTTTAGAAATTATTTCTCAAACTATAATTAACCTCATTTATTTTTATGGCTGCATCTAATGTCTCGTTAGACTGCCTACGTACCCTAACAGGGATCAAGCCTTTCGTAGTTCACCATTCATTATTTTCATAAATTCCAAACATATTCTAATAACCACCATATTCACCATCAACCTTCACAACCCAAATCATATCAAATGGTTACCAATAAAGAGTCAGAATATTGAAATTTACATGAAAAATGGCAACGTCGGCTCTCTGGCCGTGCGCCGCCACACCCGCCACCGCCAATGGCGGTCGGCCGCCATGAATCGCCGGAAAATATCAATTATTTCCAAAAATTACCAAATTTTACAGGGTTATAGATCTCAATGATTGGATCAAGTTTCATACCTGTGACCAAGTCCAATTTGGCCGGGAAACACCTCAATTCGGCATCGAACCACCAGAAACCCTAAGAATGGGTTGTTTCAATCCGTCATTTCCGGTGCTCTGCCGCCCCATCCAAGGCTCGGAACATGTTCCTGGGTTCACAAGGAGTTCATTGATAGTGGTGGTGGTCGGAGTGACCTTCAAAATTGGGTGTATTGACCCCACGAACCCGCCGCACCTATGTGCGGAAATTCATGGTTTTCAAGCAAATTTTACCCCATTTTTTGGGTGGTAAAAGGTGAAGGGAGAGTTGTGGAGTATTTCCTAGGAGATGACACGGAATTTTTCACCGGAATTCGACCGGAGGGAGCCTCGGAAACCAACGTTTCCGTCGGGTCGGGTCACTGGCAGAAACGGGTCGATGAGGACTCGGTTTTCCTCCTACCCTCTTCTCTCCTTTCCCTCCTTTTTTTTTTCCATTCGTCCCCATCTCTCCCTTATCTCTCCTTCCCTTTCAATCACAGCCACACACGTGGCACTCTATTTTATTCCAGATTTTCTGGAATCTTCTCATTAATGCCAAAATGACTATTTTACCCTCAACTTTTATCGTTAATAACTTCTTCGTTATAACTCCGTTTCACGAACGGTTTGCGTCTACGCGTTCATGAGGTTGAGCTCTATAGAAATATGCCAAGAAATACGATAAGATATGTGAGAATAAAATACATCCTCGTATAATTCAATTTAGGCTACTAGGGGCATTTTCCCCCTTTTTCACTTATTGATTTAATTTACGCCGTAAATTAACAAAATTCTTGGAAACAAAACTATAAAATTTCCCAATTCTATTTTCATAATCATAAATCGATTTATTCTCGATTTTCTCCTCATATTCATAATTATGAATATATAATTCATATATGTAAATTTTCAGGGTATTACATGTACGGCTCAATCATATATCTCAACAAGTATCTAGAGCTCATCTATCAAGTCGGGAGTCACCTCTTGTGACCCGTACGGCTCAATCATATATCTCAACAATACACAACTCATTAACCAATATGCATGCACAAGTGTAAATAAGTACGCTCTAGTGCTACGAGCACGTGAAGGCTGTACGAATAATCGCGGGTCACCTACGAGTCGAGAACCACCTATAGTGGTCTGTACGACAGGACTATGCACCTAACTTGGATCCAAGGTGAGCGTGTGGTGCGGGAGGTGAACATCACGTGAAGGACTGTGCCCTGGCCCCGGGCGAGAGCATTAACACTGGGTGCAGGTTATGAGCTCTAATATATCACCATAACATCATCCTCATCACCATATAATTCATAACCACTACCATCATAATTTACTCACCTGTGGCTTACCTGGGCCTTTGCAGCATCATGCGACAATATGCATATTTATACTAATGCATATGCCCAAATATCATGCATGTATGACATGGCATTTCAATCACATTTCTTTTAAATATGGTTTTGGGAAAAACATCAAGTGTGTGTGTGTCTATGCATATATATATATATATATATATATATATATATATATATATATATATATATATCTACTGAAAACCAAAAGCCCACTCACTAGTATGTCGAAGGGTCGTAGCCCCCTTGCCTTGAATGATTACTCTCGTCCTTGGGATAGGTCTCACCTATATGCGAAACAACTATATAAACATCACTTAATGCACATAAACAACACAAGCTAATAACTTCTTATATATTGCTCAATTTGGGTATATCAATATACCACAGTGATCTACTCATCCACATAAACATCCCTATATTTTTAAAATAATTTTCCGACGTCTCACGCGCCTGCCACGCGCGGGTAACCCTGACGGAATCCTAACTGCCGTTAGGAATATTCCATCAATTCTGACAAAATATTCTTCCTTCTTCTCCGACGATCCTCACCGGCGACCGCCGTCTGTAACTCACCGGAAAACTGGGAAAATTTTCAAATCTTCATAACTTCTTCACTTCTTAACCAAAATCCATGAAATTTATACCAAAATGAAGCTTAGGACAAGTAGAACAAATCCTTACCAATTTTTGGACTTAAAACTCACCGGATCTCACCGAAAAAATTCACGATAACCGGCCAACTCTGCAACTGGAGCTTCTTGACGTCCAAATTCACCCAACAAACTACTCCAAGACTCGTGAGGACCGCCTAAAGCCTCCTACAAGCTTAAAATCCCCAAAAACACACGGTTTTACGATTGCATGAATAGTCACATAAATTAGGTATTATAGGATCTCGGGTTTTCGAATGATTTCTTACCTGAAAATGGTATGATTCGCCTCCTAAGCTCGCAAGGAATCCAAAGACATCAACCACAAGTTCGATCCGTGAAACTTTGCACGGTTTTGGAGTTCGTCCGTACGAAATAGAAGGAGAGAAAGAGAAAGAGTCTGAGATAGAGCACAGGAGAGGGAGAGAGAGTATGTGTGTAGTCCAGATTGGGTCACCAATCAAAATATAAAAAAATTCTTTAGTTCTAATTGGCCCAACACCAACATATCACACACAATACAACACAACGTCCGAGGGCAATTTGGTAATTTCACACCGTCAATAAAAATATTTCAAAACGGGCTGTCACAACCTACCCTCCTTATAAAAATTTCGTCCCGAAATTTACACAACCAATACCATCCACTAATAGTCATAAAACAACCTCGGATACATCTCTCTCATTCGATCATATGTCTCCTAAGTAGCCTCTTCCACTGAGTGGCTTCTCCACAAAACTTTCACCAATTGCACTGCCTTATTTCTCAGAACCTTCTCTTTCCAATCCAAAATAGTTACTGGCTCTTCATCATAAGTCAAATCTTGACTAATTTCCAAGGGTTGAGGAGGAATCACATGCGAAGGATCTGAAACATAATGACGAAGCATGGAAACATGAAAAACATTGTGCACCTTAGACAACTCTGAAAGCAACTCAAGCCTGTAAGTAACTTTACCGACTCGCTCGGTGATCCGATACGGTCCAATGTATCTAGGACTTAACTTACCTTTCTTCCCAAACCGCACTACACCTCTCCACGGTGACAGCTTCAAAAATACCCAATCACCTATTTTATACACCCAATCAGTGGCATGTCTGTCTGCTAAGCTCTTCTGTCAATCCTGGGCCGCTTTCAAGTTAGACTTAATCACCTAAATATTTTAAGTAGTCTCCTCCACTAACTCAGGGCCCACCAAAACTTTTTCGCCAACATCCGACCAACACAAAGGTGTACGACAAGATCTGCCATAAAGTGCCTCAAATGGTGCCATACCAATACTTGAATGAAAACTATTGTTGTAGGCAAATTCCATTAAATCCAACCGCCTATGCCAAGCATCACCAAACTGCATTACTGACAATCTCAGCATATCATCCAACATCTGAGTAGTTCTCTCAGACTGCCCATCTGTTTGAGGATGATATGCCGTACTATAGAGTAGTCTCGAGCCAAGAGCCTCCTGAAACGCTACCCATAATTTAGAAGTAAATCTAGGATCTCGATCCGAGATAATACTAACTAGAATTCATGGTACTTCACAATCTTCGATATGAATAATTCAGCTAATCGGCTCAAAGAGTACTTCTCCCTCACAGGAATGAAATGTGTTGACTTAGTGAGCCGATCAACTATCACCCAAATTCCATCATAACCATTGTGTGTACGAGGAAGCTTGTACACAAAATCCATACTAATATTTTCCCATTTCCACTTTGGAACGGGAAGTGGTTGCATCAATCCAAAAGGCTTCTTTCTTTCAGCTTTAACTTGTTGACAAATGGCACACCTGCTTACATACTCAGCAATTTCCCTTTTCATACCCGGCCAATAATAAAATGGTCGAATAGTATGATACATTTTAGTACCACTAGGATGCATTGCATAAGCTAAACAGTGTGATTCATCCAAAATTTCTTTCTTCAACTTTGCATTACTCGACACATACATTCTTTTATCCTACATAAGCATACCGCATGATTTTCTAATTCTGATATCCTTCTTTTTCCCTTGATTTCTTGCCAGAATTAATTCCTGAATTTCCTCATCATTTATTTGTGCCTCGAGTACACGATCAATCAAAATTGGTCTGACTTGAAAATTAGCAAGTAAAGCTTCCTCATGATCTTCCACTCCTAACTTCACTCTAGTGGACCTCAAATCAGCAAGAAGAGGAACATGGCAAGCATAAATGGCATTAAGTCTAACTGGAGTCTTCCTACTAAATGCATCAGCTACTACATTTGCACGACCTGGGTGATACTTAATCGTGCAATCGTAATCACTTAGCAATTCAATCCATCTTCGTTGTCGAAGATTAAGATCCCTCTGAGTAAAAAGGTACTGAAGACTCTTATGATCTGTGAAGATCTTACATTTCTCACCATAAAGATAATGTCTCCAAATCTTCAAAGCAAAGATGATAGCCGTTAACTCCAGATCATGAGTATGGTAATTCATCTCATAAGGTTTCAATTGTCACGAAGCATAAGCAATCACCCTACCATGCTGCATCAATACACAGCCTAGACCATTCAAAGAAGCATCATTATAGATCTCATAATTACCATTTTCATCTGGAAGCGCCAAAACAGGTGCATGAGTGAGACAATACTTCAACTGCTGAAAACTCTGCTCACAATTATCATCCCACTCAAACTTGACATCCTTCCTGGTTAATCTTGTCAGCGGTAATGCAACAAGTGAAAAATCTTTAACAAAACGTCGATAATAACCAACTAGGCCAAGAAAACTCCGTACCTCGGTGACAGCTCGTGGTTGCTCCCAATTCTCAACAGCTGCTACTTTTTGAGAATCCACTTGAATACCTTGAGCAGATATGACATGACCCAAAAATGCTACTTGATCAAGCCAAAATTGGCACTTGCTAAACTTAGCATACAATCCGTGTTCCCTCAATTTTTTCAACACTAGAGTGAGATGTCGAACATGATCTGATTTTGACTTAGAATAGACCAGAATGTCATCAATAAAAACAATGATAAATCTATCCAAGTATTGTTGAAATACCTTATTCATCAAACCCATGAAAGCTGATGGTGCATTCGTCAATCCAAATAGCATCACAAGAAACTCATAATGACCATAACGAGTTCTAAAAGCTGTTTTATGGACATCATCACTCTTAATCTTTAACTGATAGTAGCCTGACCTTAAGTCAATCTTTGAGAATACACAAGCGCCTTGAAGTTGATTAAACAAATCATATATACGGGGCAACGGATAACGGTTTTTAATTGTTACCCGATTCAATTGCCTGTAATCAATGCATAACCTCAAAGTCCCATCTTTCTTCTTCACAAATAAAACTGGAGCTCCCCATGGTGAAGTACTAGGCTGAATAAAACCTTTATCGACCAATTCCTGCAACTGAGTTTTCAATTCCCTCAATTCAGCAGGAGCCATTTTATAAGGAGTCAAAGATATAGGATCTGTACCTGGAAGCAAATCAATAGTGAACTCCACATCTCGGTCTGGCGGCAATCCATGTAAATCCTCAGGGAATACGTCAGGAAAATGCCTGACTACTCGCACATCCTCCACACTATTAGGAGAAACATCATTCAGCACCACATGAGCTACATATCCTTGGCAACCTTTCACTAACACCCTTTTTGCTCTCACAGCAGAAATAATGCCATGCCTCACCCCACTACGTTCGCCCACAAAAGTAACCTCAGGTAATCCAAGACGATGGAACGTAACTGATTTCCCGTAGTAATCGATATTGGCACGATTATAATGCAACCAATATGTGCCCAAAATCAACAATATCTAACGGGATAAGGTTAGCTGGCATAACTATATCCTCTACCATCATTGGACATCCTGGATATACACAGTCAACAAAACATTTCTCCCCTCTAGGCCTAGCAAATTCTAAATCATACACTAGAGGCATAGGATGAGGTTGCATCACTTGAGCAAATGTATGAGAAATCACAGAATGCGTAGCGCCACAATCAATTAAAATTCTAGCAAAGTGACCAAGAATATTTAACGTACCCATAATTAAATCAGGATTTTTCTGGGCATCCTGCAATGTCATGTTGTGGATACGTCCCTGATTCTGCTGTCGTCCACCACGACCTCTGCTAGCTTGACTATTTCTTCCTTGCACTCCACAGCTCTGACTTAGCTAACCAGGTTGCCTCGAAGATCCT
The DNA here is from genome assembly GCA_024362995.1 of Heteromeles arbutifolia. Lineage (NCBI taxonomy): Eukaryota > Viridiplantae > Streptophyta > Magnoliopsida > Rosales > Rosaceae > Heteromeles > Heteromeles arbutifolia. The sequence continues at coordinate 7,253,573 of JANCRC010000019.1, forward strand.
GCACTACTGGAAGCAATATCTACTTGCTGGGGCTGTCCTCCCTGGTACTACTGAGATCCACTTGCTGGATTGGAAGGATACGGCATATAACCTCCAGAATACTGAGGATACCCACTCTGGTAATAAGGATCTTAGGAATACTGATATGGTCCTGAAGCATAAGGAGCGGCATCACCCTGATAATGGTAAGCACCACCTCGACCTATCTGACCATAAGTACCAGTCCCTGAAACTTGCTGGATCGGTGCTGGTGGTGGCATAAAAGACTGTTGAGGCCTCTGCTGATTGTGGGGACAATTTATAGCTTTATGTCCCATATGCCCACAAGTAAAACATCCACTGCTGCCCCGATTACACTCTCCAAAATGCCTATTATTACACATGCGGCACAAAGGAACACTTCCTCTACCAAAATCTCTCTGCCTCTGGAATCTAGGACCCCCAAAAAATCTACCACCTCTTCTCTGACCAGTGGAACTAAAACCTCCGCTGGAAGTACTAGAACTAGCTCCACTTTGCTTAAAGCTCTGAGTCTTGTGAGGTCCTTAAGAAGACTGACCTTTACCCTTATCATCCTTCCTTTGATTTCCATCTTTTTCTTCTTCCTCACTCTCACTGGGCATATTCTCCGAATCCTCAATCCTCAACAAAATCTCATAAAACTTCTGGTAAGTAGCACAGTGAGTAGTGGTCGCTATAATACCCTTTTTCATTTTAGTACCCAGAACAAAGCGACGTAGCATCTCAACCGGATTAGCAGCAACCTCCAGATGATAACGAGACAAGTCAGTAAATTTCCTGTAATACTCATTTGCTGACATCTTCCCCTACCTCAAATGAGTAAACTCTTGCTTCTTGCTATCAATATAAGCTGGAGGAATAAATCTTTTCATAAATAATTGCTTGAAAACTTCCCAATCAGCAACTTCCTCTCGAGTTAACTCATGAGTCTCCTGTTCCCACCAAGATGTAGGTTCCTTACCTAAGAATCAGGTAGTTGTCTCGACTCATTTATTAGGGAGGAGATTCCCCTGACTTTGCATTACACGAAAAGTTAGATTCCCCTGACTTTGCATTACATGAAAAGTCTTCTCCACATGATTGAACCATTTCTCTGCTCCTTCAGGTCGTTCATTTCCCATAAAATGATTCAACTTCAAATTATATATAGTCTCAAGATGAGTCCTCTGGGAGGTCGAAACGCAGATTGTATAGCATTAGCTATAGCTTCCCTTAATTGGGCGATATCTGAGAAACTAGGCTCAGCTGAATGACGTGGCTCTCTACGAGGCGGCATAGTTCTAACAGAATACACCAGAAATAATTAGGGAATTCACAAAATATGCAAGACTGCAAAACCTATGCTCAAATACCAAGCTGACACACCCCGACCTAAATCAGGGTGTGATGGCCGTCACGTGGAAGTGACGTAACCATATATGCACAATGCGGAAGCAAAGATTAAAGAAGAAGAATACGAATAATTAAGAAACAAGCTACTAGCAGTACTAGATAATATAACGTGCTAGAGCAAGATTAAGTGTGAAATACACAACCAGAGCATAAATAGTCTAAGTGCAGTCAAGGAGAACAAAGTACTAACTAAACAACACCCAAAGGTGATCCTACATTTGGTGAAATCTATCAGAACTACCCAGAAGCCCTCGCAACGCCACCAACGATAAATCTTACTTAGTTCCTGGAGGGGCGAAAAACGGAAAGCGTGAGTGGGCAAAAACAAAGCTTTTCAAATTCATTTCTTTCTCAAAAGGTTCTAACCCCTCGCCGTAAAACCTGTATAGTTTTCCCAAAAAATAGTATATGTAAATACATATCTCAAATCATGCTCAAAAATATCAAAATCCGTATATAAAAATGCCATGCAAATGCCATGTCCAGTACTTACACCATGTCTACTATCACAATATCACATCAGTAAGCTAGGTAATATAATTCAATGTTAATAACCCATCTAGCCGGGAGTCACCTCTTGTGACCTGTACAGCTCAATCATATATCTCAACAAGTATCTAGAGCTCATCTATCTAGCCGGGAGTCACCTCTTGTGACCTGTATGGCTCCATCATATATCTCAATAATGCACAACTCATTAACCAATATGCCTACACAAGTGTAAATAAGTATGCTCTAGTGCTACGATTACGTGAAGGCTGTGCGAATAATCGCAGGTCACCTACGAGTTGGGAACCACCTATAGTGGTCTGTACGACAGGACTATGCACCTAACTTGGATCCAAGGTGAGCGTATGGTGTGGGAGGTGAACATCACGTGAAGGACTGTGCCCTGGCCCCGGGCGGGAGCACTAACACTAGGTGCAGGTTATGAGCTCTAATATATCACCATAACATCATCATCATCACCATATAATTCATAACCACTACCATCATAATAAACTCACCTGTGTCTTACCTGGGCCTCCGCAGCATCATGCGACAATATGCATATTTATACTAATGCATATGCTCAAATATCATGCATGTATGACACATTTCTTTTAAATATGGTTCTGGGAAAAACATCAAGTATGTGTGTGTGTGTCTATATATATATATATATATATATATACTGAAAACCAAAAGCCCACTCACTAGTATGTCGAAGGGTCGTAGCCCCCTTGCCTTGAATGATTACGCTCGTCCTCGAGATAGGTCTCACCTATATGCGAAACAACTATATAAACGTCACTTAATGCACATAAACAACACAAGCTAATAACTTCTTATATATTGCTCAATTTGGGTATATGAATATACCACAGTGATCTACTCATCCACAGAAACATCCCCATATTTTTAAAATAATTTTCCGACGTCTCACGCGTCGGCCACGCGCGGGTAATCCTGACGGAATCCTAACTGCCGTTAGGAATATTCCACGAAATATTCCGTTATATACTATCAGAAGTTAACTGCGTTACCTGACGCCATTAAGAATATTCCGTCAACTCTGACGGAATATTCTTCCTTCTTCTCCGATGGTCCTCGCCGGCGACCACCGTCCGCCGCCATTTGTAACTCGCCAGAAAACTGGGAAAATTTTCAAATTTTCATAACTTCTTCATTTCTTAACAAAAATCCATGAAATTTATACCAAAATGAAGCTTAGGACAAGTAGAACAAATCCTTACCAATTTTTGGACTTAAAACTCACAGGATCTCGCCAGAAAAATTCACAATAACCGGCCAACTCTGCAACTCGAGCTTCCCGACGTCCAAATTCACCCAACGATCTACTCTGAGACTCGTGAGGACCACCTAAAGCTTCCTACAAGCTTAAAATCCCCAAATACACACGGTTTTACGATTGCATGAATAGTGACATAAATCGGGGATTATAGGATCTCGGGTTTTCGAAGGATTTCATACCTAAAATTGGTATGATTCGCCTCCTAAGCTGGCAAGGAATCCAAAGACATCAACCACAAGTTCGATCCGTGAAGCTTTGCACAGTTTTGGAGTTCATCCGTACGAAATAGAAGGAGAGAGAGAGAGAGCACGGGAGAGGGAGAGAGAGAGTATGTGTGTGGTCCAGATTGGGTCACCAATCAAAATAAAAAAAATATTCTTTAGTTCTAATTGGCCCAGCACCAACACATCACACACAATACAACACAACGTCCGAGGGCAATTTGGTCATTTCACACCATCGACAAAAATAATTCGGAGCGGGCTGTCACAAGTTGCCTTGTACACTGGTACGTATCATGTGTTAATGATTTGATGATATATGTAAGCAAAAAATCAGTTAGATAGAGAAGAACTAAGAATAAGTTGATACATAGAGAATTAGTTAAGGTACCTGATTAGCTTCTTTGTTTCTTTGTCATTGGAAAGTGATGATTAATATTGTAAATGCATGCATGTGTATACACATGGTTAGCATATATACGTATCGTACATGCATGTTTGTACATAATTCCTGAATAGTGTACCAATAATCTGGCATTAGTAAATTAATGACGGCTTAAGGGCTAGTTTGGTATTGTTGTGCTTTAAAAAAAAAAAAATTATTTCTGCTATGCTGTTAGAATAAACAGCTATAAAATAAAGTTGTCGAGTGTTTAATAAACCTTTTTTTTTTTGTAAAATTGCTTTTAAAAAAAAAAAAAAAAAAACAATCTCTGAGTGTTTGATAAATTTTTATATAAATTGATATGAATATGTTAAATGACTAAAAATGATATGTTATTTAAGGTGATATAATAATTGTCAAAGACAATAATGTAGGGGCAAAAATTATATTTTTGTAAAATATGTGAGAGTATACTTGCCATTTGAAAATTTATTAAATGGACACTGATTACTATGATTTGGGGGGAAAAAAAGCATTTTTTAGGGTTTAGGGATACTGATGCTTTTCTATTGTCTTTGACAACATTTTTTTTTAAAAAAAAAAAATCACTTTTTGTTTTATTTATAACCAAACACATTTAATGTTCTAGATTTCTTAATAAGCTATTTTTTAAAAGCGCCACAATCTCAAACCAGCCCTAAGATTTGCATCAATTTTTCTTATGGGAATGGGTAATGCGGAAGATCATCAATTTATACTATATTTTGTAAGACATATGACGTAGTCCAATACAACACAACGGGATTGAGGCGTAAGCAATTAATCTAATCTATATATCTAAATAATTAATGACCATACTGAAATCGATAATTCCTAAGTTTTATTGTAAGATTTAGAAGCTCTAGTCTCAGCGTAGCTTGAAGTGTAAGTGTCTTTAGTTTTTTTTGGTCATCTCTTCAGCCAGTCAAAGAGCCATTGTTCTTATTACGTACACATACATTTCTTTTATTTGAGAACACGTACATATATAATAATTACAATAATACAAAATATGAACATGTACCACTTGTTTAGTTTGCAATGCACGTAAGCAAGTACCTGAAAAGTTTAAGGGATGATTAGTACTACTAATATCTCTAGATCACACTAATACAGAACCTCTTGATTGCAAATACTGCATATAGTTTGTTGATCAATTTTCTAACAATTGAAGATTTTTAATTCTAGTGGACATTGTTTAATCTGGTTAGAGCTTTCTTTGCTAGCAGTCCTAAGTCACAAGCCTAATCACTACTACATGCTGGTGGTTTGCAGGAAGCATGCTAGCTTAATGCTGCAACCACGTGGGCTATAATTTCTTATTCTTGTCTATAAATGTTGGCCCGTTAATTGGCGTTGTCTTATGAGCTATTAGGTGGAATCAATAGTAGATATAGGAATTTTCTTATAGGGGCAAGATGGAGTTCGCACATTACTTTGTCTAGTTACCCTTGGCTCCATGCCCTGCCTCGGCCTTTTTTACGCATTTTGTCACGTATTCTACCCTTATGAAACGCATGCTCAAAGAGAACATCAAAAGTAGCCCTAATGTTGATCCGCCAGTGAGTGGATTGAACCAATTTTGCCAGAGTGGGGTGAACTTCCTTAAAATTAGTGCACCTAGTATCAATTTGTCCAAAGACTTGCACTGGAGTAGTGCAAACCCAATTTCTTAGGGTTTTGAGGCTAATAGTTTGTCTAACATTGCTATCCATGCTGCAGAATTGGTTTATTTGAGCCACTATAGATTATGTGGTCTTAATTCAAATGCAATGCAAATGCTCAAGTACAAAACATATATATATATATATATATATATATATATATATGTTATATTTCTTGCATCCAAAAGGCTCCAAACATTTCACTTCGGGTCTTCATTAAATTTTAAATGCATATGCTCCATAAAGAAATGAAGGTACACGAGCTAAGCAAAGCTGGATTTAAATGGTCAATTAGTCCCTAGGAAACATAAGCTGGTAGGGTTTGAAAATATAAGCTTTGCCTTGTAAAACAATCCAATTCCATTCAAGTTCATGTATTTATTCAACAGTTTCTTGATTCAGCTACAAGCCTAGCTACAATGAAGGGCACATGTTCTTTGATTAACATTGGATCGACATATCAGAGAGAGTTAGCTTTTGCTTGACCCTGACCGTTACATATATTTGCATATTAAGGGACTGGACTGGTCTAATTGGACCGAATTCAACCTATATACAAAATGAACTGAGAAAATACACATACATATATATATATAGAGAGAGAGAGAGAGAGAGTGTGTGTGTGTTGATATTGGATTTCAAATTCGATCACTGCACATAAACATGCATGATGCAAGCAAACATAGATCAATGTGAAAGAGTTTTGGACACGGAAAGTTTCACATATTTCCGCTTTGATACTTTTATGTTCCTATCTTACTCATCACGTGCAATTAAGTTTAGATTTTGTTTTTTTTCAAACATGTGCATGCATGAAAGCTTACCTTAAATTCGATCTGGAGGTATCCTTTACAAATGAGCTTCCATTAAAGTCCAAATAAATATGAATTTGGAAACAAACATCAAACTCGTCAAAATTACATCCATATGAAACATGTACATAAATCCCAGCAGTGTCCAGATGAAACTTTCTTTACCTTAATGCCTCTGATTTTGCTCACCATTCATCACATAAGCTTCAAATCCAAGAACGAGCTTGAGATCAAATATCTTAGCCTAATTAGTCAAGATCCCTAAACTGAGCGAATTAACAATAGCGCTCTAAACTTAATTCACAACATTGGGCTCCATTCACAGAGCATGTTAGCTCAATCCAATTTATTTTTAAGATTCGGGTGAAGTGCCGATTAAGTTCCTAAATTTATTAAATATTGCTAATTTCATCCCTACTATTATATTCAAAGTTATTTTATCCAATTTTTCGTCAACTTAAGTCACTTGATACACTTTAGAGTGTGATACCATTCTTTTCTCGCCTGTAACCCCTTAACATTTCATATAAGTTGCGAATCTAACGTCTAATTTACCCTCCAAAGTTAACTCCATACACTATTTCTATGTAAAATTATCAATCTACCCTCTAATGTGTATCACATGCAAATAACATGACTTAAGTTGACGGAAAATTGAAAATAGTAGCTTCGAATATAATATTAGGGATGTAATTGGCAGATTTTTATAATTTAAGGACTGATTTTTCTGAAGAAAAAAAAATAGTTTAGGGACCTAATTTTCACTCAAGTGATAATTCATGGACTAAATTAGCAGTTAACTCTTGAGATTGGAGATTTCTTGTGGGGATGAAAGTAGGGGTGGGCAAACGGGTCCATGACCCACGGGTCGAGACGGGTCCATGCGATTTAAGATAGGTACAAGGCGGGTCCAATAATTCTAAACACAAAACAAGGCGGATTGATGTGATTAGCATGACGTGGTTGATCCAAAAATCTGAGGAAACGGGAGCCTGGCCCGACCCGTTTCTATCATGGGATAATTGGATTGGATTTAGTGATTAATCAATCCTATACTCTCCACCATTGGATTAGATTTTTTTTCCTCATCTCAGAGACTTAGACAGAGATTGAGTAATTCAGTCTCCCCTTCTCCTATTCATTCACGACTCAAGTCACTCGAGTCTAGTCCTCGACAATAATTATCCATCAACAGTTCTCTGACTCCACAACCCTCGACTCCATCTTCATCTCCCTCTTTTTGGAAAATTGCAAGTTGCAACCACCACTAACAACCACCATCACCATCGTCTCTCCCAATTACAACCACCCCATCACCGTTGTCAAGAAACACCACCATCATCATGAAACAGTTCTTTCTGCCCTTATTATCTTCCTCTATTCATAAAGTGTTTTCTTGAATTGTTTGGTGGTAGACATAAATTGTGTCAATAGTTTATACAAAAGTAGTGTATATTCGTATCAAAAAAATTAACTTCGGCTTCTCAAAGAATTAGCAGAAACTCTTCAAAACAATAAATGAGCGATTCATAAAATTTCATGGTTTTAATTGAAATTGTTCATAGTAAAAATAAAGAAAATTAATAAAATATGGTATCATTTAGTCATTGAATTATATACAAATAGATGATTGGAATATGTAAACGTATTACGATTTGTTTATCTATTTTCTATAACTAGTTGATTAAACGACATTGGTTTTACCTAGATGATCTTTACATAGTTGTTGACACGTAAACCTTTCAGATTATAAACACAAATTTCTACTAATCAACCACAAAATATTTTGCAAAGGATTTTCTCCCCATTCTTGAAGAGTCAAACATTGTTGAAAAATAATGAGCTTGAACCCGTCTCTTTTAAAATGTCATGACCCATTCACCAATGTCAAAGAGTTACGAATTATTAAGACTAGCTCAACTATGTAATTATGGAAGGTTTGCCACTCATAACGTCAGCAGTAATGAATTAGAAGCCTACCTGATTTGGCGGCTAAATGTTGGAAATTTGTCAGCCAACAATCCAACATATGCATTGTATTACTATTTTGTTTGTATTTGCTTTTTTTTTTTAACTAAAATCTACACAAAAGAGTTGCGAGAGTTGATTGTGCCCCACAATAAGTTAATAATAATGTGGTTCAAATTCGTTTTTGGCATAAATCAAATTTAAGACATTTCATTTACCAATTAAGATGAATATCACTAGAATGTAGTATTTTTTAAATATTGGAAAATTCTAAAGAAATATGATGGCATTCGCAATTTGCCATGGGCTTACTGGGAAAATCTCCTGCTTCATTTAATTCAGATTTTGTTCCTCACTCTACTGAAGTGTTGGCAGTGTCGTCTGTTTGTACAAATAACATTACTGAAAAAAAAAAAAAAAAAAAAAAAATACTAGAGTTAGTATCTTTGACAGAGAGAGAGATTTAGCCCCAGTTTGGGATCGAGGTGATTTTAAAAAAAGCTGCTGTGAAAAAAAGCTGGGACAGTTTTTGGTGTTTGGTAAACGTTCAGCTTCAGCTTTTTTTCACAGTTTTGGATGAAAAAAAGCCAAAAACAAGAAGCTGCAAAACCCAGCTTTGAAAAACCGGCTTTTTTTACATCTGTTTTACATAAAAGTTTACCAAACACTATAATACTGTTTTTTTTTTTTCAAAAGCACTTTTACAAAAAAGTTTACCAAACACTCTACTGCTTTATTTCACAGCTGCTTATTCTCACAGCACAGCAGAAGCAGCTTTTTTTCAAAGCACAGCAATACCAAACCAGCCCTTAGTTTGGATGACACGATCACACTGCATAATTTCTCATAAGAATAAAAATTAATTCTCAATCCCATGCGGATGCTATGTTGGCAATTAAAATGATATCAAATCGTGACAACAAATAGGCATCTATATCCCAAAAAAAGGCACTCCCTAATAGTCATTCTGCACTCTTCCTAATGAATAAAATAAGAGAATAATCACAAGATGACTATTAATGTGCGCTAATAACAATTCATTATACAAAACACATTCTCTAAGATTGATTCTTATAGGAAAACAATTTTCAGAAGACCATTTTTCTTCTTCCATACACTCATGTTTGTCTCTATCTTGATTCTCTGATTTATTCGACCCAAAGGTCCGAAATAAAAAAGAGCATGCAAGCAAAAAATGTGTGTGATGATCACTTTCCTATTATAAGGACACACCTAATCAGTTGTGATAAAGTATAGGCATCATATACAACATTTGGGACAATCTACATGTAGACCTGACATTTTCAACCCGACCTGTTAACCCGATCCGACTTGACCGGTTAAAATTAATATTCGGGTGAGTGATAAACGGGTTGAGTGGTTAACGGGTCAACCCATTAAATAACGGGTTATTTTGAGTGAACCCGCGAAACCCGTTAACACCCGTTATTGAGAATTTTTGTGTAATTTCAAAAGTCTTAATAAAAAACCCTCAGGTCCCACCCAACTCTCTGCCGCACGCCGTTGGTCTCTGAGAGATCGATGTGCTCTTTCCTTTCTGGCTCCAGTTATCTCCCTCATCTTCTTCCCTCAAAAATTTTACTGAACTCCACCACTCTCTCTCTCTGGTAAGCTCCGATTCCAAACAAACGGTAATGTACCAAAGAGAGTACGATTCATGTGCATAGTGCAATGTAATTCAAGTGGCACAAAGATGTTACTGGAAACTGCCATCTAAAATGTACACCCAGTTTGGCGCTCTGTAGACTCTCAATGTATACATATAGAATTTTGTTCAGAAAGTTAACGCGGATAAAACACGGCATGACTCGATTACTACTATAACCAATTTTGTAAAACGTGAAATTGAAGTACAAATGAAAGAAAGATTCCAAGACAAATGAAAGAAAGGTTGTCTTGAACTCACTGGAGGGAAAATCTATAATATGTTAAAATAATCTCTGTTCGTGTACTCGCAGGCATCAGGAAGGCAAAAATAAAACATGTGAAATACTGTATCACGTCGTACAAATCCTCTATGTGAACACAAACCCCCCACCGTTAATTAAAACCCTATATAGATCGTGACGAAAATGTGTTCAAAAACTAGTAATGACCTTCTCACCCGTTATAAACACAGCCTTGAATTACTGCACGCAAGAACGAAGAACCACTGTTGTTAAACCACTTCTATTCTTGGTGCTGCAAGGATACTGAGAAGAATGATCAGAGACAATCTTCATTTGTAGGAAGTAATTAAGATTTGTCAACATGAATCTTTGTGTTCGATAGCTTTCTTAGCTTCCTGTCATGATTGAGCATTGCACTTACACTCTCAATCACCAAAACAATCTGCAGGGTGCAGAGGCAAATTAGTAGAGAGGGATAAGCCCAAGTATTCCATAAGATTAACAGATGAATCAAAATTGTAAATCAGCAATTGGGTTTATCAAATATCGTACAGCCTACATAGCTTCATGTATTAATTGGTTTTCCATAATCAGCTGATCTAAAGTGGTAACCTTAAGTTTCTCCATTTAGATTGACAATTTCGAACGCGTGAACTCGAGTCAAATAATAAGGGAAAATTTGGTTAATGCGACGAAGACAATTCTCAACTTTCAATATATACAAGAACAATGTACAGAAGTTTATATTATCATTTAGGTATGTTACACAAAAGTATTATACTCATACTACATAAACATGAGTTTTAGAACTAAATAGTACCTTGGAAAACCGTAAAGTAATATCCAACATGAAGAAACCTGATTTCCCTTCTCAACTATGTTGGCAATTAATACTAAAGTGGTCATTGTGTGCAAAGTATTCAAGCTGATACGAAATGATCATGCTAACAAGACTTTTTCATTCAAGTGTGGAAGTATGTTTATTTCACAAAAATCTAGCTATGAATCAACTATATAATAACGGAAGGTACATTTTTTCTGCCATAGAAACTCTTATACGAATCATCTGATGCTCTAAAGTTTTAATGGACGAAGAATAATAGATCAGAGTTTACAAACCTGCAAACAAGCATAAGTAATTGCAGTAGCGAAGTAGAAATTTGCATTGCCAGTGCCCTGCAAGTTTGAAAAAAGTCCTTATTCATAAGAATCACTTGTATTTCATGCCAACATTCAGAACAAGTGAACTATAGAGAGAGCCATACCCTCCATATCCATAGGTTGTGCATCACAGGGCTAAGGAGGGAAATGCCAACATAAACGCTGAAGAGGCAGAACGAAAATCGCATTTCTGCATATCGTAAAATACAAGTTTTAATATGTCAAACCATGTAAAATGCATAAAGTGAAGAAAAAAAAAAGTGAACCTACTGACTTGCCTGACAGTTCATTAACAAACCAGCCCAACAAACCAAAGTACAGAGCTGAATCCCCAACCTAAGCAACATTTCAAGAATAATAGACAAAGCAAGAACAAAATATCAGGTTGCCCATCACAAAATAAGCAGCACAGGCATCGAGACTTTAGCTTCAGTACCAGTGTAAAGTAGGAGACTTCTAAGGCAAATGGGGAACTTACAGAAGGATAAGACTTAAGCATTGAGGAGATAGCGATGTAGACAAAAGCAAGAAAGCACGGACGATGCTTCAGTCGTATGGCCAATGGAAATATCATAAAGAGAATATTCATTTGGAAAACTATCAGGAAGAAATTTCTGAAAAAATCGAAGACCTCTGCAAAGAAATACCTGCATCAAAATATTAGATGAATGATTAAATTAATGCCACATCTCAAAGAGAAATTTAACTGCTCCAAAATCCAGTTGCAAGGTAATTTGGGGCTTACCATAAGACACCTGTATTTGGAGACAAATCTTGCACGGTGAGAATGAAACCATACATTCTGCAAGAACGAGCCATAAATTTTAGGAACAATTAGACTACTGATTTAACAATAAAATAAAATTTCTAAGAGCAACCCTTCACATCAGAGGAAGCACAGCATTTATGAGGCAAAAAGCTAATGCCCATAACATTAAAGGCAAGCATAAAAGTCTAACCACATTTGTTATTGGCCTGTTAATCATGTTCTGAAATAAATCACGCAATAAGGACCAAGCAACAAAGGATTTACTTCCGTTACAACTGTTTCATATGGTGGGCTATTCAGCATAGGAGATAAGATCATAAGGCTATCCTTGGGACATAACTGGATAAAGTCACTGTTTAGAAGGAATAACCTTTTAGTTGCATCAGTCTTCAATTTTCATTTTCACTTTCTTTTGTTGGTGAGTTGGGAGGGAAGGGGGGAATGGAGACTACAAGATAGCATCAATCATGTAGCTACTACCGTGAGCCATTCACCTAAGTATAGGCTTCAAGTGCTCTGGCTCTGGATCATTATAGAAGCAGCAACCATAGTGAACACCAGGACCCTGTGCAGAGCTCTAGTCTATATGCAGATGCGCTTCTCTTGGTGCTAATTTACCATAATAGTCCTGGAAAATTGGAATAGCTTTGAAACCTCCACTATCTTTAGTTTGTTTTTGTGTAAATTCATTTTTATATGCAATTCTATTGACTCATTGTTTACTATCCAGAGTTTTACATGTGGACTGGATGACCTTTTAAGAACTGTAAAATAGCTTTTTAAATAGACTTGAAAATTTCAGTTGACATCTTAATCAACCTCATAAAGGACTTGAATCAGTCATAATGCTCATATGGTCAGTCCACTCCCTTCAACAGATTTTTTCAAATCTTATTTTGCACAAACACCTAGAAAATTGGGCAGAAAGAAATGCATATATGTACAATGTGCTGTTGATACCTTTCAAACATCTCCCAGAGATCACCATACTGTTTAGCAGATACGCCACAGAGAAATAACACGTAGGCTGACCACATAATAGCCCATAATAAGAAAAGCCCGACAGGTCTCCAAGAGAAAACATGGGGTAGCTCTGATTGATTAATAACTTTCACCTGTTGTTGACAACTATCACTTGAGGAGTTATCTTCAACTTTACCATATCTCCTCAGTAGCAACAGTTTCCTAGGAGTATCTGGACCGTATCCTAATAAAAGAATCATCTGGCACAAAAGTGAATATTTTTTACTACGCATGAGTAGGCAAGAAACATACGAAACATGCCTGAAAATCATCTTTTTAGATTTTTTTAATATTTGATAAGAAACATAACTTCTAACTTCATTAACAGATAGGAAGATAATTTCTTAATTACATCAAGCACGATAACTCAATGAAAAAAGGGGCATACTGGAATTATGAGAATCATAGGATAAAGAGACAGATGTGTTGCTATGACCCACCCAAAAGCAGCCAAGGGAACCAGTCCTGCGGTACATCAGAAAAAGAATATCAGATAGGAAACTTTATGTAAAAAGCAGCACAATCCATTGACCTACATGCCTTCACCCATTCCTAAATCAAATTCTAATATCTCACCTTAAAGCATAAATTTGGGAAAAATATTTGTCAAACACAAGTAAAAGAATATCTTCCTTGAGAAAGTTTAGAACATTGGAATCAGAAAATTAATCAATCATGATTAGATGTGCTAAGATCATATGACTGGAACTGCATGGTATCAATACCACTTAAGTCCACATATCCAGTGTCATCAATTGATACTGCTTCACTTAGAGTTATAATGAGATTTTAAAGAACCAAAATCTTTATGTACAATAAAGCTGTCTCCTGTAATAAGATCATAGTTTGTCTGTAATTAACTTTGAGTCACAACTCACAACAATATAAAGGCAGGGACTTGTGTGGGTAATGCTTACAACATGAAAGCCTATGTAGTCTCAAAAATGTAAACAAGAAATCTTGTAACCAAAGTTGAGAATATATACATTATTATTTTAAGGAAAGAATAATTCTCCTGAACAAAATGACAAACAGAAATTAGAAAGAAAAATACCGACGAGTAAAAAATAAAAACAAAAATATTTACAAATAGCCAACAGAAACATTCAAGTCAGAAGGATTATCGTTAACTTACTTTTACATGCTCCATACAAGGCCAGTATGATCGCAAAATTTTCAATTGGAGATGTTGACAAACCCACACATGCAACTATTGTGAAAGGATTCCACAGATACACAAGAGCAGCAATATCTCCAGAAGGGAGCACCTCTGAAAACAACAAATATGAGCAATGCATTAGCCTGTGAATGGCACTGGGTAGGCAAAACTATCACTGCGTCCACGGATATCTAGTTGCTTTGTTGCATAACAGTTTTCTATTTCATTCGCAGAACTTATACAAGAAAAACATGGCTACTCATAATTAGAAGTTAAGGTATCTCAACTTTAAATGGTAAGCTTACCAATGCTTTCTAATATCGTATCAAGATCTAGTGACTTCAAACTCTGCCGGTATGCAACCTGAAGAGTCTGACCAGTAGCACGAATAAGCAGTGCATTCAATATATCTGCAACCACATAAACCAAACTGTATCCAAAAATGTGTTGATATCAACTGTCTGACTAGATATTCAGAATAAGTCAAACAACAAAAGAAAACTAAGGAACTCTAAATTATTGGAACATATAACGTGACAGAGTGATACAACATAACGATGAATTTGTTGTCACAATTGAACCTGTGCAGTTTTATTCAGTTTGGTAAGTTATCAAGTAAAATCAAATCAAAACGTAAAAGGAAAAAAATCCGACAAATCATATTACTGCAATACAAATTCACAACATTGACTAGAATGTACTATCATGATGAATTAGAGAGTGTGGCCGTGCTGCAATTTAGAGCTTCCAAGATCTTCTTTAAGTCCTTATCAACAACAAAGGAAAACATATCATGTAGCACATGAATTTGTACATTGGGCGGCACAAAGAGAGAACTACGGAAAGATACAAGATAATTCTTACCTGCAGAGAAGATGATTAGGTTGCCCTTCAATTCTGCAGCACCAATCAAAATATTCAACAAATTACCAACTGAAAAACATAAAAGAAAAAAAATCCACCACCAAAATTTCACATTTACTTAATTGGGATTCATTGCAACCAATCATGACCCAGCATAAATCACAGAGTAATGCCAATGGGAACAAAATTTGAAAAAGGGAAAAGCTTTAGCTGGAACGGTACCGTTTGACTGTGAGTGGCCCGAGAAGTGAGAGTAACAAAGGAGACCCATGGTACATAGATCCTGCTAAAAAACCCAACAGATGAAGAAAAAAAATCTGATAAAAAGATTATAATTTCCAAAATTAAGCATAAAGTTTAAGAAAGTGAGTAAAATTATAAATAAATTTATAAAAATAAAAAAATAAAAAAAAATAAAAACCTGCATAGGGAGACATTGATGATTGCTTCAACCAGTAACCCTCAGCAACTGAAAAAAAAAATACCAAATTAAAGCAAAATAAAAGATAAATTGAAAATTTAGGGTTTTGAGCAAGCTAGAGAGAGAGTACGGCGGCGGAGGCTGGTGAGAGGAGTGGAGACTTCGGGGCGAGAGGAGAGGTTGAGATTTTTGGGGAAGTAGATGAGAACGAGCCTGAATAGCACTGATGCCGCCGCCCATGTCCAGAAGCTTCCCGGCTTCTGCTTCTGCCTCTTCCTCTTCGTGCTCTGCTCCTCCGTTTTCACGTCCATTTTTCTGACAGTTTTGCTGTGTATTTTGGGAGCGAGATCAGTGGGAGAGGAGGGAGACGACTCGGACGAGTTTGAAAGGATAAAACGACTGCGTTTTTACGCTTTCAGATTGTTAGAGCTAGTTTGGTATTGCTGTGTTTACTTCTAGTATCATGTGAAAATAAACAACTATAAGATAAATTTGTTGAGTGTTTGGTAAACCTTTTGTTTGTGAAAATAAACAACTATAAGATAAATTTGTTGAGTGTTTGGTAAACCTTTTGTTTGTAAATGTGTTTTTAACAAAAAAAAAATTTGATAAACCAAAATATATTGAAGACGAAAACCTCTAATACAACCATTAGCCCCAGAGTCGAATCTAAGGGCATTCAAAGTGTCATGGGAGAGACAATGATCCCAAACATGAGGGTTAACAAGCTAGAGCATCAACAACAAAGTTTGTTAATACAATCATTAGCCCCAGAGTCGAATCTAAGGGCATTCAAAGCGTCATGGGAGAGACAATGATCCCAAACATGAGTGTTAACAAGCAACAGACCAACGTGAGCTAGAGCATCAACAACAAAGTTTGTTTCTCGAAAGATGTGGTGCCGTGAAATCTCAGCAAATTTAAGCGCTAATCTTTTAATATCAGTGATAACCTGGCTAATGTGCCAGTAGGGCTTCCATTCACCGCGAGCAAGTTGGATAACGAGCAAAGAATCTCCCTCCACCATCAACCTCTGAATCCCTTTCCTCTTGGCAAGTAGCAGCCCCTCACTCAAAGCCATAGCGTCAGCCACAGTGATAGTGGCATCCTCAAGCCGCATAGCACCATCCCCAATAGGGAGTCCCTCCGGATTTCTTAGAGGAACGCAACGGCTCCCATACACAAAGCAACAGAACCATCAAAGTTTAGCTTGACAAAATCCGGAGGGAAAGGGGGACCATTTGATAATATGATCCTGATTTAAAGCCACCGTCTTGACTTCCTTCTTGTTTGCCAAAAAAAAAACGCATCACCCACCTTTGAAGCCACACTAAATCTCTTAACAGCAACCGAGTTCATGCTATTAAAAACTTTATTACGTCTGTCTTGCCAAATTTGCCAACAAATTAAGATTGCTTTACTGTGTCACTTAGCTCTTTCTCCTCAATTGCTGTGAGACTATCCAACTAATCAATTACATTACTAACTTGATAATTACTATGCTTTCATGGACTCACCATTGATAAGTTCCACATTTGTAAAGCATGGTTGCACAATAAAAAGAGGTGATTTTGACTTTCCTCATCACTGCTACAAATGGGGCTTCTGTCAATGTTCTGTATATGTCTACTTATTCACAACCTGGTATGTAGCAGCCAAGCAAATATCTTGACTTTAGGAGGAATTTTTCAAATTCCACATTTTCTTAAGCAATTTTTTTCTATTGATTTCTTGATTATAATCACCCTGTATTCACGTTACAAGTCCCCACTAGCAAAATGCCCCAAAACAAAAAAATCTTTCATGTCATATCTTGGTATAGTTATCATACATATCTTCCTAACAATATCCCTATTCAGAGTACTTGTTGATGACGATCTCGATTCCAACAATTATTCTTAATAAACTCACTCACTGTAAGGTTCCAATCCAAGGTGCTACGGTATCCTTTGGGATAAGATGGAAAAGGGGGTAAGGAAAAACCCAATGACAGGTCCAGAAGAGGATATCTTCTCCATTACCCACAATCCATCTCAAACCGTTGCGAATAACCTTTCTACTTTTCAAGATACCTTTCCAGGCAAGAGAGTAGTTTTTGCTTGATTTTACAGTCTAAAAACTTTTCAGTTCTAAGATATTTTTGTTTAGAGTAAATTGTAGCTATGGTCCCTTAACTTTAACTCAATTGGAGCAATGGTCCCTCAACTAAAAATCCATTACCATTGGTCCCTCAACTTATCAAAACGTGCAGCTATGGTCCGTCAACTAAAAATTCATTACCATTGGTCCCTCAACTTTAATTCAACTAGAGAAATGGTCCCTTAACTTTAACCCAATCCCTCCAATGTAACTCGTTTTGACAAAATTTTTGACATAGTTGACAAAAAGAACCATAATTATACACTTTGATGAGTTGAGGGACCCTAATTGTATAAATGGTCATTCCAATATAACTTATTTTGACAAAATTTTGACAAAATTTATGAAAATGACTATAGCTACACATTTTGATAAGTTGAGGGACCAATGGTAATGGATTTTTAGTTGAAGGACCATTGCTTCAATTTGATTAAAGTTGAGGGACCATTCGTACAATTTACTCTTTTGTTTAACAATTTTCACCCATAAATTATCCTCATCCTTTAAAACTTTCCATCCTAGTTTAGCTAGACAAACATTATTAAAATGATCCACCCTACGTATATCCAGACCACCCATGTCCTTAGCCTTACAAATCTTACTCCACCCAACTGGATAGAGTTTTCTCTCTTTACCCCAGAAAAAATCTCTACACTGCATATTTAGTTTTTTCATTATTCTTTTCGGACATTTGAAGCAAGATATAACATGACTAGGCATACCAGAGAGGTTAGATTTTATTAAGGTTAACCTACATGCCTTTGACAAGGTATTTGCTTTCCAACCTGCTAACTTATGTTTAACCCTTTTAATTAGTTCAGTTTCATTCACTGGATCCTTTCAAAACACAATATTATGAATACCAAGGTACTTAGCAATAGTTGTTTTGTGTTGGATATTCAGTATATTGACAATAGCAATCTTGTCTTGATTACTTGTGTTGCTTGAGAAATAAATAGAAGATTTGTGAAAATTTACATGTTGCCCTGCAGCCATTGCAGATAGGCTAAGAATGTCAAGGACCTTGCATGCACCCCTAGTATTAGCATTTGCAAATAGAAGACAATTATCTGTAAAAACCAGGTTAGCCACACGAATGCTCCTAGGCGAAGAGAGGATACCAATATGGGACTCAGGAGACAAAGCTAATTTATTAAAGTGTCTAATAAGAGGTTTCATGCATAGATGAAGATGTAGGGGGAAAGAAGGTCAACCTACCTAATACCTCTCTTTGGAAAGAAATACCCATGCGCAATACCATTAATCATCACAGAGAAAGAAGTAGAATTTATGCATTCCATAACCAAATTAACCTATCTCTCTGCAAAGCCAAATCTTAAAAGAACATACATGATAAAATCCCAATTAAGGTAGTCATAAGCTTTCTCCAGGTCCGACTTTATTCCCATAACACCAGTGGCTCCTTTCTTACATTTGAAACTAGAAAACAATTCATGTGGGCAATAAGAATATTGTCTTGTATTGATCGCCCGGTGCATAGGCACCTTGGTTATCATAGATGCAGATGTCAAGCAAAGGCTTTATTCTCTTAATTATGATTTTGGTTATAATTTTGTAACTAACATTACAAAGACTTATGGGTCTATAGTTACTTACCACTTATGGGTTATCCATTTTGGGAAGGGGCTTTTAGAGATTAGTCCTTATCAAAGATAATTTTTAGAATATAACCTGAGAGGTTTTCAGTATCTAAAAAAGATCCTATATTTCGATGCACCATGACATGTCATCTATACAAATACCAAAATTTTTACCACCATTTACATGCCAGCCATCTTAATTGTTAGAACTGTAACCTCAACCTTACTGTGCTCAGTTTCGTAACAGTCAATTAGAGGGATTTAGAGAGAGAGCAGGTTACAATCCGTTTGTATTCAGTGGAAATCACGACATTAAAGAGGCTTGAATTGCACCTGTAATCAATGAAAATTTTCAAATTTTCAAACCCGATGTCTACTCTCACAAACCAGTATTTCAGTTGTTGTAACCGTCTGGACCCATGCTCCACGAAAATCTGTTTGAAGCTACGATTGTTCGGCTGCCCAGATTCGCTGCCTTCGTCGGAACCCACGAAGCTCCTGTAAGATACTATTTGTATATATTTCTTTTGTCGTAATCATAAGATATATGGTGTGGAAAATGTATTTAGCTCTCATAATCAACACACCGATTGATACTTGTATAGATTGTTGGTATGGTTTGCATGTATTGTTCCGATAAAGTTCATTGTTTTAGCAAGAATTTATTTTTTATGCACACCATGTGTTTGTTGAAAGGCCTCTGTGGAGATTTTGTATGTGTTGGTTCTTGCTCAGATTCGGTATGGTCAGTTAGGTACTCTCTATTTGGTACGGTCGATTAGGTACTCTCCATTTGGTACTCTCATGTTCTTTGACTCATGTCCACATCAGTTAGGTACTCTCCATTTTGTACGGTCGATTAGGTACTCTCATGTCCTTTGACTCATGTCCACATCAGTTAGGTACACTCCATTTTGGTACGGTCGATTAGGTACTCTCCATTTGGTACGGTCGATTAGGTACTTTCCATTCGATACAGTCAATTAGGTACTCTCTATTTGGTATGGTCGATTAGGTACTCTCCATTTGGTATCGTCATTTTGGTACTCTTCATTCGGTACGGTCAGTTAGGTACTCTCCATTCCATACGGTCAGTTAGGTACACTATATCGTTTCGTTATGGTCATTTTATGTGCATACAAATTAGTTCCTTTCAAGTATGAAAAAAGTTGGTGCGGTTTGTACTAATTAGGTTTGAATCCACTTAAGGACTTATTTAATCCATCCATCTTGTTGCAATACCTAATGCATTGCAAACATTGTGTAAACCCTGATGCTTTTCCATATTGTATGATTCCACAGGTTACAGGAATTATGGCACGAAAGAGGATGAGTGAATATTCATTCCTACAATACAGATTTAACATGGGGATTTTTGCAGAAGCCTACCGAAAATTTCAAAATCATATCAAACCTATCCACCTAGAGCTTATGGAGAGGACACCATTTTGGGGTTTGTTCAAGACATATAGAGAAGGCATTGCAACAAATTATGCATGGAAGAACGACTACGATGTTATTTATATACTAGAGACATATAATAAGGATCTTAATTGCTTTGATATAGGTGGCAAGCGCTTGACAATAACAGTTGCAGATATTGCTGCCATTTTTGGATTACCTGAAGGAGGCAAAGCAAGTGAGCATGAGACGCAATTGTCAGGACCTAGGACAAAATTCATGAAAATAAATTTTGGCAACCTTGAAAGGTTGACCAAGACTGCTGTGGAAAGTAGGATGTTTGAAGTTTGCAAAGGCAGCTCCAAATATGATCCCGAAGACTTTGTTCGTCTCGTGTGTATCTACTTTTGCGTAACTCTCCTATTCTGCAACACAAACACCATATTATCTTGGAAACTTGTGAGTTACTGTGAAGATGTAAACAAAATGAAGGAATATGCATGGTCCAATGCAACTGCAGATTTCTTGGATAAATCTATTGCAAAGAAGAGCAACCATGTAACTGGTTGTGTTGCAGCTTTACTTGTAAGTTCTTTTTGCCAACATTTCAATATATCAGTTACATTGATTAGTTGATTGATTGATTGATTGATTGATTGATTGATTGATTGATTTAATTATATTTTGTTTGTGCAAGTATTGGTTATGTGAGAAGGCCCACATCATTAGCCCAATTCACGGAAGGGAAAACATGACCCCGAGGTTTGTTCGTTGGAATTTGGCAGCACTACATAAGTTTTTGGATGAGGTTGACCTACGAACAATGGAGGTACAATGGCTAAAAACTTCTTATCAATTTGTCAAATCAGTAGATCATACTTCAACATCATTAATTTACCAAAAAAAGCAATAGTTCATATACTTTTTTGAACTTGCATTGCAGCCATATGAAGAATCAAGTGAAGAAGTAAATGCAATACCGGAGGCATCAGAATATGTAACAATAGACCGACTTCACACCTCGAACAATTTGGTACTCAGTTCTGGGCATCCCACAACAAAATTGGCAGCTGACAGCACACTAATCACGTACCAGAAGAAAAGAAATAGTATCACTAGCGAACGGGTTGCAATGGGCAGTAATGGGAACGAAAGAGTCAGTGTTGAATTCACACCAAATCATACATCTGCGAACAAAGCACCTGGTAGCTTGAGAAGTTCTATATCAAGCAAGATAGGTCCAAGTGATTTTCCCAATTGGACATTAATACCATCCCAAAGTTTTGACAACAATGCAAATGAAGAAGCCTTACCTTTGATAATGGTCAGCAACATGGAGAATTTGCAAAGGGAGAATGAAAAACTGAAAATGGAGTTGTACAAATTGAATATCAGGTGTGAGGTTGCTGAAGTAACTGCTGATTTACTGTCTGAATCAGTCAACATTGCTGAAAGTTCCCTTGAAAAGTTACAGACTAAAAAAAAATGTACTTGAAGCTGAGAACCATGCGTTGAGAAAGGAAATTGGGGGACTACGTAATGGTGATCCTAAAATTGGAATGCCACCACAACGATCCATGGTAAGGGGACTAAAAAATAAACAATGAAAGAAGGTGGTCCTAGAAGATTTTGAATGTGAACCTTTGGTCAAAAGAATACCAACGAACCATTCGAAAGGGAAGTGTGATGGGTGTTCAATTGTGAAAAAAAAAACGTTGGTCTCATAATTGAAGAGTGAGGTGTTGGTTCTAACCAAGCCAATTTAATCAAAAAAAGGAAGCATAAACCTGTTGATGACTACCACAACAAAATAGATGGTACGAACCAGAATGAAAATATTCAAACCATGGTTGAGGACTGCAAAAGGAAAAAACCAATGGCTAAACTAAACCCCTCACTTGACATCTTGAGAAGTAATGTTGGAAAATGCCTAGATGGAAAAGATATGGAGAAACTTGACAAATATCTTAGAAGCACTACTTACAGGTGAGTCCACATGTATCGTAATTGTTTTAATGCAATGTTGCATGCATTTTATATTTGATGTCATATATTATGTCAAAAAGTATTTACATATTTGTTCATATGGTTCACCCAAAGTGAACCGTTGTGGAAGGGTGATATGGCTGCTGTATTCAAACAAGATGTTGAGTTCTTGCTGAAAGAATTAGGACTGCACACATGTGTAAGTTTATCTATTTTAAAAGGAGTTAGTACCTTCAAAGTAACCTATTACTTGTTGGCCTTTATAACTAGTTGAATTGATTTTCAATATGACAAATGTACGCAGGCTATCGCTGCATTTTCTAAGATACTTTCAATCCACCAGTCGCTAGATCCAACAAGGAAAATGAAATCGTTGTTTATGCCCACACATTGTTGGGTAAGAGTATGAGTCATATTTATTAATGGTTGAAAGTAAAAACTGACATGGTTTTAGTAATCAGTACCAAGGATACAATGCATATTTCCATAATTTTCGACTTTAGTTTGGTCGTTCCAGGGGCTGTTTAGGTTTACTAAATTAGGTCAGATTCACTAGTTTGAATTTGCATAAAATTGGTATCTTCTGTTTTTGTCTTTGATTTTTTGATGAATTTCATACCATTAATATAGCTTACTCATTATTGATTGTAGGAATACACGATACGTGGCGAAATCCAATAACTGGAACAAATGTTAATGGATATGTTGATACCAAATCTTGGCTTGAGTGATTTCGTTTTCATTCCTTTGAGGCACCAAACTATTTGGCATTTCACTCTGATGGTCCTTATAACAAAGGAACGCAAATGGCATCATTACAATCCATTGACAATTGGAGAAAAATTAAACGACAAGTGCTACGAAGATGCTCATAATATGGTAGGTAAAAACTTGAAATTTGTGTGGGATATTTCCTTTAGAACGTAATACTAACATCAGTACTTGGGTTGTAGCATAAAACGGTGACTGAATTTTTGAAGCGAAATCAAGCAAATGAAAGGTTGGCTTTAACAACATGAGTGGTAGAAAAAGTGGTTAAAAGGAGAGGGAAGCCCATAATAGTGAGGGAGCCATTGAAAAAAGGGGAGAATGAAACATATAACTTTCTGAGACATGCAGGTACAGAGTATGCCCTTTCCTTGAGCCCAGTTTGTCCACAACAGGGTGAATCATCGTACGTGTTCTAAATTCTCTTCCCTTCCAAATTGGTTTACAGTTTACATATGTTAGTGTTTGATATTCATTTGATGACTCTTAGGGTTGATTGTGTTGTGGCTATTATGTACTACATGCAACATTTAGCAGAGGGAAGGCCACTAAGCATTTTTGAGGAGGGTGAACTTACAATGATGAGGGCAAAGATCATAAGCATGATGCTAAATGCACTGAGAGGGAGAAGAATGAAGTAGTTGGAGCTTTGTAACAAAAAAGAATAAGTAGCTGGAGTTCTAGTTACATTTCATCAATGGCAATAGTATGTTAGTGTTGAACATCTTTGTTGGAACGGGAATTATCATAGTTTTTTTTTTTTTTAAATTATGAATTAACATTCACGAGTGTACTGATTGATGATTCCACATCTGGTATGAATTAAATTTCTTGGTTCATGATTTGATCAATTAGTTTGGAGTTAATTTTGGTTTGTACCTACATTGTGCTTAATGTTTTGATAACTTAGTGTTATGTTATGTGACACGAAGGCTATCGAACCCACTTCTTTTGCTGCTGTATGACATCAAAAACAATGAATTGGGTATCGAACTTGATGTTGTGTGCTTCATATTTTTCATAGTTTGCTATTTTAGAAATTTTGCAACTACATGATGCATATGTGATTGTACCTTCTTATTTCTCATGGTTTGCTTTTTTTTTCATTGTCACTCTTGATGTAAAATTAAGCAAAATTTCATTTGTTTAGAATTTTAAAAAAAATGAAACGAAAAAGAAAATCGTTTTAATTAGCTGAAATCAAGGGATTTCTTAACCATTGATGACGGTGATACAATGTAAATGACAAATCTCTAATAATCGTGGCATTATGAGACAAATTAACCATTGTAATCTGCAGAAAACACGGGATTTCATTAACCATTACAATCAGCCAAATTGTGGGCACAATTAAACAGATTTGCCATTTACTGTTTCGTAAAGGAAATTCATAACCACTGTAATAAAAGAAAAAATCGTATTCATTATTGACATTCCGAAATTAATCAACCTTGACCATTGAAATTCACACAACTTAATCATTTGTGAGCCATATACACTGAACCTATCTGACCGTACCTAAACTTTCAACGGCAACATAGATTAGTGTTATCATGGACGACACCAAGTTAATCATTGTTGCAATTGGAGAACTTATGTTTGCTTGTGTCTTTGAGCTTGACAATGACTTTTACAACAATGTGTTGCCAAGAAATTGCAGAAAAGAAAACTAATATTTTCGTTCGTATGATTTGGTATCAATACTAGTGTAGGTGCAGTTGAATAGGTTCGGAAAAACTAAAACAAGACACCATTTCATTTAAAAGTAAATCTTCATTCCAAACTCTTTATTAATAACCAAATGGAAACATAGTTCTGGGAGTAACAAAACTAAAATCGCAGAAACAAACATAGCTACTGCCAAGAAAAATTAAAAAGATAAGCTCTCAAATTTGGGCTTGACATGTGCGGGAATTATGTCGCCCAATTCGATGACACCTCCCACATGTTATCGGCCTTGATTGTTCGCCAATTAATTTCAACCTCTGAAGCTTTGGCCTCCCAAATTGTTTTTTGGTCAATGGTGGTTCCACAACAATTTCTTCATGTCCATCAATATCAGGCCTATCAATGTTCGGAATTGGATATATTGGGAAGAAGTATGAACACTTGTAGTATTCAGCGGTGAAGAAATCTTCAACATAGTCATAAGGATTTCCGTCATCCTTGATAATTGCAACCACTGCATGCTCACATGGAAACCCTTTGATTTGCCATTGATAACATGAACAGAAACGCTTTTGCAAATCCACCATCACTGAAATGTCACTGTGTACCTCAAAAACAGATGGACTTGACCTACTAATTTCCCAATGCCTGCCAACTTCCAAAACTTGATTAAGGCACTCCTCCATCTCAGGGCATAGAAATGTATTCCAATTGTGTGCTGCTCGGAACTGTTCAGAGCTCATTTCCATCATCTTCACTCTAATACCATCAACCAATTGATAAATTGGCAAAGATCGTTCTTCACATATCCAAGAATTAAAAGATTCCGCAACATTGGACCACATTTCTCCATACCTATATAATGGAATGGTGATTAATGTATGAACCTCATTCCATAACCAAAGATGAAAGAGAAAATAAAAATTGAAAAATACACATACCTGGCACCTTCAAAAAACGCATTGGACCAATTTTCTTTTGGAAGACTATCCAAGAAAGTTCTCATTACGGATCCACCTTCATCCTTTAGAACCCTTAGGTGCATATCAAAGGCTTCTGGGGTAGGTGCATAAGCACACTTGCAAAACAAATGCACAATATGGTTCCTTGGAGATCATATATATCAAACGTGGGCCAAAATTGTAGCCACAGACTCAAGCAACCCCTTCTTCCTATCTGAAACAAAAGTAATTGTCCGTTCCTGCGGTGTCAATATATAGGACAATTGCTCCATGAACCATGTCCAATTTTCTTCATTCTCAAGATCAACCATGGCAAAAACAAGGGGGAAAAACCCTGCAAAAACAAAGCAAAACCAATGAAAAAGTAATAATAAAGATAAGATAATAAATACACTAAATAATTGCACAAAAAATATATAATTACCTTGGTTCCCATTCTTTCCAGTAGCTGCGAGCAATGTGCCTTTGTAATTATTTTTAACAAAGGTACCATCTAGAAACAACAAAGGCCTACAGAAACGAAATCATTCAATGCAACCGTAATAAGAGACAAATAATCTCTTAAACCGATGACTATTTGGCTCACACTCTAAGACGCAATGAGAGCCTGGATTATGTTCCTTGACTGATTTGACATACCATGTCAATTGTTGGTATGACATTGACTCAGCACCATGAACCAATGTTTTTTCTTTCATTCTCCCATACCACGCATTGTAGTACGATATATCCAAACCATAATTTTGTTTGAAATTTTTTACGATGTCAATAGGTTTGATGAGAGGATTAGACTTAATCTGATTAGCAACTACGGATGATACAATGCTCGAGTTCATCATCTTGCTTCTACGCTCCCTAATACGACCATTGCATGTGTGATTGTTATTTAATCTCCTAATATAAAAATAGTCATTAGTGCGACACACCGAGGCATGAACCCGCCAAGGACACCCATCTAGCTTTTTGGTGCATGTCGCAGTGACCCTCTCCTTATCATTCTTCACATACGAAAACTTGAAACCTGCCTCAACTGCATACTTCTTCAATTTGTTTCTAAACTCCACTACACCACCAACAAACTTTTGGCCCACGTTTGATATATATGATCTCCAAGGATGTGATAGATACATTCTCCCACTAGGTGTAGAAAAATTCCCTAAAAACTCATGATCATCCGCAGGGATGTTACCTTCCACCACAAAAGAATTTTCTGCATTCGCATCTGCTCCTGCCTCAACTATCATGTGATTACTGATATTTATATCAATGCTAGTTTTCTTTTCATTAATAAAAAATAGATGCATCACGCGGACATCCATATTTGATTGTATCAAACATGATGGATGCCCGGGGCCAACATAAGTAAGATCAAAAGTACCAACAACCAATTCGTCAAACCTCAAACAAACATGTGAACAAACCTCGGCAAATGAAGTGTTCCCAAAAATTGGGAAAGCTACAGTTTTTCCATTGTGGTTACATCTGCCAATGATAGCCAATTCCATTTCTCCTACAAACATTTAAAACATAAAAAATAAAAAAAATAAATAAATAAATAAATAAAAATAAAAAAAGTGAGTACAATGAACTAACAATGTGTACCTAAGAATGAGACAAAATGGTCAAATCTCCTAAACAAACAATTGAAAGCAACCAGTGGAGAAGATAGAAACTCCTCAAGAACGACTTAAAAATGATTATGAGAAGGCAGCTGAACAAACAGAGTATGTCCAACAACTTAATGCATTTCTTAGGTTGAATAAATGAAAATTCATAATAATTTCTGGCCAATGATTTCGTGAACCAAGACGATCCATAACAACATGCCTTAATTCCATACTGTAAAACAAATAGGCCAGCTGATTGCATATATCATCACCACAACTATTCATGAGCAAACACGAAACACCTAAAAACCTCGGACCTATATTAATCAATTGATCTCAAACATATTGCACCTCGAAATAGATGAATGCATAGGTACAGTTTGTTCACACAAATATATGAATGCATCATCAGTCACAATCCCTTCTCTACTAAAACTATAGAACTTGGTGCACCAAGGACATACAGAGAAGGGATTGTGCACAGTTTAGTAAAACTGATGTTATAATATACTAGAGAATTTGGTACAAATTGCCATCAAAACTCTCACTAATGCACATATTAGTAAAACTATGCCACCAAGTTCGCATGTGCGGGATCATTTAGAAAAAAATTCACTTGAGCATTTCATCAAACACAAAATATGCATTGTGTATTAAACATGCTAACCCCAACACAAATTTGATCAAAGTTAATTCATACTTCGACTATTTGAAAAAAAATTAAATTGAAACAATTGAGAGAAATAAAGAACAACATTTTACAGTTTCAAACCTTACCCCAAAATGGATGGAATGGTCGAAATTGGTGCTAAAAACCCGAACGAAAAATAGTCTAGTATGCACGAATCACCAGTGAATAACAAAACAACTGCTTTACTTTGATTTTGGACCCAAGAGTTTATATAAGAAAATTCTGAAAATCAGGATAAAACTATGAATTGATAATGAGACAATCCAACCAATAAAGAGAAACTGATTTTCGGGATCAATATATAGAAATGAAGCGTGAACATCGTCATTAGCAAAGAAAAAAGGAAAAAACTTCATTGAAGCCGAAGCTAGAGAGATGAATCGTAACCGAATGTAGAGAGATGGAGAGATGGAAGGAAACCCTTAACTCCAAAACGTTTAAACATGTATCTGTACCT
Source organism: Heteromeles arbutifolia (assembly GCA_024362995.1). Taxonomy (NCBI): domain Eukaryota; kingdom Viridiplantae; phylum Streptophyta; class Magnoliopsida; order Rosales; family Rosaceae; genus Heteromeles; species Heteromeles arbutifolia. Next base: position 7,282,457 of record JANCRC010000019.1, read on the forward strand.
AAGGGCAATATAGGTAAACTAAAAATATAATAAATTTGTAGAAAAATAATTAAATATGACATGGACTATATAATCTGATGTGGACATGAGTCAAATGACTATTTTTAGTTTTTAAACTTCTATACGGTATTATTGAAAAGTTAATCTTATTTAGGGATTAAAATGAAGTTTTCTATTTTGGGAATTAGGACAATATTTGTATGGTTAATCAGTGTAAGGCTAGTATTATTTTGAAAGAAATCCTTCGCCATATAGATTATAGAACCTTTGATTACCTCCCAACAAACCTGATAGAACCCAGCACTTAAACCATCAGGCTCTGGGGCTTTAAAAGCTCCAATACCTTTGACTGCCTCCCCATTTTCTAAATCCTCCACTTCCCCAATGAGGAAGTCATTATGCTCTCTAGTAATGCAAGGGTTAATAATATTGGCCATGTTCACAATATTCTCCAGGCTAGGGGGCAGCACAAGAAAAACACATTTTAAACTCCTGCACAAAAACCTATTCAAGCCCCTCACCAATCTTCCACCAGATGCCAAGATTATCCTTCACCCTCAAAATTTCATTCCTCTCATTTTTTTCCTAATTGTTGCCGTAGTTTGGAAAAATCTAGTGTTCTTGTCTCCAAGTTGAATCCAATTAACCTTAGCTTTTTGGGCCCACATAGTTTCTTCTTGTTTTAGAATGGTATGTAGGTCGTCAGTAAGCTTACTCTCAACCTTGAGGTCTTTGGTTAAGTTATGGCTATAGTCTTTCATGATTCTGTCTTGAACTACCTCAATCACACGGATCAAGCTTTCCTTCCTCTTTTTTAAGTCGCCAAAAGTATTTTGGTTCCATCTTTTGACTAGGAAAGTAAATGTTCCAGTGCAAGCTCTAAACTTATCAAGGGGGTTGAGATCATCCACTCTTCCAAGCATTCTTCACAAAATCTTTAAACTTCGGATGTAAAAGCCACATGGCTTCAAACTTAAATGGGCGGATATAGCCCAATGAACCCAGGGTGTTGTAATTCACATTAAAACTAAGTAAAATCGAACCATGATTAGATCCAAAGATGGGAAAATTCTGTAGTCTATATTAGAGAAAGAGTTTAGCCAGTCCGAGTTTGCAACGCATCTATCTAAGCGTTCATAGATTCTGTTACTACCTTTTTGTCCATTACTATAATACCCTGAAAAATTTAAAAATATATGATTATGTAGAAAAAGAAAAAAGAAAAAAATAGAAAAGAAGATTAGAAGCTGCCAGGTGGCAGTAAGAGATAGGAGAAATAGGAGAGTTGTGGGAGAGAATGGAGGGAACAAGACCAAAGACAGGGGGAATGGCCCAATCGGAGAAAAAAAGGAGGGGAAATGAGAGAAAGGGGAAGCGGGGGATCCTCGACCCGCACCCTTTGCGACCCAACCTGGTCGGAAACAATGGAACCCGTTGGTTCCTCCGGCCAAATTTTGGCGACTTAAGCCGAGCAACCACCTGGGAAACTCTCCATGACCTTCCATCTACCTATTACACCCTCAAATAGATGAAAATTGGCCTTGAAATTGTGTAAACCGCACCGATGGGTGCGCGGGTTCTTAGATGTCAATCCACCTCTGAATCAAATTCCTTCGATCACCACCACCTATAGCATCCTCTTAAGCCCAGGAACAAAGCCTAAACAACTGTAGGGGTGGCGGAGCACCGTAGGTGATAGATCAAAGCCACCCATTTCTAGGGTTTTCGACGGTTTCGAGGGAAATTGGAGCTTTTCCCGGCCAAATTGGTCTTAGTCACAGGTATGAAACTTGCTCCACTCATCAAGATCTACATTTCTATGAAATTTGGTCATTTTTAGAGTTCGTCAGAATTTGGGGTTTCCGTTTGCTGGAAACCGCCACGCGCGGTGGCTCGTGGCCATTGAGCCGACGCTACCATTTTATCCATATTTCGATATTCCAATTACGTATTTGGTATCCATTTGACGTACTTCGATTATTAACACGAATGTTAGATATTTCGGTTAATTGAGTATTATCAGAAATGGATTTAGAAATTGGAAATGTGAACTAAGATTGGCTTGATCCCTTCGTAAGGTACGTAGGTAGTCTAACTAGAAGGTTAGATGCAACCATAAAATAACCAGGATTAATCTTTATCGAAAATTAGAAAGAAGAAAAGAGATTGGGTGTTTAGTTTAAAGATGGACTTTATGTTTTTGTAAATAAGTTTAGTGACAAAATTTGTGAGGAATTAAGGATTTATTAAAGAGATTGTGATTAATGGTGGTAAATAAACAAGAGTTTAATTTGGCCTATCACCGGATTTAGCTTCCAAATAAGAATTTTGGGTCACTACAAGTGGTATCAGAGTGAATGATCCTACTTTCCAATTTGTTATATTAATAGGTTCTTATTGATGTGAATTATGATATGCATTGTGGTTGCATTATTTCATAATTTTTTTGAATAAAGTTGCATTCATGTGATATATATACAAATCATATATATATATATATGATTTGCATTGTGGCTGCAATATTTCATCATTTCTATGAATATGTGAGATATATATATATATATATATATATATATATATATATATATCTCTGTGTGTGTGTGTTTGTGTGTGTGTGTGTGTGAATCACTCACGTGTGAGGATGTGATGTGAGTACAGGTTCTGTGGATTGGAAATGCAGGTTCCATGGATGATTTAGATAACCTGAGAGTGAAAGGGATTGTGAGGTTCCCCTGAGTTTCGATCCCCTAAACCTTCAGAAGGTGTTATACGGATGGGCTACTCCTACAAGATAGTCTATGTGGTATAGCTGTTGGAAATGGACACTCATAGATTGAGAGGCACTAGGAGTGAGAGGCACCATGCGCTGCCTTGGGTTTTGATCCCCTAAACCTCTGGAGGCCTACACGGACGTACTAATACCATGAGGGTACTTGGATCTGTGGTGTAGGATTAAATGGACACTCTCGTTACCCTACTTCATGTTGTTGTGGTTAGATTGAAGTGAGGGTAATCGGCCACGAAACCGGTCATCAGGTTGGATTTTTGTTGGCACCCGAGTTCTGAGAGGGAATCGTGGTGACGGCTATGTATAGCCAATGATGGTAAGTGATTTTACTAGTGATTGTGATTGGAAATTCCAATGAATTTGGTTGGAATTTCTGATATTTGAGTTGCCAATTTTAATTGTTTGGCTTGAAAGTGTGATATCTATTTAGCCACTGATGATTATGGCTAGAAATTTTGATATTTATTTGGCCAATGATGGTTATAGCTTGAATTTATGATATCTGTTTTGGATGAAAATGGCAAAAATTTTCTAATGTTAGTATTGCTAGTGATTATGACTACAAAATTTGAGGAAGAACCAAGGTAACAACTGTGTATAGCCAATGATGGTAAGTGGTTTACCAATGATTGTGATTTAGGCTAGTATTTATCTAACCAATGGTAAATGTGGTTTGATAATCTAGTATTTATTTAGGCCATGAGGATTGTGGCTTGATGTGGATATTTATTTTGCCAATGTGTATGGCTAGAATTTTTTATATTTATTCTGTTAATGAATGTGGCTAGGAATCTGAGAATGTGAATGAGAATCATGATTATTTGTTCGTTGATTTATTTATTTTGGAACTTGAATAAAATCGTAAACTGAGGTTATGATTTTATTCACTAAAAATGGAATGGTGGAATTAGTGTTAATTCCTTTTCCGTTATTCGAGGGTAGAAATCTCGAGGACGAGATTTATTTTATTGGGGGTCGAATGTAATACCCTAAAAAAATTAAAAATATATGATTATGTGGAAGAAAAAAAAGAAAAAAAAAGAAAAATGGATTAGAAGCTGCCAGGTGGCAGTAAAAGAGAGGAGAAATAGGAGAATTGCGGGAGAGAAAGGAGGGAACGGGACCAAAGAGAAAGGGGGAATGGCCCAATCGGAGAAAAAAGAAAGGAGGGGAAATGAGAGAAAGGGGAAGCAGGGGATCCTCGACCCTCACCCTTTGCGAATCGACCCGGTCAAAAACAATGGAACCCGTAGGTTCCTCCAGCCAAATTCCAGTGATTTAAGCCGAGCAACCACCTAGGAAACTCTTCATGACCTTCCCTCTACCTATTACACCCTAAAATAGATGAAAATTGGCCTTGAAATTGTGTAAACCGCACCGGTGGGTGCGCGGGTTCTTAGATGCCGATCCACCAAATCTGAATCAAATTCCTTCGATCACCACCACCTATAGCATCCTCTTGAGCCCAGGAACAAAGCCCAAACAACTGTAGGGGCGGCGGAGCACCGGAGGTGATAGATCAAAGCCACCCATTTCTAGGGTTTTCGACGGTTTTGAGGGAAATTGGAGCTTTTCCCAGCCAAATTGGCCTTAGTCACAAGTATGAAACTTGCTCCACTCATCGAGATGTGAAATTTGGTAATTTTTAGAGTTCATCAGAATTTGGGGTTTCCGTTCATCGGAAACCGCCACGCGCGGTGGCACGTGGCCACTGAGCCGACGCTACCATTTTATGCATATTTTGATATTCCAATTACGTATTTGGTATCCATTTGAGGTATTTCGATTATTAACACGAATGTTAGATATTTCGGTTAATTGATTATTATCGGAAATGGATTTAGAAATTGGAAATGTGAACTACGATTGGCTTGAACCCTTCATATGGTGCGTAGGCAGTCTAACAAGAAGGTTAGATGTAGCCATAAAACAGGGCCATCCCTGAGATTTCGAGGGCCCTGTGTGAAATTTATAAAAGGGCCCTTCTCTAAGATAGTTTTAGAAAAGTAGATGTATTGATGCCAGAAAATAATCACTTAAATCAAAACAAACTTTAGCACTCACTTATTGCAAGTTTACAAATGTCATTAATTATAAGTAAAAAGAGCTACAAATATAACATTCATTAAATGATCAAAAGCATTTCAATCTTCAACAACCAAACATGAAAAAAAAAAAAAACTTCAAAACTCTAACTTTAAAGTTTCACTTGAATATATAACATTATTATATAATAAAATTGAAAAATATCCTTTTTTAGGATGTTACTATTGATACCCAAAATATCTCATTGCACTCCAAATTTTTATATTTAGAATAAATAAAAAAAAGATTCTTTAGGCAGTCCACAATGAGATTTTAAAGTGCTAACAAAAATAATTTTTAAATATATAACATTATTACATAATATTAAATGGTAAAAATTTGGGGCCCCTTAAAATTTGGGGCCCTGTGCGACTGCACATTTCGCTCCCCCTCAACGCCCCCTCTGCCATAAAATAACCGAGATTAATCTTTATCGAAAATTAGAAAGAAGAAAAGAGATTGGGTGTTTAGTTTAAAGATGGACTTTATGTTTTTGTCAAATAAGTTTAGTGATAAAATTTGTGAGGAATTAAGGATTTATTAAAGAGATTGTGATTAATGGTGGTAAATAAACAAGAGATTAATTTGGCCTATCACCGGATTTAGCTTCCAAATAAGAATTTTGGGTTGTTACAATTACACCAGGTACAAGGCAAACCATTAGCATCTAAGGAAATCAAATTACCTCTGTTTAGGAAGGTAATTAAATTATTCATGTGGTAGTTGGTTATTTGGCAGCCACCTTTTTTCTCACCAAGGCTAAGGATATTATTAAAATGTCTCATGAGACACCAAGGGTCATTGTTAGAATTAAGTCTTAGAATATCATTCCAAAGGGAAGGTTGTAATGGTTTTTGTGGAAAAGTATATACTAAGGTAAGAAGAGAACCAGCATCATTATGCAGGTTCTTAACTAAACAATGGATAAAGCGTGCATTAGAAGTAATAACATTGACATAAGTTTTAGAAAAGTTTCACAGCAAACATAAGCCTTCTGCTCGACCAGAGGGAGGACAACTAAACATGGTATCAAACCATCTTCCACAAAGACTAGGGACCTTGTTGACATCCATTTTAGTTTTCATCTAACAAAAAAGGTCCAGATTTAAATTACTACACAGAAAATTAAAATTACTTCTAGAACCACGTCTACCTAGACCTCTACAGTTCCATGATAAGCACTTCATCAGTCTATCTCTTCAAGCAGGTCCTTGTAACTTGAACTTGCTTCCGCAGTCTCCTCTCTAACTCGCTTCTTGGGACTTAGAACCTTCACTGTTAGCCTATTGGACAAAAGCCTAGCTTCAGCAGCCATGTCAGATGCCACAGCATCCCTCATGGCTCGACTGTTATCACCCACAACCCTACTTCATTCCTGGATAATCTCATCATGAGAATACATTATTACACCAAACCAACTATTTAAGCAGGCAACATAAAAACTCTCAACAACAGGACATAAATGCCAATAGTACCAGGCATGTATCACAATAATTAACCTAGAGTTATTCATCGTAATCATGCACAATAAACAACACTCAAGATACTAACCACTACTCCAAACAAAGCTAACATTTAACTCAATATATAACCAGTTGATTACCTCACGATCCTGCTCCTTTTTCTTATTAGTTCTCCTTCCAGTCTTGTACCAAATCCGCTCTTGCAGCCCACTTGTATTTAGGTGCCTTACTCGTTTTTTTCGGTGTTTTATCCTCCTAAACAGGCTCTACACTCTGCCTTTTTTCACTTCTCCATTACTATGTTCTCATACGCAGGAATACCCCCGTTAGCCGACTTTTGTCGCAAATTCTATTTGTTCTTCGCCGCTTTGGGTTGTGGGGCTTACTTCCTAGCCCCACTGGGAGTAGTGACTAGCGTTATAGGTCGTTAGGCGGCCGGAAGGTTGCCATGAGTAAGTCAGTTTGGGGGACCAAAGGGTGCACCCGGCACGTAGCTTATCGAATCCAGTTGCGACACAGATGGGAATACATGCTACGAAAGATAGAGTCGAGTTTGATGATACATCAAACGTCTAGTCAATATCCTTCTATGATTTCCACAATCTCTACACGAGATAGAACCTTGGTTTGGTGAATTGAAGCTGACCTTAGGTGTAACAGGGACCATCGTAGTCCACCCTTCCTCATCCGGTCCATCCACCACCATTCGTTGTTCACCTTCCACATTATCTGTACTTTCCTTTTTTTTAATCACAGGAGTGGGAAAGCATAAGAGGATATCATCCTGTAACGCTACTTTCACATCTTCATCCACCGCAGTGTCCTCAGGGAAAATAGGAGGCTCCTCATCAAAGACCATGTCGATCATAAAGCATCCATCTTCAACTTTTATATATAAATTGTTGTAAATATGTTAAATAACTAAAAATGATATGGTATTTAATGTGATATAATAATTGTCAAAATGAATAATGTAGTGGTATGATTGTAATTTATATAAAATATGTGGGGGTATCTTGGCATTTAAAATTTTTATTAAATAGACACTAATTATTATGCTTTGAAAATAAAAGCACTTTTTTTACAAGCATGCAAGACCTTGCTTCTAGTTTTCTACTGCTTTTCTAGAGGATTTAGGTTCGATTCTCTCCAAAAGCGAAGTTGAACCATATTATTATGGTAAATCCGTTGTAAGGTTTAGCTCACTCCCCCACTCCGATACTATTGTTTGTTAAAAAAAATAAAAAATTTCTCTTTATCAACATCTCCTTAAAAAAAACAAAATATTGATAGACTCAGTATTAATATTAAAAATATATTGTGGCCTAAAACAAACTGCCCCTTAAAAATAAAAACAACTTACATATTGAGTTCGAAAGTTTTAAAATATAGTTTGCAATGTTCTACCAAACCAAAGAACCATGGTTGTTAAACATGTAACAATCGTAATCATTTTGTGGTGTTGTTTGCCCTATCTTCAACTCAGTTTTGTTTTTGTCGTGCTATTAACAACATAAACAAGGTTTGGAATATCAATCATTTGACCATAAAATTTCACAAAAAAACCGATTGGTATTTCATAACCACATTGTAGTATTATTTATATATTCTATATTTATTGAAAAAAAATCTTTGATTCACATGAATTACACAGTATTTAATATTTGTCTCATCAAGTGGTACACAAATATAATACAAAATATAGTTTTAGTAGTATTTTTATTAAGCGATTGTGTGATTTATGGGAGTTTGACTTAGAATATCCTTCTATAAAATAGAGATTTTGTGCAACTAGACATATGCTCTTCTTAGTAATTCTCTTTTCTAACAAATGTGGTTTATGATATATGAACACAAAATCTCCTCAAATACTTTGAGTTTTGGTACAGCTGGACATACTGTTTTATCTATTTGTTTGATAAACAATATGATAATTATATTAAGTTCATTAAATTGCAAAAATAGGGATTTAAGCTTACTGCTAAGGGTGGAGCACACTACTCGAGGCAACACCACATGCTAGGGATGGCAACGGGGCGGATTGGGTTCGGATGTGCCATCCCCATAACTGAACCCGTTTGTTTTCCCCGTACCCGAAACCATAAAAAATTCGAACGGGTATTCCCTATAACCAAATCCATTGAGTAACGGATTCCCCATCAGGTAACGGTTTTCCCGTAACCGTAAAATTTAACTGATTAAACAGTGAGAGGGACGAGGAGGTCGGTGGTGTTTCGATGGTTGGTTCTCGGGGGTGTTTGAGATGATGGTGCGAGAGGGAGGAAAAGAGAGAGTGAGAGGTTACAAAGATGGTGGGGGTCTAGAGGGTGTGGTTTAAGAGCTAGCCAGAGACGGCCGGATGGTGTGGGTGGTGGTGCCGTGTATGCATAGGTCGGGAGAGGTAAGGAGAGTGTAATGAGGAGAATGAGGGAAAGACAGAGAGAGAGAGACTTGCAAAGAAGTGAGGTGAGGGAGAGAGCACGGGAAGAAGAGAAAGGTAAGGGATGAGGGAGAGAATATGGTGGTGTGGTGTGTAATGAGGAGAATGAGAGAAAGATAGAGAGAGAGACTTGCAGAGAGGTGAGGTGAGGGAGAGAGCACGAGAAGAAGAGAAAAGTGCTTGGGGAAGGGAGAAGCACAGAGCACAAAAATGAGACTTTTGTAGTCTCAAGACTTTTGCATGTGTGGGTACGCGTGTACGTGTGTGTGGTGCTCAAGACTTTTGTAGTCTCCCATGTAGTATTAAAGAACTCAAAGGTTTTAAATATAATAAATATTTATATTTTTTATTAAAGAATGAAAACGGGGCGGGTTTGGGTATGGGTTCTGGGCGGATACCCCTATAACCATAACTGAACCCGAAACCAAAAATTTTACCCAACGGTTACCCATAACTGTAAAAAACCCGAAACTTGCTCCCCGAAACCGAATTGTTCAGGCCGATTACCTACGGGTATCGGATTTGACGGATTAAATTGCCATCCCTACCACATGCAATATTATTTCCTTTATCATTTTACCACTAAAATTTCCGTTGAATTATCATTTCGTTTTTAGTTTTCATATTTCAATTTTTTATTTTTTATTTTCAGTTTTTCACCTTTTTAAAAAATGAAACTGAAATCTTGTTTAGTAATTACTTTCATTTTTCAATTAAAAAAATGAAAACTAAAACCAAAAAGTGAAAACTCAAAGCCCAAGTTTTGTAAACTCAAGGAAGTAATTTTCAATTTTTTATAGTTTTGATGTGCTACGCTGGAGCTCATCAAACTCATTATTTGGGGTTTGATTTTGGAAGGTCATGGACTGAGTTAGTTCCACGACAGGATTGGGTCAAGATGGTGAGGGTTTTGTGGGATGAGTTAGCCAGAGAATGTGACTTCGCCGCGTTGATTCTTTGAGAGGTCTTGGGAAAAAGAAAAAGAAGAGAGGAAAAGAGAGATGATGGAGAAGAGAGATAAGAGCAAGTCTACCGGGAGTGGATTGCCCAGCACCGAGCACCCAAAACAGGCCTGCCCCCAGCAAAATCACTCCACCCCAGCCTAATAGGATGGCACCCTGCCCAAGCCAGGCAAGAGACCAGCACATAATTGACAGACCCACATGCCGGGCCATCTGACGTGAGCAATCCCGTGTTTAGCAGTCGCGACGGTGTTGGTCGTGGGGGTGTCCACCACTAAAATAAGAAACCCCAATAACACCCTTCATCCATCACCTTGCCGCACTCAAATCTCACCCCAAAATAAGAAACTAGACGTGTACCTCCAGGAACGACACCCAAACAAGCTAGATCATCCACACACCCATCCATGCCACCCCAATGACTTTCACTTTTGGAATTTCACCGCGGAATCTGACCGTCTACGCTTCTACCTAATGTAGTGGACCAAGATCGAGACTACTTTGGTCGACAAGTCCGCTCGTCGCTGGACCAGGACTTGCCGAGCTATATGATGGTGGCTATCGGGATAAAGGGGTTAGGAAAAAAAAGCTTGGATGAAAGGGTGGGGATGGTGAACAGGCCCGAGCATAATAATTTTTTTATTATTTTATAATAAAAAAAATAATATTTTAATAAAATTGACTAGGCTATTTTTTGTTTAGGGGTGGAGATGCATTTGGCCTATTACTGTTCATCCACGTCTATCACTATTCACTGAGTGGATTAAATAGGCTAGGTGTTGGCGCATTTTTTTAGGGGTGGACTTGCTCTAAGAGAGGAGGAAGAGGAGGATGAGGAGAGAGTCATAGTGAGGGAAGTCATGCGAGAAGAATAGAAAATGAGTGAGTCCCACTGGACCCAATACAAAAAAAGAAATAGATAATAAGGAAATATCTAAAGTATCATAAAATTACTAGAATGCCTTGGACTTTAACCTTTGTAGAATCTTCGTTAAAGCTCTTAATTTTGTCCGCTTGCATTCACACGTTTATGTCGTCGAGTACTATGAGAATACACTAAGAGAATAAGTCATACGTGTTACAACTTACGCGTAGGGAGGTCAACCGAAGTCAACACTTTTTCCTTTCAGGGGTATTTTGGTATTTTCACTTTCAAAAATTTAAATAGAATAGTTTTCGGGTAGGGTCGTTATAATTGGCCTCTACTAAAATACACTTTTTTCCTAATGTTGAAATTATTTTGATTCTAAAACAAACTATCTCTTTATTAATAGCCCAAGTCCTTTTTTTTTCTTGTTGTGGAGTAAAATGATAAAAAAAATTGTTTACGTTAATAAATAATTTCATATTTCGACATAGGTAAGTTGTCATTTCATTTCATAGCATAGGTTAATATAAACTATGAAGTCTTAATGAAACACTTCTGGTACTGTTCACTTTTAACGTTAAGGACATTTTTAAACTGAAAAGTCACTCCTGATACTATTTACTTATAACATTATTTTGTCATTTTGATTAAAACTAAAGTTTTTGAGGACTTTTGATTAATTTTCTTTTTCTCCTATTCAACTAAGGTTAATAAATACAATTTCCCTCTCCAACTAATGTCAATACTCCCTTTCTAATATTTCTCTTTATTTTTTTTTATTTTTTTTAAACAAATGATATTATCTACACTAAGGGGAAGGAGATGGACTTAACCTCACAATAGCCTAGCAATAACGTGGTTCAAATTCGTCTTTGGCGAGAATCAACCTAAGACATCTCACTTACAAGTGAACAGGAATACCACTAGACCGTAGTACTAAGTGACAATATTTCTATTTATTAACATCTCCTTAAAAGAACAAAATGTTGATCAACTCAATCCTAATATTAAAAAATTATCGTGACCTAAAACAAACTGCCCCTCAAAAATAAAAACAACTTACATAGTTTTAAATTACAGTTTTCACTTTGCAATGTTCTACCAAACCAAAGAACCATGGGTTTACCAAAAAAAAAACCAAAGAACCATGGTTGTTAAACATGTAACTATCGTTATCAATTGTGTTGTCGTTTGCCTTCTCATTAACTCATTTTTGTTTTTGTCATGGTATGAACAACATACTGAAAGGTGTGACAGCCCGTCCCAAATTTTACAATTGTATACAAATTTTAATAAGTGATTTTACGAAATTGCCCTTCAAGGCTCATGTGTTGACTGAGGTTTATTACGGTGTTGTGTCACCTAAGTTTTGTTTTCTTGGCATATTCTTGTAGTACTCGTCACTACGGACGCGTGGGCACAAGCGGTTCATGATTTGGAGATATATCGAAGAAGATATTAACGTTTGAAGTTGGGGGTTAAAATGATAATTTAATTGTTATTTGGAGAATTTTAGAAAATCTGGATTGCCACGTGGGCGGCCCAGATTAAAAGAAAATAAATTGTGTGGTGGAGATTAAAAGGAAAGGATGAACAAGGGAGAGAAGTGGAGGAATAAGGAGAGAGAGGGATGGGCACTGCCTAATCAGAAACAGAAGCAAGGAGGGAAATGAGGTGCGGGGGATCCCTGACCCGTGGGTGTGCGACCCAACCCGGTCGGGATCTCTTGCCATTTCCGGTGGGTTTCCACCCATTTTTCTGATGAATTGAACCGCCTAATCACTTGGGAACCTTTCCACAACCCTTTCTCTATCATTTCCATCCCAAATTTGGTGATAACTAGCCTCCAAAATAGCAAAATCGCACCGGTGGGTGCGATGAACCCTACCCTTCGATTCTCTCAATTTTGAAATGATTTCTTCCAATTACCACCACCCATAGCATCCTCTTGAGGTCTGGAACAAAGCCCAAACAAGTTTGGAGGCGGCGGAGTTGTTTTGGAGACGGATCGAACACACCCAAATTTAAGGGTTCCGTACGGTTGATGAAATTTTAGCTCTTATCGACTGAATTGGCCTTGGTCACAGGTATGAAAGTTGTTCTACTCTTTGAGATCTTCAATTCTGCAAATTTTGAGAATTTTTGGAGAAAGTTGAATTTTCGGGCGAGCCGGGGCGGCCGCGCGTGGCCAGTCGGCCGTCAATGTTATTTTTAGGTTATGTTTGATATCCTGAATTCATTTTTGATAGTGGTTTGACGTAAGTGGATCATTGAGCCAGATTCTTTACGATTCGTGGTTAGGTAAAAATGTGAATCGGCGATCCAATTGTCGGATCGTCACCAAACTTTGATACGTTGTAGTACTTAATATTTGAATAATTAAGAAACTTACGGATTGGGAATCCGACGTATGGATCTTCCCGAATTGGATTTGAAAGTTCATAAAATAAAAGGTTAATCGCCACTCGGTTTTGAAAATTGGTGGAGATCTAACCGTTGGATCATAACGAAACTTTAGTATGTTGTTCTATAAGCATAAGGTGAATCATGAGAAGTTACCAATGGGAAATCTGATATGCGGATCTTCCGGATTGAGTTATGTAGGGTTGTGGACCCTACCGTTGATCTTTGATCGACGGTTGACTTATGGTCAATGAGTCTTGAATCACTCTTGAATGCCCTTGAGGATGTGTTTTATGTGAGTTATGTGTTCTTTCAACAAGTATTCTGAGATGTGATTTAATAATTGTTCTAGGCGCCGATTGTTCGGGACGCTTCGGTACTCATTCTAGGGAGTTGTAGCGTGGACTCCAGGTGAGTGGGCTTTTGTTTTCAGTATATATATATATACTTGGTTGATTCCCAGAAATATGTTTTAAAATGATTTTATGAAATTGAATGCCATGTCGAATGCCATATATATATTCATTGCTATGTTATGTGATTATGTGTTGAGGCACTGCGGGCGCCAGGTAAGTCAGGTAAGTATGTACTTTTGATATGATGATTGTGGTGATATCGATGAGATTAGATTATGTCTCATTTACCTGCACATCGGGGTTTGTGCTTCGCCAGAGTAGGGCTTAGCTTTCACGTGATCGTTCACTTCCCGCACCATACGCTCACCTTGGATCCAAGGCAGATGCCAGCCTGTCGTACAGACCACTATAGGTGGTTCCAATTTGTAGGTGACCCGCGATTCATCGCCAACCTTCACGTGACTGTAGCACAGAGCGTTTTTATATACCCAGCTTGTCGTACAGACCACTACATGTGGTTCCGACATGGGTGTAGGTTATTGATTGAGAGTTAAATTGAGGATTTGGTTGACGAGCCATAGATTCAGCTGTATAGGTCACTAGAGGTGACTCCAGCTGACTTATATGCATTGCCGGCATGATATGTATTGATATATCATCTAATTGACTTTGAGGATATTTGTTGCATGCTTTGATATTGGTATGGTTTATTTGGACATGGCAATATTTGAATGTTGGTTTTCAATATGAGTACGTATATATTTTTCTGGGAAGTATATATATGTTTTTACAGCGAGGGATTATAACTTTTATATCGAAGTGATTTTGTAAAACTTTGTTTTTGCCCACTCACACTTTTTGTTTTGCGCCCCTTTAGGTTCTAGTAGCATAGTTTCTTTATCGACAAGGACTCGTAGCATATCTCAGTTCAGGTGGTTACTTCTGAGGGTATGATCTCTACCCACACTACTGTACTTTACTTATGCTCTGACAACGCACGTGAAATGGGTCCATACCCACTGACAGCGCACTCTGATAGTTAGACACCTTTAGGTTTAAATCTATTCGCATTCTTCCATATCATCACTTTTTGGCTTCGTCACCTTCCAGGTGTCGGCCATCACAGCTCGATTCGAAGTCCTAGTGGACATTCCAGGTCGGGGTGTGTCAGTTTGGTATCAGAGCATAAGTTGGGCAGTATTGCGTTCATCACACGCGTGATGTGAGCATTCTTGGTTTTCGTGTCTAATATTTGGAATTTGCCACCTCGTCGATTATGAGAAAATATGTTAGCTTCTCTAAGTTGTGGTAATTTGGTCGACTTGTAGACGTTTTAGAAGAGCACTTGGCGAATGTCCTTAGAATGAAAGTGAAGAATTTCTTTTTTTTAAGGATCGATGCAGAGGCAAGTGGATGGCCTAAATTTGAGTTAACATATTATTGGATGTTATCAGATGCTTTACCAATCGATTCGATACTTATCCTCTGGCCATCAGTATTAAGCGTTGAGATTGGAATCTCAGAGTAGTTTGATTCCTTGTCAGTATCAGTTAGCATATCACCTATTGGAATTCTTGCGAAGTCTACCTTGTTAAGACTCTAGGATAGTCTCCTGTGACGGTAGTGCTAAAGTGGTAGTATTTAATGGAAAAGCATTTTGGGAAGATCATTTTCGGTGTATGATTGGACTTGGGAAGTAATATTGTACACTCTTAGTGCGAAATATTTTGTATATGTTAAGAATGTGAGAATCAATAATTATGGTGTTGAACCTATGCTATGCTCATGTGGTGTTTCAATTGGTGGTCACTTTGCTTAAGTGGGAAGTTGTATTCTTCTAGCCCTAAAACTTAAAGTATTGACGATGTTTTTCTTTCCTTAAGTGGGCGCTAAAATTTCGACGACGAAGCATCGGTGGATCCGCTAAGATAGAAAGGTGAGTTATTAATTTCTCTCACCTTGTGATATAAAAGTCTGTATTCATGATCTAATCAAGTGTGGAGATATAAAAGGAATTAAAGTCGAGACTCCACTTGATACGATTGAAGGAAATTCTCAGTTTAGGCGAGCCTGCCTTTGGTTAGAGCAGAATAATGTTGGAGGATATACAGTTTAACTTCCTGGGCAACCACAGTTTCTTATTGGTTGTTCCAAAGGATGATGGCATTATGAGAGAGCTATTTTTGGACTCTTATACTAGTTCAAGCAAACAGAAATAAGAACAGATTACTAGCTGGATATAATTATATTTCACCGTGTTACACGTTTCATTTCCAAGCTTTGGGAAGTCTCTCCAAAAGATTATGAATGCTAGATAGTATGTGATTTACAGAAGGGCATTGTAATCAGGTATTTGGATGATCGAAATTGTGGAGTAGGAATCTAATGATATTGACGAGGATGCTTGAGAAGGTAGTGCGTGAGCACGAACGAGGTCTTGTTCAGACGTTACGTTCTAAAGTTTATCGATTAAGGAATTTATTCAACCAAGTCTCATATTTGGAGAAATTCGAATTTTGGGATTTTACCTAGAATTTAGTCACTTCTTTAAGGGATGGTTGGAGTTGTTTTCCTCAAACACCAGTTTTATTTAGATTGGTACTTATTTTGGAAGGGGTGATCTCCACAGACGGTATTCTTTTCTCATTCCAACAAGAGTTTGAGGATGAAGGTCGAAATCCTCACAAAGGGTTGTGAGATTTAAGATATTCTTGGTCTTATTGAGGTTATGGACTATTGATGGGTGATCTTTCGACTATAGTGTTCTTTATCACTGTTGACCGAAAAAGTTGGTTTAGTGTGAGATGTGAGTTGTGAATAAAGATTTTTGGCAGCTTAAGTGTTGCCCTTTCCTTCAAATACGATTTTACATCCTTGGATAGCATCGAGAATTTCGAAATCTATGGTGATGTTTTCCACTGAGGTTGGTTGTGTGGATGCATCGTGATGGGGTAACACTTATGGTCCCTAGTAGTGGAACCATTGAAAATGAACCATCTTATATGTGATCAACTTTTGGATATAGTAAGTTTCTGGCAGCAGCATCGGAATGATTGAATCGACGCCTATGATTGCACTATCGAGTATTATCCCAGTTGTGCAAACGTAACTACTGAGCATCGTATTACAGATAGGTTCTACCCTAAATATTTTTGGTTTTCCTCATTCCATTATAGTTAACCTCTTTGAGTATCATTGTGACGTTACTTTGAATCATCAAGGAATATTTGAATGGTTATAATCGCTTACCATATCCAGATGCAAATAGGATAATTACTATAAGCTTCTGGTGAGAGGTATTTTGGTATATGTGGAGTTGTGATGATGTCTTGATGTTTATGGATCGATTTGATAATCAACTCATTCTTCCATTGATTCTGAAGGAGATTCAGTTAGACCATTGGTTAAATTTACCTATTCTTGAATTTATCGGTTATCTGACATTTTGGTCAGCATCATTTCTGATCATGACCTTATATTCGTTCCTTGTGCTGAGAATATATTTTGGTCAACTTTGGTGCATGTCTACCCTATTGCAGCTCGCGTTATTTCCAAAGGCAGATAGCTATTTGGGAAGAATTGCTTGGATATTGGAACCTAGTTGTGATCGTTGATTCCTCGATCACATGTCGATCACTCTGTGGAATAGATCATTATTGTTGGTGATTGAGCATTCTGGAAGTTGTTTTTGGTAGGGTAATGACAACCAATCAGTTTGGATATCTTGGACTTTGAAGTTGATGACCTTGTTTTGGTTCTCGGATTCTCGAGTGTGCTTTAGTCTTCTTGGCATGGTTTCTCGCTCAATCAAGGAGTAATTCACGATACATTGACTTGGCAGAGGTGTGCGCCAGTTTTATATCGATGTTTACAAGAAATATTGGAATATAGTCTCCTCGTGAGTTTATGGGACTTACCAAAAATGAATTTCATGTGGTATTGAGAATTGAATGGATTTTAGCATAGTATTGGTGAAGGTATAAAGCTTGGTAATTTTGGGCGTCATCTTCCAGATAAGGCTGAGATTATAATTGTCTTTCGAATGTTGTTGATAAAGATTTGGATTCTCAAATTTTGGATTTCAGAGGTTATATTCTTGATTTGGTGAGCAATGCTAGTGAATAGTTGCGAAGGAAATATTTGATGATATATATTCTTCTACACACATCTTTTCAGGACGTCATTCTAGGACTTGATGATTTGGGGAGTACATGGATATCAAAGCACTCATAACAACTAGATTGATGCGCTTGAAGATTTTATGGCGTTGCGATCGAGGCACGAATCGGATGATTTGGACATAATTTTATTCGAGGAGCAAGATGATTCTTACTAACTTATTGGGACCACGATGAACTATCGACATTACAGGCCGCAAACAGTAATATCGATGGCTTAATTGTTGGGTTCTCTAAGCTAGTAGGCAAGACGACTCATCTTTAGTAGTAGTTACTAATTAGAGATAATTCAGAATTATCCTCGAAATTCGTGTCACGACAAATGTTTGGCAAGGACCATTTTCATTTTGATTTTTGATTTTTCGTGCAAGCATTTTCTATGAGACTATTCTATTTATTGGAGTTATTTCCATTCTTGGTTTTAAACTTGACGCAAGTATTTGAACTGAAGGTTTTTATATTGATAGCTGTTTTCGATATCCGTAAACTTTTCTTATGCCATTTCGTAGTAATTGGTGTTTTTGCTTGCGGATTGGGCGGATATTATATTACTATATTGCCGAGGAAGGAAGAAGGTATGAGCTTGGAGGCATGGAAGAGGAATAATTGCAATCCGATCACGACGAAATGGCATCCTCTTTTATGCAGCTGCTCTAACTTAATTTCTTCCTTGTGTAAGTATTTATATAGAGGTACTTTTCTTCTTTTTTGAGTATTTTACTTTTTAGCAAATTATTTTAAATTTCGGGGACAAAATTTTTTAAGGGGGGGAGATTGTGACAGCCCGTCCCTGATTTTACAATTGTATAAAATTTTTAATAAGTCATTTTACGAAATTGCCCTTTGAGGCTCAAGCGTTGACTGAGGTTTATTACGGTGTCGTGTCACCTAAGTTTTGTTTTCTTGGCATATTCTTGTAGTACTCGTCACTACGGACGCGTGGGCGCAAGCGGTTCGTGATTTGGAGCTATATCGAAGAAGATATTAACGTTTGAAGTTGGGGGTTAAAATGATAATTTAATTGTTATTTGGAGAATTTTAGAAAATCTGGAGTGCCACGTGGACGGCCCAGATTAAAAGAAAATAAATTGTGTGGTGGAGATTAGAAGGAAAGGATGAACAGGGGAGAGAAGTGGAGGAATAAGGAGAGAGAGGGATGGGCACTGCCCAATCAAAAACAGAAGCAAGGAGGGAAATGAGGTGCGAGGGATCCCTGACCCGTGGGTGTGCGACCCGACCCGTTCGGGATCTCTTGCCATTTTCGGTGGGTTTCCACCCATTTTTCCGACGAATTGAACCGCCTAATCACTTGGGAACCTCTCCACAACCCTTCCTCTATCATTTCCATCCCAAATTTGGTGATAATTAGCCTCCAAAATAGCAAAATCGCACCGGTGGGTATGATGAACCCTAACCTTTGATTCTCTCAATTTTGAAATGATTTCTTCCAATTACCACCACCCATAGCATCCTCTTGAGGTCTGGAACAAAGCCCAAACAAGTTTGGAGGCGGCGGAGTTGTTTTGGAGACGGATCGAACACACCCAAATTTAAGGGTTCCGTACGGTTTTTGATGAAATTGGACCTCTTATCGACCAAATTCGCCTTGGTCACAGGTATGAAAGTTGTTCTACTCTTTGAGGTCTTCAATTCTGCAAATTTTGAGAATTTTTGGAGAAAGTTGAATTTTCCGGCGAGCCGGGGCGGCCGCGCGTGGCCAGTGGGCTGTCAATGTTATTTTTAGGTTATGTTTGATATCCTGAATTCAGTTTTGATAGTGGTTTGACGTAAGTGGATCATTGAGCCAGATTCTTTACGATTCGTGGTTAGGTAAAAATGTGAATCGGCGATCCAACCGTCGGATCGTCACCAAACTTTGATACGTTGTAGTACTTAATATTTGAAGAATGTAGAAACTTACGGAATGGGAATCCAACCTATGGATCTTCCCGAATTGGATTTGTAAGTTCATAAAATAAAAGGTTAATCGCCACTTAGTTTTGGAAATTGGCGGAGATCCAACCGTTTGATCATAACGAAACTTTAGTATGTTGTTCTATAAGCATAAGGTGAATCATGAGAAGTTACCGATGGGAAATCTGATATGCGGATCTTCCAGATTGAGTTATGTAGGGTTGTGGACCCTACCGTCGATCTTTGATCTACGGTTGACTTATGGTCAATAAGTCTTGAATCAGTCTTGAATGCCCTTGAGGATGTGTTTTATGTGAGTTATGTGTTCTTTCGACAAGTATTTTGAGATGTGATTTAATAATTGTTCTAGGCGCCGATTGTTCGGGACGCTTCGGTACTCGTTCTAGGGAGTTGTAGCGTGGACTCCAGGTGAGTGGGCTTTTGTTTTCAGTATATATATATATATATATATATATATATATATATATATATATATATATACACTTGGTTGATTCCCAGAAATACGTTTTAAAATGACTTTATGAAATTGAATGCCATGTCGAATGCCATATATATATTCATTGCTATGTTATGTGATTATGTGTTGAGGCACTGCGGGCGCCAGGTAAGTCAGGTAAGTATGTACTTTTGATATGATGATTGTGGTGATATTGATGAGATTAGATTATGGCTCATTTACCTGCACATCGGGGTTTGTGCTCCGCCAGAGTAGGGCTTAGCTTTCACGTGATCGTTCACCTCCCGCACTGTACGCTCACCTTGGATCTAAGGCAGGTGTCAGCCTGTTGTACAGACCACTATAGGTGGTTCCGACTTGTAGGTGACCCGCGATTCGTCGCCAGCCTTCACGTAACTGTAGCAAAGAGCGTTTTTATATACCCAGCCTATCGTACAGACCACTACAAGTGGTTCCGACATGGGTGCAGGTTATTGATTGAGAGTTAAATTGAGGATTTGGTTGAGGAGCCATAGATTCAACCATACAGGTCACTAGAGGTGACTCAGGCTGACTTATATGCATTACCGGCATGATATGCATTGAGATATCACCTGATTGACTTTGAGGATATTTGTTGCATGCTTTGATATTGGTATGGTTTATTTGGATATGGCAATATTTGAATGTTGGTTTTCAGTATGAGTACGTATATATTTTTCTGGGAAGTATATATATGTTTTTACAGCGAAGGGTTATAACTTTTATATCGAAGTGATTTTGTAAAACTTTGTTTTTGCCCACTCACGCTTTTTGTTTTGCCCCCCTCCATGTTCTAGTAGCATAGTTTCTTTATCGACAAGGACTCGTGGCATATCTCAGTTCAGGTGGCTACTTCTGAGGGTATGATCTCTACCCACACTACTGTACTTTACTTATGCCCTGACAACACGCGTGAAATGGATCCATACCCACTGACAGCGCACTCTGATAGTTAGACACCTTTAGCTTTAAATCTATTCGCATTCTTCCATATCATCACTTTTTGGCTTCGTCACCTTCCATGTGTCGGCCAGCACAGCTTGATTCGGAGTCCTAGTGGACATTCCGGGTAGGGGTGTGTCAAAGGTATTTCATAACCACATTGTAGTATTATTCCTATAATTTGTATTTATTAAACTAAAATCATTGATTCACATGAATTTACACAATATTTAATATTTGTCTCATCAAGTTGTACTGATATATAGTACAAAATATAGTCTTTTTAGTATTTTAATTAAGCAAATTGTGTGATTTATGAAAGTTTGACTTAGAATATCCTTCTATAAAATAGAGATTTTGTGCAACTAGACATGCTCTTCTTAGTATTTTTCTTTTCTAACAAATGTGGTTTATGATATATGAACACAAAATCTCCTAAAATAAATAGAGTTTGGTACAACTGGACATACTGTTTTCTCTATTTGTTTGATAGACGATATGCTAATTATTAGGACTGGGCACAGGCCAGGCCGGGCTCAATTTTGAAGGAATCGGACCGGACCCGGGTTTAAAAGAAACGGGCTGGGCCGGGTACATCATATTTCAATACAGGAATCGGACCTAACCCGACCCATTTCAAACGCACCGGTCCGAGCCGGGTCCACGGGTTCACTGGTCCTCTTTTTTTTTTTTGGGTTTGGGAAAAAAAAAAATTATAGCAGCACAGGCTGCACATATTCAGTTTCAAACATTACATGAAATAAGGCTCCATTTTAGAAGCAGTCTATACTCCTCTAGGATCCAATGAAATATTAAGGCTCCACCCTTCACAGCATACATTTAGAATCACATCTAACAACACTTTAAAGAAAAAACTAATCACAACAAAAGAAACATCATACTCCATCTTGAAATCAAACCACAGAGTGCCCTCCTCTGTAACTGTGTTTAAAGACAATTGCTTCTTAAATGAAAATGTCGGATCTTATCCAAGGAAAATTCCTTAATTTTAAAGTCGCCAAACAAACTTCAGCATCTGTCAAATAGTAGTGAATCCCATCATTCATACATCAGGCTACAGTATTTGAACATAAACCAAGCCAAGATGCGTAAAACCAATGCCAAAAGACAATGAAGCAAAGAAGTGTAAGCCAAAGACAATCTTTCTATGAAAACAGTGAAGGATAACAAATGAATAGCAAACCAAATGTGAGGACGGTTCCATAAAGTAGACATACGAAAGAATCCAAGCTAAAAAAATCTGCACGTTAAACAATCCCTAAGCAATATGAAATCAAATCATAAGCCAAGAACCCAAACCCTTTCAAAAAGCAGTATGCTCCCCTTCAACAAAGTTGAACCCAGACAGAAGTTGGGATGTCTCTGCATACAAAAAGTACTCTCAATCTCAAACATAGAGCAAATTTATAAACTAAAAAAAGAAAAGAAAATCATAAAGATCTCATAAGAACAACAAATTAGAAAAGAAAACCAATGTGATCAAATCAAAGCCCAACTCTGAGTTGTCAACATGCAAACATGGACCACGAAAGAAACAAGTACTAAACTCCTGAGTTCTGATGCTTTCTAAAACTATGGTTAATTAATCCTCATCTAATTTCAGAAAGCAATTAATTCACCCAAAAAAGAAAAAAAATACAATAACCCCAAAATTGAATACATGAACAAAAAGGCTGATAAGATCTTAGGGTTTCAAATCCAAAACTGTTTCATCTAAGCACCCTAAATTATTATTCTAAATCCAAAATATTATTCAAAAAATGAAACTAAAATCATCAAAATTCACTGAAACAAGAAAACCTAACAGATCAACAGGCTAGCTCATCAAAATTCCAAATATTTCATCTCTGATGTACAAATTTAACAGCTGGACATCATTTAAATCACAAATTCCAAACAAGCGGACAACTATTTAAGCCCAAAAACAATAAATTCAACACAAAAAACATGAAAAATCTCAAGACTTACTAGAGAAACCAAGTAGCTTTGACATGGGTGCAACTTAAAAACCTCCGGGAGGCCGAAAGTGCAAAGCTTTCCGCCAAAAAACCCTCGAAAGAGAGAGACCCAGAAACAATTAAGGCTGCAACAACGATCAGTAAAGATTGAAGGCACTGATGCATGAGAGGTTGGAGCTATACGGACATGGAAACCCTATCAGTTAGGGCAAAAAATGAGAGATGGAGGATAGGGAAAAAGATGAGCGAGAGAGAGCGAGAGAGAGGCAGCTGAGAGAGTGATTCTGGAACCTTGGACTCGAGTAGAAACTAGGGTAGAAACTAACGGTTGAGATTGGATGATAGGTTATCATTCAATCTTGGCCGTTCATTATAATTAGAAACGGGTCAGTTCGGGTACCCATTTTTTTGAGTATCTGGACTCGGCCTGCCTCGTAAATGACATTGGCTTGGCCCAGCCCGCCTTGTTTGTTCTCTAAAATATTTGGAACCGGCCCGTACCCGCCCCGAACCTAGATTACCCGTCCCGACCCGCAGTTCCTCTACCCGTTTGCCCACCCCTACTAATTATATTAAGTTCATTAAATTGCGAGAATAGAGATTTAAACTTACTACTAAGGGTGGAGCACACTGCTCTAGCTAACACATTTCCTTTATTATTTTATGAATAAAACTTAAAACCGTTTGCTTACTATTTTGTTTTCAGTTTTTAGATTTTGGTTTTCACTTTTCACTTTTTTGAAAATTAAGAACTAAAATTTTGTTTAGTAACCAATTTTAGTTAAAAAAAATGAAAATTGAAAACCAAAAAGTGAAAACTCAAGGGAGAAGTTTTTAGTTTTTTCTTTTTTGAAAACTGAAAGTAACTATCAAACTATATTTCAGTTTTCAATTTTCAAAAAAACTAAAAACTAAAAACGAAAAGGTTATTAAACGGCCTCTTTTGATGCAATATCATGGCCCTTTGTACACTCATAACGACAATTCAACTTTACTTTTTCTTGTTATATTGGAACGAATTAATTGTTACATATTCTAATCAAAACTTATTGTCCAAACTCTTTCTTCCAACTAGAGCTAAGCCTTTCACATGATCTCATGTGAGTTGTTTTCTTATAGCACAATTATTATTAATGGTGAGAGCCATGTTATGTAAGAATTAAACTCACAAAATTCATATTAAACTCACCCTTATTGAGCTGAAGTATTTTGACGTACTGTGTTAAACATAAAAATTATACTCAAAATTTTCGACCCACTAATTACGAACTTTTGAGATTACAAGTTTTTTCCTCTCACCTCTAGTATGCAAACTCTCTTCGTTTTTGTTTTCCAAAAGAAAAGAGCCACATCCCTAGTATGCAAATTTACTATTAAACCCTAGTTGATGCGTCCTTTATAGCCTGCTTAGACAACAAGTTATCCAGGTGTGCTCGTGGTGACGTGTCCCCCGATGCTTTACCCTCCAAAGAGAGAGACGTAGAAGACTGGAGAAGGAAGACCGAAAAGCACTTGCTTAGTTTTTAAATCCCTAGTAAACTCTCTTCCAAACACGGCCTTAGTTCCACCTCTATATACATAAACACATAAACACATAAAATACAGCCCATATTTTCCACACATAAATATCCCTTTACTAATTTGATTACTACCATCTCTCCGGAACAAAATTATTCGTAAAACCCACAAACACTGAGAATCCGACCTCCATAAAATTGCTTCAAGTTCTTCCATGGCGAGGCCTAACCAGGAAGCAATCGAGACCTTCATCAGCATCACCGGCGCTTCCGAAGCCATAGCCGTGCAAAAGCTCGAGGTAATTTCTTCAAGTTCCGAATTCAATTTCTGAGGTTTTGATCAGAATCGCCGAATTGTTTCTCGATTTCTAGGGTAATGTTGCTATTAGGGTTTTTACTGCACTGGGCAATGAATTTTAATTGGGGATTTTTTTTGTTGGGCAGTGTTTGGATTGATCTTTTATTGGGAATTTTTGAAAATTGGATGTGGACTTTAGTTTGTTGGGATGGTGTTTTTGGCTTGAGTTTAATGGTATATTGAGATAAAGTGTGTATTTAGTTGGGATGCTATTTGATTGTACTATTCATCAACTACTGTTGTGCTAAAGTTAATGAAAAATTATACTTAAATGGTGGGCTCTTTGATTTTGGAAATCTAAAGTAGAAAGGGAGTTGCTTGCGCTACTCGTTGATCACGAAAGTAATTGAATATTTTTGTTAGGGTTGTGAATGGATAGAGTGGGTAGAGGAATAGATGGATTGCCTTAGCACAATGAGATTACCATTGTATGGTTAAAGAATTAGTTTTCGATTTGACTGGTTCAATGCTAGAAATATGGGTACTTGGAGGTGTTGTGAATGGACTGGTACCTCAACAACTTTTTGGGTGTTGAAAAGTCGGGTCAAGTGTCTCTGATTAGAACCCTTGAAGCATAAATTTTCCTCTGAATGTATCTTGTTGTAACTATGGTACAACTGTTTTTTCTTGGAGTTGTGATGGATTTACCTCAATGCTTTGTGGTGAGAAAAACTCACTTCAGCTCCATCTGATACAACCTTGGTATGATCTCCCAAACACTTTTACAAACGAACTATTTAGCTTCTAATTTGAGTAGGTTTGTGTTTTACTCTCTTGGATTTTTTAGGGAGCTCTTTCCTATTTGACTTAATAGACAACTAAGTCGAAAAATGAATAAATAAAAAGAATCTTTATTATTATTTCTTATAGATCTTCTTCTGTTGTCTTTGCTTGCAATTAGGAGCATGGTGGCGATCTCAATGCAGCTGCAAATGCGTACTTTACTGAAGGAGATAGAAGCATATCGGTGAAGTATGCTTTTCATCTGCTATTGCTCATTATTAAATATTTAGTATGACATATCATCAGCTATTGGATGATGTCTCCAGCTTTAACATTTATGCCTTTTCATGTCCAGTGTGCATGATACACCTGTTTCAGCTCAAGATGATTTTATGGATATCGATGATCCGGTTCCAGTTCGATCTCGGAGAGATCCTCTATCGCTTCTACCTGCAATCGGTGATGTGAATCCCTTTTCTATTCTTAATCCAGAGTTTGGTAGAACCATATTTGATACTGGTACAGATTTTACAAACCGTACACCATTTGTTACTCATCCAAGAGAGGTGAGGGAGATCCCCATTGAAGTCAAAGATGGCGATCATCCATCTGGCCATTCTGGCCATGCTCCTATCATTGATGATGTCACTGGAGCAGAGGAGGCAGATGGCCCAGGTATCCCTGGCACTGTTATAATCGATGAGGAAGATGATGACGATATTCAAGCTGCCCCAACTGTCCAGGCTGGGCAAAGGAGTGGACCGCAAGATATCTCTTCAGGTGATGGGTATCATCACCAAAATTTTGGACCTAGTGCTCCTCGATTTGATGATCCGCAGGATTATAGCAATGATATTGAAGAAGAAATGATTCAAGCTGCAATCGAGGCTTCAAAACGGGAAGTTGAAGAAAACCAACCAAATCAACAATTTGGTGCTCCAAGTGTATGTGACAATAGCCTACAGCTGTTGAGTTGGACCTTGTGTTTATGGTTTATATACTAAGTGATTGTCTTTGTATTGATTCTCTTCTTGATCTCACAGTTTGATGAAAATGGACCTCAGCAAAGGCTGCCTCAGCTAGAGGATCCTGAACTTGCACATGCAGTTTCATTGTCACTGAAGGTTTGCTTTCCTTTTTGTTTTTTAATTCTCCTTATTGGTATCCATATTATATCATTTAACATGAACTGAGTCCAGACAGCAGAGCAAGAGAAAGCATTGCATGGCCAGGGGCAAAATGTTGGCTTATCAGATATTGGGGCTTCTAGGGCAGCAGAGGTGGAGCTGGAAAATTTAGCAGCATCAAATGGAAGGTATATATCTTGTGTTGCTATTGGAGTGTTATACACGTTATTTCTGATGAGGGTGGTTTGGGTGAATTAGGTTGGAGGCAGGAAGTTCATCAATCCAAGAAGAAACTGAAGATGTCGAGGAGCAGCCTCTTGTCAGACATAGGTCCAGGCGCATGTCTTCTGGCTCTGTGGAGACTGCAAAAGAAGTTGGAGCTGATGAGGATAGTGCACCTTCAAGTCCTGAAGAGCAGGATATGGGTAATCGTCCTAGGGACAGTGGCAGTGTCTTCCCTTCAGATGAGGTATCTTCCCTTCTAAGTTATTAGAATTTCTGAATGAGTCTTTGAAATTGTTGTTAATTAATCATATTGGTAAATGTTTACACCAATTAAGTTGGCCTTGTTTTTGTAATTTAAGTGGGGAGGAATTTCTTCAGAGGAGCACGACGAAGCAGTGATGCTTGAGGCTGCAATGTTTGGTGGAATTCCTGAAGGGACTGGATATCGCCTTCCCTACACACCACATCATTTTATTCGGCCTGGCAGTTCATTTGTCCGGCCATCACCTCGTCCTCCTTCACCCTCTCTTACAGCACAGCGGTTGATACGTGAACAACAGGTTTGAATACCGAAAATAATGTCTGAAAGTTGGCCACCAAAAGTAGTGTGACTGGTTGTACTAACTTGATACATGCAGGACGATGAATATCTTGCATCACTTCAAGCTGACAGAGAAAAAGAATTGAAGGCTATTGAGGAAGCTGAAGCTCGACGTGAAGAAGACAGACTAAAAGAGGAAGAGTCTCAAAGGAAAATCGAGGAGGAGCAGGTACTATATGTACACACACACACACATTTTTGCTTAGATTTAGATTATTTGGTGCTGGTTATGTTACTCCCTGTCTTTTTCTGTTATATCCCTCTTGCAAAGATTGTTCATCATTTATATTTCCTTCTAAATTAATCTAATTAGCAGTATTTTGTATGGTTAAGTAACTCAGCTCTAAACAGGACCATTTTGCTCCATTCATTTATTTTAATTTGTTTTGCGAGTTCTCAGAAAAGTGGCTCTACTCCATATGTGGCATTTTAACATTTTCTTTACTATCCTATTTTTCTTTTATTTTCAAATTTTTATTCTCAACATTTGAAAAGTTCACCACCCTTACTTTTTGTGTTTCTGTTCTTCATTTTTGAAATTGAAAACAAGATAAGAAGTTGGAGTTTTAGAATGAACGAGTATTTTGAAATTTAGGATGGGAATGAATGGAGCCACTTCTCTATAAATATTTGTAGGATTTTTGCCAATAAAATTTCAAGCTTTTTGACATTTGAGATGGAAAATGACTAGTAGTTTTTAATCCAATGAATTATATAGTATTTCTGTATTTTGAAGCCATCCGGAATTAGCTTTTACAGTTTATTATGGAGACTGAATCAAAGAAATTAATGGAAAAGAATTAGTTTACTTTTATGTAATAGAATACGAATTTAAGCATTTTGGAACTTCTGGTTTTCATCCATGGCTTTAGTGTTAGTTTTTGTTTTGGTATGAATATGATTGACCCTTTTCTACTCAGATGGGATTACAATTCCCAAATATGGTGGGCAATTAGTACTGTAATGTGAAAAATGTGCATTCACCGTGTATGTTTGTATGTACTGAGACATAATTGGGCCCTGCTCACATTTCTTTCGGACACTAGCACATTCCTCGTCATCAGTAATGGACAACTCATTTTTTTTGGTGAGTTCGACTTTCAAAGTTGCTGATATCTTTATTGTCTATGATCCTTCCTTGCAGGAATTGGAGAGACAATTAGCAGCAAAAGAAGCTACTCTCCCTCAAGAACCAGCATCAGATGATGAGAACGCTGTAACCCTTCTGGTGCGAATGCCAGATGGCAGCCGCCACGGGCGTCGATTTCTCAGGACAGACAAGCTGCAGGTAAAATTTTGTGAATGTACATGTATTTAACTGAATCATCTCTTTGCCCATCCTCGCTAAACCAGAGTGTGATTCTGTTTGCAGTCTCTTTTCGACTTTATTGATATTGGCAGAAGGGTCAAACCCGGCTCATACAGAGTGGTGAGTAATGTTTGTGTTTAATTGAATACCCATTTCACTTTCCGTAAGCCCATGTTATCAATCTTTGCAAATTTTTATATCGATTTTTAGCTGTTTTCATGGAGAAAATAGAACAAAACTACATTTGAATGCTGTGAATCCTAAACATCTTGGTAAACAGGTGAGGCCATTCCCCAGGCGCGCTTTTAGCGATGGAGAAAGTGCATTGACGCTGAATGAACTCGGGCTTACCAGCAAACAAGAAGCTTTGTTTTTGGAGTCGATATAGCAGGTGGCTCCAAAATGTAGAAAGATAGAACAGTTTCATTTGATCCGCGTATATTGTTGAACGAAATCGTGGTTTTCATTTGGCTTTTGGGGGGGTGTTTGGATATGAAATGCTTCATACATGGATTTGAAGACATGGGCAGAATCAAATTTGAAAAGCAGAATAATTATGGTCATTGTATGTTTCTATCAGTGCCATTATAGTTAACGAGTTTTGGGGAATGTTCTGTTTATCCGTGGTACGACGTCAGGTTGAACTTCGATCCTATACGTTTGGTAGGGGTTCAATTTAGATTGTGTCATCCTGAATCAACCCATGTCTAATTCGATTTCAAACCTGATTGAGCAGGTTAAAAATGAAGTAAAAACCCGCTTAAAAAGCTTAAAACCAAACCCAATCTGAACCCGATTATTTATTGGGTTGGATTTGGCCGTTGTTTTGCCCGTCCATGTCAACCCATATCCAACCTGATTTCTTTTCCAAATTGCTCATGCACGCATTACCCGTTCCACTTCATACTATGTCAGCTAGATACAAGTTTAGGAGAGCTATAGTTGAATGTTATATGCTTTTCATTTGAAAATAAACAATAGTCACTTTTATGTTTTATTTGTTAAAACGTTGATACGGTCTTGTCATTTAATTTCAACTTAAAAAATGCATTTGGCTTGTTTTTGGTATGAATGGAGATGTGTAAAATTGAATTTTAAATAGCTTTGCGTTATTTGGTTCAAAATTCGAGATTTATCTTATGAAATAATGTGTTAAAAGATTGTATTTGATAAAATTGGACAAATCCGAACCCAACCCAAATAAACCCGCATGAACCCAAACCCAATCAAAACCCGAATTAGGAATGTTGGGTTAGGATTGGGTTGACGATCTAACCACCCAACGCGCCCGAGTTGCACCCCTAGCATTTGGAAGTTGGAACGATGTGTTCTAATGTCGTTTTCTTATTACTGCCGTTTTATGCATGATCTTTCGTTGTGTCTATTCGTCCTCTGGATTTAAGCTGTGGGAGCATTGATCATATAATGTTAAACGGCTAAGGCATAAAGACACAATTTCTACTCTCAATTTGTATAAAATGAATTCCGACCACTCATCACTCAACCTAGGCATTAGGTCGGAACAAACCCTAGTTAGTCTAGTTGGCTCCTTAAACGTAGCAAGTGCATTTGGATACTTGCAAATTTAAGATGTCAATAACTCATCAAAATATTCAGAAATTCTATGATGCTTCGGAGTATTTTGAATTTTATAACTGTTATATTTTAATTTTTGTTGTGTTTTTTATCAAAGATCATAGAGTTAAAATGTTCAGAGCGTCGGATTCTTTTTAATGGGCACCATATAAAATCTTTTCAAATTTGTTTTCATGCGCAGAAGGAGAAACGAATGCTAATATGCAAGGTCCTGTTGGAAACTTTGGGTGTAGAGGCTGACCTTTGAATTTTATACTGTTAATGCTTTGTAAGGAGAGTAACTTGCACAGTACGAGACGTTATAGTAACGTTATTCCCATATCATCGAAGTCACTCACCTTGAAGGTGAGGTACTGTTTGATTTAATTTCGTTTTCTTGTTAACTGTGCATCTGAATCCTCTAGAAAGAAGAAAGTTGAAAGTTGAAAGGGTAAACGGTAAAGAAATATGGTCACAAAACAAGAGACATTGGACTTTTGGTGATTCGTTTTCGGTGTTGTCCATGATATACGTTATATTTTACAGCATCTTTAGACTACTACTTTAACCGTCTTTTTATACTTTTGACGTTTTTCGTTTCAAATCAAGATAGTTAGCGGAATTACTATGGCCTCTATACCTATGCCTAACTACATGAGAAATTTTTCATTATAATGGAAACACGAGTGGTACACCAAATATTTTTATGTAAATGGTGAAAAATTTTATTTTTAAAATTTTTAACTTTTTAACACACATATCATAATATTTATATAATGACACGTGGTATACTACTTTGTGTACCAGTCACACTGGAAAATCTTTCCCAACCAAACTTCCCCCTACCCTAGCCTTGTACCTTTTCTATGCAAATGCAAGCGTCATTACTCTCTCTCTCTCTCTCTCTCTCTCTCTCTCTCTCTCTCTCTCTCATTCCACCATATGAGTTTTGAAACATTACTCATTTTATATAAGTATTAGTCAATTTCATCTTGAACTTGTATTAAGCTGTCAATTTAATCTCTTCAACTTTATTTTAACTAATTACCTTAGTGAATTTTTTATATTAATAGCTGATTACCATCCTGCCGTTAGATTTTTCATTTTTCCATCTAATTCTTCGTTAAAATTTATCACGTACCATCCGTTCTACCCACAATCGTGGGGAATCTGATTGGTACGTGATAAATTTTAACGAAAAATTAGATGGAAAAATGGAAAATCTAACGGCATGGTGGTAATTGGCTATTAATAAAAATTTATGGTAGTAATTGACTAAAATAAAAATTGAGTGAGTAAAACAAGTTCAGAGAAGAAATCAACGAATACCTCCATTTTATATAAGTTACTACATTAAAAAAACTTTCTTCACAGACGTGTAACAAGTTACTTTATAATGCTACAAATAGGTAGCTCAGTTAAGATTGGTAATTTAGATATCTAACATAAGAATGCTACACGTTAAGGGATTTTAAGATAATGTATTATTCATCGTTATAATTCATTTCTTATATATGATAACACAAAAACTCAAGGACAAATTCCAACACTTATGAATATACGTTGATTGTCTAGCAGATGTAGCATGTAGATTGACATGTTATAATTTAAACTCTTACACGTAATAGGATAATACTTGGATCCTGATTGTTGAAGAGTTCATTTTCTTGCTCAATGAAGTGGACGAATAATACTACAACATTTGTCCTCTTGTTTTCAAACTCAATAATTCTTGGGTTCTACCTATTTTTTAGAATGTGAAAAGGCCATTCAACATTGAAATTAAGAGAACAAGTGGGGTATGAAAATTAAAAGTCCATTTGGGGTATGAAAATTGTGTTCTAAGACTAAACGGTTAGAAACTAAGAATTGTCCTTAGGTAAAATGTTTTGTTTGCAAGTGAGAATGCACATAAAGTTTACTACATAATCAAGTATTAATTAGATGTTGTTTTAGCAGTTTTAATCGTATGAATGTCGAAAAAGAATGTTAAAATTAGTTGGATGTGAGCACAAGATTGATTTCTCGCCTTTGATGCATGTGAGCTCTTTGTTGGTTTTGATTCACACGATTTAAAAATAGAAATCGATAATGCTTACATGAGCAATTGCCAATAAGACTTCTCGTGTGGAAAGAAATTCTAAATTCAAATTTATTTTCCATATTAATATATTTCCTAGTTGTTAAAAACAATATGAATACAAAAGTGGAAGGAGTACACATGGCAGAAGATTTGGCCACCACGTGTCAAAAATCTGCTTGGTCAGGACTCAGGGGCCCTGAAAGAAGTTAAGGAAGTTAAAGTTTAATTTCCACTTAACTTAATTAAGTATGGTTTAACAGTTTAAACCATACTTAATTAAGTTAAGTGGAAATTAAACAGAATCCAAATATAAAAAATGCCCCAATGATGATTGTACCCGAACGGTCGAGTGAAGTGCAGGCAGGAGGAAAGCAGGCACAGGCACGTGCGCCCTACGTGTCCACACACCCTTCCCCCCCCCCCCCAACGGTCATATTTCACCGACAACCCCCAACGGTCATATACCCCACCTCTCTCTGCCGTCGGATCTCAATCACACGGCCCACAAATCCCAACTCCCCCCTCAGTCTTTTCCCAACACCCTTTTCACTCATCTTTGCCCTCCATTCTTTTTTCACACAATTTACAAAATTAAATAAAAAATTCCATGATCGAGACAGTCATGGAGATTGTCAGAGAGAGAGAGAGAGAGAGAAAGAGAACCAAAAGCCCTGTTAATATATAAAAACACAAGTGTTCTATGGTTTTCGGTTCTTTTGGGTAGAGAGAGTGACAGAGAGTGAGGAGAGAGAGGGAGAGAGAGGGAGCGGCTTGATCTTCATGCATGCAAGCTTAAAGGGTTTTTGGGTTCTGCTTCAGCCATGGTGTTGTTCTCCATGGAGGATTCAAATGCTGGTCTGGGCCTCAAAGTTTCTCAGAGTTTGATCATCCGCCATGTATGTATCTGCATTATTCCATATCACTCTGTTTTTTTCTCCATGGTGATGCAAAATCAGACCTTTTCTTCTTCCCAATGAGCTTTCTTTGAACGTTTCGGAATCCGATGATCTTGTTGTTGTAGGAATTTATGAAAATTCTTTGATTCTTTTATTTGGGTTTGGGATTTTTTAGCATAATCTGTTCTTTGTTGCATTAAAAAAACACACATATAGGAAAAACAACACTTATACACAAACACCATTTGATTGATTTATTCACTCATCGGATTCCTATTTGTTGATTTTTTCACACTCACTCACATAGTCTATCTCTCTGGATTTTCTCTTTTAATCTCACACATTCTTTCAAAAGTTCATACATTTTTCGAAAACCCGAAAAGAAGAAGAGATAGCTAGGGAGATCAAAAAAGAAATTGAAACAAAAAAACATTGGGTGGGTGGATCTTTAGCTGCACAGAAATCAACCAAAGATTACCAAAAAAAAATTGAAAAAAAAATTAGGAAGATCATAGAATATGTTGGCTGGGTGCTCTAGTTCCACATTGTTGTCACCAAGGCATAGATTGAGGAGTGAAGCAGCAGCCCAGTTACAAGCTTGCAGTTTCCAGCTACCATCGATGAGCACGCAGAGATTGGACTTACCATGCAGTTTTCCCCGCAAGGACACCTCAAGGTCGCAACCCATTAGGCCTGTGGGGCTTTCGGTTGAGAAATCGATCGATTCGAAGGCGGGCGGTTGTTCTCTGAAGCAGAGCATCCGGCTGCCTCCTCTGGCTACCAGCGGTCCTGTGACGGCAACAGCGGCGTTCGTGGAGACAGGGAAGGAGATTCATGATCAGTTTTGGGGGGAGAAGAAGAGAGGGAAGAGGTTCGCGGAGCCGGTGGATGATGATGAGTCTTTCAGAAACAGGGCAAAGAGGAAAAGGGGTTGTGGGGATAATGGCGGTGGCGGCGAAGGCTGCGGTGGTTTGAGTTTAGGCCAATTGGGTGGTGGGAATTTTTGGTTTCAGCCTGGCTTCCATCTCCCTCCAACGACGACTCAGCCTCCGTTCTCTCTGACATGTTCAGGGGATGAAGAGAGGGTTTGTTATGTTCCGGCAGAGGAGATTTCGCAGCCTCTTCCGGTTTCGAACAATCCTTGGTTGGACTCAATTGTGACTGAGATTACTGACTTGGGGAAGAAGGATGGCGGTGGCGAGGCTAGCCGTGGACTGGTGGGGGAAGCGTCAGCGGGGTCGAGTACTTCATCGGAGAGCCAGAGCTTGGCTTTGAGGGTAAATGAGAGTGCCTCCGAACACGACACGGGTAACGGTACTCGGAATCCTTATGTCCCACATGGAGGAGCAGGGGTTGTGGCAGAGGAGGAGGAGGATGATGAGAGTGAGGCAGAGCATCTAGGGTTTGAGCTTGTCAGCTTGCTTACAGCTTGTGTGGAGGCAATTGGGTTGAAGAACATTGCAGCAATCAACCATTTTATAGCTAAGTTGGGGGAGCTTGCTTCGCCGAAAGGAAGCGCTATAAGCCGGCTTTCTGCTTATTACACTGAGGCATTATCTCTGAGAGTCACTAGGCTTTGGCCTCATGTGTTTCAGATCAACGCTCCTCGAAAGTTTGATCGAAGGGATGAGGACTCTGGGATTGAGCTGAGGCTTCTAAACCAGGTTAGCCCAATTCCAAAATTTGTTCATTTCACTTCAAATGAGATACTGCTGAGAGCTTTTGAAGGGAAGGACAGGGTTCACATCATAGATTTCGACATCAAGCAAGGGCTGCAGTGGCCCAGTTTGTTCCAGAGTTTGGCTTCGAGGACCAATCCTCCGAGCCATGTTAGGATCACGGGGATAGGGGAATCGAAGCAAGAGCTCAACGAGACGGGAGATAGGCTTGCTGGATTTGCTGGGGCACTGAACCTACCTTTTGAGTTCCACCCGGTTGTGGATAGGTTGGAGGATGTGAGGCTTTGGATGCTTCATGTCAAGGAGTATGAGAGTGTAGCTGTGAATTGTGTTTTCCAACTGCACAAGACGCTTTATGACGCGACAGGAGGAGCGCTGAGGGATTTTTTGGGACTCGTTCGAAGTACAAACCCGACAATAGTCCTTATGGCAGAGCAAGAGGCCGAGCACAATGAGTCTAAGTTGGAGACAAGAGTCTCCAACTCATTGAAGTACTACTCTGCCATCTTTGACTCGATTGGTTCTAGTCTTCCCTTGGAGAGCCAGGCCAGGATCAAAGTAGAGGAGATGTTTGCACAAGAAATTAGGAACATCATTGCTTGTGAAGGAAGCGACAGGCTGGAGAGGCACGAGAGCTTTGAGAAGTGGAGGAAGTTGATGGAGCAAGAAGGGTTTCGATGCGTAGGGATAACGGAGAGGGAAATGCTTCAGAGCCAGTTTCTGTTAAAGATGTATGCTAGTGAGAATTACGCCGTGAAGAAGCAAGAGAAAGACGGAGCAGCAGAAGCACTTACTCTAAGTTGGATGGATCAGCCTCTTTACACAGTCTCAGCATGGACACCAGTTGATGCAGCAGGCAGCTCGTCATCATTTTCACAACCAAGTTAAATAGCTGCGGAATTTAGTTTCTTCGTACACAAAACAGTCACTTTTGATTCCATTGTTGCATACAGAAAAAAGGGATACAGAATTCTTTGTAGGTAGGGGAAATCTGTCACGAATATTCATTCATTCTTTTGTTGCAGATAAATCTTCGTCCGATAGTGTCAGAATCATTTGCTTTGTAAGAATTACAGCAGTTGTAGGTTGATATTTGATTTCAATTATTTGCAGTCCATGTTGTTGTTAGTATTCAGAGTCAATTCAATTTCTGTTTATTCTTTGATTCTTTATGTAATGTTGAAGTTCTTTATTAAATAAGTCAAGTCAAGTGAAGTCACATTATCTATTTGATTGGTCATTTGTTCTACTTTGTATTAATGGATCATGTTTCTAAAAATTCCATTGTTATATATGATATGGCTGTTCATCTCTCTCTCTCTCTCTCTCTCTCTCTCTCTCTCTCTCTCTCCCCCCGTTCTCTGCATTTGTTAGTCTGCATTTACAAACAGTGGTTATGTGCAGATATTATCAGAAAATTCTGTTTAAATTCAACTATTTGCATTCATTTCTAATCTTTTAATTCAAGTCTCGAAATTCATAAGTATCTCTTAAGGGAAAGATGGCGTCCGCACGCAATTTTGGCAAGTTGTTTTTGGGGCAAGTTGTCAAGCGTTTTTTGCTCTCGTGACAGTCATGCTCAAAGAGAAGATCAAAAGAACATTGGACAATTTCTCATGTGTAATAATAAAAGGCATACATGCCCCTATATAAATCCGGCAGCAACCGGCACATACTTAAGGAGTGACAGTGTCATACATACAAAAAGGGAGAAGTACCATCTCAAGTCTCAACTACTCCAAAGAAAATGCTTGAAAGCACCTTGTTTTGATGTGAAAATTTGGTAATAAGAATGGACAAGTGGGCCCAATAAAACAATTGGATTGGGTTTTTCTTGGTTGAGCATGCATGGAGCTTTCACATTTGGTAGCATAAAATGTTTTGTTTCGTTCAAGTTATCAAGTCATCTTCAAATGTTACCGTCAGCATATCATTATATATTTGAGTCATCCCACACTTCTTTTGGACTTCACAAATTTCCAGCCATCAACAACATCGTTTATCTCTTTATACAATATCATGTTGCCGCTAAGTTATAGAGTAGTCAGTCTTATTCTTGTATTGTTTTTTTTTGTTTTTTTTATTTTTTATATCTAGTTGTATTAACTCACATTCTCAAATCTTTATATATAAGACAGTCTAATTTATAAGCGTGTATTACGTGATTAAGAACATTAACTCTTGTATCTGAAATCTGATGTAGTGTAATTTCGTTTGTTTTCTCTCTAAAATGAAAATGTAGTTTGTTTTCTCTCTAAAAAGAAAATGTGGTTTGTTTTCTTTATTTTAAAAAATGTATTTACTGTATAAGTGGTAAGTTTGATATACATTGTTGCCTTATATTCTTAAACAATTTAAGTTTGTTAGGCTAGTGGTAATAACATGCACGGTAGTATTATCAAAGAGTTTTTATTGCAAACGATCCCTAAAATTGACCAAATTCCTTATTTTGTTATAATTCCGTCAAGACTCTGATACTACGCACACGTGGCATGAAGAGAGACTTTCTGCTCCAATAATGTGATAACACCCGAAATATTAAAAAAATAAAATAAAATTTAAAAGTACCGTCGTTTTATCATGTAACATAGTCTTCATCGGAAGAGGATCCGGTCCGGATCTCTCCCATCAAAGGCCCAGGATCAAGTGATCCGGACCGTTGAAATTTGATTTAACGGTTATAATTATTATATCTTTTAAAGAGACTCCTTGTTTGTAGTCTTTGAATCAAATTTTAATAGCCCAGATCACTTGATCCTGGAGCTTTGATAGAAGAGATCCGGACCGGATCCTCTTCTGCCTTCATCAACACAGAATCAGCATAGTGCACGTTCCTGCGTGATGTTACGTATAACTACTACAACATAGGATTAAAATAAATTATCTAGGGTTAGAATAATATAATTATAATTTGATCTTTGTCTCCTCTTTCATTGTCTATAGCGGACCATGCTAAATTAATACGAAACCGAACTTAGCACCACCCGGTGTACGAATAGCTAGGGAAATTTTATTCACCATAAGTTAAAATATGTAGAGATGTGAAGGTAAAAGAGTTTCACATCCAATGATGGATTCAGAAAATAATATTAGGGGGTCAGTAAAAATAGAGCACGCAGGGTGCAAATTTTTTTTACCAGAAATAGCATACATATCGTCATTTCATCTAGTCTTAGTAGGCCTGAAGTCATTTGGAAAGACATAATGCACACATGTTAATGTCTCATTTGCGAGGGTAACTAACATGTTTCAAGGTTGCTCCCATATAAATACTTAACAAAGAAACACACTTATCTTGAACAATGTTTGATATCATTGCATCCCATTAATATGTTTGTCCAAGAATGATGATGCTTTGTTATTCATTGAGATCACCATTTCATTAACTCTTCTTTCAAACATTTTATCAAAAGGGCATGCATGAAGCCAACTCTAATATTCAAAAAGGCAGCACCCAAGGTATCCATGAATATTTATCGAAGTTTGGAAGGTCAGCACCCAAGGTATCCATGAACGTTCACCGAAGTTCGGAGGGTCAGCTGATCCCCCCGGCCCGCCTCTCAATGCATCCTCCACTGTTCACATCGGTGAAAGAAAAACGTATTTGTGGCTAACTGTATGTTTATCGTGTGACTGTTACAGACAAATTGTTCTGTTCTATCTGAATTGCTCTATAGATATTCTATCGTTTATAATCATGAATGAAACATTTGACGCTGACAGCCTCGAAATGCAAAAAATAAACCTAAATTTGAGCCACAAGGTTGTTGATTTGATCATCTGCATGACATTGTTGTATGGCACCGGCCAGGGTTATAATATCAATACAAAGTTGGAAGAACAATTTGCTGCAGAGATGGCCCCTCCTCCTTAGATTTGCCGCTAATGTCGATATCAAGACCTAAATTTGGCGGTGTCAATTTGTTCAAGTTGTTGTCAATTATTCATCTTCTTTGTCTTCTTCCTCTTCATCCTCGTTAGTACAGCAATGCATGTGATGGTTGCCATGACATCCTCGACAATGATTTGGGCCTCTCCCTGTAACATAAAACGGCTATAAATCTGATTAGTATATAGATTAATGCCAAGCTATAATATCATAATGGCCCTTGTATACTTGGTATCTAGATATCAAGTACTGTAGTAGCTGTACGCCTGTACGTATACCATTCTCTGAAAATCGGAACCTTCTGTGGTAAATGTGTAATGATCTCGATGGGAAAGGAATGCATGCACGTTAGGTTTTTTTGTTCTCTATTAGGGTTTAAAATAGGGAGTTTTAACAAAAAGCACGTGGTACTGTTCACTTTAACGAAAAATCACATTTTTACACTAAAAAATCAATCATGTACTATTCACTTTACCCTGTATTTTATCATTATGGTTAAAACTCAAAATTTTCAAACATTTTTCATAAGTTTTCCTTTTAAAATAACTGTAAGTTAAGTTTCATCATTCGACCCTAGAAAACTAATTATATAATTCTATTTAGAAGAAGTCAACACACACACACACACAGACAGATATATATATATATATATATATATATATATATATATATATATATATATATAGGTCTTACATACTCCACACGATGCTTAACAACAATCCTAATTAGAGTTAACTCGATGACATAATTAAAGAGTAATAGTTTCGGCATTCTCTTTGACACTTCATATAACACTTCATGATTTTCATGTATTTCGAGGTGTCAAAATTATAGCTAACTCTAAATTAGCAACATTGACAAATATTAGCGACATTCTCAATCAAACATTGACAACATAAAGATAAAATTCCGAAAAGTGATTATTTTAGCCATTGAAATTTGTATCATCTCAGCCAATTTTCCAAGTTATTAAACAGACGTATGTAGATTTTCATATTTAACATCAGGGAAACCCCATAAATTGATTAATCAATATTTTCATTATGGAAAAATTAGTTTCCGGTCCCTAGTTTTTAATGTTTATTGACTAAAACCTTATCAGTTTTTAGATTTTGATCAAAGTCCCTAGCATTAATATATTAATGAATTACATAATTTTTATAAAAAAAAAATTAGTAATTGATTTAGAGTTTTAATACTCACACCCTTATTAAACTCTTAATTAATTTTCAATTCAAACATTTCCCAAATAAAATAAAATAAAATTAGAATAAGTTTGTACCCATTAAATTTTTATAAAAAAATTAAAATTTTTTAATCTTATATGTATCCATTCTTAAATATACCAATTTGTTAAAAAT
Organism: Heteromeles arbutifolia; assembly: GCA_024362995.1. Lineage (NCBI taxonomy): Eukaryota > Viridiplantae > Streptophyta > Magnoliopsida > Rosales > Rosaceae > Heteromeles > Heteromeles arbutifolia. Next base: position 7,322,677 of record JANCRC010000019.1, read on the forward strand.
GTACCCTTTTTTAATTTAAAATGTACCCATTTTTTATATAAATTTCATTCAATATTTTCTCTAATCCATTTTTTAAACTTATATGAGTACATTCTATTTCGTTCATTTGAGAATGTATTCATGTCAAGTTTAATAGAAGAAATTTAATAATATTATTGAGGCTAATATTTTTTTTGTTGTGCTTTTGAAAAATGTATCCATTGACACACCCCAACTCGAACATCGGGACGTGCTGGCTGTCACGTGAGCGTGACGAGGCCATGTGCGCAGTGCGGAAGAATAAATGTAGATAATAAGTACTAGAGTATCATTACTAGTGCTATAGGCACATAAAAGAGTGTGGAAGTTAACAGCATAATTTACAGAGTTCGAGCATCCTAGGTGCAGTCCAAAAAGACATAAGCAAGAAAGCAAAATATTTACATGGATAGTGTGCTGTCAGATATGCCTTGAAGCCTCGTTTGCCACCAACACTACCTAGTACCTGGAGGGGCGCAAAACAAAAGTGTGAGTGGGCAAAAACAAAACTTTACCAAAATCACTTCGATATAAAAGTTGTAACCCCTCTCTGTAAAACATGTATACTTCCCAGAAAGTATGTATATACGTACTAGTACTGAAAACCATCAATCAACCAATCTATCAATCAAGCAATGCCATGATCGAATGAACCATAATCAGTAATAAGCATGTATCAAATATCATCAAGCAATCAGTTGATATCCCAACTCAAATCATGCCGGCAATATATATATCAATCAGTCGGAGTCACCTCTGGTGACCTGTATGGCTGAATCTATGGCTCCTCAAACACATCCTCAATTCATCTCTCAATCAATAACCTGCACCCATGACGGAACCACCTAATGTGGTCTGTACGTCAAGCTGGGTATATAACGCTCTGTGCTACGATCACGTGAAGGCTGGCGACGAATCGCAAGTCACCGACGAGTCGGAACCACCTAGTGTGGTTTGTACGACAGGCTGGCACCTGCCTTGGATCCAAGGTGAACGTACGGTGCAGGAGGTGAACGATCACGTGAAAGCTAAGCCCTACTCTGGCGGCACAAACCGCGATGTGCAGGTAAATGAGCCATATACTAATCTCATTGATATCACCATAACCATCACATCACAAGCATACACTTACCTGACTTACCTGGCGCCCGCGGTGCATCGATATATATTCATATAAACATAAAAATATGTATGGCATTCGACATGGCATTCAATTTCATAAAAGCATTTTAAAACGTATTTCTGGGAATCAATCAATTTTATATATATATATATATATATATATATATATATATATATATATATAGACACACACACACACACACACACACACTATATATACTGAAAACCAAAAGCCCACTCACTGATAGGTAGACGGGTCGTAGCCCCGGAGCCTTGCGTGGCTGCGCTCGTCCTCAGGATACGTCTTACCTATATGCGAAACAACTATATAACCGTTAATTACGCACATAACCCAAATCAAGTAATAACTTCTCATACATTGCTCAATTGGGGTGTTTGAATATACCAACATGCTCTACTCAATCCCACGAACACCCCTATATTTTTAAAATAATTTTTGGAAGCCTTACGCGCCCTCACGCGCCACCCACACGCGGCCACGCGTTGTGCACACTGACGGAAACCCTAACGCCGTTAAGGAATATTCCGTTAAATCCCTAGAATATTTTGTTAAAGTTAAATGACGCCGTTAACCTCCGTTAGGAATATTCCGTCAACTTTGACGGAATATTCCGTCACCTTCAACCTCAGTCGCCGGCGCCGCTGTGTCACCGGAAACTGGGTAATTTTTCTACCTTCGATTTCTAGCTCATTTTTCAACCAAATTCCACGAAATTTACACCAAAATGATCCTTAGGACAAGGAGAAGAGATTTATACCTGTTTTGAACCCAAAATCCACGTGAATCTCGTCGGAGAAATTTCACGAATTCCGGCCAACTTTCAAATCGGCGATCCCGACGTCTAAACTTCTTCAATTTTGTCCTCCGAGCATCCCAAGACTATTCTAAACCTTCCTATGATCTCCAAATAAGCTGAAACACCATAGATTTCGAGTGCATGAACAGTACCATCCACGGTACTACACAGGTTCTAGGGTTCTCGACAGTCTAAACCTCAACAAATGGTACGGTTAGGATCACCAGGTTACCATGGTTCTAAATATGCTATCTAGGGCTTTAATCCGTGACTAATTCACAAGGAACAAGGTCATCCGTACAGTTGCAGGGGAAGGTGATAGAGAATTCGAGAAAAAGGAAGGAGAAGGTGACGGGGAGGGTAGGTGCTGCACACGTGTTGTGCATGTGTGTGTATATATTCCTCATCCAACCCCATCCACACAAAATCAACAAAATTACAATAAAATAAATATATAGGTACCCCTACCTATAAACATTAATCCTTATTCACACATCCTCTCAATCCTGCAAGGGTAAAATCGTCATTTCATAAATAACATATTCATTAACTCGGAACGGACTGTTACATCCATGCTTTGGTACAATAATTTTTTGGTTAGTTTTGATAAATGTACCCATGTGTGTGTGTGTATATATATATTGTGAAATATCCTCCTCAGATTTCACTATTTAGAGTTACATATTTTTGTATTATTAATTTGAAACCGTTTATATTTACGACGTATATTTTTTTTTTTTGGGAAGCACCTCGATCGTATATTGTTTGAAAAGGGTGCCACGTGAGTGGCTAAAAAAAAAAAAAAGAGAGAAATTGGAGCTGCCAAATGGCAGCTAAAGAAGAAAGGAAGAAAAAGAAAAAGGGGAGGTGGTGGAAGGAGAAAGGAGAAGGGAGGAGAGATGGACGGACAGGATGGGAAGGAAAGGAGTGGGACTGCCCAATGAGGAAATAAAGAAAGGAGGGGAAAGGAGGGAGAGGAGGCACCCAACCCGAACCCATTTTTGACCCGGTTTTTGGCAACGTTTTTCGGCGATTTTTCGTGGGTTTTCCGACAAGTTTCACCGATCCACCACTTGGAAACTCTTCACCGGCGTTCACTCTCCACTTTGCACCCAAGATCGACGGGGTTTTGGCCCCGTATCACGAAGAACGGAACCGTGGGTTCCGGGGACACCAAGGCGGCGATCCGCCACTCCGGCAACCCTCACCCTCGATGACCACAACCAATAGACTCCTCCCAAACCCAGGAATAAAGCCTAAGTAGTGGTGGAGGCGTCAGAGCGAGTATGGAGGTCGAATCGAAGCACACCCTTTTTTAGGGGTTCAGCGGTTCGTGGGCAATTTCAGGCCTTTCCCGGCCGAATTGGACTTCGTCTCAGGTATAAAACTTGGTCCATTCATTGAGATCTACATGCGTGTAAAATTTTGTAATTTTTTGAAATAGTTGGATTTTCCGGCGAGTTGGGGCCGCTGGTCGCCACGTGCGGCGGCGTGTGGGCCGAGACCCCACCTGCCCTTCCTAGACTAATTTGGATACCCTGATTTCATATGTGACGTTCGATTGACGAAATCCTGTCGTATGACTATAGTTTTGATAGAGACTGCCACTTGGACATTATATGAATCGACGATTCGACCGTTGGATCATGACCAAACTTTGATACATTATAGTACGTGATATTTGAGGACCATAGAAACTTACAGATTGGGAATCCGGCATACGGATCTTCCCGAATTGGATTTGTAAGTTTGTAAAATAAAACGTTGACCGCCAACAAAATTTGTGATTGGCGGAGATCCGATCGTTGGATCATAGTGAGATTTTAGTATGTTATTCTAGAAGCATAATGTGGACTTTGGGAAGTTATAGATCAAGAATCTGATAAGCCGATCTCCCGGTTTAGATTTCTAGGGTTGTGGACCTACTCTCGACCTTGATCGATGATTGACTTTTCCGTCAACTAGCATGAGTTCTTCTAGCGTGCTGCTGATCTTAGAGTGAGGTTGAGATTTTATGGGGCTTGATGGGCTCATCGTGATGACGTGTCTCTTCGATTGACGTGCACCTCGATTTACATACCGATGGCATTATATTGTGATATGCTTGTTTATTTTATGTGATGTGATGTGTGTATCGCACTTGTTGTGGAATGTGTGGTTTGATTTGTATGATTGGCTTGATGTGATGAAATGTGAGGGCTAGTAGTGGACTGTTAACCCATTGTCATGGGGTTTGTTGCTTCGACACTTGTTTCACATCATGTCTCCTTATTTCACTTTTTGTTTCATTCAGCCCTTCTAAATTGAGTACTTGGTTTTTGTATTGTTTCTTCAAGCTGTTGTTATATCCTTTCGCCTTCCACTCGGTTCCGTTGAGTGATCCGAAATTGGGTATCCGCTGGGGTTCCGTTGAGAGGTCTGGTTCCCTGCTCCGTCTGGATTCCGTTGAGTGATGGTCCGGAATCCCTTCTATTCCGCGATTCCATTGAGTGATGGTCCGGAATCGTGTCTAGCTTGTATTTCATTGAGTGGTTCTACATGCATTGTACTATGCGATTTCGTTGAGTGATGGTCCAGAATCTCTTATATTCTTCGATTTCGTTGAGTGATGGTCCGGAATCGTATCCAGCTTGTATTTCATTAAGTGGTTCTATATGCATTGTACTCCATGATTTCGTTGAGTGATGGTCCGTAATCGTATCTTGGTTCGAATTTCGTTGAGTGATGGTTTGGAATCCCTTCTATTTCGCGATTCCATTGAGTGATGGTTCAGAATTTTATCCAGCTTGGATTTCATTAAGTGGTTCGATATGCATTGTACTCCACGATTTCGTTGAGTGATGGTCCGGAATCGTATCCACTCGGATTCCGTTGAGTAATGGTTTGGAATCCCTTTTACTCCGCGATTCCGTTGAGTGGTCCGGAATCGTATCCTGGTTGGATTCTGTTGAGTGGTCCGAAATCCCTTTGGTGTCTTAGTTCCGTTGAGTGGTCCAGAACCCGATATTGATGGATTTCGTTGAATGGTCCGAAATCACATCGTTTGACTTGTTGGTTCCTTGGATTTGATTTCAGCATCAGAGATGTAAGCTTCGGTCGAATTATGTCGCTCTAACCCATCATTTCAGTGTATTGTACGTGTTATTATTTGGTGTGATTATTGGATGCTGTTGGATGTAATTGTTATGATTATGATAGACCGTTGGCTATTGTGGCTATAGATTATTATTGCGCTTCGTCGATTGTTCCTTGAGATGCTGCATGCGCTGAATTGTGTATTATGTTGAGACATGGCAGTTTATGTGATGAATATTCGAGTGTAGTGAAATGGTGAACTACGAATGGCTTGATCCCTATTGAGGGTACGTAGGCAGTCTAACGAGGAGGTATACGAAAATTACAACGCAATTCAAATATTGAATTAGGCTTTGTACATATCTATACGAAAATTACAACGCAATTCGAATATTGAATTAGGCTTTGTACATATCCCGGAGGCGGGGTACGTTAGAGATACAGATATTTGGTGACATCACGTGTCGATCTTGGACATATGTCGGGATCGGGACGTGACATATATACACACACAATATATTGGAGAGTATAATTCATCTTTAATATTTTTAATCCCATAAAATATGGGTTTTATTTAAAATCTCATTAATATAATTAACTACAAATTTCATTTTTAATTTAAAATTATAATATGAGTTTTATTACATTAATATCAGGAACTTCGATAAAAAACTAAAAACCACCAAGGTTTTAATAAAAGAACATTGGTAATTAGAGACCGATCCAAAGTGTCCCTTTCATTATACTCCTTGACACGCTCCGACATAAATCAATTGAAAATGGTAAAACGTTGGGATATTTTCTTGAAAAGAAGTTGACAACGATGAAACGAACAAGAGTGGGATTAATTCCCATTTTTTCAGAGAAGACAATTGAAATGATTAAGCTAAACATGTGGTTTCTACCGAAAAAAAGAAAAAAAGAAAAAAAGCGAAACATGTGGTTAGATATATTTCTGGTTTATCGCTAAGTTCTTTGGTTATAAGCAGGATATTTATGTGTACTCCATACTAATTTTAATTATCCGAGCATGTGATTATTGATTATTATTTGTTGATTAATTTCTTAGTTTCTAACTTTCTACTGCATATGTCATGATATTGGCAGACAGTTTCCTCCAATGCAAAAAGTTGAAAACCACTAGAAGTCTTGACCTAGTTAATTATGCCAACTTTGCCAATTTTGATAACTTTTTTGGTAGGTGGTCTTCAGTCTTCACTACCAGTTTAATTAACTTTCAGACAAGTCGTAATTTGGTATGGAATATAAATAGTTATTCTACTTCTAGCTGAGTAAGCTCCTGTCCAAGGGGAATTCGGTCTAGCTCTAATTAATGGCTTGTTTGGAAGTGATTACAGGAGGACTAGCGCGTCCTATGTACTTCTTCATAAAATCACTTTAAATAATGTGGTAGAAAAAATATTTATCATGTGCTTCTTCCATGAGTGATTTAACTCCTCAAATCTAATTCCAAATGGTCCTAAATTAAGCCCACAGGCTAACATAGGTTAGGTTTTCCCCTTTGTTACAGCGGAAAGTGAATCAAATTATTGACCCAACCTAGTCATAACTTGTTTTCTACCCACTCTTATCGCTTCAGATAATTAATCTGAAAGAGAAATTAGATTCTCATCTTTTTTTTTTTTTAATTTTATTGAGTAAAACCTTATTCATTTTCAATTTTTTATTAAGGTCCCTCGGTTTTAATGAACGTGATTAATTATTTCAATAATAATATATTTTACATGTCAAAATAATTAAATTCTATTTCTAAATATATTCATTATTGTTAGAAACGTTACATTTGATATATTTATATAATGGCTGAATTTTGTATCATATACTTTTATTTTTAGTTTGTACCCATTTTTAATTTGCAACCTTTTTTTTTTTTTTTTAAGTTGTACCAATTTTCTTTTCAGTTTTAGTTTGTACCCATATATTAATTTCTTTTTGTGTCCATATTTTGCAAACTTTTATTTGTACTCATATTTTTTTAACCTTTTATTTGTACCCATAATTTTCTCATAATGTACCCATTCGTCTGTAAAAAATGTACCACTTAGTTATATGTAAAATGTATCTTTTTTTTTAAGTACCATTTTTTCATGTAAAATGCACTCATTTTTTAATGTAAGGCCTATTTATTTATTTTAATCTAAAATGTACCCATTGTTTTTTTTTTATATAAAATGTACCCGTTGTTTTTTTATATAAAATGTACCCTTTTTTTGTATATAAAACGTACCAACTTTTTGTGTAAAAATGTACCAACTTTTTGTATGTAAAATGTACCCACATTTTTATACAAATGTACCAAATTTTTGTATGTAAAATGTTATTAATATAAGTAATGACAAATCATGGGTTTTATTTAAGTATAATTTGTAAATTATACTTAATTTATCTTTTAATATTTTCAATCCCACAAATCATGGATTTTATTTAAAATCTCATTAATATAAGTAACTACAAATATCAAATTTTAATATAAAAATTATATTTACATAGAAATGCATTATTGCATTAATTTCAGAGAATTCAATAAAAAACTGAAAACCAACAAGGTTTTAGTAAAAGAACGTTAATAATTAGGGACCGCATCCAAAATTACCCTAATTTGAATGACTTTTGATATGTTGCATTATTTACTATGAAACTGATAACATATAATTATAATTTATATATCAATCGATTACTAGTTTTACAATCTAACATGTCATGTTAATTTTGTAGTATAAGAGAAAAATCAGAAAATAACCTCCATGCATTATTTATGTTATGCTTCTTATATTATTGACAAAATATAATCGATGGAGAAGATTTGACTTTCGATCTAAAAGTTTGTCAATTTCGGTTTATTATGGTATTAATCAAACTTTTGCAATAGATTTAAACTGCCAACCATGCTATACCAACTAACTGTGCCAACATAACCACTACGAGATGGCTCAGTGGTTGGGAATGAATTCTAAACCCGTATTTCACACGACACATCATAAGTTCGATTCCAGACGCTAGTAAATCACACGATGGTGGTCAGAAAAAGGCTAAAATTCCTCTATGAGTCTTCCGGCCCCATAAAAGGGTGGACTATCATGACGAAGCCACCAACTGGTCCCTTAAAAAAAAAAAAAACAAAAAATTGTGCCAAGATACAAACTAATTCTAAAATATGAGTCCATTTGTTAAAAAAAGAATATATATATATATATATATGTATATGTATGTATATATATTTAACGATGGGGACAATTGAACCAAGGGCAATAATGATTAGGATTGAATGAACTATTAAATGAATTGTTAATTGAATTATTGGGAACTTGATGTGGTGGATAATCAGGATTAAAGATGCCGTGAAACCAACTGTTATAAACAAATAGAAAGAATTGAACAAATGATTGATCGGTGTTTACCTTGAACTTGAGGTACTCGATGAATTGACTGTGAGTAAGGATTTTATGCCATTCAAAATTAGTTGTAATGAAAATATTCTTCATAATGAAAATAATGATGCAAATATAATTTGAAAATAAGTTTTATTGCAAAACTTACATTGGAACTTACACTTGATTTATTGACGATTGAGTCAGCAAATAAGAAAATGACTGATGAAAAGGATATTGGTACACGCAGGCATCCTTGACATTCTAAAATTAAAAAGGTTTACAATTTTTGATTTCTTTGGGTACAATGTGAACTCAAAGAAACTTTTGATTGAGAAATTGTGGAAATTCCAAACTTGTTCTTTCTTCTCCGTAGCTTACTTCTTAAAGACTTGGAAGAAGGCTTGGAAGACTTGCTTTTACTATTTGATGAATAATGACTTGCTTTTCACTATTGATGAACATTGAAAGTTGTTGGAATAATTGCTGCTTTTACTGTGGAAGCACGGGATGGATGATTGAATGACTCCAAACTTTGTCAGAATCATTGGTGCGAATAATGCTTGAACATCTGAACACTTCACATGGTTGATTTTGGAAAGGTGACTGAAATTTTCACATGGCTTTAAGCAAATGGGTCTTGGGAATCTTAGTAGTCGACCCACTTGGCAGACTGTGTTTTTTGGCTTGCTGAGTTGGTTGGTTGCTGTGAGGATGCGTCAGAAGATTCGAATTTTGCGTCTTCTTCTTCTTCGGTATGGAGCATCGCTGCTTCTGCAAGTAACTGTTGAGCTAAATCTTCGAGCTGAGTGGCTTTATTTTTCTTTGAGCCTGATGATTTGGAAGACTTAACTGTTCCTTTGAGGGATGAAGATGGACTAATGTCCGATAATGATTGTTCCGGGATGGTTGGCAAAGATGGTAATGCTGGCTTTGCCGGAATGACTAGAGGTGGAGAAATGGGAAATTCGGTGAGGACCAGACTGATGGTATTCTGATGGTTGAATTTGTCCCACCACTTGACTGATCTAGCTCAGTAGACTTCTCCTGTTTCGACTTCATAATTCCACTTCATGATCCATAGGACTTTGTACTTGGCCATGAATATTGGGAGAAGTGTAATTATGTAGTTGAATCGGCTTCTGTCAAATTTTTGTTGGAAACTGGCAGAGAGGACTTGCATAAGCTCTTATGGTAGGAGACTGGCTGTTGGGCTGTGAATTGACCACCATTTTGGGAACCATGTAGGAAAATTCAATTTGAAATTCTTGTCAAAATTAATAAACCATGAATGGCTAAAATCTTTAGTTTGATGGAGAAAGATGTTAGTCCATGCATCAATGTAATCAAAGTAATTGTAATGGTTATTGGGAATGTGGATGTATTGGGTATGATTCGGTTAAAAACCTTCCAATGTAAATAGAATGGTAGAAGATTTTGTTTTCATGGGTTTTGCTGTAGAGAGGCTTTATTGAAATGGACTCGGTTTCTCTGAGAATGGCTTGGTAGTATTTTAGTGTTTTACGTGATTCTGTAGGATGATAATGGAAATTGGATGGAAAGACTGTTTTGGCCCATTTTTCTGGTGCTTGTTCTTGATTGAGATTGAAAGGGATACTGAAAAGATACTCACTGGGGTTTTCCTTGACATAAGGCGATGTTTTGGTATAACTGACTGGTTGGGATGATGATGATTGGTATGTTGGGGTTGAATAAGGATCATATTGACTTACTAATGCTGTTTGGTAATTGGGACGTGGTGTTTGGTAATTTGGCCTAAGGTTTCCTATTGTGGAACCTAAGGGAGTGAAATGGTTGGTAATGGCTAAGGCCGATGAAGAATCTGGGCTTGATTCTTTTTTTACTGGTGGTGGTGGTAGAGTGGCTGGAAGCCTTATCTGATCAGGTTGTCTTGCTGTCATTCTTCCCGTGTAGAAATTCTCTGGTTAGGAAATCAGGGATGCGATTTTGACTACCTTTGATGTATTCAATTTCAAAATAAAAAATACTTAATATAGCTTGCCATCGTGCAAAAATCTGTTTTGATGCAATGTTTTGAACATCTTTTTGTAAAACATGTTTTGCAGATTTGCAATCGACTCTGACTAAAAAAATTTCATTCAATAAATCATCTTGAAATTTTCTAATGCAAAATACTATAGATAATATTTATTTCTTAATAGTACTATAATTACTTTGTGATGGATTCCATACTCCTGAATGGAAACAGACAATTTGTTCAGGAGATCCGGAGGAAATTGACTGTTTGAGAATACCTCCGTAACCAATTTCAGAGGCATCAGTTTCAACAATTTTGAATGAATTAGGAGTTGGAATGCCAAGACAGGGCAAAGTCTTAACATGTGATTTGATTTGTTTGACTGTGGAAGTATGAGTATTGGACCATGACGAGGGATTTTCTTTTAGACTATCAAACAAGGGTTTGCATTGTTATCTAAGATGTGGATACAATTCTGCAACGTAATTTAAAGATCCTAGAAATCTCTGTAATTGGGTTTTGTCATTGATTTCATCTGGAAACTTATCTGCAAATTGGATTACTCTATCTATTGGTTGAATGGTTGACTGGTGGATATTGTATTCTAAAAACCCAATTTTGGTTTGGAATAACTTAATTTTGGTTGTTGAGACAACTAATCCATTTGACTTAATTATTCTAGCAAACATGTTTAAGTGTTTCCAATGCTCATCTATCGATTTGGAATAAATAAGAACATCATCAATATAAACAATTGAGAAATGACTGTATTAATTAAATATTTCGTTCCTAATATTCTGAAATTCACTGGGTGCATTTTTAAGACCGAACGGCATTACATTCCATTCACAATGACCAAAAGGAGTGACAAATGCTGTTTTGTACTTATTATCCTCATGAATTTGAATCTACCAAAATCCAGACTTCATGTCGAATTTTGAGGAGATTACAGTTTGACTAAGTCTCTTAATTAAATCTCTTTTGTTGGGAATTGGATACCTTATCCATTCCAAGACTTCATTAAGAGGTTTGTAATTAATGACTAACCTAGGCGTTCTTCTTTCTAATTCAACGTTCCTTTAGACGTAGAAAGCAGGACAAGACCATGGTGATTTGCTTTTCCTAATGATTCTTTTGTTGAGAAGTTCTTGGATTTCTATTTTGCAGAATTTCATAAGTTCTTGACTCATTTGGATTGGTCTAACTTTTGTTGGAATTTTCTTTTCATTAAATTCCTTATTGTAAGGAAGTTTAACTATGTGTTGTTTTCTGTGTCAAAAGGCGTTGGGAATATCCGAACAAATTTCATTAACAAGTTTCTTTTGAAAGTTGTCAATGCTTTGTAACAAAGATTTGTTTGTTAATTGTTCTTCAATTCTTTTGTAATTAATTTCTTCTTTCAAGAAATTAATTTGTTGTGATTTTTTTGTAACTAAATTGATGGTTTTTGAGATGCTATCTTTTTGTAATTGTCTTAATTTTTTGAGATCTATTTCCATGCAAAACTCAAATGTGATTTTTTGTCCTAACATTCTGGGGGTTATGCGATTATGGTGTACCTTAAAAGGATATAGGAGAGCTATGAAGGGGAGACCTAAAATGACTGGGTTTGAAATATTTTTTATCAAAACAAATGGAGTTTTAAAACAAACATTGTTTTGACAGACATGGGCTTTTGGAATTTAATATTTTAATTGCATTGGTGACTGATTTGCAGCAATAAGAATTTCTAAGAAATGCAAAGGACAGCAAGAAATTAAAATATTAAATGCCAAGGACTGCAAGAAATGCATGAAGGAGAAAAACATGCATGTATAAAAAAAAATAAAACCGTTTTGGTAGACTCTGGTATTTGATCAACTTACCATTATAATTCTAAACCCAAGAAAAATTCCAAAGTCAGTTGTTGAGATGGAGTGAGTTTTAAGGCTAGGTCTCATTAATTAACTGATGTGAACTTGAAAGTTGTTTACGCGTATGTGAGCGTTTGTCAAAATAATAAGACGTTTAATCATCTACCACTGATAGAGTAAATAAAACCGACAAAATACAGTAATGCTATTCTTACCTTGTGTTTATACCACATTTATAAACCACCTTATGTGGCATCTGATGTGGATTGTCACATCATTTAAATTAATCAGAATTCTATTTAAATTAAAAACCATTTAATAAACCAATAATTAAAAAAAAAACTGAAATTAAATGGTGATTGTGGCATACGAGGAGTCTTCTTCTTCCTTCCCCGTTAAATCCTGCTTCTTCTCCCGTTTCTTCTTCCACTACCGAATCAAAGAACTTGCTGAAATGATCTTCCATTTTTTTTTCCTTGGTGGGGTGCTGTCTCTGCTTTGTGAATAGCTCTGGTGTGGTGAGTCGGATTAGTGGACTACCAATGATCGGATTTTTGGGGTTTGGCTCGGCGACGTTGAGCTTCTCAGGAGCTGCAAGGCTGAGCCAAAGCAGAATGGGATTGTTTGGAGTGTCAAGAAGGACATCACAAGGTACTATTCTTTGCTTCAGAACAATCAAATTATCTTGGGAATTTGGTAGACAAAACATACACAGGGATTTACCATGTGAATATTAGCATCCATTTTTACACTGCTTGAGAAGAATTTGAATTATAACTATGAGGAAAATTTGGGAATTTTGGATTTTGGGTACCATTATTGGGCAGATTTGATCTTGCCCATTTCGAGAAATCTGCCTTTGAATGATGGGTTGTGGTTTGAAATCCAGAATTCGACCGATATATGGTTGAAGGAATTTAAGATTCCACAGAATGCTTATAGGGCTCTATTGGAGGTATATGTTTCATTTCATGAGAATGATGAGTTTTGGTATTCAAATGCTCCGAATGAGTACATTGTTGCAAACAATCTTAGAGGTACGCTTGGAAACAGACCTTTTAGGGAGGTTGTGGTGAGTTTCGATGGTAAGGTTGTTGGTGCAATTTGGCCTTTTACTGTGATTTTCACTAGAGGGTTCAATCCCCTCATGTGGAGTCCAATTACTACGATTGGCTCATACAATCTCCCTTCTTATGATATTGAAATCACGACCTTTTTAGGGAAGATATTAGATGGGAAGAGCCATAAGTTTGGTTTTAGTGTCACAAATGCCTTGAATGTTTGGTTCGTTGATGCAAATTTGCATCTTTGGTTGGACAAGTGGAGCACGAAAACTGAAGGAAAGCTTTCGAAGCATAGTAGCTTGCCCCTTGTTGTTTCATTGGTTTTGGATTTCAAGGGTTTAAATGGCACATTTTTTACAAGGGTCAGCAGGTGTGGAGCAAAAAATAATCAAGAAAAATATGGAGGCGACACATGGATTTTTGGGTGAAAAAGACAAGATTACCCATGAGGCACATCAGAACCCCTACGCGCGAACAACAGACAATCATCACTCAATCAAGGTTAAAAGTGATCAAAATAGGTATTTATTCAAAACATATTTCATCAACCCTCATCAAATCTTCCCCACAAGGTAACTCCTAAATTATTTCTTTCAAATTATATTGATTAGCTAATTAATTGATTTATTACTCAATTAATTCATTAATTAGCTAATTGATGGTGATTAACACCCAAAAACCACTAAAGTGGCAGGTTCCCATCTCTCTCAAAAAGGTCGGCCACACCCCTATAAATACCACCCCATTTTCTCCAAAAACCTAAGTTGAACTCTCTTGCAAAATTCTCTAAATTCTCTAAACATTTTTCCCTCAAAATTCTAACTTTGGCATCGGAGGTTCTTCGGCCAAAGCCCCCCCCCCCCTAATTCATCGTGGGCGCATGAGGCTCTTGGCCTTGACCTAAGGTGTTAATTGTTTTTGCAGGTGCATTTTCGTCCAAGAACTAGAAGGAAGAAATTTGCATCCACAACAGGTATGTGTCATCGACTGGATGGGTGAAGTCTTCCTATAGAAATATCACAACTGATATAATTCAAGACCTCCATTATAGTAATACAATGGTCATGAAGAATGATGGAAATACATAGATAGTGAATCAGATAATCCATTTCAATGATATAGTTCATATCAGGCAGCCATCCTCCATTATCCACTCAATGTCATCAAACAAAAAATTTCCTCTTTACTTGTACATTGACTTCTTGGAAGAAGCAAAAGAAACATATAAGTACATTACAAATTTCGAATTGGGATTTCTGTTATGCACATTATATGTTGACCGTCTGCCTTGGCTTAAGTGGTAACTAGAAAATGTGCTCGTGCTTCGCTGCGGGGATTGAATGTGTTAGTTGCAACATAACAAAGCTTCAATCCAATACTTTTGAATATTTCGACTAATTGATCGAAAGGAAAACAGAACAAATATGGCTGCAAATGTGTTAACTCTTGTAAATATGCCATCTGTTTATTGAAGAACTGTTGAGCTCATTCGGAGACTACATTACCATTTGTAGAATCCTGAAGGCACGGATATGAATTGCAAGCACAATGTAAATGACTTCGCTTTCAGTACAACAAGAATTAGAAGAGTAACATGTCTGCATACTGGCTGCTATTACAAAATATTTGAAATGCATTGAAATCTATGTTTAGAAGAAATATGATCCAAATCCACAAAAACTCAAACTGCATCTTATTAGATCTTTGTGCTCAGGTGTAGCAACCCAATTACTGTAACTTATCCTAACCCTTGTGTGGCATCTATTCACATCCTTCCTCCAGCTCTGAATGATATACTTATCTGACATAAAGTCAATGTCATGATGAACTAAAACATAAAGTGCGTGTCTACATAATATGCCTTTAAACTCAAACTTGCAGCAATTGCAATTAATTTCAATCTCACGCTCATTAAACTGGACCTTGAAAATGACAGTCTTCTTTTTGTTCTCCTTGATCAGAATACGCTCAGCTATTTGGTACTCCAAAATTGCATTATCAATTTCAATTGAAACCTTGTCACAATACATTATACTTGTCAATTCCTTTTGGAACTCCTTCAATTTTGAAATCGTGTAAACAACTTGAACTTGCTTTTCCATGTCATAGTGAGTTGCACAACGAACATTTGAAGAGAAAGAATCATAATATATAGAGGCCTCTTTTAGCACCTTACTCCTTAATGCATTCTCATATTGCTCCACAAATTGTTTTAAAGTAGTATTGGAGTTCACGTGGCCATCAAAAAATGCATTCATGCTCTCACTCATTTGTTTCCTTGACATTCCAGCCCAAAAATTTATTTTTTACATACACAAGCACCCAATGATGTCTCTCTACATAAAAGCTTCTTAACCATTTATGTGCTTGCTTTTTAAACTTATGTTTTCCAATCATCTCAGCCCAACGTTCTTCAAAATCTTCAGAAGTCATTGAGTCATAAACAATGCTATCTAATGAAGAGCTCATGGACTCATATTCCTTATAACTTTTGAGCTTATCAGGAACCTTTTTCATTATATGCCACCAAGGTTCTAAAAGACTAGGCACTAGTCGGGTGGCGGGCTGGGGCCTAGCACATAGGCGGCTAGGTGGGGTTTAGGCAGGTGCCTAAGCGGACTAGGTAGATTTAAGTAAATCCATTATATTTCGTGTAAAAAAGTGTCTGTTTATACTTAAAATATATATAATTTCATCATGAACTACAAAATAGAATTACATATGTATTATGAAGTATTGGAACATAATGAAAACATGGGGAACAAGCATACAGTGTGTGCTCATTTAAGTATTCAACAAGTCTCTTACAATTTATTGAAAAAAATTAAATGCAAATTGAAAGTTATCTATTTTCTGTCTAAGTGAGTCGCAACCTAGGCAGGTGCCTAGGCGGGTTTGGGTGGGCTAGGCGGGTGCCTAGGCGGTCTAGGCGGGCGCCTCAGCTGGTCTAGGCACCATTTCTTAATTTTCAAACGCCTAGGCATTAATCGAGGTGGTGACTAGCCGCCTAGCGCCGCAGGTGCCTAGGCGGGTTTGGGTGGGCTAGGCGGGTGCCTAGGCGGTCTAGGCGGGCGCCTCAGCTGGTCTAGGCACCATTTCTTAATTTTCAAACGCCTAGGCATTAATCGAGGTGGTGACTAGCCGCCTAGCGCCTAAACGGCGCTAGGCGGGGATTTTTAGAACAGTGTATGCCACAAGCACAACCGATGTCTAGTATTAGGAAAAACAACTTTAATCACTTTTTTCATAACTTTGTCTTGATCTGTAATTATTCCACTTGGAGCATGACCAGACTTACAAGCAAGCCAGGTCGGTATCTTCCCTTGCAATAAATCCACATCCCAATAAAATTGATTGCCCGTGATGATTAACCCCCACAAATTTAGCAAATGGCATGTCATACTTATTAGTCAAGTACGTTGTGTCAAATGTTACAACATCACTGAATTCTTCATATGTTGCCCTACTCCTTGCACCTGCCCAAAATACATTTCTTAAACGACCATTTTTGTCTAAATCAATTATATAGAAGAAATTTGCATTCTGAGCTTGCATGCTTACAAAGTAGTTTTGAACTGCAGTGGCATCCCCTTCTCCAAGTCGTAAGAGCCTTACCTTTTCAATATAATTTCTACAATCTTTTTCTAAACACTTCATGTTCTCATGCCCCACCAACTTCAACCACCACTGAATTGTAACTTTTGTTGACCCTTATTCCGGCTTTATCATTCACTTCAAACTTCTTTTTTACAGAATGACAAACTTCCTGAAAACATTTTCAATAACGAATTTTTGTTGGACTCAACCCATGATTATGATCAAGCTTTACAGATTTCACTCGCCACTTCTCATCCAAGTATAAACCTGCCCTTAGTTGAGCCTTGCAATCATTCTGTATACTTAGATATAGCTTAAGAGGATTACTTGAAGTACTTTTTGGTGTACCTGATCGAGTGCAACACATAGTAATATACCTTAATTTCCATCATCTCCCTTCGTTGATGATCTCTTTATCACTGGAAATCCTGATTGTCTCCCGTATTTTTTGTAATATGTAGCCACTTGATCCGTGTTGTCAAAGATCATTCCAACTTGAGGCTCTTGGACCTTTTCTTCCACATTCATTGTGTTCTCCATGTTAGTCCCATTATTTTCCATTGCATGAACCCCATTGCTTTCTGCTTCAGTGGCATCAGAAGTTGCTTCAATTACATCATCTTCTTTAATACTTTCATTAAAAGTTTCTATTGTATGAACCCTATCTCTTTCTATTTCATTACAAGAACTCACTTCAACTACATCATCTTCTTCAGTAAATTCATTAGAAGAACTCCCTGTTCCTAAAACATAAAACATAATTATACAAGTTTATATATTACACCACACTATCAATGTAAATACACTAGCCATATGTGTAAGTCTCTTAATTCTAGTGTAAGCACTGCAATGGCTGAAAAAACAAACCCCACAACAAAACAATCTTCTATCCCTAACATGAAGTGATGTATAATGTCGATCACAATAATATAACAATATGTAATACTATTTCTTTCATCTTTTCTGTAAAGGTTCGGTTTCTCAAGTGATAAGAAAACCTAATTTGAAAGTGATTAGAAAGCCTAATCTAAAAGTGATAAAATGTCTCTTTATTTGTTTGCCATTAATAGAGTCTCTAATGTATATTGAGGAACTAAGCCAATTATAGGTACTAAGGTAATAAGGTCTCTAATGTTTTAGATGTTTATTCTTCTCTAATCCATCTTGGTATTAATAAAGAACATAATAAACAATAATCAAACCACGAAACGTATTATGATCAATGCCTACTGAGGGTTCACCAAGTCTTGACTTGGGTTTCGAGTTAATTGACCTATTTAGTGACTTTCTCCTAGCAAGACTCTCATTGCGGGTGGGAATCTTGGAGGCTTACCAGGACTGGTTCTAAAAAATTTAGGTGAAGGGGAGTTCACTGGGACTGACTTAGAGAACCCACAGCTAGACTCAGCCGATGCTTTGGCTGGTGAGCGCACTTTGCTTTGTTTGGGAACTGAATATTCTGAGCCATTGGAGGGAGATCCTTTTGCTGCATTGATCTCTTCGCTTCGAACTTCCAGTACAACTTCACCTCCGTTGGAAGAAAGCTTCTCCGACATGCTTACTTCCCCTCCTTTCAAAATTTCTTTCTCTATGACCTTCATTGAAACCCTACCACATCAAACATCACAAAAATCTTGCATTAAACCCCAACTAAACAAAACACCAAAATCGGAATGGCATTCAAAAATGCAAATTTTTCATATCCTTTTGGTAGATAAATCCCAAGTTCCCTATTTTCTTTCAGGATTAATCAAATCTTTATTTTCCTAATTAAATATTGAAGATTTATACCGATGGCTTTCTAACAACACCATAATGTACTAGTTCTGATCAAACTCTACAACATTAATCATCACAAAAAAGCTTTCACTAAACCCCAAATAAAGAAACGATGGTACACCAGAAACAAAATTTGCTTTAAAAATTTTGACTTTTCAAACCCTTTAGGCAGATATATCCAATCTCCATCGTTTTAACCAAAGATTGAAACTTTACAACAAGTAATCTACTTCCATTAACGTAACTGGAAAAGAAGTTACCTTGGCGCCAAAAAGATCAAATCAAACAGTACAAAGTGTCTAAAACAGTAAGAAATACTAGTCTTATTCACCTAAATACGTAAATAATTAGACTCACCACACCAGAGCTATTCACAGAGCAGAGACAGCACCCCACCAAGGAAAAAAATGGAAGATCATTCCAGCAAGTTCTTTGATTCGGTAGTGGAAGAAGAAATGGGAAAAAAAGCAGGATTGAACGGGGAAGGAAGGAGAAGACTCCTCGTATGCTACAATCACTATTTAATTTCAGCTTTTTTTTAATTATTGGTTTATTAAATGGTGTGTAATTTAAATAGAATTCTGATTAATTTAAATGATGTGGATATCCACATCAGATGCCACATAAGGTGGTATATAAATGTGGTATAAACACATGGTAAGAATAGCATTATTGGACAAAATATATTCATCAACAAAAAGGTGATCCTGATTAGCTGGTTTTATCAATAAAACATTCGATCTATAACAATATTAAGTAGTTTTCTCTTAGCGATAAGAAGGTAAAAGATAAAATAGTCTCCAACAAATTAAAGAGATAAATCTTAAAAAAAAATGAATATACGAAAAGTAAAATAAAAAAGAGTCCCACACATGAGGGGTGTGGGAGGATGTCAAGGTAAAAGAGTTCTACATCGATGAAAGGAAAAACATTGTAAGGGCTTATAAGAGATTTGACTACTCCCAATATTGCCAATTGGTTTTATGGTGGAACCTCAACTTTCATCAAATCAACATAATTTGCCTCCTATCATCTAGTGGAACAAAAAATCTCACCTAGGTACAGTTTTATGCTTACTTTAGTGGTATTTTTTTTTTTTGGACAAATACTTTAGTGGTAATTAATTGTCTCTATTTGATTATAGTGTCCCGGCTCCAAAGCACATACACATAGATGTAAGTCGGATACTACGTACTCGTTTGTTGAGTTCAAATCCTATTTGTGACTAGCTGGATATTTATGGTGTGACTTTGTTATGCAAGAATTGCTCCCTTCTATATATGAATTACTCTCCAGATAGCCTATCATTTGTAATCATGAATAAAACATTTGACGCTGACAACCTCTAAATGCTGGAAGGAAACCTAAATTTGAGCCACAAGGTTGTCGATATGATCATATGCATGGCATTGTTGTATGGCACCGGCCAGAGTTATAATATCAAAACAAAGTTGGAAGAACAGTTTGTTGTAGAGATGGCCCTTCCTCCAGCCCTCCTCTGATTTGCCGCTAATGTCGATCTCATGACCTAAATTTGGCGGTGTCAGTTTGTTCAAGTTGTTGTCAATTATTCATCTTCTTTGTCTTCCTCGTTCGTACAGCAGTGTATGTGATGGTTGTCATGACATCCTCGACAATGATTTGGGGCTCTCCCTGTAACATAAAATGGCTATAATTCTAATTAGTATGTAGATTAATTCTAAGCTATAATATCATAATGGCCCTTGTACTTGGTATCGATATATCAAGTACTGTATGGTTGTAAGCCTGCACGTACCATTCCCTGAAAATTGGAAACATTCTGTGGCAAATTTACGTGTAATGATCTCGATGGGAAAGGTCCGAAAGGAATGCATACACGGTAGGTTTTTTTGTTCTAGCTAGCTATTAGGGTTCTTAACTTATAAAAGAACTATAAGTTAAGAAACCCACATTTCCACCATTAGACCATAGAAAACTAATTATAATTCTATTTAGAAGAAGTCAACATATATATAGTATATATTTAGGTTTTACTCCACATGATCCATAACAACAATCATTATTAGAATTAACTCGATGACATACATAAAGAGTAATGATTTTGGCATTCTCTTTGACACTCCAGATGAGCACTTTAAGATTTTCATACATTCGGAGTAAAGAGTGGTAGAAGCTAAACTACGAATGTCAAAATTGTTGCTAACCCTAAATTAGAAACATTGTCAAATAATTGGCTACATTGTCAATCAAACATTGATAACATATAATAAAATTTCGAAAAGTGATCATTTTAGCAATTAAAATTTGTATGTTCATCATTGCAGCCAATTCAAAATTATTAAACAGACGTAGGTTTTCATATTTAATATCACCCTCAAAGGAAATCTTATAAATTGATAAAGAGTTGGTGATATTTTCTAGACATTTCTCCAACATAATTCAATTGAAATTGATAAAAAGTTGGGATATTTTCTTGAAAAGAAGTTGACAACGATGAAACGACCAAGAGTAATTCCCATGTTTTTTAGAGAAGACAAATGAATGATTAAGCTAAACATGTGGTTTCCAACAAAAAAAAAAGCTAAACATGTGGGCATTGCAGTTTGCAACTATTAAAAGTACGTATGACTGAATTATACTTCTGGTTTATCGCTCAGTTCTTTGGTTGTAAGCAGTATATTTATGTGTACTCCATACTAATTTTTCTTACCCGAGCACGTCATTATTGACTAATATTCGTTGTTGTTTGTTGATTATTTTCTTAGTTTCTAACTTTCTACGTGCTGCATGTGTCATGATATTGGCAGACAGTTTCCTCCAATGCAAAAAGTTGAAAACTACTAGAAGTCTTGACCTAGTTAATTATGCCAACTTTGCCAGTTTTCACAACTTTTGGTAGGTGGTCTTCAGTTTTCACTACCATAGACAAACTTTAGTTAATTTTCAAACAAGTCTTCATTGGTCTTGAATTTAAATAGTTCTCCTAGCTGACTAAGCTCCTTTTCAAGTGGAATTTGGTCCAGTTCTAATTAAGGCTTGTTTCAAAGTGATTACATAAAGACTAGCACATCCTATATGCTTCTTCATAAAATCACTTCAATCAAAAATCTTCAAATAATTTTGTGGAAAAAATACATATCATGTGGTTTTTCCATGAATGATTTTAACTCTCTTAAAATCAAATCCCAAATGGTCCAAAATTAAGCCAAAAGCGTCATAGGTTTAGGTTCGGTTTTCCCCTTGTTACAATAGAAGGTGAATCAAATTATTGACCCAACCTAGTTATAACAACTTGTTTTTCCACCCACTATTATCGTTTGAGATAATTAATCTGAATGACTTGATAAATTACATTATTTACTATGGAACTGATAACATATAGTTATTATTTATTATATCAATCGATAACTAGTTTTACAATCTGACGTGTTATGTTAATATTCGTAGTTCAAGAGAAAATCAGAAAATAACCTACATGCATTATTTATGTTATGCTTTGAATATTATTGACAAAGTATAATCGATTGAGAGGATTTGTCTTTCGATTCAAAAGTTTGTCAACTTCGGTTTAATATGGTATTAATCAAACTTTTGCAATAGATTTCAACTGCCAACCATGCTAAGATACCAACTAACAACTGTGCCAAGATATAAACTAATTCTAACATACGAATCCATCATGCACATAAATTAAAAATAAAAAATAAAAAATTTGTCCTACTCTCTTATTGAGGCTGGCATTCTTTATTTTATTTGAGAGAAAACCCTAACTCAATCCCTGACCATGAAAATCCTAAAATGTTATCATTACACGTCCGAGCTGACTCATATATGTCCACGTTGATATCCTCAATGTGCTTTTTGCTACTTGTAAACATCCCCATTGGCATTGGTCCACATCTTTCCCCTTATTACTTTATTATTTTGGACGATTTGTGTACGTGTACTTGCATTTCCTTGGATTTTGGAATTCAAAAACCACTCATTTCTTTTAAATTAATGGGATACAAAAGTAATAAAACATTTTGTTTCAAAAAAAAAGAAGTAATAAAACATTTTAATTAATACTAGGGAGTAGGGAAACTACCACAAGATGGTCTAATAGTTGAGACGAATTTCAAGTTCGTAATTTACATGACACGTCTTGGATCGATTCCTAGAGCTGTGTGAATTATACTATGGTGGACAGTAGAAGACTAAAATGTCTATGTGAGTCTTCTCAACTCCTGAAAAAAGTGGACTGTTGTAGCAAAGCTACCAGTTGGTCTCCTTTCTTAAAAAAAAATACTAAGGGGGTAGGAATGATGGCTTTTTTCGTTAAATAGTACTAGCATTTCATATTTGTGCATGAATAAAGACATCTTTAGTACAAAAATAGTTTAGACGTGTTATACATGCATTGGTTTTATATGTCCATAATTTCCCATATTCAAGGAGCGATAAAATTAATTTTCATGTTTTCATGAGATTGAAAAATTGTTAGAGAAAAGATAACAAATATAAATTATACTACAAAAGGTCTCCACACAATAAATGCACATTTACATTATAAGACACAACTCTTGATAATTCTAAGAGATACACAATTGCGAAATTAATTTGGGGTCTACTTCTACATTGCTTTGGCAATTAGCATATCTTATTGCACTGGCTTTCGTTTTTTTTATTGAACACTTAATTGTAACAAAAAACTGAAAATATGAAATGATAATTACAATTTAAGAATGCGTTTTATGCATTTTTATTGTCAATCCACTTCAAGTACGGGTGACTGCTTTCGTTGGGATCTAGAAGGGCCTTGAACTCTTTACCACGAAAGGTATACAGTCTCATGCAACTTGTCATCATAGCGCCAAGGGTGTAAACAGCAACTTTGTTTTTTCCAATTGGAGTTGCAAGGAGTCATAGCACAAATGGAATTGCAAGGAGTCATAGCGCCAAGGGTCTAAACAAACTACTACCGGTAAACCTATGACCTAGTCTCCCTCCATGAACAAAGCACTAAACATAAAAAGCTAATTATCCTTCCTTCCAAAAGACCATAGATAGAGTTGATAAGAACTTCATCTTCGAATCCAAGAAGTTCCTTTACCCGATTAGCAATCCAAGGGAGCATACCTATAACACATCATTCATGCACAATTTAACCACAACAATTGGTCACACTTGATTTTGTCAACTCTTAAGCAATACCCAATTCTAAAAAAAATAGCAAAATTTATTTGCGAATTGAAATTTCGATTAAATTCGAACAAAAAAATTAGAGGAAAGAGACGAACCAAATGTTCCAATTCAGGTGCAATTTCTGAGATTTCAACAGCATCGCCTGCTTATAGAATTAGAGTTTCTGAATTAGAAGATTTGGGTTAGGTTATTCAGTCTTTGATACAACTTAACTTGAAAAACCTGCTAGATATTTTTTAGTTTGTGATGAAAGCTCAAGGATTTTACAACTTATCCTGAAAAACCTGCTAGATATTTTTAAGTTTTGTGATGAAAGCTCAAGGATTTCGGTGGCTGAAGAAGCGAGGAGCGTGTGGTTTGAGCTCTACACCATGTGTGTGTGGGCAGTGGGAGAACTTAATCTCAAGGTCGGTAGTAGAGATTAGCACCCTAGTGACTCTCTCCATCATTCAGAATTTGGCACCCTTAGCCTGGAAATAAGAGTCAAACAACAAACTACATATGAAATGGAAGTGAAAGTGAAATGTAAGTAAGATGATCCAAAACTGATAAATCTCAAAGGTAAGAGATCATGTATTTAAATCAATAACCAAAAAGAACCTACCTATAATTTTTTGCAATTTCCCTCATGTACGTATCCATCTCTGATCTTCTAGTCATTTCAATCTAAATCTGTCCTCCACATTCTGTCTTATTATAAATCCATACAATGAGAAGCTCAATGATGCATAGGATAACCAAGGAATTTAGAACTCCAGTAATCATACAAATGAAGTATATTCAACAGGTATCATTCTATTATCATGGGATTGACTCTGTAGTAGAAAGTATGACTGATTAGCACGCAATTAGACAAAGTGTTATGCCTCACTGACATTTTTTCTTTATTCTATGAATAAAGGAATTGATAGCAAGAGACCATCCATGGTGAATCACTATAGGAACTCAAAGCAGTCATATTTTGAGCTTGAGATCAGGCCCCAAGTTGTGTAAATCCTAATAGGGGTAATTTTGCCTTGCATTTCCGTCCACTATAATTACCCATGAACGAAAAATGAACATTAGAATAAATTAATTAAAAACAAAATCATGGAGCTAAGGAAAAATGAAAAGTGATGAAACTATGTTACCTAAAACAGGAAAAGGATGACTCAATCGTTTCTCTTCCCTCTCCTTCTGCTATAGCACCGTTACTTTTCTTACTTTAATGATAACAAAGCAGCAACTCAACTAATTAGCAGAATATGATAATAATCCGCATTTGGGCACTTTGCTTTAAGCCATACAGTACCAAAAATTAAGCTAAAAGTACAAAACAATGAACCACCAAGTAAATCAGAAAGCAAAAAACCCACATCCCAAAGAACCAAAAAGCTAAAATTATAGAAAGAAGGGGTAAGTATATGTACTTGTCATTGTTGCAATCCATTTTTGGAGCAGCAGCAGTAGCAGTAGCAGTAGCAACAACAGCAACTCAACCGTCCTTGCCTACGATGCCAGACCCTCTTTGCCTTCTCTTTTTACACACGGACTCTCTGTCTTGGGTCAAGAATCAAATCAAAAAACTCATCTGCCAAATTAAAGAAGGAGAGAGCAAGGAATTGACTCTTTGGATAATCGAGAACATATAAACGGAGAAACTTTGAAAAATAGAGAGATAAGAAAACTTTTGAAAAATAGAGAGATAAATAAAAAAAACAAACATGAGAATCAAATGGCTTACCAACTGGGTTGAGAATCAAACTGAAAAACCCACCTGCCAAATTAAAGAAAGAGAGAGCAAGGAATTGACTCTTTGAATAATTGAACAATTCCTACGTCTAACCCAACAAAGACAGCAACAAATAAAGTGAGTCGAAAACCTTGTGTATATATAAGAAAAACTTGCTTAAACACAAAGAAATTGATTTGAACAATGTCAGATTTAGGGCGGACTTGAAACTCCTCGAAACTGATGAAGCCTGCACGCTTCTCCTGCCGCCGTCAATGAATAAGATCATCATACATCTTAGTTGTGATCCTTCTTCTCTCCAACGATATCAGAGGTTTTTAATTTCTTCTGCAGTTATATGAGTGCGTATGCAGCAGTTATATGGGTTGCAATAATCAACTGAACTAGAACCGCAAAGTTTGCAACGTGGGGTTCTTCACGTTCATGTTCGTGTTTCCATTTTTTTCTTTTTAATTTATATTTTATTTACTGTGTTTTCTACTTTTGTTTTTTTTTTATTTGGACATTTCTATCCTTTATTTATATTCTTAACAGTAAATCACGTGAGTTAAATTTTTTTGTTTGAGGGACTTTATAGTCCAATTATTTTTGATGAAGCCTTATACACCAAACTTGACTTCTGGCTTTCTAATATTAGAGATGAGGGTGGATCATACAGCTCTCAATTTGGTGTTATATAATGGATTTCCAATTGAAAGAAAGAAGAGCTACGTAGCATTTTATGTTTTTGTCGACAAAACACTCGAACTCGATCGAAAGCTTTTATATTTGTTGATTAGTTGCCTAGCTATCGAGTCATTTTTTAATGCCTACTTGCCAAGGACTGCAAGAAATGTCATGTATAAAAAAAATGAAACCATTTTGGTAGACTCTGCTATTTGATCAACTTACCATTATAATTGTAAACCCAAGAAAAATTCCAAAGTCAGTTGTTGAGACGAGGTGGGTTTTCAACAAAAAAAATTAAAGAAAGAAAACAAATCCATCATCCAGAAAACAAAGTCAGAAACCAAATCCAAAAGGAAAAATTCCAAAACCAGAAACGGTTTTGCTGTGCGAACCAACCACAAGTCCACAGCTAACAAAAAATCCCAATAAAAAAGTAAAAAACCGACAAGATGATGGTTTCTCTCTCTCCCTCTCCTCAAATTTTCTCACACATCAGACACCGCAATTCTCTCTCCCTCCTTTTCTACCGGTAAACAAACAGCCAAAGTATTCTACGCGTCCCCTCCCCTGTACAAATCATCACCAAGTTTCATACTTTTTGCCACCAATAAATCCCCCATGTCCACTCCCACCATCCCCACTTCTCTCTCCTCAATTCTCCAAGCTTTCTCTGTCTCTCTCTCTAGAATTGCTGTGTTCTGTTTGACTATGGGTGCGAGTTTCTCCTCTGTCTCCAAATCGGAAAACCCAGTTGCAGTCCTATCTTTGCCAGCGAAACCCGGTCTCGGCGATCTCCCGGAGAGCTGCGCGGCGCTGATTCTGGGGTATTTGGACCCGCCGGAGATTTGCAAATTGGCGAATCTGAATCGGGCGTTTCGCGGCGCTTCTTGGGCTGATTTCATTTGGGAATCGAAATTCCCGTCGAATTATCAAACCATTGTGGGTAAAGTGTTCGGCGATGGATTGGAAAATCTGGGTAAGAGAGATGTTTTTACGAGGCTTTGTCAGCCTAATTCTTTCGATGATGGTACCAAGGTGGGTCATCTTTCGTTTCGTTTTCATGGTTTTGTTTCTTATTTTCTGTTTGCCGAGAAAGCGTGGGAAAATTGGGAAAGTTAGAGCCTTTGAGTTGAATTGTTTCATTGTGGTGTGGGTTTTGATTAGTTTCTATGTTTTCTCATAAATTCAAATTTCGTTTTCGGTTTTTGTTTAGCAGAAATCGTATTGAAAGATGAAAATTTATTATTGAAAGTTTAGATATTTTCATGTTCCGGGACTAGAAATTCAACTAATTGACTTTCCGTAAGAATTATTATTTTTCAACTTTTAAATTTATTAATTTGTTTCTTGGTTTATCCTTTTGTTTTTGGATTTGGTGCGGTGTTTGATAGATTTTGTGTTGTGGGTGCAGACAGTTTGGCTGGATAAAAGGACAGGATCGGTTTGCCTGTCAATTTCGTCGAAGGGATTAGCAATTACCGGCATTGCTGATCGAAGATATTGGAGTCATATTCCAACTGAAGAATCTAGGTATGAACAATGACATTTTTTAGTAATTGGATTTTGGAGAAATGTGAAAATTTGTATGTTACGGATTGATGGTACTTTATGGCTTTTCTGAATAATATTGCGATTTTAATGCTTGATTCTGGGGCATGGAAGTTTGAGGCTGTGATTGTATGTGGTTTCTTAATGACCTTTGAAGTTTTTCAGGTCAAGCATGCCAAAAATAAAATAGAATTTGTGGCAATCTCGTTTTTTCGAGGTGATCACCCTTTTCAATATGATCGCAATCTTTCTAATGATCAATGTTAACTGTTTGGGTAAACATAATCTGTTATCGCATTATCTGCATATACAAGTATTTCCTTTTTGCTCTTGAAAGGACAGGAGGGAGGAGCCTATAAATATGTAAGTTTATTTGGTTACTGAAAATAATGAGAATGGGCTAATATCTTATTTGAGGACGATGTGCCCGGTCCCTTTAGACTACAAAGATTTTGTAGTACATAGTTTCTTCGTGAAGTTGATGTTATTTAAGCTTGTCAGAAGTTGAAGCATCTGATATTGAAATGGCTCGTTTTCAGCTTATTTGAAGCTAGTGAAACTCTTCGAAAAATTAAAAGTTCCCAGTATTGAGAAAAATTTGAGATTATTCCTGGATTTGAGCGTATTTGAATTGCTATCAAGCCATTTTATGAATTTGTTTCTACTGTTGCATTATGACTGCCTTCCTACAAGTTGATTCCGTCCTACAAAATGTTTCTAAACGTGATTACAAAATGAATCCCAAAGCATATAGAATACGAGGTTGGTGTGTATTTTTATGGTTATTCTTATGCTGGTTCTCATTTGGGCTCATGACTAATACAATGCATCTTAATGTGTTCATGTGAAATAAACCGAGGGGTTGTGGATTGCTTACTTCTGTTGTGGCTCTGATGCCCCCAAGTCCCCTGGTTCTTGAGTCTTTGGAACTGCATATCCTCCCGGTCTGGTTTTCAGATTGAGGTTGCCTCACTGGAATAAGATGCTTTGCCTGTTTACCTTTGAACTACAATTATTTGTGGAATTAATACGTAATTTTTCTTTGCTTCAACACAGATTTTGCTCAGTTGCATATCTTCAGCAAATATGGTGGTTTGAAGTTGATGGGGAGATTGAGTTCCCGTTTCCTGTCGGGACATACAGCCTATTCTTCAGGTTGCAGCTGGGACGGTCTTCTCAGAAGAGGTTTGGTCGCCGAGTTTGCAATATTGAGCATGTCCACGGTTGGGACATAAAACCTGTGAGGTTCCAGCTTTGGACTTCAGAAGGTCACTATGCCTCGTCTCAATGCTTTTTAACCGAACCTGGAAAATGGAATTACTACCATGTTGGGGACTTTGTTGTGGAGAACCCGAATGCATCAACGAAGATTAAACTCTGTATGACCCAGATTGATTGCACCCACACCAAAGGCGGTCTCTGTTTAGACTCTGTACTTATATACCCTAGCGAATTTAGAGAAAGGCTAAAGCATTTTTAGTTTGCGCGTAAGCTTTTTATCAGGTAGGAAGCGCTGTATTATAGAGGTAGGTCAGGTCGGGTCGTGTTCAGAAGAAAGCGAAATTAGACAGTGAATGTGTCCTGTGTCCTGTGTCCTGTGTATTTAAGCAAAGAAATCTGTAAATTCATCTCTCTTGGTTTGATTAGTTTAATTAGTGACAGTGGATTAAGATTTTGTAAGTCTGTCTGTCTTCCAAGTTAAGGGCTTCTGTTCAGCTTCATATGGGATTTTGTAGTCAAAATATTGGCTTAATTAGATTAATAGTCTCCGTGGTGATAGGGTAGTAGGAAGATAGCCCCTGTGGTAAGAAAACTAAGATTTAAGCCCTTGTGGTAAAGTCTATTAGGATATGTCCAAAATGAAAATTCTTTTAACTTTCTGTTAATTATTAGCACGTGAGCCAGCCCGACGTGTTAACAATTAACGGAGAGGTCTGTTTTAGCCTAATATGTGTATGGAGAGTTCTGTTTTAGCCTAATATGTGCGGCTCACATGATAATATTGAATAGAAAATTGATGGAATTTTCAATTTTGAACCTAAATCCTAACAGATTTTATCACAAGAGCTTAAATCCTAGTTTTTTCACCACGGGGGTTAATTTCTAACTATCCTATCACCACGAGACTATTAATCCCATTAGGCCCAAAATATTTACACCGGAATACACATGTAGGTTTCCTTAATGCATGCGTGTATGTTTCTGCGCAACGTATACACTTGCAATTGTTTGTTCCTCTATTCATCAACATCTTCTTGTGCAACGGTTATCAAGAGGAGTATGATTCTCTTCCATTATACTCCCATTCTCTTATCTCCCCTCCTCTCACATATTATTTTTTTATCTTATTGTTTCTATAAAAAGATTAATATAAGATGTTGACATGGTTGAACAATAACCGTTCAAGTAGAAGGGGAGAAAAAGGGAGAGAGATTAAGAAGGGAGAGAATCCTCCTTATCGAGAAACACGCTCTGAGTTCTAGCTGAGGACTGCGACCAGGCTGTTTATCTTGAGCTTGTCAAGGTTCTATGTGCTGACCACAATGTTAACCTAATGTCAATTCCTAGCTAGTGCTAACCGTAACATTAGTAAAGATCCATATCAAATCCTCTCAATCTGTTGATGTTCGATTGAGGAGATTTGTTTGTTGCTAGATTCACATTTTGCATCTCATCTTAGTCTTATCCATATCACTGGTGCCACAAGTGAAGAGCTCGAGTTTAAGTTGCCACCATTGTGAAGATTAATCTTAGATTCTCTTGAAAAATTCCAAATTGCACAGAAGTACAAGTTGCTCCTTTAGTATAACTTGGAATTTGAGTGTTTGTGCGTGTGATTCTCTATATGAAGTTGTTTTCTACCAGTGGATGGAGACCCCTAGACTTTTCTCGATTTTTTACCAGTGAAGAATTTTCCAGGTACAATCTTTGTGTGTGACTAACACCTCTTTGAACCTTAACTGTTGTTGGAAATATTTAATTAATTGATTTTTTAAATCTTGGATGTGTATCATAATGTAGAGTTCATTTGTCTCTGACAATTGGCGTATGTATGGTTTGTTCATGCTTGACTATGATATTGTGACTAGTCAAGTTCATGTCTGTTATTTAAATGTTTGTATAGTTTTTCTTGTGTATTTGTGTTATTTTGGGGTGCTCTTGGGTAGAAATGGTTACTATGTTGTCCATTATTACATATTATTGTAGACGATTCCGTCGGGTACTACTTACAATTGGCATCGGAGCGTTAGCTCTTAATGTACATATTATCATTGGAAACTTGTTGGTATTAGGTGAATCTTACCATGAAACGTGATAGAGTTGTTGGTTCCTGTAATGCACCTTCATACTTTGATATAACAATCTATGCTTCTTGGTCTCAAAAGTTTGAAATCTTCTTGGATGCCCATGATGAGCTAGCTACACAGTTTCTGATTAGAGACTGGAAAACTCCTATGAAGACAGTGAAGCTACTGCAAGTTGGAATTGTCCTAGTAGTGATCTAAAAACATCAAATAAGTTTTGATTATGTTCCAAAATTTTTAAAATTACTTCGATTCCATAATTTTCGAATATGCTAAAATTTATGTTCCAATAAATTTAATTTTAAAATTTTGAAATGCAAATTAGAAACGTTATTTCCGAACGATCGTTCCAAAAAAAAAAACCCTAATTTTGATACTATAAATATAACACCATTCATTATATCCTTTAATCAAAGAATATACTATATAAATAACATTGTAATCGTTGTTTAGTGCAACATGCAAGGAAGTACATTCTACCATTTAGGATATGTAGCATAAAGTAATGTGTAATAGATGTTTACCAACACATTAGCATGTTTTGTAATTATTTTTGTTTCTTTTTTAGCAAGAAACAACATGTCACTAATAAATTAAACATGAAGTACAACTTGGACATCTTCATAAGACGGGTCTCCGGAAAAACCTTGTTCGCGTAAAATTACAAAGGAGAAAACTAGTAAAGAAAAAGACATCCAAATTCCTAAATACATAAAAAAACATATCCTAAACAAAGTCCGGAAGACATTCTAACCAAAACATTTATGTATTCAAATTATTTAGTAATTTAGTTACGTCAATTAATTTCTAGGTGTCCAAAAAATAAGAATGAGCATCTAAACTTGCCTAGATGCCGATTTACTTTGCCTAGAAATAAGTATAAGTAAAAATCATCGAGTAATTTGACAAAAGGAAAAAAAATCATCTAGTAATGAATGTTACACTAACCACATATTTGTACCATTATCTTTCTAATATATGTAGAACCCACAAACACATGTGAAATCCATGTGGTAAGAGTATCATCTTTGAAATAATAACACCTACATTAATGTAATGAATTTCATTCAATCCACGTCAACATAAGTAAAACTCTCCCTTTCCTCTGCGATATTTTTCGCTTTTGTTTAATAGTTTTATCATGTGTAGTCACTTAGTACTACAGTATAGTGATATTCCTCTCACTTGTATATGAGAGGTCTTAGGTTTGATTATCGCCAAAGGCGAATTTGAACTACATTATTGCTATCCCATTATGAAGCTAAGCCCATCCCTTTTCCTCTTAGGCCATCTCTAACTGAAAGAGCTATGTTTAGCCCCCATCCATATTATAGCCTTGCAAGAAATTATTTTTTAATGAACACTGCCATGCCATATTTATATACCATCTCCAACCGAATGGGCTATTTTTTAGTTCCCTCAAAAATTTATTAATTTTAAGTTTGTTCTTTAACTTTATTGATTAATTGAAGTAAACTACCATATTTATAAATGAGTAACTCTATATATTTTTTATCTTTATGTCTTAATAATTTTTTGGAATGCTATTTTTGTTTTGCTTAAAAAAAATTCGGATAGGAGTTTAAAGAATGTGAAGAATAGAAATAAAATGAGGTAAAATAGTATGGAATGATGAAAATGATATGAGAAATGGTGTAGAAATGACTTATATACTTATAGGACAAAAAAATAGAATTTTTAATTTTTTTTAATTCTATCTTAGGAAAAAGAAAAGAAAAAATCAAATCTAACGGGCTAGCTGACGTCAACCAGCATGTGAGTTGCTGACAGCTGGCCTAACGCTTCGGGCTGGCTGGTTGACTTCAATTGTCCAGCCCGATGGTCATGGGTTGAAATTTGGCCTAGTGGGTCCTCTTTTTCCTTTGGCCTAGACCTTCGTTGGAGATGGTTTTTTTCTTCATTTCGGGCTATAAAATAGCCTAGAACCCTATGGCTTGATCCATTGGAGATGGCCTTATTGTAGATAATATTGTTTGTTAAAAAAAAAAAATTATCATTTGTATTTGCTCTCGCTCTCTCTTCATCTTTCTCCCGTCTTGTCTTGCTATTTTTCCACTTAATTTTTCTCATTCTTCTGTTTTTTCCAAAATGGAAAGAATTGGGGGAAGAGGGGCCCATGGTTAATGAATGGGAAGATAGAAAAGTTGGAAGAAGAAGGGCTTTTTTGGTTAGTCGCATAGAATTGGCTAAGCATTTTATTTGAACAAATATAGAACTAGAATGAATGGTTTTATGTCTATTACCAGTTCTTCCTCCCTAGTTGAGACTGGTCATTCAGATAGATGGGGGTAAACTAATGAGCTCAGATAGGACAATTTTGTCGGTACGAAACTGTTTGGACTCAAATTAATAGTTTTGGGCCGAGATAAATTATGTGCTCGGCCCAAAGGAGAAGTCCCGTGGAAGAGTTAGTTTCAGAGTTGGCTGAGTCCTGATACAATAAGGAGTTTTTAGATGTCGATAATGCCTCGAGAATCAAGGAGCATTTATTGAGAATTGGGGATTGAATCTGAAAGATAATGAGGCCGAGTTCAGAGTCCTAAATATGTTAGGATAGACCGAGGCTCATTCAGAATGGATTAAGGAGAGTTCAAGGAAATATAATTCGAGTGGGATTCTACTTCGGTCATGGGGAAATTATTACTATAAATAAAGAAAGGAGTGCATCATTCAAAGCCCCTTCAACTCAACACACAAATCTGCCTTGCGCAAACTCGCACTCTATGCAAAACCTCTCAAACCTCTTGAGAATTTTATTTTATTGTTTTTATAGCCAACACATCTTCAGTTTGGATAAACAACACTGTGAAGGCAACCGGCGACATCTTCCGTTTGTATATATAGCACTGGAGCTGTAGAATTAGGCAGCTGAGGAACACCCTTTGTTTGGATAAACAACACTACTTAGAGACCGACTGGTTATCTATCCAAGCCTTGGTCAACAAGGAATCTTTGAGTTCTTGTTGAAAGAGGTCGTCCCATTAGCCTTTCGGCGAGTTGGGGTGTTATCATATTACATCATTCGGCACATTGAAAGCCGAATATTTGTTGAACTTCGTAGTAACTAGCAGCCTCATCTTTAGGATCTAGAACCCAAAGGCCGAGACGTATTCCTTTCTCAGGCGCAATCGCAAGATTAGAAGTCATCAGCACGCCCAACGGCGCAACAACATACATTTACTCCCCGACCGAGCTCGGCCGACGAGTTGGCACGCCTCACATTCAACCAAATGACGTAGTTAGCTTATTAACTATTCAACTTGCACGTCACGTAAATTAAGTAGTCTTTAAGGTCAACAGAAACTTAATTCTCTAGAAATCCATTCAACAAGAATATGCCAGACATTGATAAATGCTTTCGATGACTTCAACAAGATTTGTTCCCTTTAAATTTTCCTGCTGATTTCAGATAAACAAACGAGAGGCATTTTAACTTGAACATACTGCCAAAAAACCTGTAAGAGAAGTGAAAAACAGATTGGGATTTTTCCATCTGAAACCTTTTTGATTTGTCAAATGAGAAAAAAGTGCACCGATTTATTAAATGCGCATAAAATGCACGTAATTATGTTGGGATTCAAAACCTATTCCATTAATTTAAGGCTTATGCGTGTAACGCGTATAAATGCACCGATATTATGTAGAGACTCGAAATCCATTCAGCAAGAAATATGCCAGCCGTGGATAAATGCTTTCGATGACTTTGAAGAAATTATGGAATAGGAAGAGACACCGTACAAGGACACTGTCGTCATTCCAGCTCCAACGGACAACCAACCAGCGTTCTCCCTCGCAGCTTTCATCACCAAATCCAAATCGTCCACGCAAACAGTAAAAAGTCCGCCGAGGGGCATATCGGTCATTTCATTCAGCAAGTCCAAACTCAAAAATCGATTTTGTTCTCCTTCTAATTTTCCGTAAATAAAAATCAGGACAGGTTTCTGAATTCGGTTTGCAGATTCATACTACAAGCCATGGGCCTGGAGATGGAATCCATGGCCGCCGCGATCGGCGTCTCGGTCCCGGTGCTCCGCTTCCTCCTCTGCTTCGTCGCCACCATCCCCGTCAGTTTCATCTGGCGACTGGTCCCCAGTCCACCCGCCAAGCACCTCTACGCCGCCGCTTCCGGCGCTCTCCTCTCTTACCTCTCCTTCGGATTCTCCTCCAACCTCCATTTCTTAGTCCCAATGCTCCTCGGCTATGCTTCCATGGTCTTCGCCCGAAACCATTGCGGAGTCATTACCTGCGTACTGGGCTTCGGCTACCTCATCGGCTGGTACGTTTCCAAAACACGAAGACTAATATTTGATTCCGATTCGTAATTTTGAAGAATTTGATTCCTTATTTGTGAATTTGGTAATCGAGTTTTGTGAGGATAATTTGGTGGATAGTATTATTTTGTGTCGCTGATTTTGTAATTCATTCGGGTTTTTATTGATTTTTCAAAGATTGTTATTGGATAGTTCATGTTGGTTGATTGGTATGGTTATGTTATGATTTGTAGTGTTATTAATTTTTTTTTTTTAATTATGGATGATTGAATTTGACAATGCATGTGTAACTGTCATGAATTCCAATTAATT
Source organism: Heteromeles arbutifolia (assembly GCA_024362995.1). NCBI lineage: Eukaryota > Viridiplantae > Streptophyta > Magnoliopsida > Rosales > Rosaceae > Heteromeles > Heteromeles arbutifolia. The sequence continues at coordinate 7,358,415 of JANCRC010000019.1, forward strand.
CGCGTTATTTTTGGTTGTAAGCTGTTTTTTTTTTTTAATTAAAAAATTGTATTATTATTAGGGGGAGAGTTTGAAACTATTACATGGGAAAGTTTCTAACTCGGGACGCATGTGTAAAACCTGTTAATTTCATGAAAATTCTGATTCTTTATACGCAATCAGTGAAGAGCGTTACATTCTAAGTTTTACAGATTTGATTTGTCCCAAAATTATGTTTTTGAACTTTCAAAATGCATTTTTAATGTTTCAACTTTCAATCACTTATGATGTTAGCAAGAAACTATGATGACACCATTAACAGTATGTGAATGGTATAGGGATCTTTGTGCTCTTCGTTGATGCTAACATTGTTTCGATAATCCTAAACAGTATTGAAGCGATAACACTATCTATATGCGATAATTTTAATATTTATGTATCTGGGGATTTATTAAAGGTCTTATTTGATAATTCTTGATCATGTGTAAACATGTCTCTATGTGTAGCCATGTATTTTACATGAGTGGGGACGCATGGAAGGAAGGAGGAATTGATGCAACTGGTAAGCACAATATCAGCCTTTCTAGCCAGCTTGCATTTCCTCCTTAATTTTCTGCTCTTTACCAGGTTGCAACGAGTGTTGTTCTCCGTAAGAAAATGGCGAGTTCTGTTTTTGGTCATTGATGACTTCCATTTCTTTTTTATTTTTCACTAGAATTCATGGACTCTTCTAATGAATTCTCAACACGACTAAAAATGTATATAGTTGACATTTTGAATAGCCATATCTGTCTAAGCACTTTTACTTTTTATGCGCGTTAGCTAAGTTTGAACTTCCTTCTCATACTTAGGGGCCTTAATGGTGTTAACACTGAAAGTCATCTCGTGTGCAATCAATTACAATGATGGGATTTTGAAAGAGGAAGGTCTGCGTGAGTCTCAGAAGAAAAACCGGTTGATTAAGTTACCCTCCTTGATCGAGTACTTTGGCTACTGCCTCTGCTGTGGTAGTCACTTTGCTGGTCCAGTTTATGAAATAAAGGATTATCTTGACTGGACCGAAGGAAAAGGGGTATGCTTTTTATGTACCAAGTGTCTAACCTTCTTCTCAGTTCTGTTTACTTGAATTGATCTTTTCTCATACGTTGGCTTTTACTAATTATCATTTTCAGATATGGAGCCACTCAGAGAAAGGACCGTCTCCATCACCCTATGGAGCAACAATTCGAGCTCTTCTCCAAGCTGCATTCTGTATGGCCTTGTATTTATATTTGGTACCCAAATTTCCTTTGTCAAGATTTACTGAGCCCATATACCAAGAATGGGGGTTTTGGAAACGACTGAGCTACCAGTATATGTCTGGATTCACAGCAAGGTGGAAATATTATTTCATTTGGTCAATATCAGAGGCTTCTATCATTCTTTCTGGTCTCGGTTTCAGTGGCTGGACAGAGTCCTCACCACCAAAACCTCGATGGGATCGTGCAAAAAATGTTGATATTATAGGCGTTGAGTTTGCAAAGAGTTCAGTTCAGTTACCACTTGTTTGGAACATACAAGTCAGCACCTGGCTTCGCCATTGTGAGCATCTCTTTTGCTTCCTAAGTTTTCTTTTTTGTCAGTAACATACAATCCCAACATTTTCCCAGGAAACTATTTTTGCATATCCAAACTATGAATCCTAGTTAGGACTGAGTTGGATTCTGTTTTAAGCTTTCCATATGCAAAGAACTATATGAATAATTGATCATCTAGTTTGGTATCTGGTCAATAGTTTCTTCAGTTTTCTTCCTGTTGCATTTCATTGCTGTGATATTTCCTACTTTTAGCTGTGATCAAGAAAGCGCATATTTTGTTTAATTGACTAATATATTATCCTTCTGTAGATGTTTATGATAGGCTTGTTAAACCTGGCAAGAAGCCTGGTTTCTTCCAGTTGCTGGCTACACAGACCGTCAGTGCTGTTTGGCATGTGAGTATAACTCATCCTGAATGTGTATTTTTGTCATTTGCTGATTTTGTGTCCATTTTAGATTTTGTTTCTTCAAACAATAGCTCTGCTGCAAATGCATTCATTCTACAGAGTGGATTTAGCTGTCCATTTTTATAACTTAAAAAATGAGAAAAATCAAAAATAAGGAAAAGCGGTCAACTACTACCAGATGATTAACCAGTTGACAGTTCTCTTCAAAACGTCAGTTAAACAGTTTCCTCGTGTAACTTATGTGTGGACTTTGTTACTTTGTAGTGTTCTGTTCCCTAATAAGGATGCTGGGACTGATGGTTTTAGGGCACCGAAAGGATGATTTACTCTTCCTCTAGTAGAGTATTGAGTACACTTTTTAATTCTTAGTTTTGCAATGTAATAAATTGTGTGGGCAATTCAATGTTTATATAACCTACATGGTTTAATGCATTTTACGCTAAAATCTTGTGTTTAAGTTTTGTGCCTTTAACAAATACTAGGTGAAAAATAGGTGGCTGGATAGAGTAGAATTTGGTAGGGTGGGGATGGGGTAACAACATGCCCTCCAGTTTTGTGTTTCATGTCACCACTTTTGGCTCTGAATAGATTTCCGTGACGTGTTATTTTAAACGTAATTATGCTTCTTGTGTTATTACATGTGTTTCTATAGTTTTCTAGAACACCTAGGAGTTATACCATTCTAATGATTGATGGCAATGTCTTCAACAAAAAAATATGGCAGTCTATATTGTACGTTAGTTGTGCCAATGTTTGGAGCCCATTTGTGTTCAAATTGCTAAGGTGAAATGATATTTATTTTGGGTGGGAGGGTAGTTCATTATGCAGACCTTATAGTTTCATGTACTTGCAGTGTTAACGTCATAATTTCTGATCATCCACCATGCAGTGTTGTCAAGCCAAGTTCCAAAAATTTGTGCTTGGACCCATTAAGTTTCTCTTACATTAACTAGTCGGCTTACTTTTGTTTCATAGCCTTATGCTCTCTTATCTCTGGAATATGTTTGATTTTTGGCACGGTTCAAACTTGAATTTTCTGTATCATATTGGTTATTTTCTGAACTGCAGGGCCTCTATCCTGGGTACATCATATTCTTTGTTCAGTCAGCGTTGATGATCGCTGGATCAAGAGGTATTGGTCTTTCCGCTTCTAATTCACTAATTATTTCTTTGTTTCATTAAATTGCTATCTGTGCTTTAATAAGCAAGCATATACTAATTATTCCTTTTTTAAGATAATTAATCTGTATCGTTTTCTACCTGTTCTGCAAGCAGTGATTTACCGATGGCAGCAAGCTGTACCTCCAACTATGGATGTTGTTAAGAAGATTTTGGTGTTCATCAACTTTGCTTACACTGTCTTGGTTCTGAACTACTCCTGTGTTGGTTTCATTGTTAGTCCTTGCTCTCGCTGTCTCTCGCACATACACATGCCATTTTAGACACACACATGTACATGAACACATGCGATTAAGACACACACATGCATATGAGCACGTCATCCAAACATACCATGACCACGACACGCATGTACATGAACACATACCACCCTCTGATGCTTTAAATTTTCTCATGCACGTCACATGGTACAGGTATTAAGCCTTCGCGAAACACTGGCTTCGTATGGAAGCGTGCATTTCATCGGAACCTTTCTTCCCGTAGCATTGATCCTACTGAGTTACGTAATAAAACCTCCAAGGCCTGCGAAATCAAAGCCTCGGAAGGGAGAGTGAGGTCGTCTGCTGCAATGAGATAAGAAGGCACTTCTTTTCTAAGTTTACGTCACCTTGTTTCACAATGGTCGTAACATCTGTTCTACCGAAAATGTTGATCTTGTTAACTTCCGAATAAATGTTTATTTGAGTAGAGCATCTGTTTCATCTTTTGTAGCGTCAACCTCAGTAAGCGAAATCACGCGAATAAAGAACCGGAAGGCAATTGTAGTAGCTTAGGTATAGCAATTCTTTAGCTGTCCAAACAGATGTTATTGGAAAACAAGGTTCTAAAAAACGCTAGGTACTAGTCGGGCGGTGAGTTAGGGTCTAGCGCTCAGGTGGCTAGGCAGACTAGGCGAATTTAAGTAAATTTATTATATATTGTATAAATAAATACCTATTTATACTTCAAAAACACATAATTGTTTACATAAATTATAAAATAAAATGACATAGATTATAAAGTATTAGAACATATTCAAAACATGGGAACAAGTATATAATGAGTGTTCATTCAAGTATTGAAAAAATAAAGTGTAAAATGAAAGTTACTAATTTTCTGTCTAAGTGAGAATTGCGGCCTAGCGGGTGCCTACACATTTTTAGGCGGGTTAGGCAGGTGCCTAGGCGGACTCCTAAGCGGGTCTAAGTGCACTTTCTTAACTTTTAAATGCTTAGGGACTAATCGGGACGGTGGCTAGCTACCTAGCACTTAGACGGAGTTTAGGCGACGCTAGACATAGATTTTTAGAACAATGTTGAAAATTAAGATTGTTGATGCTAATTTTACAATTGAACCGACACGAACATCTTTTAAGTTAAACTTGAGGGACAATTTTGGAGGAATTAGGTTTGATTCATAATTGCATGATGCACCAATGTCGGTTTTAGAGTCGAGCATTTCATCGTCAAAGCCTTAATTAAAGACCCAATGATCAAAGATTTAATCGTAAAAAATAGTATAATTTAAGTCCGGTTAAAGGCATTGACCAATAAAAAATGTTCGTATTTATTTTGATAAACTCGAATTGATGTGTTAACCTATGAGATTGGAGAGACGGCTTTGGTGTGCAAAATGAGAGAGGTTATCTTTCGATTACACTATCATCACGTGAACTATTAATTCAATTAAGTCTTACTTCAAACATGAAAAAGTGCGTCTCACCTTCTATAAAAGGTAGAGAAATGCTAAGAAAACTCTCAAATATGAGACTCTCCATTAACTCTTTATCGCCTCATGATCTTGACACAATGTTTTATAGTATTAACACGAAAATTAACGTTAAAATGTGAGATGACAGAGAATTTATGTAAAGCCCCGCTTTTAGAGTCACCTTAGCATTTTTCTAAAATAAAATAATTTTTAGCTTCATAAATAAATACCAATTATTTTCTTGTGACAAGACAGTAATGTCCCTCAGAACCAACCGGGATCTTCGTCGGATCCATTCCCTAGGGATCTTAGGGATCTCGCAATCGTGTTCGTTCATCGTATATCGTGCGGTTAATTTTCGTTAAGTACTATTTATAATTGAGTTTTAAATTTTAAATTTTAAATAATTTCTGATCGTACGATATACGATGAACGGACACGATTATGAAATCCTTAAGATCCCTAGGGAATGGATCCGGCGAGGATCCTGGTTACCTCAGAACAACCACATTTACGCAACCAGATGGGTGCCAACTGGCTGAGATTTTCTTTCTGCTCAGTTGGCCTTGACATGTTCCGCTTTTTAATTCTATGTCGGCTTTCCTTTTCAATTATGTACAAGGGGGAACAACTTTTATAGTACAAATTCATTATTATTGTGTCGTTTTGTATTAATAATGTAATAATATGATTTCGTTTAGTACTACGGTTTAGTAGTATTCATTTTTACTTGTAAGTGAGAGATTTTAGATTTTATTCTCGTTAAAAGTGAGTTTGAACCGCATTATTGCTAGTTCATTGTGAGGCTAAGCCTCACTCCCCTCCTCTTAGAGTAAATAATATCGTTTGTTAAAAAAAAAAAATGTAACGACATGATTTCTCTGCACATAGCGTTGTATTATCATTACGAAAACCAATGTAGTTGTCTACCCGTTGCTATGGGGACAGAAACATATATCTTATTGTATAATCTTTTCCTGCTTTAGTTTCTTTTGTTTTGGTGTTGGATTTTGAGTTTACATGAACACACACGAGAGTCTTGAACAAGAAGAAAAAAGAGAGTTAAAAATCTGAATTCTGCATGTAAAATGCTTATTGTTATTTGCCATTTTTGGTTTTATTTTACCTTAAAATCCAAATAGTTCACTCTATTTTTTGTCCCTCTCCTTACGTTCACGTAAACTGATGTGGATTTTTCCCTTTTCCCCCTCTTATCCATTTTTTGTATAAAAAAATTATTCCCTTCACTCACTCCACCTTCTTTCTCTGCTGGCCATTAGTTTTCTCTCCTTTTTCTTTCCCATTTTCCATTGTTTCTCTATTGCTTTGATTAGATCTCAATTTCCTCCTTAGTCTCTCACTCTTGACAAAGTTTTGGTAACGTTTCCGTCATCTGTCTCACTTAGTTTATAGTTTTGCTCGTCTAATCCCTTGTTTCCTTTTGCTATTGTCGTTAATAGAAAAAGGCTGTTAATATTACTTGTAACTGTTGTCTTTGTTTTGCACCATTTCTTCCCAATTCTTTCACCATTGGGTTTTCTTTGATTCCACGATAGGGATCGAAAGGTTCTTTCTTCTCTATTGGGTTACTTTGAATCCAAGCAAAGAACATCGCACGAAAACTCTCGGCTTCTCTTGAGGTTTCTTGTTCAAGTAGTTTTCTTTTTTCTTGGTCTTAGCCTCAGAAGATCAAGAAATAGATTATAGATGGAGCCAATGAAGTCAAAGAAGAACAAAATGCTTTCTCCGGAAAGCAAGCGCTCTGTTGACGATGGCAGGGGATGCCCCGACAGTGCAGACTTGGAAATCAGGCCGGGGGGAATGCTGGTGCAAAAGAGAACCGTTGAGACGAATCCCAGTTCTGTTTCAATCCCCACAATCAAACTTAGAGTCCATTATGGCTCTTCGTACCACGAAATTCTAATCAGCTCCCAAGCAAGCTTTGGTACCACTTCGAAATTTTGAATCCATAAACTTTTGTTTTGGAATTGTTTTGTTTAATTGAATTTGGTTTTGAATTTGTAGGGGAGTTGAAGAAAATGTTGGCAGAGCCAACGAAATTGCACCATCTGGATCAGAAGCTAATATACAAAAAGAAAGAGAGGGACTCCAAAGAGTATCTTGATGTGGCAAGAGTTAAACATGGATCAAGGATTGTGCTGGTGGAGGACATTTTGGGCCGAGAAAAAAGGTGCCTAGAGTTGCTCAGAAATTCAAATGCAGAGAAATCTTCGAAATCCTTAGCCGAAATCAACTTGGAAGTGGACCAGCTTGCAGGCCAGGTAATGAAATTGAATCATATTTGCGGGGAAAAGAACTCGAACTTGGGCGCAAGCGTGCAGTGACGAACAGGCCTAACTGCTATCTACTGAATTGTTTTTATTGATATCCTTTTTGTTGTAAATAGGTCACATCTTTGGAAACAACAGCTTCTACAGGTGGGAAAGTTTCCGGGACGGATGTGGAGAAATTGACTGAGCTTCTGATGACGAAGTTGATTAAACTGGATGGAATTGTTGCCGACGGAGATCAAAAATTGCAGAGAAGAGTGCAGGTATTATAAATTTCAACATCTTTAAAATGTATTCTACTTGCACATTATTTGTATTATTCTAATTGTGGTTTACAAACTTGAAGGTGACAAGAGTTCAGAAGTACATAGAAATTCTGGACATGTTAAAGCATCAGAACTCCAAATCTAGCAGCAATGGGGATAAAATCAAATTGCAGCAACAAGACAGTTCAACCGGCCACATGCCAAAGGACTTAAAACCGGCACAAAAACAACGCATGCATTGGAAACTAGAAAATTCGGTACGAAAAAATCCAGTGATGCAGCAGCAACAAGAGAAGAATTCTGAGTCAGTTGTAGTTACAACAAAATGGGAAACTTTTGATTAAAACCAAAAGGGCTAATTAGAAGTTGTTTGAGTAAGTTCTTCCTCAAATTAGAGTCCAAAACAATGAGAATTGGATTGTTAAACATGTATAATTAAATACATTGTTCCTGGTCTGATTTTCCATTTGTTACAATTAACTGGTATCTCATTTTTTTTTCTCTACTTTTGGGGTTGGCTGTTTGCAAATCTGTAAATAGCTTATGGTGGATAAGTAAAAGAAGGGAAAAGGAATAAAAGAAGAGATGGGTACAAAACACAAAATGGAAGCTGTTATGTGGTTGGTTCCATTCAAGTTGTATGATTGCTCTTTTTTGTACCAGCGATATTTTACTCTGCGAAGAGGGAGATTCATATTCAGATATCTAGGGAAGAGCACATCTAGTCTAACCAACGTAACTACACTCATATCTGCCATGTTTTTTTTTAATTTTTTATATTTGTTAATTGGCATTTTAGCCAAAATGATCCATAAGATTGACATAACTCCTCACTTCAGTCCCTGAAGATGAAAGTTGCTCAAGTGGTCTCTGAGTTTGTCCACTGTAAATCATTTTAGTCATTCCGTGAAAAATTTGTCAATATCTTTGTTAACTACACTTTGTCTGTCTAGGGACCAATGGATTGGACCATTCAGTTCATCTTCTATTTTTTCAATTATTTATAGCCTATTTATTTTTCACAACTGGTTATGAATCTATGATTAAACAAGTATATGGAATCAAAGTATGCAGAACCACAAAAGATCCCTTGTTTCCTGTATGGCTGCATTGCTGCTACTGGAAATTAAGGAATTGCAGAAAATCATAGTGGAATAGATACCCTTCTGATTAATCATACAAAAATAATAGAAAAGCAGGTTTGACTTCAGAAGATGTGATATGATATTGAGCATGCTGCCAACATGTTCTGATAAAGAAAAATAAAAGGTTAAACAATATTATCTGCAGATTCACTATGTTAATCAAATTCAGTAAAACATTTAGCAATGTCAAAGTATCAGAAGCTTGTAGGAGTACTTGATCATTGCAGTTATAAGTTTTCATTTGAATTACTAACATGTTGAAACGTGCAAGGCAAAGTGAGGTAAAACAATTTAGTTCCATGCGTTTTTCCTTTACTAACCAAACTCAATTGTATCATTATTGAGGAAAAATTGCATCATATTTAATACAAAAACAGTTGGTTTTTGACGGTCGCATCGATATTTTATAACTTTTACCTGGTTGGTTTTGTGGTATAACTAACAACAGATTATAGGTTAAAATTAGCACCAAATGCATCAACATTTCACGATTACACTTGGCATGCTGCCCATGGTCCATGGCTTTATAAATAGAGAAGAAGTGATAGTGAAAGCTGACAAGAAAAATTGGTTTTTGCTAGTCACATCGGTTCTTTATAACTTGTTGGTTTTGTGGTATAACTAAACGTAAATAAATTATAGATTAAAATTGACACCAAATACATCAACATTTCACAATTATACTTGGCATGTTGGCCAGGTGAGACCCAGTGATAGTGCTTGGGCATGAAATCCAGATATGGGCCGAGAGTAAATAAATCAAGATGGAAGGCTGTGACTCTCGGCCCAATAATGAATTTTCAGTCCATGCAACATTCTCAGCTCAGAAATAGAATGCCAACAATTCGACTGAGTCCTAGTGAAATTAGGATTTTTAAAGGATCATATTGTGATAGTGATTCGATCAAGTCATGTTTGGGTTAGGATTGTTGAAGGACCATAATGAGTTTTGGTAAGATTAAAATTATTTTAAGAATCAAAACCTATGACTGATCATATAAAGAATGAAATGAGTGTAGAAGGAGACTAGGTTCAGAGTCCTAGTCCAAGTCAAAGAAGTCGAATCTAGATATAGATAAAGTCTTGGCATGAGAGGTGTTTGCTGAGATAAGTGCCAAGGGTATCCAGGTGTGCTGAGGAGTTACATTTATAATGGAACTCTGCTTCAGCAGACTTGACTATCATAGAATTCACTTCTATAAATAGAAGTGGTTTTGTAACTTACAGAAGACCTTCAACTTAACATACAACTCAACAATCTACGCAATACCATTCTCACACATTTGAGAAAAATTATATTATATTATTTCTATACTAAAACTCAAACCAACGTGTACTGTTCACGGACAGTGAAGTGGCGAAAATGCCCTTAGTTTGGTTTGTTCCCACACATGTTTTCCAATGCTTGCACAGTTAAAAGGCGGATTTGCCCTCCTTTGCCACGTGTTTGTAATCGGTGATTTCAGAAGGGGTATCTCTTCTTTGTGGACCACAACCTCTCTTTCTTCTGAACTCTTCCTTCCATTTCTGTCTCTGCCTCACAAACCTTTTTGTTTCTCTCAAACCTCTCCTTGCCTCGCTCTCCGATCTCAAGCTCTCTTTGTGTCTCGGCTTTTTGCAGAAAATGGTTAAGTTAGTAAAATTTGTTTAGATCGTTTTGTCGAGGGTTGCAGACGACATCGTTCTCTCGCTGAAAAATAGTCAATTTGGTCTTGATTTGCAAAAAATTTGGAGCCCATAAAGGATCGCGTTTCCTGACACACCCCGTCCCGGAGGAGGGCATGCTGGCCGTCACATGAGTGTGACGTAACCATAAACGCAATGCGGAAGCGATTAGGTAAGAGAATTACGAATAAATAAAGACCAATTACTAGCAGTGCTATCCAAAAGACATGCTAGTGAGAATTTAAGTGTAAAATACACACAACCCGAGCATACTAATCTAGGTACAGTCCAGGACAATTACTAAGGTATAACAACCGAAGGTGAATCCTACATTTATGAATTCTGTCAGAACACCGCTGGATTTCTCGTGGCCACCAAAGTACTGCTACTTAGAACCTGGAGGGGCGCAAAACAAAGTTGAGTGGGTCAGTAAAACAAAGCTTTTCCAAAAATCATCTCGTTATCAAAGCACTAACCCCTCGCTGTAAAACCTGTATACTTTCCCAGAAAATAGCATATAAACATATGTATATCATCATATTCAAAAATCATAACTCAAAAATCAATATTCTGAAAGTATGCCATGCCAGATGCATATATATATATATATATATATATATATATATATATATATATATATATATATATATATAGGGTAAACTGCCAATTTAGTCCTTGAATTATCACCTTAGTGAAAATTAGGTCCCTAAACTATTTTTTCAGAAAATTAGTCCCTGAATTATAAAAATCTACCAATTACATCCCTAATATTATATTAGAAGCTACTATATTCAATTTTTCGTTAATTCAAGTCATGTTAGTTTCAAGTGATACACATTAGAGAGTAGATTGGTAGTTTTTCATAAAGAAATAGTGTATAGAATTAACTTTGGAGCATAAATTGGTAGTTTTTCATAAAGAAATAGTGTAAATTAACTTTTGAGGGTAAATTAGACATTAAATTCACAACCTATATGAAATGTTAAGGGCTTAGAGACGAGAAAATGATGGTATTACACTCTAAAGTGTGGCAAGTGACTTAAGTTAACGAAAAATTGGATAAAATAGCTTTGAATATAATAGTAGGGATGAAATTAGCAATTTCTAATGAATTTAGGGACTTATTTTACCGAAAAAATAATTCAGGGACCTAATTTTCACTGAGGTGATAATTCAGGGACTAAATCGGCACTTCACCCATATATATATATACACACACACACATATATATATGTATATAACAGGTGAAATAACAAATCAACTGGAGACCCTACAGTGGTCCTGTACGGCTAATCATATAGCTCAATACCTATGCTTGCACACGAGTTGGAACCACTGAGTGGTCTGTATGACAGGACTTGGTGTAATAATACGCTCTAGTGCTATACTCATCAAAACGGCCATGCGAATAATCACAAGTCACCTACGAGTCGGAACCACAGAAGTGGTCTGTACGACAGGACTTACACCTACTTGGATCCAAGGGAGCGTGCGGTGCGGGAGGTGAATATCAACATAAGCACTAACACCGGTGGTGCAGGTTATGAGCTCTCAACACAAATCATATCATCAACACAATATAACTCACCTGATACTTACCTGTGCGTCCACCACACCATTTCATACATATGCATCATATACCAAATCATATAATTCATATTAAAACATACTTTCAATTAAATTCAATGTTCTGGGAAAATCAGTAAGTATATAGGTATATAATGAAAACAATTGCCCACTCACAGATAGTAGCCGGATCGTAACTCCCGTGCCCAGCCTGGTTACGCTCGTCCTCCGAATAGGCCTCACCTATATGCGTAATAACCGAATAAACGTTATTTAATGCACATATTCAACAATAGGTAATAACTTCTCATACGTTGCTCAAATGGGGTGTGTGAATATACCAATGTGATCTACACAACCTCACGAACATCCCCATATTTTTAGAAATATTTTCCGAACTTAAATTGTATTTTCTCTCTTTCATCCTTTAGAAGGGTTTCGGAAAAAAAATGATTATTTTTTTTACCATAAGTTTGGTTTTGATGATAAAATTTGAATTTGCTCGTTTGGGGATTTTCCAGTTCAGGACCTAGGAAACAAGTAGCAATGCAGAGGCACTGTTGGAGAGATTGTGGACCTCTGTTTAATCACAGTCCAGTGAAGGCACGTCCGACTTTGTTACTGCTTTTGCTTAATACGATAGAGCAAATGAAAAATAGGGAAATTAAGGAGATTTTTTGTACCTTCAGGATGACAAATAAACTGTCTTAGCTTTTACTTATATTGTCCCCATTTGTATGTTCTACTGTTTCGAATTAATCACTAACAGCTCTATTTTTCAAAATTTGTAGCAGCCAATTGAAAACTCTTGCAGGGTAAGACTCAGAAGAGAAAACCTTAAACAGTATATATGTAAATAGCACAGGACTTACTATAACATGAAAAGCAGCATATAAAATATGTTATAAATGTAAACAACACTGTAAATAGTATTATATTTTGTAACTAACACAATAAAAAATGTCGTCTCTGTGTAAAACATATTATATATGTAAAATAGTACCACCTTGAACGGTTTAAACTTGCATGATGCCTTGAACGGTCTTTAAACCTGCGGCATCGCGCGGGGGCTCAATTGCTAGTACTAACTACTTCATTAACCCCCTCGTAAACACATATTCAGTTTGTATTAACATCATTGTGTTGGCAGTCGGCGACACATTCAATTTGAATTAATATCCCTGGAGCTGTAGAATCAGTTGGCCTAGGAGTACCTTCAATTTGGAATGACAACACTATTCCTAGTTTGCTTGGTTATCTAAGTTTCAGCCGGCGAAGAGTCTTTGATTCTTTCATCGAAAGAGGCCACTTCATCAGTTTCGCTAGCGAAGTGAGGTGTTCTATGATCGGGTAGTTGCAGGTGCACTACAAAGTTCAACATTCGGCCAAACCACTTTCACTGCAAAGACACTCATCTCTTTTTAGTATTTTTGCCTTTATAGCCTGATTTGTTCGATGCACCTATATTTTGACAAATATAGTTCAAGCAGCCAAATTCGATGCAGAAGATTGAATTTCGTAGCTGAAGGCATAACCTTGTCTTCAGGTTTCAGAACCCTAAACCGAGAGTGTTCATTCCTCGGTTGAAGTCCCTTAGTGCAGAAGTCAGTAGTGCGATTCACCATCGCATCACCACATTCATTTCATTCGCCTGATCGAGCTCTGTTGCGAATTGATATGCCCGCATCAACAGAATGACGTAGTCAGCTCAATATTACTCGACATGCGTGCCACATAGGTCTTGTAATTTCTAAAATCAAAAGCCAAGAGTAAAAAAAGAAAAAGAAGTGGCCCCTCTGTGATTTGCTCGATTGGCCAAATCTTGAAGATATTGAATATGGGACTCAAGATCATTATTGGAAGAAAAGAAACGGCATGCAGTGTCTGACAAAAAAAGGGTTAATGAGACTTTATACTGTAGGGTAAATGTGTTGCACAAGAACTTATATTTAACGAGTTAATCGTTAAGAGGAGGTCTCGGGCCACTAGTACCAGAATATGTGTAACATTATTTTTCTATATCATGTATAAATGGTTTGGGACGTTGCAATGTCAGTAAGTTCATTTCATATCTATTGTAAAAAGATAAAATGCATTAGAAATGTACTTATCGTTCGAAAAAAATGGATTCTACACAAACACAAGTACTAGTGATTGAAATTTATTTTTAATGATAACCTTTGAACTAAAGAATAAAAAAAAAAAAAAAAAGGAAAACTAATGAAAATGACTTGAAAACTTTGAGTTTTAACGAAAAAGACAAAATAAAAGGTAAAGTGAATAGTACCAGGATTGACATTTTAGTGTAAAAATTTGATTTTTCGTTAAAGTGAACAGTATTATGAGCTTTTCCTTAAAGTTCCCTAAAAAAAAATTGGAACCAGTTATATCCCTTTTCTGTACCATTGTCTTCCTCTTAATGCAGTTTGATATTGTAGCATGGCATTTGCCCTATGCATGAAGGTACAGATGTGTTGCCTTTTCCAAAAATTGTGTGTCTTTATGCGGAACAAGAGCAAGATATTTTTTGTCTACATTTTACCGGTTAGAGTGGGAGACATGGTGAGATTTGAACAGTTGATGCAAAAATGCTGAAATTTGTTATAGTCTATTTTATCTGACAAGGTTAAAGGGGGGTCGGCGGCAAAGAGTGTAGAGAGAGATGTGTTTGTAGAATTGTAGGGGAATATGTGTGTGTTGTTATCCCTTCTACATTGTGCCTTTATTTATAGTAAAAGAGGAGAGGAGATATTCCTTCTTCCCCAAGGAATATAAGATGCAATAGGAAAGGATAACTAGAATAAAATCTAATCTAGGATTTACACAATCACACCTAAACTAGGAATGTTTACAACACTCCCCCTTGAGTGTGTAAATACTCAAGGTATATTCAGCATCATGCAGAAGTTGAGGAAGTCGACTCGTTGGCACTGATTCCAAGGAACAACGCTTATTCTCAATAAGGTAGGAACTTGCATAAGTAAGTCTCAATAAAAAACCCTAAGGCTATGGAAAAAACCCTAAGGCTATGGCAAAAACCCGAGTAGGGACAAAATCCATAGTCTAAGGAAAAATGCATGAGAAATGCAAAGTCAAAAGAAACGTCTACATGACCTCATCAGGGATATGACCAACCCAAGGTAGGTGCCTCGTTAAAACCTAGTTAGGTAGCAAAAACCCAGTGGGAAAAATGCTCCTAATCATAGGGAAAAAGAGTACATTAAGGTCAAGCAAGTATCTTCAGAATACTCCCCCTAAGTTTGACACAATTCCAAAGAGAAATAGCAATGTTACAACTCAGAAAGTTTACGCATACCAATTCCATGAACAAGCTTCTGAAACGTCGTCTTCGGCAGTGATTTGGTGAAGAGGTCGGCCATATTGTCTTGTGAACAGATTTGCGTGACTTTAATCTTCTGATGCTCTTGTTGTTGATGTGAAAAGAAGAACTTCGGCGCAATGTGCTTGGCGTTGTCTCCTTTGATGTAACCCTTCTTGAGCTGTTCGATGCATGCTGCGTTGTCTTCAAAGATTGTCGTTGGGACATCAACGACGGGATAAAGATCCCAGGAGCTTCGAATATGGCCCACTACTGATCTCAACCAAAAGCATTCCGAAGTTGCTTCATGTAAGGTGAAACTTTCAACATGGTTAGACGAAGTGGCAACTAAGGTTTATTTAGTTGACCTCCAAGAGATTGCAGTGCCTCCAACGGTAAAGACATAGCCCGTTTGAGAACGCATCTTGTGTGGATCAGACAAGTATCATGCGTCAGCATAACCAACAAGGCGAGAATCAACTAGAGGAGCATAAGGTGCGGCATCATTCGAGGATTCGTAGGGATAGAACAAGCCCAAATTCGTAGTACCCTTAAGGTAACGGAAAATGTTTTTCACGCCAGTCCAGTGTCTGCGTGTAGGTGCATTACTGTATCTTGCCAAAAGATTAACAGCGAAGAAGATGTCGGGTCTAGTTCATTGAGCTAAGTACAATAAAGCACTTATTGCACTTAGATAAGGAACTTCAGGCTCCAAATCTCTTCATCATCCTCATTCGGATGGAAGGGATCTTGTTTTGTATCTAGCGAACGAACGACCATAGGAGTACTTGAAGGCTTCACTTCATCCTCATTAAAGCGGCGTAACACCTTCTGGGTGTAGTTCGATTGATGTACTAGGATTCTATCCAAACAATGCTCTATCTTGAGATTGAGACAGTATCGAGTCTTACTTAGGTCTTTCATCTCAAATTCTGACTTCAGGTATGCTGCAGTTCTCGTGAGCTCTTCAGGAGTTTCGATGAGGTTCATGTCATCGACATATACTACAATAATCGCAAATCCGGAATGTGACTTCTTTATGAACACACAAGGGCATATTTCATTGTTCACATATCCCTGACTAGTCAAATACTCAATCACACGGTTATACCCAATTCTTCCAGATTGTTTCAAATCGTAGAGTGAACGCCTTAGCCGAATTGAGGGCGTGTTTTGGGGTTTGGAAATATTTGAACCAGTCAATGTAAGTCATTAGGGAACTTTCATGTCAATTTTCATATCAAGATCCCCATAGAGATACGCGGTTACTACGTCCATCAGCTGCATACTCAGTTTTTTCGAAAACTACCAAATTGATAAGGTAGCAAAAAGTAATCACATCCATAACGGGTGAATAAGTTTCGTCATAGTCAATCCTGGGGCGTTGTGAGAAGCCTTGTTCAATAAGACGAGCTTTGTAACACACAATCTCGTTCTTCTCATTACGTTTTTGAATGAAAACCCACTTGTAACCAACGGGCTTCACATGTGGAGGAGTAGGAGCTACAGGTCCAAACACCTTATGTTTCGCAAGCGAATCGAGTTTGATTTGGATTGCTTGTTTCCAGTTTGACTAATCAGTTCTACGTCGACATTCATCAACGGAACGCGGTTCAATGTCATTGCTCAACATGATCTTAGTAGCTACTGCAAATGCTAATGCATCGTCGACAATCATCTCATTTCTACGCCACACATCATCTAAGCTAGCATAATAGACCGAAATCTCACGATTCTCGGGAGAAGGATTCGTCTCTTTAAGGATGCTTCCGTAATCTAGAATTTCCTCAGGAGTTGGATAGAATGAGTAAAAGACAGTCGGATTCACGGTAGGTTCTTCAGGACCTTGTGCCGTGGATTTCCTCCTGCGAGGGTGTGAATCCTTTGAACCAAGGGGTCTACCACGCTTTTGTGTAGGGGCAGATGATTGGCTAGCCGCTAATGTACGTGGATCACCAAGATTGGCGTCCCGGGCTTCCAGGAGGGCAGTCCGTCGTACATTTGGTACATCCATCCTTGCAGGCGTATTCGCAGCTGGAATGTGTGATCTTGTCATGCGCGCTAGATCGGTGAAAGCATCTGGCATGCTCTAAGCTATGTTCTGGAGATCTAATATGCGTTGCACTTCAGTTTCAGACTGAGTAGTGCAGGGATCTAAATGAGACAAAGTGGGAGTCATCCACGATAATTCACGTCGTTCATCAGGAACGTTGACGTTCTTATCTCCCCCTAACGACGAGAAGACTGTCTCATAGAAGTGACAATCCAAAAAATGAGCGGTAAACAGATCACCTGTTAAAGGTTCTAAGTAACGAATAATCGAAGGAGAATCATATCCGACATAGATTCTCATCTTTCGCTAAGGCCCTATCTTTGTACGTAAGGACGGCGAGATCGGCACATATACCGCACAACCAAAAACGCGCAAATGCGATATGTCGAGTTCGTATTCGGTAACCAACTGAAGGGCACTAAATGGTTGTGTCGCAATAGGCCTCAGGCGGACTAACTTTGCTGCGTGCAATATTGCATGCCCCAAGCAGCGATCGGGAGCTTGGTACGTATGACCAACGATCGAGCAATCATTTGTAAGCGCTTAATGAAAGCCTCTGCCAGGCCGTTCTGGGTGTGAACATGGGGTACTGGATGTTCAACTTCAACCCCAACCGACATGCAATAGTCATCAAAAGTTTTAGATGTGAATTCTCCAGCATTATCCAATCGAATAGGTTTGATCGGATAATCAGGGTGGTGAGCCCTGAGCTTGATAACCTGAGCCAACAGTTTGGAGAATGCAGCGTTCCTTGTGGACAACAAGCACATGTGTGACCAACGTGTGGAAGCGTCAACAAAAACCATAAAATATCTAAATGGTCCGCATGGAGGGTGAATCGGTCCACAAATGTCCCACTGAATCCGTTTTAGAAAAATGGGATGATTCGAACGAATCTTGTCATAAGAAGGCTTAGTAATAAGCTTTCCTATAGAACATGTTTGACATGTGATTCCATGGATTGAACCTAAACTTCGGGTTAGTGGATGCCGGTGTGATGATTTAAGGATACGGCACATCGCTATTCGTCCAGGATGTCCCAAACGGTCATGCCAAAGTGTAATTTCGTGCGCGGTCCCAGTAGTAGGGCCGGCCACATAGTGGCATTCTATAGGGCGTATGGTTGTAGTATACAGACCACTCGGGGTACGCTCCATCTTCTCTAGAATACGCTTCTGGCTATATTCGTAGGAAGTTATGCACAGAAATTCAACTCCGTTTTCTACGTGGGTTTCATCATGGTAATTATTATCTCTAATATCCTTGAAACTTAGTAACGTTCTTCTGGAACGTGGATAATAGAGTGCCTCATCAATGGTCAGGATTGTACCATTAGACAACATTATACGTGCCTTACCGTATCCTTCGATCAGGTTAGATGGGCCTAAAAAGGTTGTCAGAGGTGCATTCTTAAGTATGAAGTTAGTGAAATAGATACGTTCACGCAAAACGGTGTGCGTGGCTGCACTATTTGCCAGACAACTAACTTTCCCACTAGTCATACCTAGAATGAAAAATTAATTTGAATCGGTCACATGCATAAAAGTTCTTAAAACAAATATCAATTCAAAGTAATTTCATTTATTCAACGATGGTAATTAATTAAAACTTAATATCCAAAAAACAAATCACCAATCAATAATCCAAACATATAGGAAAATTGTTTAAAAAATCAACCAAAAACAAAGGAGGGGTTCGGCCACTTAGTGGAATTCGGCCCCAGTTGTCTTATTTCAACTAAAAAATAAGTCTATGTCTAAGATTCTAATCTTCCATAGGGGTGGTATCCTCTTGAAAGTCAGAAACCTCCATCTTGGTAGTCTCCGAGTCGTCCACTTGCATGAAGTTTGATTCAAACTTCTTATGACGAAAATGATATGCATCTACAACCTTCTTGGGAGCGTGGCAAACACGGGACCAATGGTCCTTTGAACCACAACGATAGCACATATCTGCATCCATGGTTTTAGGTGCTTTGCCCTTATTCTTGAAGTTTGAGGCCTTGGGAGTGAGGTTTGAGCGCTTCGGGGCTTTATTTCCTCCCTTGGGTAAGCCTTGACTCTGTTGACCTTGGTGGGAAGGCTTTTGGCCGTCCTTACCACGCCTCTTTTGGTGTTTTGGGCGTTGGTTAGTGTTATAGTATGCTTCAGGCACAACAGTCGCCCCAGTAGGTCTAGCTTGATGATTCTTCATCAACAGCTGGTTCTGCTTTTCGGCAAGAAGTAAAACAGAGATCAAATCCGATTCGAGAACTTAGTGAACTTCTGAGCTCTATACTGTTGTTGCAGGACAATATTAGAAGCAGAAAAGGTCGAATAGGTATTCTCCAAGAGGTCCTCTTCGGTCAAAGTTTCATTGCAAAACTTAAGAAGTGATTGGATTTGACGAACTTTAGAATTATATTCATTCACAGACTTAAAGTCTTGGAAGCGTAAGTGTTGCCAGTCGTGTCTTGCTTCAGGCAAGAATATGTCTTTTTGGTGATCAAAACGATCAGCCAAAGCAGCCCATAATGCACGTGGATCTTCCTCAGCAAGATACTCAGTTTGCAGAGCGTTATGGATATATTTTCGAATGAAGATCATAGCAGTGGCTTTGTCAGCTTCCCCAACAGGTTCATCTATTGCTTCTTCAATGGCAGGATGCAAGTTCTTTGCAGTGAGGTGGAGCTTCACATCTTGAACCCACTTGAGGTAGTTCCTTCCAGAGACCTCCAAAGTGGTAAAGTCGAGTTTGTTCACATTCGACATGTTCCTATCACAAAATAGATGGACAAGATGTGGTTAATGTAATGGAGAAAAAATCAATCCATTCACATAGGAGTAGAACATACAGGTTCTAATAGACATGTATTTGCTTAATTTTTGCCTGAAAAAAGCCTTCAGGTTTTCATGGGTGATGTTTCTGTTTAGTGAAAACTTCAGGTTTTCAAACAAGGCATATTTATAAGAAACTTCGGGTTTCAAAAAAAAAATAATTATGAATTTCAGGATCATATATTCCCGCAGGCAAACACAAATATATATGCAAGCAAATATGCAACAAGAATATGCAAAGATACAACTTTTAGGTTTACAAATATAATTGAATTACTTTATTTGGACATCGGGCCAAATTAAAATGTGGGTGAAAAAAATAAAACCCATTGGGCTTAAAATAATTAGGCGAATAAAACTCGGGGCCCAAAAACTAAGCCACAAGTGGCTTAAAAAAAATGGTGCCGTGTATCCCAGGCCCAAGAATTGGGCTGGGGGTCTCGGGTGGGGCTACAAGCCCACGTAGAGGATTGGGGCAAGGATTGGGCTGCAGCAGGCAGACCCAAAAGCTAAAAAAGATGTTTTTTTTTTTTTTGTTCTCTCTCTGCAGGCCAAGAAAAAGATGGGCCAAAGCAAGGAAGTCCAAGGCAGAAAAAAGAGAAAAAAAATAGGCCGAGAGATAAAGCCCCATAAGGCTCGGGTTTTGGAACCTAAACACCCCAGCGTGTGCTGGGTGTGTGTCGTCGGAGAAGAACGCCGGAATTGGGTGACGGCATTGCGGCAAACGACGTTTCCAAAGTTGAGGCAAGCCATGGTTCGTTAGAAACCTCAAATATGAACGAGGATTTTGAAAAAAATTCAATCCTTCTAACAAAAGCACTAGAAATTCGAATCGAAAAATTTGTAAAAAAATTTCGATGGGATCCCAAAAATTTTCAATTCATTCAAAAGAATCTCGGCCAAATTCTGACATGGTACGACTTCTAGTTGTCGACGATATGAACCATAGGTTCAGGGCAGTGGCTACAGGCCATGACGTGGTCAGGGACACCATGAAAGGAGTCGGGTTTTGTGGGTTTGAGGCTTAGAGCATCTTGCTCCGTGGGTTTTTCTGGGGAGAGTTGCAGGCTCTCGGCTTGGCTTGGGGGAAACCCATCTGCAGGATGGTGGTCACGGGTTCGAAAGAACCTGATGTTCCTAAATTGTAATTTTTTTCAATTCAATATACCATTTAATTTGATATATATTTCAAAAAATATATGTTCAATTGGATGCATATGCAAAAAAATATTTTCAATGCATATACATATGTATTTTATGCAATTCATGCAAATATCAAATTCACATAATTCAACAATTATGATTATGAGGCATACACAATTTATGTAGAATCTAAAATTCGTAAAACGTAAAGTTGGGTCATGCATCATGGTGAATGTTCATGCTATCAGGGTTGCAAAATATTGAGTTAAAAGTAGTTGTTTTGAAAGAACCTGATTGCATGATGATATGGATGAACTGGTTGGATGCAGAAAAAATTCTTCAACGTAAGATTCCTAAGTGCATCAGTAGGAGCGTGCTGATAACATGTTGTGGTCTATTTTATCTGACAAGGTTAAAGGGGGGCCAGCGACAAAGGGTGTAGAGAGAGATGTGTTTGTAGAATTGTAGAGGAATATGTGTGTTGTTATCCCTCCTACATTGTGCCTTTATTTATAGTAAAAGAGGAGATGAGATATTCCTTCTTCCCCAAGGAATATAAGATGCAATAGGAAATGATAACTAGAATCAAATCTAATCTAGGATTTACACAATCACACCTAAACTAGGAATGTTTACAACAAAATTGACTTTGTATCACAGTAATTATGAGTATTTACTTATGCACAAGAAATTTGAAGCTGTAACCCTTATATCAAGAACCAACGAAAAAAAGAAGGAAAAAAAAGCTTAAATGTATGTCGTAACTGAAACACGTAGGGTATGTTTGTTGCGCCGGATTATCTCAGACTGGACTAACTTCAAGGACTAAACTGGAACGGCTTAGACTAGACTAAGTTGGACTAACTTAATGAAGTGTTTGATGCAGTGTTAGATTAAGAATCTGGATAATAACAAATTCTAATTTTATATTATTTAATCTATAATTATTAATATTTTATTATTATCCCATTTTTTCTCCATATTTTCCTACCATTTCCGTCCCACTTTCTCCCTATTTTCTCCCTTCTCCATAGCACCATCCCCTTTGTGTTTCATCCCATACCCCTCGACTCCATTCTCTATCTCATTTTCGGTCTAATTCCTTCTCGATTCCAGTCTCTATTTCTCTTTCCTCCATCATTCTCTGGCTATGCGTTGTTCAAACGGAACCTTACGGCTCCATTTTTCCAAACGAGTTGCAGGTTTCCTAACACGTTTTTTTGGCCAAACCTCGTTGAATTGGATGAAGTTAGCACCGCCAAAAAGCTCTTCACCATCCCTGGACTGGATCTGAGCTTTGGATGCTCGAATCTGTTATGGATTCGAAGAAGCCCAAACAGGTCGAGACTTCCAGGCCATTTTTTAGTCACATTCGACCACCTTTTGGCCTCGATTCAAGTAGAATTGTAATCCCATCATCCTAGCTTCAATTTGGTATATTTTATTTGAAAGTTGGTTGTGAAACGGATCTGAAAGAGAGTCGAATCAGAAAGTTAACAATCGATCTAGGTGATCGGAGATGACGAGGAGTCATCGGGAGTGGTCATTGAGCATGACGAAGACAAGAAAGATCATAGTCTTAGCTAGTCCCATGGTTTTCGGGGAGCTTCACTAAGACCGGCTAGCCCTTGATTTAGTCTAGGCGAGTGAAACTTAATCTCATTAAATCTAATCCCTACTGGGAACAAACTTGAGACTGAACTAACCCTTAGTCCTGTCCAGTCCAATGAACTTTAGTGAAGGCAAACAAACGCCCCCGTAAGGAATTAGGTTAATGCTTATTATTAAGTTAATTACAATTTGAAATACAGAAATAACATTTTCTCATCTAAGAGCGTAGAGAGTTAGGTTGAAGCACATGTATTTTGTTTAAGAAGATTGAAGCCTACTATAGTTTGGCAAAGACAACATATCGGTGCACAATATATTTCTTAACTTGCCCTTCTCAGTATACAACATCCAAACTGAAATGTATGACCTTTCCGTTTGCACAAAAGGATGAGTTTTGCTGCGTATATAGTTACTTGTATAAAGCTCAAGTAGCATGGACTATAGAGGATTAGGCAAGAAAGAAAGTACATAGCAGCACAATGATGATAAGTAGGGATGGTTCAGGACGGGATCCTGAATCGAAACTTATAACCCAAATCCTGAACCAATATATTTCGGGATGGGATTCTGACAACCGAAAATGAACTGCAATTTTGGGATTCCCAAAATTTTTTTGGAATTTCGATACAGTTCAGGATTGGCCATTTTTCGTGCAAAGATTTCCCACTGCACCATGGACTGACAGAGGTGGAGAATAAGGGAGGAGGAGAGATCGAGAGAAAAAGAAACAATAAGCAAGTCGTGGTGGCTGCGCGATGTGGTGATGGACATGTGGTGGCTGTGCGACAAAGTCATTTGGTGGTGGTGCATGGTAGCTGCATAGTCTGGCTAGGCGACGGAGAAAACATAAAGAACTCAGAGGGGGGAGAGAGAGAATATCAGGGTATGAAGCAAGTTGAGAATGTGAAATATAAATTAATGTTCAGTTATACTGTTTTAGTTTTACTTGTGTTTGTACGAAATGTACGTTGGTTTTGTATTGTGAAGGCCAAGTTGTCTTTGCTTTATGTTTGAAAGTCAATATGCCTAGAGTCTAGGTGATAGCAAAGAGGTGGAAGTAGACTTGACAATTTCTTACATGATCCGTTAACACGACACGTAAACAACACGAAAATAACAGGTTTCAGGTCAACACGATAACTAATTGGGTCGTTTTTGGGTCACTATAAGAACCCATTAATAACGGGTCCTTAACAGGTTTACACGAAGCTGACACGCGGGTAATCCGTTTCGACACGTTAAGAAAAAAATTATTTTGATGATTTTAATTTTCTAAACTATTGAAAAACTTATTATAAAATATAATAGCCATAATGTATATGTATATATTGTAATTTAAATATGTATTATTGTATTAGGCAAGCAAGGTTCTTTATCAGAGAATGGTCTCTTATGGAATGCCCGATTGCATTTGCACATGATTCGTAATAAACAGCTTTTCCGCGTGGATTAGCAATCAAAGCTCGGGGATACTAAGTCTGGGAATAAGTTTCGATGTATGGCAATTTCTTTGTAATGGCCAATTAAAGCTATCAGATATAGGAGAAAGTTTCACTTAACCATTCCCCTCCTACAGCCAAAGTGTTAGCAGCTATATCATCCACTGGTAATGCATGGAAGAGGGTAAGCTTTCTGTGTAGATAGGATGTATCAACACCTTTTGCATATTTTAAAGGAAATATATAAGAATGGCGTTTTATTAATTAATTAATTAATTTTTATAATATACCATAGTTAAAGAGCGAGATTAAAAAATTGTAAAACACAATCAAAAATAAAAATATTAAGTAATATAAAAATATCAAACACATTAAAAAAATTTATAATAATTAGTTTACAAGTGCGAAAAATGTGAAAAAAAAAATGCAAACGCTCATGATCGCATCATCTAGCTTCGAGTATGGGTACGTTGTTGTTTGAATTTTTAAAACCATACAAACCCTCATGAATAGTATTTTTAAGGGAGTTCAAAATAAATAAAATTTATAATTATTAATATAAAAGTCTGAAAAAATGTGAAAGCATATATAAACGTGCAAAGTTCCTCAACCTTGAAACACAATTCCTTTCCTTGTGCATATCCTTGAACATTTGGTATTTTGTAATAATGTACTTATGTTTTTTTTATTAGGCTCTTATTTTGGAGTATGTAATACTTGAAAGATAAATGTTGTTATTTATTTATTTTTATGTTTTAAAGTAATGTTTATGTGACAATATAGTATGCATATACTAATTTTATATTATGTTTTCCATTTTTGGGATCAAATTATGTTTTTCATTTTCATTATTTATTAATTTAAAATATATTTTCTTTAATGGGTAACAAGTCGGGTCATATTACCTGATAATATTAATGGGTCGATTTTAGGTATGGTCATATTACCCGTTTACTTTAATGGGTGTTATACGACATAACCCGTTAAGATATCGGGTATGTCACGAAATTGACACTAACACGGAAAACACGACACGAATGCCAGGTCCAGGTGAAGGTCATTATGCTCCAGACATAATGATGATAGCTAAGGTGTAGGAAGCTTTATGCTTTCGATTCCTCTGTGTAAAACTTCGCTTTGGGTGAAAACATTGCAAAACCAAGTTTTGGTTCCTTTGTCTGAGAAAAAAAGAAAGAGACTGGTTTCCATAGAAAGAAGAAAACTTGTTCTCTCTTCTCGATTTTTCATCTAGCATATCTCTTGTATAATCTTGTTGTGTATGCTCTATCTTGATACTAAAAAATCAAATAGAGAATCAGGACCCTCTGGGGACTATCTGATGAGAAGTAAGCAACTTGGCCACGACATGGCATCTCTCGAACAGTGATTGGGCACTGGAAGGAGACAATGAGGGTTGGGAATTTAGCGTTTTGGGGGTTAGGAGGGAGTAGAGGTTGCAGGACTTTGTCTTCGAAGGTTGAGAGAGATCGGAGAGTTTGAAGTCTCTGAGGAAATGAGGTGACAGAGTGTAACCAACGGTTGAGATTTAATCTCAACTAAATCCAATGGCCGTTATTAATTCAACTATATATAAAATTATATTAAAATATTTATTGGTTTGGTTCGGTATTACAGAACAAAGGCATCTGAGATCTCAGATCCCGTAACGAACTTTTTGGGATCGGGTACCGAACGGTTCGGGATTTTCGGTCCGGGACGTTTTTGGTTCTCTCCCTATTTTACTCACATTGTTTTCCCCAAAATCCTCTATTTCCCCTCATTTTCTTTTGCCCCAAAATCCCTCGTTTCCTAGTTTGTACGATGGCCGATTCTACCGGTAATCTAAGTAAGGGGTGTGAGGAAGAAGGCTCTAGAAAAAAGAAGGTAAATATTACGCATAGACATGGCAGAAGAGGAAATAATGACGGGGGCAAGCGAATCAACTTGAATGATTTTAGGGGATCTAAGAGGGAGTCGAACACCAAACTTGTGCACGATATTGGGTATGTATTGCGGAACAAATGTTCTATGGCCGAGTAGGGGTCTTGAAAAAAGGTGCGGGAGGATAGGAGTTAATATATTAGTAATTATTTTTGTTATATAATATATTATAATGTTTAATTTTAAATTGTCTTTGCATAAGAAGAAGGGTATATTATTGATGAAATGGAGCCGAACTTATTGAGTTTTGTGGATGATATATTCAAAAAGCGTTACCGGCAGTGGAAGTATGACGTAACTCGATATGGAGAAGCACCACCACTAAAGTAGTGTTATTTTTTTTTCCTGATGTTACGGACGAATAAATTAGTTTTATAATTATTTATTTATTGGGCGGTGCTATCCACACACCACTTTTTATTTCTATACACTCCCTGTTAACTTTTGTTATTTGATCATCTTCAATTCATTCAATCTGACGACCAAAAATTGAAAGAGAGTGTCGAAGATAAAGAGATGTGTGTGTAGCCGTTTAGGCCTAAAATATTATTTTGGGCCGAGCTAGGAGTTGGTCTCGGCCCAGTAGTTTTCTTCTAGAATTATCTTGGGCCGCCTAATAATCACGGGTCGACCAGTCAGGATCGGCCGAATCCTATTGAAGGACGGATTGATTTAGATAAGGATGGAGTAATCAAGACCTAGTGCAATGAGGAGTCTTAAGGTGTTGAGACTCAGGAGATGAATTTGGTTTTTAAGTTGGTTCAATTCAAAGTCCTAGGGGAACTAGGATCGGCCGAGACCTAATCAGATTAGGTTGAGAAGTTCCAATCCGAGTATGATTGTAGCCCGGCTATGAAAGGTTTTGCTACTATAAATTGAAGAGGGAGCATACATTCAAGCCTTCTCTAATTCAACACACAAATTGCCCTGCGCAAACTCTCGCTCTACGCGAAACTTCTCAACAACCTTGAGATTTTTATTTTCCTTTTTCCCGCCAACACATCTTCAATTTGGATAAACAGCATTGTGAAGGCAACCGGTGACATCTTCAGTTTGGATAAACAGCACTGCTTCTTGGCCGACTGGCTATTTATCCAAGTCTCAGTCAACAAGGATTTTCTTATCCTTGTTGGTAGAGGTTATCTCATCAGCCTTCTTGGCGAAGTGAGGTGTTACAGGTTACTAGGCTCGGCACATTGAACGCCGAGTTATTTTTTGATTAGATATTCATAAGTATCTTTTAGAGTTCGGCATTCTGACGGCCGAACCATATTTACCATCAAGACATACATCTCTTTTGAGTATTTGTGTCCTTATAGTCTGGTACCAGTTCGGCGTGTTTATACTCTCACGAATATAATCACAGTGACCAAACCCGACGCCGACGATTCGTGAACTTCGCAAGACTAGCAGCCTTGTCTTCAGGCTCTAGAACCCAAAGGCCAAGACGTGTTCATTCCTCAGTCGCAGTCGCAAGATCAAGAAGTTAGCAGCGCGCTGGACGCAACATCAACACATTTTACTCCTCGATCGAACTCGGCCAACGAATTGGCACACCTCGCACATAACTAAAGGACGTAAGTTATGGGAAAGTGAACGGCCAACCTTCCAACCCAGAACCCAGGACAAGATGACTTGTCACATGCACATAATCCTCCTGCTGCCGTGACACCTGAGGCCACAAGCGCAACACGCCGGGAGAAATAAGTTTGTCTCAGCGGTTAGCCTCACTGTGCAGAAATCCCTAACAAAAACAAGGGTGTTTTCATTGAATGGACAGTAGAGGACTGCGATGAAATTAATGGTGAAGGCTCTGATCCACCGACTATGTTGTTTCTTCGGAGACGACTTAAAGAGCATTCTCGACAAGTTGAACAGATATTCAGCCGAGAAGTAAAAAGCATACTTGAGGTGATACGCGACAGTAGTGCTACACAAAACAGATGGCTCAAACTATTGGTTAATAAAGCCTACGAAGGTGGACCGATCGATTGTTCTCGACAACCTCTACCTAAGAACAATCCATTACCAACGATACAGGTCGAAGCAGGATCTACTCGGCTCAAAACGATCGACTTGGAAAAAAAAGAAAGGATCAAGTAGTAGATCAAACGGATACAACCAGACAGCAGAAACGACATCTGTCGATGTGGTCGAGGTCCAAAAAATGATCGATTCGGCCTTGAAAAAGGGGCCGAAGTTTCCAAAATTCATTCACCCATATCCAGCCTTCGTGGAGAAATTCAAGTACCCTAAAGGATTCAAAATTTCGGATTTTAGCCTTTTTGCTGGAGAATCATCCCTATCGTCGTTATAACACATAGCTCAATTCACTGCTCGATGTGGGGACGTTACCAGCGATTTTCATAAGCTACGATTAACTTCTCGATAACTGGGTCAGCCTTTGTGTGGTATATATATCTCCTGCCCAACTCCATCCAGAGTTGGGAGGAATTAGTCGAGAAGTTTCATGAGTAATTCTATCGGCCAGGCATAGACGTATAAGTGTCTTCCTTGGCCAGGATAGCTCAAGCCTCTGACGAATCACCAATGGTATACCTTACGAGGTTTAGATCAGCCAGAAATTGGTGCTGAGTACCTCTCCCTGAAGTCGAGTTTGTTAGGATCGTTTTAAACGGCCTGGATGTGGAATACAAAAAGAAATTTCTAGGGGCGAACTTCCGTGACATGTACGAATTGGCTCAACACGTTGAGCAATATGATTATTTACTTCAAGAATAGAAGGTCTCGAAGTCTCCTTCCCGAGGAACAATCTACGAAAACCCCATAGTCAGTTACGCATCGGCTGAAGGCGAAGAATATGTTAGTATAGATGCGGCCGAGATAGTAATCGACAAGTCGTATATATGCAAGGCGTTGGCTTATGCCAATCCCAAAGACGACAAAACTCGCTCGGCTTCTGAAGAGTCTACCGTCAAAACATCAAAAGTTTATACTTTCAACATTACTAAGGCCGACGCCATCTTCGATCACCTGCTACTTGCCAAAATCGTCAAACTTCAGCTGGGGCATAACATCCCTAAGGCCGAAGAATTAAAAGGGAAAACATATTGCAAGTATCATAATTCAAACAAGCATACGACAAATAATTGTGTCATATTTCATGATGTCATTCAAAGCTGGATCGACAATGGAAAACTTAAGTTCCCTGAGAAAGAAAT
The DNA here is from genome assembly GCA_024362995.1 of Heteromeles arbutifolia. Taxonomy (NCBI): domain Eukaryota; kingdom Viridiplantae; phylum Streptophyta; class Magnoliopsida; order Rosales; family Rosaceae; genus Heteromeles; species Heteromeles arbutifolia. Next base: position 7,387,683 of record JANCRC010000019.1, read on the forward strand.
GACCGTTGACACCGATCATTTCTCTACGACAACAGTAAGCATGGTAGATGCTCAGTTACCCAGGGATAAAGGGAAAGGGAAGGCCGAGTTCATACCAATGCAAATCGTCCAAAAACAGAGCTCTCGACCACAATTAAAAATTGATTTATTCTCCAACGAGCCACCCCAAGATTCGACAGGGCCAACTATTATCGAATCAATGTCGAACTCTAGCGAAGAAGAAACTAACGGGCTAATAATTTTATGTAGTCGGTGAAAAGCAAATGTCATCTTAACTGAACCAAAAGAAAAACCACCTCGAGTCGAGAAACCACAGCAGACGCCCACAACCGCGATGACGTCTCAAAAGGTGCTTGGTACAGGCCAACGTCATGGAGTGTTTGATAGGCTCGGATCTCAAGTACAGGATGGCAAACAGCTTTTTGCTCGACGACGCCTGGATTTTGACGCGCCATTTTACAACGAGGATTATTACGCATGGAACTCTGGCAGCTCATGTCCTTCAGTTAACCAATGCATCTTTAAACCACCTGAGCCACGCGATCAATGTTGGTATACCTATAACTCCCTAACTAGTGTATATATCGCGCTATCCAAATCACAGAAACGTAGGCGCTAGAGAATGGACTATATGAGTCGCCGATGAGTAGCTCAAGATGCCTTGGCTACAAAATGGCAGCCGAAGGAAACAGCTGACAAGGAGAATGATCGACAACCTCTAGCGATCATGACCGAGTTATTCCAAGGGAAGAAGGTAATCGATCACGACTTTGAAACCACGATCAAAGGATCTGAAGAGCGAATCAAACTCCTTATTCGGCCAGGGGAAATAAAAGCTCGTCTTGAGCATTTCCGGAAAGAAGCAGAAAGAAAACTTCCTCCACTACCGCCCCAGGAGCCATTCATTAAGGTACGATGAAACCTTCATCTGTCGTTTCTTGGTGAAGCTTTGAAATACATATAAGAGTTCCACAAGAAGTATTTAGCAAACGACTTATACGGCCTCCCAAAAAGGTGCCAAGACACTCTTGATTTAGGTTTAGCTTGTCCCAATGCCGAGCATATTATTTAAAAGACCTCGGATCCAGGGATGAAGGCCAGGTACCAGCATATACATGAAGCTGGGGTCCTCGGCTTTACGGTGGACCTATATACTGAAATCGATATTGCTGAGCTTCCCTTCTCTCTTGAGGACCTCAAATATTTGTGGTACCACTTCGAAGTTTTTTCAGCTGTTTCCCTCTTTGGCCTTACAATTGATGAAATGAAACGTGTAGCACGGGTGGATGCTTACTTAGACACAAGAGATGCCTGTATTGCATACCAAGAGCAAACTTGCAAGGCGTCCCATAAGCAAAACCAGGTCCTAACACCGATCGAATCCGCAGTCGATACACCGAATGATGAGGTTCCAGTCAGTATATCACAAGAACATAACCCCTTGCCAGCTGAAGATAGTCACACGAAGGACGTCAATGAGCAAAATACCCTGTTCGAAAACCCAGAAAGAGATCACGACCCGATGGGTCATTTGGTCCTCGATAATATGGAAATCAGTATAGTCCATGTCTTACTTGCTGAATTCCAGCCAACCGCGTCCTAACCAAATTTCCTGGATGGCGATGTGGTTGCCGATGAAGCCACACAAGTCGATTTTGTGGCCACTAAATAGATTGAGCTGGCCACCAAAGAGGACAAACTCAAAGCAACTTTTGCCGAATTGTTTCCTCGCTCTTCCTTAGTCAATCTCCATCATTTGAAGTTGTTGCTTGTTACGGCTCATATCGAAGGATATCCAGTTTCCAAAATCTTCGTCGACTGTGGAGCAACGGTCAACATCATGCCCATCTCTATCATGAAAGCACTACGTCGCTCTAACGATGAACTTATTCCATCAGGGGTCACCATGAGTAGCTTTATCGGTGACAAATCCCAGACCAAGGGAGTGCTTTCGTTAGAAGTAAATATCGAGGGTCGTGATCACATGACCGCGTTCTTTATAATCGACTCAAAGACCGAATATAACACATTGCTCGGTCGGGACTAGATCCATCAAACAAGCTGCATCCCTTCGTCTTTATATCAAGTCCTTATCTTCTAGGACGAAAAATAGGTTGTGGTTCATCCGGCCAACAATTAGTCGTTCGAAGCTAACATGATTTAGGCTTGTTACCGCGACGACCATGTCGACTACATCACTTTACAAGGTTTCAATGATGAAGGACGGCCGACTCAGATTTCAGTTTAGAAAACCATCGAGGTTAGCACCAAGACTGTTCACCAGGATTCGGCGAGACTCGGGTTGGCCGACCTAATCATTGATCCTGATGTCTGATACCACACAAGACAGACGCTGGGCCGTAGTTTCATCTACCACAGAACGACTGCTGGCCCATTGGTATGCCATTTCCAACTAACCGAATTCAAGCGTTAACCTAGTAGAGTTTCTCGCCGAATGAGACAATGGTCGAGCCCCCTCCAATTCAACACACAAATTACCCTGTGTAAACTCTCGCTTTACGCGAAACCTCTCAACAACCTTGAGATTTTTATTTTCTTTTTTCCAACCAACACATCTTTAGTTTGGATAAACAGCACTGTGAAGGCAACCGGCGACATCACATTAGAGCCGTAGAATCAGCCGACCAATGAGCACCTTTAGTTTGGATAAACAGCACTACTTCTCGGCCGACTGGTTATTTATCCAAGTCTCAGTTGACAAGGATTTTCGAGTCCTTGTTGGTAGAGGTCATCTCATCAGCCTTCTTAGCGAAGTGAGGTGTTACAGGTTACTAGGCTCGGCACATTGAACCGCTGAGTTGTTTTATGATTGGATATTCACAAGTATCTTTTAGAGGTCGGCATTCTAACGGCCGAACCACATTTACCATCAAGACATACATCTTTTTTTAATATTTGTGTCCTTATAGTCTGGTACTAGTTCGGCATGCTTATACTCTTATGAATATAATCATTGTGACCGAACCCAGCACTGACGATTCGTGAACTTCGCAAGACTAGCAGCCTTGTCTTCAGGCTCTAGAACCCAAGGGCCGAGACGTGTTCCTTCCTTGACCGCAGTCGCAAGATCAAGAAGTTAGCAGTGCGCTCGACGCAACATCAACACATTTTACTCCCCAGTCGAACTCGGCCAACAAGTTGTCACGCCCCGTACATAACCGAATAGCGTAGTTAGCTCATTAGTTACTTGGCCTGCGCGCGGTAATTTTTAGGGTCAACAATAGCACCACACTATACTTTTCACTCCCACTCCTCTAAGAATTCGGAATTGATTAAACCAAGTGTCCATGTGACAATTTAATTAGTTACTAGAAAACTTCAGGACATATCATCTCATATTTGTTTGACATATTCGGCTGACAAAAATAATTAAAGAATTGCAGAATGAGTAAGTGCGAAAATGGTAAAGCACAGATGAGAGGATGGGGTATGGAGTCGGCAGTCGAACGGTAGCGGAACCCTAGCCACTTCTATTAGAATCCAAAACTTAAAATTCCCAAAGCATTTAAGGCACAAAATACAACCAAAGATAAGAAACAAAAACAACATTGATCTTCTTCCATTTCCCATCAATTGGTAGACAATAAATAAGACAAATTAATCCCACTAAACAATGTTATAGGCAACAAAGCAACAACAATGCTTTCCCATTTGACACATAATTAAACAATTGTAAATGAAATTAAGCATGTTACTTCCACAAGAATCTGTGAAAAGAAATAAACATTGGTTCTATGAATATCCCTTCTTAAAAGAAATCTCAATGTCATTTACAATAGAATTGCTTATCTTTTTGAAGGAGGAAACAAAATTGTATTAAATTTCCCATAACAGAAATCCTACACCAACAATTGGTCAATGCTTACAGTCACACCAGTGATAATTTGTTGCATTCTTCTGTGTTTTGAAATGAACTCAAAGATTCACTAGCTTTATAAAAATCTTGCAAATCATCATCATCAATGGTAAAAGTTCCTGTGAGCTCCTTGGCTCTCTGGGCTTGAAGATCCCAATTGGTTCTAAACAAAACAAACAACATGGTCAAAACACATGAGCCTTGGGCTGCCAGAAGACCAAGCCAAAGTCCTCTAAAATCAAACTGTACATAAAAACTCAACCACACAGCAACAGGCATTCCCACAAGATAAAAGCAACCCAAGTTTATGTTTGCTCCCAATTTTGGCCTAGCAGTTCCCCTCAAAACACCACAACCTGTAGTTTGTGGGCAGTTTCCGAGCTCGCATAGGCCGATAATTGGCAACACCATTGATGTCAATGTAATAATCTCCGAGTCTTTGGTGAACATGCTGGCCCAAATGTTCCTCACAGTCACAGCAAACAACAATGCTGAAAATCCCAATATGAAGCTATAAGATAGGCCTACAATTGTTGCAAGTCTTGCTCTTTCGGGGCGGTTAGCACCAAGCTCATTTCCCACCCTTGTTGACACACCAAAGCTTAAGGAAGATGGGAAAATGTATATCAAAGCTGTGGTTTGGATCAGAATTCCCATTGAAGCAACAGTTGCTTGAGGGTTAAGCAACAAACCACATAGCAAAATCATGATCTCATACCACCACCATTCTAAACAAACCGATATGCAACTTGGAATGGCCAAATTCATTAGATTTTTCCACCCTGTGAAGCACTCTTTGGAAAAACCACCCCATGTTTTCTTGTACACACCAGAGATTGCAATGTAAGCTATCAATGATCCAACGAGGTTGACATTAGTCCAAACCCCGCTTAGCGCCACGCCTTTGATCCCAAGATTGAGAACATGAACAAGAAGGTAATTGATGGGAATGTGAAGAAGAATAGCCAAAGCTGCACAGAATGTGAGAGGCATGGTTATGGATTGAGTTCGGAGATAAATTCGTAAAGGGTGCAAAAGGCTTTGAGCAATGAGGTCAGAAAGAGAGTAAAGAATGTAAGAATGAGCCTCAGTTGCAATCTCATCTTGTTGGCCACAAAAAAGCAAAATCGTTTTCATGTTGAACCACAGAAATGCAATTGGGATTGAAGTTAAGAGAAGAAGAATAACTGTTCTCTGCAGGGTTAGGCCTAAAAGTTTGAATTTTTTGGCTCCGTAAGCTTGGCCGCAAATGGGTTCCATCCCCATGGCAAGGCCAGAGAGAACAGAATAACCTGTGATGTTGGCAAATCCTATGGCAAGCGAGCCACCAGCCAATGAAAGCTCGCCGAGGTGGCCTAGGAAGAGCATGGAGATCATTGAGCGACAGTAGAGTAATAGACCCGTCAATACCATTGGGAAAGCTATGTTGACTATGCATTTGGCTTCTGTGAGAGCCAAAGATAGATGGTTTTTGTGGGGATTCTGGTTGTATTGCTCAAGTTTTGGGCTTTCTGGGATCAAAGGAGCTAGCTTGTCCATGTTTAGAGAGAGAGAGAGAGAGAGAGAGAGAGATTGCTCAATTAGGTATGTGCAGAAGTGTGTATGGGATTTAAAGGAGAGGTTTATAGGAATGAAAAGAAAACAAAAACTCGAGACTTTTGGACGGCCATTGTGGAAAAAAAAAAGAAAAAGAAATAGAGAGAGAGACTTCGGAGCTTATTATACAGAGCAATTTCTGAATTTCTTGGGAGTTTCAAGCGTCCTTTTATGACCAAAGCTTGATGACAATGGTGGGGGGTCTGCAGGCTCAATAGGGATATTATTCAGTTGCTAATTCCAAATGGACCGAAATAAGTGAATGCATGCTGACCTCAATTAAAGGCTTAAATTTTTGTCTAACTTATTACAACGAGTCAAACTTACTATTAAGGTTTTTTTTTTCTTTGTCAATTTATTAATACTTAATGGTGCTGTTTTTTTTTTTTGGTTCCACAATGGTGCATGAAGAACGTTTCCAGTTTAGGATTCTTCTCGTCAAGACAAAATTTAGGTCGGAAGGTTTTCTGCACATTTTTAAAGAGAGGGTACACACACACAGAGAACATCTATAGTTTAGTAGGGCAAAAATTAAATGAAACATCAATGAGGTATTCATAAATAATAAAATTTGAAACCCCACTGTTTAAAATCTTTATTGAGGTGGTAGCGTATACAGTGACAAAGTGTTGTAAAGTTTGGTGTTGTTACGAATTTGGTAAATTTTTCTGTTTATAACTTACAAACCGAGGCTCACACATTACACTCCAAAAAAAAAAAATGTCAACAGGACAATATTAGGGACTGGAAATGGTAATAACGAGGAGTAAGGCACATCGTCGTCATGTGCTGTACAAGTAAATGGCAAGGAAGAGGCACTGCAAGCAATTGCCAATATCCTGCCGTGACAACCAAGCAACTGCTAAAGATCCTTTTAATTTTGTTTGTGAGAATATTTGGGGATTGAGTGCATATATTTGGAGATATGATTTAGGATTTTTCGTGCCCATCAAGTGTTCCTTAGTATATAAACCATGTACAATTCTGTGAAATACACAAGAGGTACATAGATTTGATATCCTTATAAGTCCTATGAGATATGTGATCAACCATATTTATGAAGCATGAAACTAGTAAAAGATTTATGTGAATCAATTATTTCAAATTTTTAAAGAGCGGGAGGGACAGGAGGGTTTCGGCCTCCGAGCCCTAACTTTATTTGTTTATTTTATTTTTATAAACTCATAGCCTAACTTAATGAGTCATTTAGTACCAGGATTCCTCTTCACTTGTAAGTGAGAGGTCTTAAATTTGATTTTCGTCAAAGGTGATTTTATTTTTATTTTTATTTTTATTTTTATTTTTGAACAAACAATATTGTTTATACTAAGGGAGAGGGGGTGGGCTTACCCTCACAATAGGCTAGCAATAATGTAGTTCAAATTCGCATTTGACGATAATCGAACCTGAGACCTCTCACTTACAAATGAAGAGGAATACCACTATATCGTAGTACCAAGTAGCTCGTCAAAGGCGAATTTGAACCATATTATTATGGCTTAGCCTATTGTGTGACTTAACCCACTCCTCCACCCCTTAGTGTAGATAATATTATTTGTTAAAAAAATTAAATAAATAAATAGCCTTACTTAATGAGGATGTTACTTCTCTGATTAAATAAATTTAGAAAGGGGATATTACTAGGTATAGTTAAATTTATTTTTTTATAATAAAAAATATTTAGAGAGGGGTTGGAAAAAAAATAGTTTTGAACTCGCCAACCAAGAAATTTGAACTCAAACTTTTCATTTTACAAGTGCTAGATCATAGTATTAAGTGACTACTAGGTAGTTAACTAAGAGAAAATAATGTTTTTTTTTTTTTTAATAACTGATATTATCTACATTAAGAGGGTGATAGAATGGTGTTAAGCCTCACAATAGGCTAGCAATAATGTGGTTCAAATTCACCTTTGGCAAGAATTGAATCTAAAACCTCTCACTTACAAGTGAAGAGGAATACCACTAAACCGTAGTTCTAAGTGGTAAGAGAAAACAATGTAACTAGAGCTTAGTAAAAAACATAATAATAATTGGTTTGGGGTTCAATGACTAGGCTACATAAGATAAATTTGTTTGAGGTTCAATGGTCAGGTTACCCAGGGTAAACCGATATTTGCAAACATGAGTTTAGCCACATTGATTAGAACAATGTGCTCGATTATTTATACTCAAGTTCAAAATTATCTCGCTTTACTTGATAAGAATTCAGTGCAAATTGTCCAAACATGAAAAGGTAAACCGATATTTGTCTTTGGATGAATTCTTTGAATCATAACTTAACTAATTTTTTTTCACCCAATAATGTGTCTATATAGTTGTTTGTGTTATGTGCCATAGATGAAAAAATATTTTAGGGAATAGTATAGGCATAATACCACAAATTAAGATAGACATAGGATCAAGGAATAAATATTTTTACACTTTTTTTAAGCCTTTATATTATATAACATAAAGGGTCCTCATTCATTCATTAATGACATGGATGCTTACATGAATTTTAACTAATATTAAAAATAAAACAAAACAAAAATTCTGAAAGGAAATTGAAAAGGAAGAAACTTGTGAGCGTGAAAACGAGAAAGAAGGTAGAACTCCATTGATTTGAAGTACTTTATTCTTCTCACTTTTGGGATAAAAAAAAAATTTCTTGATTTTATTTCCAAGCAGTAAGACTTTTATCAAATGTATAGCCAGACGTGATGAATCTTAATAAAACAATCTAATGTCAATACCAATGCGTTGTTACTCTGAAGTAGACACTTTCAATTGACCTATACGAAATTCGGACACAAAAACAAATCAAGTTTTAGTCCTTTTTTTTTTTTTTTTTTTTAATTGTATTATATTTAATATTAGTTGAAATTCTTACAATAATCCATGGGATAAATTAGGTTACCATCCCTCATTTTTCTTTCTCATTAATTGAAACCTTATTGCTTTTTTTTTGCCTTGACTTTTCTCCATGTCATTATTAGAATATTAAATTGTTTACAAGTCATTATATCTCGATTTAAAAATGAAAAACCTATTAATCATTTCCAAATATATCCTTTTAGTATTTTTTTTTTCATATATTTCTATTTAATTTTAATTTGTACTCATAATTTAATTTAATTTAATTTGTACCCATAATTTTTTTCATGCTAATTATATGTATTTATTTGATGTTTCAAAATAGGATAAACTAGATTACCATCCCTCATCTTTCTTTCTCATTAATTGAAACCTTATTCTTTTTTCATTTTTGATAGAGGTCCCTTGACTTTTCTCCATGTTATTATTAGAATTTTAAATTATTTACAAGTTATTATATGTCAATTTAAAAATGAAAAACTTATCAATCATTTCCAAATATATCTTTTTAGTATTTTTTTTTCTTCATATATTTCTATTTATTTTGTACCCTTTTTAAATTTGTACCAATATTCTTTTTAGTTTTAATTTGTACCCATAATTTTGAATTCTAATATGTACCCATAATTTAATAAAATTTGTACCCATATTATTTTAATATTTATTTCTTAAAATATATTAGTAATTACATGGGTACACCGTACACTATTCTTTTGCTAGAACTATGTGAAGAACAATATTACTCTATTATTGGTTTTTAAGTAATGGTCATATTGTAAAAATATTATTTGAATTTGTTTAAATTTCATAATTTGTGGGATATTTAATGCATAAATGTAGGAGTTAAATCCCTTAAATGATGTTAGGGACCTTGATCAAACTATTTAAACAAATAAGGGTTCATTGATTAGGACCGACCACGAACCCTAATTCATGTCATTTAATGAATAAATGAGTATCACTTGTGGCCGGAGGGAGCTAGCTTCAAAAGGTGGATACCGTGCTTGCCACCAATAGTTGCTACCCCCAGTGTTAAATGCCAACAATTGAGGCCCTTAAAAAGAAAAAAGATGCTGAAAAAAGTTAAATATTTGTCAAAACTTTGTCCCTTGATTCTATATATATCCCATTAAGATAATGTGTTTGGTTATTGGGTTCAGCCCTTTGGTCGATAATGGTTGGATTTTTTTTATTCGTACTTCCTTAATTGTGCCAATTACAGTTTTAAAGAAACGATTGTGTAAATTAAGAAAACAAAGAGTAATGAGTAAGGTCTATAAATCTTTCTCTAGATCAATTTATAGCTATCCGAGTATCTTCAATGGAGAGTACAAATTTGAGATGTAAAACATCTCATTTTTATTTCTAAAAGATGTAAATGTACATACCAATCCAAATTTGCCTCCTTTTCTCTCTTTAATTGGTGGAGGCGTGAAGCCTAGCTACCTCCTAAAGATGTAGACTTTACATTATGTACATTTCCCGCTAAGATGGATAGTTTACATGCCTTAAAATTTAGGGAACTTTAACGAAAAGTTCTTGGTACTGTTCATTTTAACGAAAAACCACATTTTTACACTAAAAAGTCAATCCTGGTACTATTCACTTTACTCTTTATTTTGTTCTTATCGTTAAAACTCAAAGTTTTCAAACCCTTTTCATTAGTTTTCCTTAAAATTTATCTATTGGAGAACTTTTCGGTCAATAAGAATATATAAAATGCACATTTCAAGACATTTTGTATATTTCATTGGAGATGCTTTAAGGAGGTTATTACTTATGAAGTTGTAGTTACAAATAGCTAGTTCATGTATATAGTGGTTTAGGAAGATATGTAAAACACATCTTAAAGGTTTTATTGATGATTACTACTATGTAGAGGCAAATTACTTGAGACGGGACCTAATATAACTTCTTACAATGTGAGTTTTTAATGAGCCCAAGTTGAAACCAAATTTTTTATTTAGAAATTATTACTAAATAATATAATATCACTACAAAGAGATTTTAATATACTCAAGTCAAAGCACAACTTGTTAAACCAAAACATTGAGTTGGCTTTAATTGAAACCCCACTTTCTAGTGGCTTATCCAAAACATATAAAAAACACGCACACACCAATCCAAAGTTAGTTAGGTTCTTCGGTTAGATAAAATTCCAACAAAAACTATGGATGTATGGGATTAAAAAAAATATATCTGCAACCTCATATGTATTAGGTAGACTTAGGATTTCAGTAAGAAGAACATCTCTAACTACTAAATGATGCCTCCTAATGCTAGTAGTAGCCTCCTAATTAAGAGACTAATTCATGTATGCTCTCCTTAATTACCGGATAGAATATAAAATCAACTTGAAAACTAAACCCAAATTTAAAATATGTTAGAGATGTTACATCAAACCTAGATAATTATGCACACATATGGAAGTACTAGGCGATGATTGTCTTGGTGCATATGCTAGCTGCAGGTAGCTTTGTTGGGGGGGGGGGGGGGGGGTTGTGGTGGTGGTGGGTGGGTGCGGCCTTAGACTTGAAAAAAATTAGAAGAAGAAGAAAAAGGCCCGCGGGGTGGTGGAGTTAATAATTAATTGGGCGGTGGCGAAAGCACAAAGGCATGCATGCATGCGTTGCAATTTGCATGCCACTGGGGACTGGTTGTCCTCACCTCATCAGTTCGCTTGGATTTGGACATATATCCGAATATAGGCATGCATGCATGTTCTGTTCGATTGACAAAAGAGAAAGACTAAGGGTGGTGGTGGTGGGTGGGTGCGGCCTTAGACTTGAAAAAAATTAGAAGAAGAAGAAAAAGGCCCGCGGGGTGGTGGAGTTAATAATTAATTGGGCGGTGGCGAAAGCACAAAGGCATGCATGCATGCGTTGCAATTTGCATGCCACTGGGGACTGGTTGTCCTCACCTCATCAGTTCGCTTGGATTTGGACATATATCCGAATATAGGCATGCATGCATGTTCTGTTCGATTGACAAAAGAGAAAGACTAAGGATATACTGTAGACATACATATACATATACACACACACACATATACATACACACACACACACACACATATATATATATATATACATATATATATATGTATATTGCATGTGAAAAGGGTACTCACATTCTCCATTATGTTGTTGCATGTACGTACATATGTTCATCTGGGGTTTAATTGAAGTATTGAAGACATTTTTTTGTGTGATTAATTTAGACTTTAAAAACAGCACGTTAAATACGATTAATGTAAGGTGGAGTTGTACCATTTCGTCATGCCATGGAGTGTTACTTTTAAACATAACAGCTTTTGAGCGTTTTCAATGCATGATCGTAAGTATAAGCTTGTTTTATTCTTTTGCATTGTAAGTCACAAGATTTCATACTGACATATCCCAACATTGGTTAGTGTTGGTACTTGATTTTGAGGTTTAAAGCCTATTTCCAAAAGGATAATTAGTAAGACTTGAACACTTCATGATTTGATAACAAGCGTAACTTTTTGCATCAAATAAATAAAGTAGGTTGGCAACCAATATTTTTTCTGCTAAATATTAATACTTCATGATGTAACAAGATTCACTATGTAGTGTTAAAATGTAGTACAAAAATATAATCTTCTTTCATGTTGTAAGTAAACATGAAAGAAAACTTGGATTAAACTTTAGAACTGATTATGTCTTAAAAAAAGGATACTTTGGATGCGGCCTCTATCCACCACTGTTCTTTGATTGAAATATTATCAGTTTTCACTTTTTTATTAAAGTCCTTTGATTTTGTATACCTCACGATATTAATATTAATGAAATGTTTACCTATATTAATTTTTTATGAAAGTTACAAATTGTGAAATATATCCCTATTTTATGTAATATCTTTTTATTTTATTTTATTGAAAAGAAATAAGGTTTTGATTAATAAAATAGAAAAATAAGGGAAGATAACCTAATTTCTCGAGTAAAAAATAAATAAGAAACAACGGCTATTATTGAAACAAGTTACTATACAACTTTAAGGTACATATTATTGACACACAACCTGAAATGCGTATGGATACAATTTGTACTAAATTTATTATGGAGTGCTAGCTAAAATATTATAGAAGAGCAAAATAATAATTGGCTTGGTATGTGGTTTGCTTTTATCTATGTGGTTTGCTTTTATCTTTAATGTATTGGTACTCTTTTTTCTTTCAATGAATCGATATTACTTTGCATTTACGATTCTTTTTTTCTTTTTTTTTGTCAAACGATAGATTTTGTTAGACTAGATGTTAGATTAGCCACCGACGGAGTTTGAACCCATACCGTCATGCAAATACTCAACACCTTTCCATCATTGTGGTAAAAGGCCACATGCTTGCACTTACGATTCTATAATGCGAGATGTTCACACATATAATAGCTACATTGGTAGTCTAATAGACAGTCGACATTGTAAAAATCAAATTTTTAGTAATAACAGTTAATGTCATTATATAATAACGTTTGCTATACAAAGATATTTGTATAATAATTTTTTTAATTTTTTTATTTAAACGATATACTTTACACTAAGGGGTAAGAGGTTAAAATTATTTTTGTATGTGCTCCCAAAGACTCAAATTTCATACAAAGACCATCTCAATCCTGTAGATCACATGCAAAGAAAAATCTAATAATAATTTCACATTGACCCAAAAAAGATAATTTCTTGCTTTCTGAGATTTGTTCAAAGTAAACATAGATACTCAATAGGGCAACTAGAACCATCGCGGCCATTACACATGCATGCAGACAATTCTACACAGCTATAAGATTCTAATGAATACTAATTTATCATGATTATCTAGAACGTAATTACAATCTTGGGGACCCAAAACATGATAATTTCTTGCTTTCTGAGATGTCAGGGAAATGACTAATTTGGCTCAACTTGACAACTTATTATACTTGTTCAAAGTAAACATAGAAACTCAATAGGGCAATTAGAACCATCGAGGTCATTACATATGCATGCAGACAATTCTTCACAGCCATATGATTCCAATGAATACGTAATTATCATGATTTTCTAGAACGCAATCCTGGGGATACCTGGGCGGGGTTTGTGGACTTTTATCTGAGATTCATATTCAGTCCAGTCAACGGTCCGTACTCTAATGAAACATTTGTCTAGAAAATTAAGGAGGCCTCTGAATTTTCAGTAGGGATGACAATTCTAACCGTTAAACCCGATAACCGTGGATAACCATCCGAATGGATTGGATTTGGATATGAAAATTCAGGTATATTTTGGGTATGGGGAAAAACCGTGAATATTATTTGGTTATGGTTTTGGATATGGTTATAGGGGTCCCCAGTCCATATCCGTACCTGAATCCAAACCGAATAATATATAATATAATTATATATAATATTAAAGTATTATATATATATATATATATATATATATATATATATATATATATATATATTCATTATTCACCACATCCATTACCTTGAGAATACAAAAATTGCATTGTGTGATTGTGTGAGTTGCATTTTGTGCGAAAGTTCAAAAGTTTTGATATGAATCAAAATCTATGAAATTCAATGGTGCTTATGGGAGATATCAAAGATCAGCCAACATTATCAATGTTTAGCTTTAATTTTATGCTCCACAAGATCCATTTATTAAATCATTTTATACATCTAATATTTAATGACGAAAATAAAATTTACTAAATTATCATGCGTCAATTGGACGAATATATTTTTTATATTTACGAAGATGGATATAACCGTTAACCGATGGGGAATCCGTTATCCGGTGGGTATGGTTATAGATAATACCCGATGGTTAATTTGCGGGTATGGATATGGCTAATTTTAATGGTTATGGAGATGGATGTAATATTTCCGTCCCAAAACCGAACCGTTGCCATCCCTAATTTTCAGTGACGATTATATGGCACATAGACTAGCACTTTACTGGTTTGTTACCATCACATAATTTTCAACTTTATGAATGGAATAATCTGATATATAGATGCCAGCTAAATGCTGGGCAACGTGTATTTTAGCCTCATTGATTTGACAATTATGAAAGATTAATTTTCTCTTTTTTCTAGGAAATTTTCTTGTCGGACATATATAGCCGGGCCGATTCTGAGAATTTGAAACCTTAGGTGAGCCTTCAAAGTGGGATCCTGGAGTTCTCTGACCCACGACCCTTTGTACATTGATATGTAAAATAAAGAATTCACTAAATACATGAAAAGTTTATTCCCATATCAAATAACATTAAAATTAAATCAAAACAAGAAAAATATACAAACATTACTTAAATATTACACGTCCCGCATTTTTAGACACAAATGTACTAATTTAGTTTACATAGTCTAATTTTTCAATCAATTCTTTTGCAATTGATAAAATAGTTAACCCTTAACCCATTCAATCTTTTTGTGACATAATTGATCGAAGATAAGATTTGATCAACTTTAATTTTGAAAAACTTCTTTCTGCAGAGGCAAATGTAACTAGTATGATTAACAAAATTCTATAAGCAACTCATGCATTCGGGAAACAACCATCATTTGTCTTGGATATTTCAATACTTCCATTGACGGATTTATTTCATCCGGTAAAGTTTATCTCAAGATTCTTAGCTCTAGAAATTATTATTTCCCATCAATATTAGAATGTTCACCATGTGAAGACTGAGAAAGGAGCGATAGTTTTTGTGAAAACGAAGATAGAGAGCGAGCGGAGCTGTATTGAGAAAATTGAATGGCATTTTGATTGTTAAATTTTAATTAGATTTGATTCATTTGAAAGAGTAAAACTATAGTTACATGTGACTAAGGAAAAAAAAAACAAGAATTTAAATTGCATATATATATATATATATATATATATATATATATATATATAACAATTTGGAGGCCCTCCCGGGTGGAGGTCCTTGGTGGGCGTCTACTTTGGTTATGCTCAAGGCCGGTCTTGTATATAGTTAAAGGGTGATATTATCTAGAGGTCAAAACAAAAAAAAACTAACGCATTCTCTAATGTTACATGTGGGTTCCACATATAATGTTAAAGTTCATCTCTATTAGAGAGTGAAGAAATGTTTTATGTCTACAACTTGTTGTAAAACATAAATAGTGGCAGTCCTTATTTAACGTATGGTAATAAACCATCATAAACGATCATATTAATGCAGAGAGTCTTTTGGATTACCACTCATGTATTTGATGCCCTATATAAAATGGTCTAATGATAATGAACTTACACACTTTGATTTCTCCTCACAACCTCTCTCTCTCTCTCTCTCTCTCTCTCTCTCTCTCTCTATCTCTCTCTCTCTCTCTATTTTCTCTTTCTCTATATTTTATTTCCAACATGTTATCAGCATGAGTGAGCTCTGGCTGACTCTTGACATTAAAGTGGGGTAGTTGAGTCGCTACGATCTCCGTCATGCATCCTTTAAAATCGTGCAAAATAAACAGTAATAATGACGAACGCCCCAATTTCATGTGCATGGTTCTCAAAGAATTAAATGCACATGATATTGATTGACTTCGATCCTTACATGAGTCGATCTCTAAGCAAAAGGCTCTCCAATTAATGGTGAGATCTTCCAATGATCTGCCTTTAAATAGTTGCTTCTCCATTGAGATTTCCTAATCATTATAATCTTCATACCATGAGGTTCTTGCGCTTTAACCAAAACCTTCCTCCCATACCCGATTTCCTCTCTGATCCTTCGATGTACAGAATCCTCAAACTAAAAAATCTCTTCTTTTTTTTCCTCACCAATCTGCCAAAAAGGGTTATGGAATACCCAATTTAGGCATAATTACATGCTAATATTTCTCTCTTCTTGTGATTTGTTCCATGATATTCATCCCCTCGTAGCACTCTCCCTGCAGTCTCTTCACATGGGTCGAATTTCAGCAATATGTTGAGATTCTTTAGAGGGTTCTTCATCATTGCTATCTTCCTTTGCTTGTGGACAACGACGGTGGTGAATCTTTGTTCAAACACCCACCGCTAATGTAGTATCTTGCTCGGAAAGTTGCAAGATAGGCATAGTACGCATTTGATCTGGCGACAGAAACTCTATCAGGATTGTTGTTCTTTGACCAAGTATGTTGTACAGTTTTCAAAATCTTCATTTGCCAAGGGTGAGAACTTGTTTCCCCGCAACCCTTGTACCAACTTGAACACTTCTATTAAGGGTTTTGATAATAAACATGTTCTTGTGTGAATATTTACTTGTCCGGCGCCTTTTTATCCATGAAAATTCTTAATCCGATAAACTTTTCTGAAGTAAATCAACTTTGAAAAATAAAATAAGCAGTGGAGCAGAATGTGAGTAAGTTTGTGGGCCCAGGACAGAACTTAGAAGCCTCATCACTAATACCTCTCAAACTTAGCATTGTAAAGTATTTTCATTACGATCGTCAGAGTATCACCTTACTTCGATACCGAAAATTAAACATTAAACCCATGAAGAATCCTTCGTTTCTTGCTTAGCAACGCATTTATCGGATTTAAGAAGTTCACGCCATGCTTGAAACGATCTGCAAGGAGCAAATTAATAACAATAATTTTTCTTACCTTGCCCCAGTTCCTGGGTCAAGGATTTCATTACTTGCAATGTAATCTAGGGAGACATTTCTCTTCCTAGACTAGATTGCGTGTCCGTCTCCAGTGAAGCTTACGCAAAAGTTCTTTAGAGACTTGGTTGTCGGCATGTGGTCGGAAGCACTTTTTAAATCTTTTTGTCAGACCTGAGCGTTTCCAATTGAATTACCTTGGCTTGGCTTAGCCAAAGCATTTATGCATATCGAAGCTTCATTGGAATAAAATTCCTCTTGAGGATTTCCTAGCCTGGATGCGTCCTATGGACCTATTAACATACGATGTTGCAGGATATACTTGACTTAGTATGTTAGTCTGGGATAGAAGTCGTCCTACTTGGGGTCGGAGTTTAGAGCCACCTTGAGATGACTTTCGAATTGCCTTTTTGACTATTCTCTCGAATGGCGTAGAGCCCAGGTTTGAATGTTATAACCCACAACTTGCTAGTGGTAGAACTTTTCAGAGGCTAGATGGTGTATTGGACTTCCGAGTCAGAGCATCATGTGCCTGTGCTTGTACCCACCAATCGTAACCACGCTTATTACAATTCAAGTCTCCTAAGATGCTGACCATCCAAGACGTGATGGCTAGAAGAGGCTCCTCTGACAGTATTACCTTGAACTTTTCTAGACTTGCATTCATGCGAAGATTTCAAAGTTTACGCCTTCCTCATGGTGAGTGAAATATTCCTTATATTACTGAAAAAATAAAGAGAACAAAACGTTGAATCATGTAGCAAGGAAATTGCATAACTTTTTATTGCGATGTAATTTATTGACAAGGGGTTGTAATTGAATACGGGAATGATTGCCTACATATCCCCAGGATGAAGAATCAAATCATTAGTGTAGTTAAAAGAAAAAGATGATACAATGTAAGAATTACTTCAAGAATCACTTTTGACGGTAAGCCTATGGTGAGGCGTAAGGAGATGAGTTCTCCATGGAATTGTCTTCGTGCAGACGACAGTTTTACAATTAAATCTGGATCAAACCGCCTACATATCCCGGACCGCGTGTAGTTTGGTTTACCTTTCCTTCTACTTAATCTGGAGTCGCTGACGAGGGGTCCATCTCAGGGCAACCGGTATTGGATTTCTTATGGTTCTTCCCGCTACCTCTCTATTCATCGACGTTTTCCGTCTTCCATGGATGCAGTTTATATTAAGGGTAAACGTCTTCGTTGGTTGTCAATCTTCATCATCAGTGTGTTTGTTCAATTGATCCCTATCCTTAGATTCTACTGGTCTGTTTTCCTTGCTTTGTCTTTGACGAATTCCCAGCAATGTCTTTGATTTAGGAGTTTTTCAATATAATCCCTCAAAACTCGGCAACTTTTAGTGGCATTCTGGAAAAAGCAGTACTCATTTGGGCATTTAAATTTTTCCTTTATGTTGTGGAGGATGTTGTTGATGGTGGTGTTCATAACAGTGTATTACTTTGCCTTTAGTGAAGCTTGCTTATCCCGACACCCTCATCTTACAGCATGTAGTGGAAAGGGAGGGGGAGTGTCTCTGTCGGGACTTTTCCTTTCAGTCTTCCTGCGGTAATATGGCTCGACTATCGTTCTTTTACTCCTCTCATCCCAGTTGGTTAGATCGTCTGCATTGTCAAAGCATTCTGCCAAGGTGGCATAATCATATTTTCTTTAGTTCATTTTTTGAGAAGGGTGAATAGACATATAGACCCAGTTCAAACGCCATAGTGGCCAACTTTTCATCAGGTTTTTCCACTTCTGCCAGCTTTACCTGGAAGAGTTTTCGGTAGGTCCTAAGACTTTCATCTTTAGACTGTGGACCATCCTGAACATGGCCTCATGATGCTTGCGAACATCACGGTACACTGAATAACTGTTCATAAACATGTCGGCCAAACTCTCAAAATAGTCGATGAATCTGGCTGGCAGCTTTGAATACCATTTTATTGTCGGCCTCTCTAGGGTAGATAAGAACATCTTGATCCAAGCATCGTTGTTGTTGTATAGCGCTATGACATTCCGATAATGCATTATATGGTAGTTAGGATCAGAGTCGCCTCAAAACGATTTGAACATTGGCTGAGAAAACTTTTCTAGTGGGGTATATCCTCAATTGCCATTGAAAATTGTGTCCTTGTCTGGACCGTTGACTTGTTTGGAATGCGTGGATAATCGTTTAGGCTTACATGATTCCTCATGTCTAAAAGGTGTTGCCGCTCTTGGTGTTTAGAGGACTCAGGCTCATCTAATCTCAGGTTATGAGGCTCTGCTTTTAGGTTCCCGTTGTATCTCGAGGAAGATTCTACAGGTTTTTTGGTCTTCCCTTAAAAACTGAGTTAATAACCTGTCTGTTGCGTAACTAACCCCTGCTCAGATCGATGACATTCGCTGATGTTGGAACAACAAATGATGCCGTGAGGTTTCCTTCATGGTTATGGTGCTTATGTTTCCATATCCGAAAACATGATTTGCGTCAGAAAGGTTGTTCTGAATGAATTTTCCAGGTTTTTCATGCGTTTCTCCATGTCCACAAAGTTAGAGTGACTTTTTGCTTGAGCGAAGGTTTAATTCTTTTGCAGCTTTTCAGCAAAGGCATTGGTCTTTGCCAAGGTTTCCAGATCTTGTCATGGAAGATGATGGCTTGTTGACTGGATCCTTACTGCTTCTAAGTGTAGCCGTTACTCCTTTGCCGGCTGTTACTTACCCCAAGAGTTATAATGACCTAGGGTGGCGGGTTGTCCATTATAGAAATAATAAACGCATCAGAAGGTAGGTTATCCCCACTGGTAGGATTAACGTTGGCGTTAACCAAATTTTCTTCGATAGATATGTCAGTTGACAAAGCGATCTGGTCAAGAGGAATATGAGTTCTCTCTCAATGAAAACATCAATTGTTGGAACCAATTCGTGCACCGCCGTGAGTGGTGGTTGTGCACAAACTCGAGCAACTTGCAAAACTATAAACAACTGTGAGCAAGCCTAAGCCTGAGGGGGGGAGGGGGGACGGGGTGTGTGTCTGCCAAAAGCTCTCCGACGGTCAAGTTAGTGAATATTTTTATACTCTAGTAGTGGGCAAGAAAACTGAAGTGTTTAGATTATGTTACTAGAGATGAACCCTAGATGGGTGTACTTACACCGTGGGAGAGAGATATTTTTAGGATAAAACCCCCACTCTAGAACGAGAGTATCCTAGATGATATCTAGAAGTACATATTGCACCCTTTTAGGAGTTATGATTACTTATGGCACAAGCCAATTACTAGATTGTAAGAACTCCAAGACTTATAAAGGTTTGATTGGGTCTGTATCAATATCAGATTGAGTGTCTTGCAGAACAAGCACGGTCATCCAGCAGAGTCGATAGGACTTCGCCTATTGCCTTGGAACAGGGTGATGGTGGCACTGCTGCTCTATCTGATCCAACTCCAACCGGATATGATGAATTCATGACCGGACTTTTAAGGTAACTATATTCGAATCAACCTTAGTCTTGCCTTGGAAAATCAAGGTCCCACAGCACCCTCTTAGAAGTTATGATTACTTGCAGTGCACGCCAATTCCTAGATTGTAAGAACTCCATGACTTATGAGGAATCTAATTGTGTCTTTATCCAAGTCAAATGTCGTGTCTTGCGGAACAAGTATGGTTATACCAGCAGAGTCGCTCGAACTTCGCTTATTGCCCTAAAACAAGGTGATGATGACACCACTGCTCCATTTGATCTAGTTCCGCCTGGATTTGTTGAATCCATAACTGAACTTCTGAGTTAACAATATTTAGATGAACTATACTTCAGCTCTAGAAAATCATGGTTCCATAATTGCCCCTAACTTTGCATTGAAAATGCAATTGCTCCAGTTGTGGATGGATAGTTATCCAAAGACCATGCCTTTCGGAGTAAGCTGGAATACGTACCATTTAGTCTTCTTTCTTTGCTTGGTGATCCGAAGTTTAGGGTGCAATGGAGAAGCTCTGAATTCAGAGGCACGTCTTCGAATATTGTGCAATAAAGTTCGCAATGATTAAACTTTATGCTTATTGTGTGCGCATGAAAAACAAAAAATTACCTCTAATACTCTTTACTTAGTGTTCGGCACATTGAAAGTTAAACCTATCTGTGGTTGGTTATTCCCATGTGCATTTAAGAGTTCGCCATTCTAATGGCTGAATAACATTACAGTTAATACACTTAGCTCTTTTGAGTATTCGTCTCCTCAAAGTTTGATATTAATTTGGCGCACCTATATTTTCACAAAAATAGTTGAGGCAACTGAACTTGGTGTAGAAGATCCTGAACTTCGTAGTGACTAGCAACCTTGTCTTCAAGTTCTATAACCCAAGGACGAGACATGTTCCTTCTTTGACCATGATCGCTCGGATACAGAAGTTAGCAGCGCATTCGAAATCACCACCACAATCATTCTACTCGCCAATCGAGCTCGGTGGCGAGTTGGCATGCCCACATTCACCAAAAGAACGTAGTTAGCTCATTAGTTACACGGCTTGCGAGTGACGTAGGCTAAGTAGTTTTTAGGGTCGACACAATTAAATAAAGATCAACCTTAAAATTGAAATTTTAGATTTAGAAGCCCATAAGGTGGCCTTTGATGTATTTCTTAGCAATAGGTTTCAATGCATTATAAACAAAAGTGTTGCCTATTCCTAGTGTAAAAAGGAATCCTAGTCTTAGTAGGTTCCGATGTATTATATAATAGGTTTCAATGTATTATATAACAGCATCTCAGAGCTGCCATATACACACAACAAACTTCAATTATTAGTTTAAGATGCATGACCTTGGTAGTCAATAACTTGAGGCTCCTCATGTCTCACTTCTTTCGAACGATGCGTTAGGCTAAATCGTGTTACCTTTGAAAGAATGCAAGAATTTGATTTTGATCCACTTCGGGCGAATCTGGAACACGAAGCAATGGAACAAGCCACTAAAGCAATGGATCGAAGTAGAGAACTGACTCGACTGGATTAAGAGTTGGAATTACTATTTGTAGGGCTGAATAATGTGCTTTGTTTTGATTATCTTTTGCCACCGGAGGAACGGGCCACAAGATTAATTAAAAGAAGAGTGGGATTCACTAAATGTAAGGCAGGGAAATAATGTCGTGCTTTCTGCTGATATTCAAAGACTGGATTCATTTCAACTTCACCTATCGAGCGTTGGGGTTGAAATACTGAAGCCATGCTTACAAGAATACGAAATGGAAGGGTTGGTGTTGCGTCAAAAGCGGCTACGACCGAGTCATTGGATTAAGTAGTAATGTCGAGGCCAAGGCCTACAAGCAAAGCAGCAGTTGAGGCTTTGGAGAGTTGTTATTTGACGAACGAGTAAATGGTTGGAGCCATGATCAGTACTGAGTGGTTTTCTTGGAAAAGATATTGAGTGGGAACAATGGCGAAACCATGAATTGTCGAGGAGATGGGAAAAATTTAAATGGGTAACATGTTCCATAAAAATGTAGACAACCAAATCCTTTTAGATTGTAGACAATATTAATATCATTTATAATTATAAATACAACTAACCATTCGGAGTCCAACTGATGACATTCCATTTATTCATTAATATTCCCAGTTGGATCAAGAGCATCATAGGCTTCTGCAAAAAAATATCTAGCAAGACACAGTTTAATTTGCTTTTTTTTTTTTTTTTTTTTTTTTTTTTGGAGGAACTGGAAATGATATTAATAGGGCAAAGAGCGAAATGATACAAAGAAAGCCGACGTGCGGCAAACAAAAGCACAAAACAATGAGGGTAGGGAATAGAGGACACCGCCACAAATGGCAAAAGTGTCACCTCGCCCACACACAAAAACTAGCTAATTTGGGGGGGGACAAGGTAAACCATCCTTGTTTAAGATTTGTAGACTTTATTCTAAGCACTGTTGTAGCCTATTTTAACTGACAAGGAAGGGGGCCGGCGGCAGAGAGAGAGATTGGAGAGAGATATATGTTTGTAGGGTTGTGTAGAAGAATGTGTAGAGGATATGTTACCCCCCCTGCGCAATGCCTTTATTTATAGTAATAAGAGAAAGAAGAAATCCTTCATCCCCAAGGAACACAAGTCCATATACGAAAGAGTAACTAGAATCAAATCTAATCTAGAATTTATACAATCACACTTAAACTAGAAAGTTTACAACACTCCCCCTTGAGTGTGTACATACTCAAGTAAATTCGGCATCATGTAGAGGTTAAGGAAGTCAACTCGTCAACACTGATCTGGGAACATGCTATTCTCAATAAGGTAGGAACTTGCATAAGGAAGTAAGTCTCACTAAAAAAATCCTATAATTATGGTAAAAATCCAAATACGGACAAAACCCATAGTCCAAGGAAAAATGCGTGAGTAATGCAAAGTCAAATGAAACGTCTACAAGACATCATCAGGGATATGATCAACCCAAGGTGGGTGCCTCGTTAAAACCTAGTTAGGTAGCAAAAACCCAGTGGGAAAAAATACTCCTAATCGTAGGGAAAAAGAGTACATTAAGATCAAGCAAGTATACTTCAGGATACTCCCCCTGAGTTTGACTTAATTCCAAAAAGAACTAGCAATGTTACAACTTATAAAGTTTATGCATACCAATTCCTTGAACAAGCTTCTGAAACGTCGCCCTCGGTAATTATTTTGAAAACGTCGCCCTTGTCTTGTGAATAGATTTGAGTGACTTTAATCTTCTGAAGCTCTTGTTGTTGATGTGAGAAGAACAACTTCAGCTCAATGTGCTTGGTGTTGTCTCTTGTGTGATGTAACCCATCTTGAGCTCTTCGATGCATGCTGCGTCGTCTTCATAGATCGCTGTCAGGACATCAATGACGGGGTAAAGATCGCAGGAGCTTCGAATATGGCCCACAATTGCTCTCAACCAAAAGCATTCCCGAGTTGCTTCATGTAAGGCGAGAATTTCAGCATGATTAGATGAAGTGGCAACTAAGGTCTGTTTAGTTGACCTCCAAGAGATTGTGGTGCCTCCAACGGTAAAGACATAACCTATTTGACAACGCGCCTTGTGCATATCAAATAAGTATCATGCATCGGCATAAGTAACAAGGTGAGAATTGACTCGAGATAAGAGGGTGCAGCATCACTCGAGGATTCGTAGGGATAGAACAAGCCCATATTTGTAGTACCCTTAAGGTAGCGAAAAATGTCTTTAACGCCAGTCCAATGTCTGAGCGTTGGTGCATTAATGTATCTTGCCGAAAGATTAACAATGAAGGAGATGTCGAGTTTAGTGCATTGAGCTAAGTACAATAAAGCACCTATCACACTTAGATAAGAAACTTCAGGCTCCAAAATCTCTTCATCATCCTCATTCAGATGGAATGGATCTCGTTTTGCATCTAGAGATCGAATGACCATAGGAGTACTCGAAGGCTTCACTTTATCTTTATTAAAGCGGCGGAACACCTTCTGGGTGTAGTACGTTTGATGTACTAAGATTCCATCCGAACGGTGCCCTATCTCGAGACCAAGACAATATCAAGTCTTTCCTAGATCTTTCATCTTAAATTCCAACTTCAGGTGCGCAGCAGTTCTCGCAAGCTCTTCAAGAGTTCCGATAAGGTTCATGTTACCGACATATACTGCAACTATCACAAAACTGGATTGTGACTTCTCAACGAACACACAAGGGCAAAGTTCGTTATTCACATATCCCTGACTAGTCAAATACTCACTCAGACGGTCATACCACATTCTTCCAAATTGCTTCAAACCGTAACATGAACGCCTTAGCCGAATTGAGAGTGTGTTCCGGGGTTTGGAAATATTCGATCCCATCAATGTAAGTCCTTCAGGAACGTTCATATAAATTTTTCGTATCAAGATCCCCATAAAGATACTCAATTACTACGTCCATCAGCTGCATACTCAGTTTTTCGAAACTACCAAACTGATAAGGTAGCGAAAAGTAATCACATCCATAACGGGGGAATAAGTTTCATCATAGTTAATCTCGGGGCGTTGTGAGAACCCTTGCCCAACAAGATGAGCTTGGTAACGCGTAATTTCGTCCTTCTCATTATGCTTTTAAACGAAAACCCACTTATAGCCACGGGCTTCACATGTAGAGGGGTAGGAACTACAGGTCCAAACACCTTACGCTTCGTAAGCGAATCGAGTTCAACTTGGATTGCTTGTTTCCAATTTGACCAATCTGTTATACGTTGACATTCATCAACAGAACGGGGTTCAATGTCATCCCTCAACATGATCTCAGTAGCTACTACATATGTTAATGCATCGTCGACGATCATCTCATTTCTACACCAAACATCATCCAAGCTAGCATAATAGATCGAAATCTCACGATTCTTAGAAGGTGGATTCGTCTCTTTAAGGATGCTTTCGTAATCTAGAATTTCCTCATGAGTTGGATAGAATGAGTAAGCAACAATCGGATTCACAGTAGGCTCTTCAGGTGCCTATGTCATGGGTTTCCTCGTTCGAGGGTGTGAATCCTTTGAACCAAGAGGTCTGTCATGCGTATGTGTAAGGGTAGATGATTAACTAGCCGTTAATGTACGTGGATCACTAAAGTTGGCGTTCCGAGCCTCCCGGAGGGAATTCCGTTGTACATTTTGTACATCCATCTTTGCAGGCACATTCGTAGCTGGACTATGTGATCTTGTCACTTGCCCTAGATCGGTGAAAGCATCTGCCATTCTCTAAGCTATGCTCTAAAGATCTAATATGCGCTGCACTTTAGTTTTAGACTGAACAATGCAGAGATCTAAATGAGACAAAGTGGGAGTCGTCCACAAAAATTGCATTATTCTTCAGGAACATTGATGTTCTTATATCCGCCTAATAAAGGGAAGATTGTCTCATAAAAGTGACAATCCATGAAACGAGCGGTAAACAGATCGCCTATCAAAGGTTCTAAGTAACGAATAATCGAAGGAGAATCATATCCGACATAGATTCTTATCATTCGCTGAGGCAATATTTTTGTACGTAAGGGCGGCGAAATCGGCACATAGACCGCACAGCCGAAAACGCGCAGATGCGATATGTCAGGTTTGTATCATGTAACCAACTGAAGGGTGCTATATGGTTGCGTCCTAACAGGCCTTAGGCTGACCAACATAGTTATGTGCAATATTGCATGGCCCCAAGCAGCGATCATGAGCTTGGTGCGTATGACCAATGATCGAGCAATCATTTGTAAGTGCTTAATGAATCCCTCTGCCAAGCCTTTTTGGGTGTGAACATAGGGTAATGGATGTTCAACTTCAACCCCAATCGACATGCAATAGTCATCAAAAGTTTTAGATGTGAATTCTCCAGCATTATCCAATCGAATATATTTGATCGGATAATCAGAATGGTAAGCCCTGAGCTTGATAACCTGAGCCAATAGTTTGGAGAATGCAGCATTTCTTATGGGCAACAAGCACACGTGTGACCAATGTGTGGAAGCGTCAACCAAAACCATAAAATATCTAAATGGTCTGCAATGAGGTTGAATCGGTCCACAAATGTCCCCCTAAATCCTTTGTAGAAAAATAGGAGGATTCAAACGAATCTTGTCATAAGAAAGCTTAATAATAAGCTTTCCCATATAACAGGTTTGACATGTGATTCCTTGAATCGAACCTAAACTTCGGGTTAGTGGATGCCCGTGTGATGATTTGAGGATACGATGCATCGTTGTTCGTCCAGGGTATCTGAAACGATCATGCCAAAATGTAATTTCGTGCGTAGTTCTAGAGGTAGGGCCGGCCATATAGTGGCTCTTTATGGGGCGTATGGTCATAGTATACAGACCACTCGGGATATGACATGCCCCGATCCCGGGGTCCCACAGAACACCAGAATAGACACGTGCTGGCCGACACCCGAAGATGACGAAAGCCATTTATTGAATACAAGAATTAGAATAAGAAATAAATAAGGGTTATGAAATTAATTACAATGAATTAACAATCTAGGAACGTGTTCAGAGCATACAACTAACTAGAGCACTAAAAGAATTAATATAAAATTGAAATGAATAAAAGGATGTGTGTGACATCCCACATCGCCCAGGGGAGTGATCCTTAAATGTATATTCTCATCCCTACCTAGCACGAGGCCTTTTGGGAGCTCACTGGCTTCGGGTTTCGTAAGAACTCTAAAGTTAAGCGAGAATGAGGCTGGAGTACTCCCATGACAGGTGACCCACTGGAAAGTTGCTCGTGAGTTCCCAGAAACAAAACCGTGAGGGAATGGTAAGCCCAAAGCAGACAATATCGTGCTACGGTGGTGGAGCGGGCCCGGGAAGTGGTCCGCCCCGGGCCGGGATGTGACAATTGGTATCAAAGCCAATCCCTGGCCGGAAGTGTGCTGATGAGGACGTCGGGCCCCTAAGGGGGGTGGATTGTGACATCCCACATCGCCCAGGGGAGTGATCCTTAAATTTATATTCTCATCCCTACCTAGCACGAGGCCTTTTGGGAGCTCACTGACTTCGGGTTCCATAGGAACTCCGAAGTTAAGCGAAAAGGGGGCTAGAGCACTCCCATGATGGGTGACCCACTGGGAAGTTGCTCGTGAGTTCCCAGAAACAAAACCGTGAGGGAATGGTAAGCCCAAAACGGATAATATCGTGCTACAATGGTGGAGCGGGCCCGGGAAGTGGTCCGCCCCAGGTCGGATGTGACAATGTGGGTCCTACACCGAGAGGATTCAAAGATGCTGCTACGGAAGTGTCTTGACGCCGGGGTTATGTGCCTTGATCCTAAGTCCTGAATGTGGGCGCAAAACAAGGGTAAGTGGACCAAGTTCGTATATACAATAATAATAAAACAGTTATCAACATACTAACCCCCACAGTTATATAATGAAAACTACTAGCATAATAAGTTATAGCTTTAGTGAAAACCTTAGCATGCCATAAACATCTCAAAAGATATATCGCGGAAAGACATCGCGTAAAACCAAAGTATGAATCGTCTCACAGATCGTCTCGTAAATGCTGTGTGCTGCCAGTAAGATCACTGAATAATAATACTTCCAACCCCTTGCCTGGACCTAAGTCTCTGTGCCCGTAGCCAGAGATAACTCTCTCCCGGCCCAATGCCTGTCTCCGTGTCCCTCAGCCTTTCGCTGGGATTATTTCTCCCGACCTCAATGCCAACACCAGATCATCGCCCCAGGCGGCATAGTGTCCACTAGGTACGCACAAATAGTTACGCCTCTAAAAAATAACCACTTCATATTATAAAGTTATCCACCTTCTATACTATAAAGAGAGGTTTCAAAAACATGTTCTAGCATCCTATCATCATCCATCAGATAGTCTACCAGTTCATGGTTTTTATAGAAAATACGATATATCAAAATATAGTTCAATATAGGCTAACAATTAATTCCTCACAAAAACACGAGACGATAATCAACATATTCAATAAACATGCTTATCATAAAATCAATTCATAAACTCCTAAGGCATGCTATTCAATTATGAAATTAAACTATAAAATCATGCAAATTTTAGAAAAGGTCCACTCACGGTACTTAGCCGCCGAAAGCTGTGTCACTAGCGAAGACGGAAACGTCACAATAATTACCCCTAAGCACATAAATGTACAATTTAGTCAAACTCTACTCAAACAACTTAATTTCGGAAAACGGAGGTTGGAAACGGGTTCAGGACGTCGAAATTAGCCTAGAAGAGGTCTCGAACGAAAACCCGAAAAGTCAACTTTAAAAAGTCAAACAGTCAAAGTCAACAAGTCAAAGTCAAAGTCAATGCTGACTGTTGACCGAGTCAACGGTCAGACCAGGTTAGTCAATGGGTCAGGGTCCGGGTCGGACCAGGTCAAACGGGTCTGGGCTTAGGGTTAGATCGGGTTTAGGGCCTAGGTTCTTGGGCTTGGTTCTAAGGCCCAAGGGTTTAAGGTTTTAGGGTGCACGGGCCTAAGGCCCTAAAGGAAAATGGCCCAAAGGCCTTATACATCAAAACAATAATTAAAATAAATAATGAAAACTGAAATGGGTTTTGGGTTGGGCTCGGCAGGAAAGGCCCAAAAGCCTTGGGTTTTCTTCCACACGGCCTGAAAGGCCTGGTTTCGCCGGAGGAGAACGCCGGAGCTTTCCCAGCTCCGGCCGACTGCAACACTTAGTTTTAGGGTCCGATTTAAGTATCAAAATGAAGTACAAGGTGAGAGGAAAAGGTTAGTACCCTTGGTTCTCTGTAGATCGGCCGGAGGTGATCGGAAATCATCTCGACACACACGGGTTTGCCCGAGATGGGTGTGTTTCCCCTGAGCCAAACTCGATTTAAAACCTTAAAGATAACAAGATAAAAATAAATATTCACATCCACACATCCAACTAAAATAGAGAGAGGTAAACCCGAGGCTTACCTTGATTTCTAAAAACGAAGAACCTCGCTGGAGTTCATTTTCTAGGTTCTATCGCCCTCGAAGCGATGGGGAAAAAGAGACAGTGGAATGATGATGATGGAGGTGTTGCAAGTACGGGGTTGGTGATGGGTATATGTGTGCATGAGTGTGGGTGTATGCTCTCGGGAGGACAAGAATGAGAGAGATGAGAGAAGGGAGTGAGTGCAGAAAGGAAGAGAGAACTCGGGGAAGAGAGAAAGAAAGAGTTATAAAAATTAGAAAACAAAGGGAAAAAATGGAAGGGAACCGGGGACAAAATTTCAAGGGTGGGCCCCTTGGGCACACCATTTAAGACCCAAAAACCATTTTTAAAAGGAAAATATCACCAACTTAGTGAAAATACAAAAATACCATTTTTGTTCCGTAAATCCCAGGACGGGTTGTTACAAGATACGCTTCTGGCCATATTCGTAGGAAGTTAAGCACAGAAATTCAACTTCATTTTCTACGTACGTTTCAGCGTGGTAATTATTATCTCTAATGTCCTTGAAACTCAACAACGTTCTTCCGGAACGTGGAGAATAAAGTGTCTCATCAATGGTCAAAATTGTACCATTAGACAACATTATACGTGCCTTACCGTATCATTTGACCAGGTTGGATGGGCCTGAGAGGGTTGTCAGAGGTACATTTTTAGGTATGAAGAACGTGAAATAGATGCGTTCATGCAAAACGGTGTGCGTGGTTGCACTATCTGCCAGATAACTAACTTCCTCACTAGTCATACCTAGAATGAAAATTAATTTGAATTGGTCACATGCATAAAAGTTCTAAAATCAAATATCCATTCAAAATAATTTTAAGTATTCAAGGATAGTAATTAATTAAAAACTTTATGTCCAAAAACAAATCACCAACAAATAATCCAAACATAAAGGAAGATTGTTCAAAATTTAACCAAAAAGCACAAGAGGGGTTCGGCCACTAGGTGGAATTCGGCCCCATTGTCTAAATTTCAACTAGAAAAATAGTTTATTTCTAAGATTCTAATCTTTCATAGGGTTAACAACCTCTTGAAAGTCAGAAACCCTCATCTTGGTAATCTCCAATTCGTCCACTTGCACAAAGTTTGATTCAAACTTCTTACAATGAAAACAATATTCAGCTACAACCTTCTGGGGAGCTCGGCAAACATGGGACCAATAGTCCTTTGAACCACAACGACATCACATGTCCCCAGCCATGGTTTCAGGTGCTTTGCCTTATTCTTGAAGTTTGAGGCCTTGGGAGCGAGGTTAGGGCTCTTCTGGACTTTGTTTCCTCCCTTAGATGGGCCTTGGCTCTGTTGACCTTGACGGGGTGGCTTCTAGTCGCCCCTACCATGCTTCTTTTGGCGTTTTAGGCATTGGTTCATGCTATAGTATGCTTCAGGCACATCGGTCGCCTAGTAGGTCGAGCTTAATGATTCTTCATCAATAGCTAATTCTGTTTTTCAGCAATAAGTAAAACAGAGATCAAATCCGAGAACTTAGTGAACTTTTGAGCTCTATATTATTACTGTAGGACAATATTAATAGCAGAGAAGGTCGAATAGGTCTTTTCCAGGAGATCTTCTTCGGTCAAAGTTTCGTTACAAAACTTGAGAAGCAATCGGATTCGGCAAACTTCAGAATTATATTCATTCACAAACTTAAAGTCTTGGAAGCATAAATGATGCTAGTCATGTCTTGCTTCAGGCAAGAAGATGTCTTTTTGGTGATCAAAACGATCAGCCAAAGCGACCCATAGTGCTTGTTGATCTTCCTTAGCAAGGTACTCGGTTTGCAGTGCGTCATGAAAATGTCTTCGGATAAAGTTCATAGAAGTGGCTTTCTCAGCTTTGCCAACCGGGTTGTTCATCTCATCTTCAATGTTGGGACGCAAATTCTTTGCAGTGAGGTGGAGCTTCACATCTTAGACCCACTTGAGGTAGTTCATTCGAGAGACCTCTAAAGCGGTGAAGTCGAGTTTGTTCAAATTCAACATGTTCCCGTCACAAAATAAAGGACAAGATGTGATTATTGTAATGGAGAAAAAAAAAATCAACCCATTCACATAAGAGTAGACCATTCAGGTTCTAATAGACATGTATTGTTTCAAATTCACATGAAAAAACTTCGGGTTTTCATGGGTGATGTTTTCAAGGAAAACTTCAGGTTTTCAAACAAGGCATGTTTCTAGAAATTTCAGGTTTTGAAATAATTATGAACTTCAGGTTCATATGCTTCTGTAGACAAACACAAATATATATACATAAATATGCAACACGAAAATATGCAAATAGAACTTCGGGTCTAGAATTATAATTGAATTAATTATTTGGACTTCAGGCCAAATTTAAAGTATGGGTGAAAAATTATTAAACACAAATTGTCTAAAAAAAATAATTAAGCTCGAGGCCCAAAAACTTAGACCAAAGCCCATGAGTGGACTGAGTAAATTGGTTCCATGAGGTCTTGGCCCAAAATTGGGCTAGGATAGGCACAGGCTAATCAGGCCCCAATTCGTATTTATGCTGCAAGCCCAGTGGCAACAAACGGGCTGCAAAGACTGGGTCTAAGAAATAGAGGCCCAAATGGGCGCTGATCAGATGTGGTAGGGAGCAAACTAGGGTTGTAAGCCTACTCGGAGGCGCACTCCAGTGCCTCGCGGTGCAGTGTACCGATATTCCAGCTTCAGGCTGGAATCTAGTGTGACATAGACGCAAGGACACCATAGCCCTATAGGCTGGTGTCGCGTTGTCGGCCGAGCCATGGCTTAGGCCACATCAGGCGAGCCCAGTCACAAAAAAAATCCTTTTTTTTTCACAAGCCGAGAAGGCCATCCCAATTTGGGCTTAGGTTTCAGCCAAAAACACCCCAGCCGGAGCTGGGTGCACTCATTGGGGAAAAAAACCAGCGACGCCGCTTCAGGCAGTCGTGTTTTGGAAGATGGTTCTTGGTGCAAGGCCATGGGTTCGACGGCGAGGCCGTGGTTCAAACTGGAATTTCAATGATATTCGTTCAAAAATCATGACACCATGTCGGATTTTGCCAGAAATTGCATGGCAAGGCCGTGGTTCTTTTTTTTTTTTTCAATTAATTCGAGGCATATTTATTCAAATAAATTAATGCATGGGAATATATTTGATGCAATTCATGGCAATATCAAATTCACATAATTCAACAATTATGAATATAATGCATACACAATTTGTGTAGAATCTAAAATTCAAAAAACGTAAAGTTTGGTCAATGCATTATGGTGAATGTTCATGCTATCAGGGCTGCAAAAATATTAAGATAAAAACTGTTG
Source organism: Heteromeles arbutifolia (assembly GCA_024362995.1). Classification (NCBI taxonomy): domain Eukaryota; kingdom Viridiplantae; phylum Streptophyta; class Magnoliopsida; order Rosales; family Rosaceae; genus Heteromeles; species Heteromeles arbutifolia. Next base: position 7,420,283 of record JANCRC010000019.1, read on the forward strand.
TTTTGGAAAAACCTGATGTTGGAAAATAATAGATTTAGGATTTGGGCTCGGCTCGTTAGAATTAGGTTTTGTTAGAGATTAGGGTTAGTTTATTATAAATAGAGTGTTTTGTTATTCATTAGAGAATAAGTTAGTCACGATGTAGCCTCTTGGGATTTTGTAGCCGTTTTGGCATTCTTGCTTGTTTAATAATATTCTTATTATTTTGTAGTCTTGGTTTTCGCGTACTCTAATATTCAACTTGTTATCAGAGCAGGTTTGATTCTTTCGGATTTAATCTGCTTCTATTTGTTCGTATCAGTTTGCCTATGTTTTTGTCCAGTTTCATTTTCTACTTTGAATTACCCTTTCATTGTAGTTACAAAATAAAAAAAATAAAAAAATAAAAAAAAATTTGTTAAAGTCTGAAGTCGGAGTCGCACTGAGCCACCAGTCGCTGCCCTTGCTCTCGTCCACCGCTACGTTTGTTCCTGTTCCCTCCGCAACGACAAATCCACCACCATCTCCTGCTTGTCTGTCTATCCGCGTTGCGGAGCCTGCCTGTCTGTCCACGTTGCGAAGCCTACCTGTTTGTTCGGCTAACGAAACCTGCATCCACATCTACTTGTTGGCAAACTCATGTTGTTTACCGCTATGAGTTTGACGGGGGGGGGGGGGGGTGTTGGAAAATAATAGATTTAGGATTTGGGCTCAGCCCGTTAGAATTAGGTTTTCTTAGAGATTATGGTTAGTTTATTATAAATAGAGTGCTTTGTTATTCATTAAAGAATAAGTTAGTCGCGATGTAGCATCTTGGGATTTTGTAGCCGTTTCGGCATTCTTGTTTGTTTAATAATATTCTTATTATTTTGTAGTCTTGGTTTTCACGTACTCTGATATTCAACTCTTGATTGCGTGATGATATTGGTGAACTAGTTTGATGCAGTAAGTTTCCATGTCAAATTCCTAAGCGTAGCTGTAGGAGCGTGTTGATAACATGTTGTAGCCTATTTTAACTGACAAGGAAGAGGGCCGGCGGCAGAGAGAGAGATTGGAGAGAGAGATGTGTTTGTAGGGTTATGTAGAAGAATGTGTAGAGGATATGTTACCCTCTACGTAGTACCATTATTTATAGTAATAAGAGAAAGAAGAAATCCTTCATCCCCATGGAATACAAGTCCATATAGGAAAAAATAACTAGAATCAAATCTATTCTAGGATTTACACAATCACACTTAAACTAGAAAGTTTACAACAAGCACATGATTTATTAGTCAAAATCTTAGTTCTATTTAATTTATTTCTATAATACAAACTCAAATAAAATTATCTAGACATTTACAGTTGCTTCACTAAATACCAACAAAAATATCCAATAGGAAATATCAATCATTTAGTGTGTCACCACTTCAAATTTAGGAACAAAATGCACAAAACCTCAAATTTCAATAAAAGATTCACCTACCCTCTAATGATTCCTGCAAAAATTCGATTCTTTCGAATTGAAAACCAATTTTTGGGTAAATTAAACAAACACCATAAGCACAACCAAGGTACTAAAAGATGTTAAAAGCTGGTCCGACGACAAGTTGAGACTAGAGTTAGGCTGGGCTTGAGCGAGAACCTAAGCTGATTTACATAATTTATTATATATCATACAAAAAATAATTAAATAATAGGAGAAATTAGAATACCCTGCATTTTTCAATACTTTTAAGATCAAACATTAGTTCCATTTTAAGATTTGATTAGGAGGCTTTGACCGATTGGCACATCAGCAATTTTCTATTTTTTAGATTACATGTCATTAGTATAAAGGCATAATCACCTTGCAACTAATTGCCTACAATCTAGGAAAGCTAATTTCCCTAATCCCTTGAATTCCAAGTTAATTTTCCTAATCCTTTGAATTCCTAGCTTTCAATGACTTTTTTTAAAAAAATTAATTAATTAATTTGAGTAATTCCTCATTATTAGTAAAAAAAAAGTAATTAAAACTTATGATTCACTTGAAAACAAACATACCGATTTTTGGTACGTTGAGATCTCAAATATACCGAAAATTCAAATTTACCATCAACCAAATGTTCTCATGTTCTAGATAATTAAACGTATCGATATAACCAAACAATCGTACAATGAAACGTACCTATATTATACCTAAGAATACACTTCTGACAACCCTCTCAGGTTTATCCAACCTGATCAAAAAATATGGTTAGGCCCGTATAATGTTGTCAAATAACACTATATTGACCATTCAAAAGACACTTTATTTTCCACGTTCCGGAAGAACGTTGTTAAGCTTTAAAGATATTTAAGACAATAATTGTCACGCTGAAACCTATATAGAAAACAGAGTTTAATTTATATGCATCACCTCCTACGAATATGGCCAGAAACGTATGCTAGAGAAGATGGAGCATATCCCGAGTGGTCTGTATACTACAACTATACGCCCTATTGAATGTCACTATGTGGCCTACCGTAGGGACTAAGCACGAAATTACACTTTGGAATGATCGTTTGGGACACCCTGGACAAATCGTGATGTGTCGTATCCTCAAATCTTCACAAGGGCATCCCCTAACTCGAAGTTTAGGTTCCATTCAGGTAGATATCGCATGCCAAACTTGCTCAAGGGGAAAGCTTATCATTAAGCCTTCTTATGATAAGATTCATTCGAATCCTCTTATTTTTCTACAAACGATTCAACCTCCCTAAGGACCATTTAGATACTTTATGGTATTGGTTGACGCTACCACACGTTGGTCACACATGTGCTTGTTGTCCACAAGAAACATTGCCTTCTCCAAACTATTGGCTCAAGTTATCAAGCTTAATGATCATCACCCTAAGTATTCGATCAAATATATTCAATCGGATAATTCTAGAGAGTTTACATCAAAAACTTTTTATGACTATTGTATGTTGGTTGGGATTAAAGTTGAACATCCAGAACCCCATGTTCATACCCATAATGGCCTAGCAGAGGCATTCATTAAGCACCTTCAAATGATTGCTCGATCGTTGGTCATACGTACCAAGCTCCTAATCATGTTCTTTCCTGCATCATTGCCACCGAATGGATACATCCTTTAATAAAAAACCATAACATGTTGCATCCTTTCATTTCCCCAAATGGATGCAATCCCATTGCTTGTTCATGTATGTATCCTTTACCAAAAAGTCATAACTTTATGATTCAATAACCAAAGGACATATCCCTTAGTTGTATTTCTTCAATCCTTCAATCAAAGAGATATGTTAGATGGAAGTTTCACTTCCTACACATACGACACCATTGTATCTTATATATTATTATTATAATATATATATATATATATGTATGTATGTATGTATGTATTACTCCACCACTGAAAAAGAACTCATTGATGTTGTGTTTGCTTTAGATTAGTTTCGTTCTTATTTACTTGGAACAAAAGTTATAATTTACTCTGACCATGCAGCTTTGAAGTACTTATTCACAAAGAAAGAAGCCAAGCCAAGGCCTATTTGCTGGATGCTTCTTCTTCAAGAGTTTGACGTGGAAATTCGGGCCAAAAGAGGAAGCGAGAATGTAGTAGCTAACCATTTGAGTCGTTTGGTACATGAAGAAGACCCTCTACCTATTCCAGAGGTATTCCCAGATGAACAGCTGCTAATCATTAAGGTAAGTGAGCCATGGTATGCTGATATTGTGAATTATATTGTGTCTAAACAAGTTCCAAACACCATAAATAGGCACCAACGTGATAAGCTTAAAAAAGAGGCACGATTTTATGTGTGGGATGACCCTTATTTGTGGAAATATTGCCCTGATCAAATTATTTGTAGGTGCGTGCATGATTCTGAATTCAATTCAATCTTAACTTTCTGTCACACTTATGCTTGTGGAGGTCATTTTGGTACTCAACGAACAGCACTTAAAGTTCTAGAATGTGGATTTTATTGGCCTACTATATTTAAGGATGCTAGAATTTTTTGCGTGACCGGTGATCGTTGTCAAAGAACAGGCAATATAGGTTCAAGAGATCAAATGCTGCATACTCCTATATTTTCTGTTGAGATTTTTAATGTTTGGGGCATTGACTTCATGGGTCCTTTTCCTTCCTCACATGGTTTCAATTACATTTTACTTGTTGTAGATTATGTTTCGAAATGGGTGGAAGCAAAAACCACCCGTACTAATGATTCCAAAGTGGTTGCAGATTTTATCAAAACTAACATATTTGCAAGGTTTGGAAAGCTGGGAGTAATTATAAGTGATGGGGGTTCTCACTTTTTTAATCGGAACATAGAGGCACTGCTTAAAAAGTATAATGTCATACATAAGGTTTCGACACCTTATCATCCTCAGACAAGTGGACAAGCCGAAGTTTTTAACCGGGAAATCAAGTAAATCTTAGAGAAGACAGTTAGACCAACTCGAAAGGATTGGAGCTTGCATTTGAATGGTGCATTGTGGGCATATCGTACTACCTACAAAACAACAATTGGAATGTCTCCTTTTCGGCTTATTTATGGAAACCATGTCATCTTCCAGTTGAGCTGGAGCACTGTGCACATTGGGCAGTCAAGACTTTCAACATGAACATTGATGCTGCTGGTCTTCATAGGAAGTTACAATTGAATGAGCTTGAGGAAATTCGGAATGAGGCTTATGAGAACGCTCATATTTACAATGAGAAAACAAAGGCTGTCCATGATAAGATGATCTGCAGTAAGACATTTTCTGTAGGGCAGAAAGTGTTACTTTTCAACTCCCGCCTTCGATTGTTTCCAAGTAAGTTTTGTTCTAAATGGATTGGTCCTTTTGTTGTTACTAATATCTTTCCCTATGGTGCAGTCCAAATTCAAAGTTTAAAGACAGGACACGAATTCAAAGTGAATGGACACCGTTTGAAGCCCTACTATGAGTGTTTTGAGGAGCATGTCATGGAGGATGTACCCCTCCATGCCGTTGGTCATAGTAAAGATTAAATGGAGGGATCGTTCGGCTGGAAGACGTTAAAGCAAGCGCTTCTTGGGAGGCAACCCATATGTTCAAATAAAGAGACATTGGAATTTCTAGCTCCTACAACCAGATTTGCTCTCTTTTACCCTTCTCTTTATTATTTTTACCTTGCCATGATTGTCTTGTTTGCTAGTTATCTTTTGTTGCTTTCTTGTTTAAGTTTATTTTTTAAACATTGAGGACAATGTTTGGTTTAAGTGTGGAGGAATAGGGTATACAGATTGTTTTTCATGACTTATCTTCGAATTTCACCACCTATCACTACTAATGTTGTTATTCACTGTTTTAAAGTTTTTTATTGTGTGTCAATAACAAAAATTTGAAAGAAAAAAAATCGAAAAAGTTTGAGAAAAAATCAAAAAGAGTCGTTTTTGTTGCTTGTTTGTGTCTTAAGGTACCTTCCAACACAATGATGAGGATTTGGTTTTTAGTTGCATGACTGTTAAAGAAAGTTACAAGCATGGGTGGAAGTTTGATATGCTCTTTGGTTAATACTTAGTTGTAGTTGTCATTTACGAATTCACATGTAATCACAAAGAAAAAAAAATCAATTTTTGTAACATGCTTGAAAGAAGAAACTCAAACTAACGCTACAACCCTGTGAGACTTGAGCCTATTCTTTGTTTGGAAAGTTAATAATTTGTGATATTCTTGTTTTCTAAAGTCGTTGCATGATCTCATTATTTCTTTGCTTGGTTGCTACTTAGAATGCTTTTTCATCATTTTAGTTCCAAATACTAGAACTCATGTCTGTTTCATTCAAAGCATAAAATTGATTGCATAACAAATAACAAGATGAAGGTGTTTAGTTACCACCAGAGCCAAAAAGCCTTATCCCTTGCATATGTTTTGTAGGTTTAACCCGTTTGAGCCTTATTTAGCCTATTTTCTTTGTTAGCTTGTATTATCCCTACCTAGCCTAGTTTAGGAATATCCATACCCTTGTTCTTAAGAATAGTGAAGCATGACTTGTTGGGAATTCCTTTTGATCTACGATTTGCAGAAAAACAAGTGTGGGGGAAGAATTTGTTCTTATGAATCCAATGAAGTAGTGCATATGTTTCAAAGAAACAGGAAAAATAAAATAAAAATTGAGAAAAGAAAAAAGAGGTTGAAAAAGAAGTGAGAATGAGTTCATAAGTCTTGGTTGTTGAGGAAGGGTCCAAAAATGTGAATCTGACCCTAAAGTTGTACGAATCTCCCCGTTGTGTTTATAGTTGGGTGCTGCAATCAAAAGTTGAATTCTAAGTGTTGATTTCATTACTTTGCTTACTATCACTTTAAGAACCTTTGTTTATCCTTAACCTTTCTTTGTTAGCCAATACCTTAGCCCCATTTTCACCCTTAGACTTTTATCTTGATTGTTATGTGTTTCAATATGTGGACTTTGAAATTGGTATAAGCATATGGAATCCCTGGTTCTCGCTTCTAAGTAGTGGCATTCCGTTCATGAGATCATATATATGTTTGTATTAATAATTCCAGAAAGTACCTTCTTTGTTATAACATATGTGAGTGCTAGTCTACATGTTTACATCAATCTTCTCACATATACTTAGTATAGGGAGTGTAGTTAGAAAATCTTTGTGAAAATAGTGAGTATATCCGGTAAGGAATTGAGTGAATTCTCTAAGGCATGTTACTACTTTCAAATGTTATTTTAATTGATTAAATGCGAGCTAGTGAGTGATTACTGTGGTTAAGTATAAGCTCAAGAGTAAGGATGGCTAAAATCTATGTGAGTAGTGATTTTTAACATGTCATGTGAGGAATGTGGGGCCCGCAATTTTTAAGGTATTCCACTACGAATTTTAATTCTTTATGTGCAAGTAAATGTAGTAAAGTCATGATTTGAACACATTTTATTTCATTTTGATTCTCATTACTGATAAGGAAACGAGTTCTAAAGCCCGAGTTGTGGAGTAATCAAGGCCCAAATTACGGTAGATTTTTGGGTGAAAAATGTCATTGTAGCAGAAGCTAGTACGAGGGCATGGGCAAAGCCACATAGGCTCACAGTGGTCAACCGACCCTTGTGGGCTTCTTGTATTTTTTCATTAGGTTATATTATATTTCATAAAAATTTATTAATTATGCAGAATATGGTTGACCATCTCCAACTCTTGGGTTAAAACCTAAAATTTTTGACCCAAAAAGTTTAAGTTTTAACTCAGAAACAGTTTTTTTGCTCCAACTCTTCTGGGTTAAATTTTTAGCCCGAGATTACTAAAGAACGAATTTAGGATAATTTTTTTTAAAGTAATTTTTTAAAAATAAAAATTATGTAGACTATACTAATTTAATTTTATGAACATTTTAACCTAAACATATTTAGATTCCGATAAATATTGAAAAATCACTAAAGCGACAGTATGAAACTCGTGGAACACTACGAAAGAATATGAAGCACATGAAAAAAAAAAATTCAATTATTTTATCCGCTGGATTTAAATTTGGACCGTTAATTTTTTTTATTTTTTACCTTTGGATTTTATTATATTAGATCTTAGCCGTTGGATTCAATGAAGGTTTGGGTTTGTTTTGTTTTCTTTGTGTTTTCCTCGGGGACTAGCAAAAGCTAAGTGTGGGGGACTTTGATAGGAGCATATTTATGCAACTTTGTTATCTTATTTCTTTGCATTTCCTTAGTTAATTTCCATTTATTATAGTAATTTAAGTTATTTTCGTATTATTGTAGGTCCAGTTAGTAAAGATGACGATAAATAGCTAAATGGAGCAATTTGGAGCAGTTTTGAACTTGGATTGGATAGCATGCGTGGATAGCGTATGCGTGGATAGCGTATGGGCTGGACGTTTTTGGTGTTTAAAGGGTGTTAGACATGTGCTAAAGTCTGGAGAAATTAAAGTTGAGGCTTGAAAGACAAGGAATTACACAAGAAAAAAGAATCCTAGTTGGAGAGGAATACTATCTTATCCTATCTTATCCAACCTTATCTAATCCTATCTTATCCAATCTTATCTTATCTTATCTTACCTTATGTTATCTCCAGCTGCAAGGAGGAATCCTTATCACATTCCAACACTTCTTATCTGATTCTAGGAGTCCTTCAAATAACCTAATCATTTTCCTCTTGGGATTCAGTTGTGCCTTTACCCTATATATACACATTATTGCCGCAAATAAGAGGGAGGAATGTGCCGCGCCTACCATTCATCCATTGAAGTTGCTAGAATTTTCAGAGTTGTTTCTATCTTTGTTTTAAGTTTTAATGTTTATTTTAGTTTGCTTTCAGTTATGACGAACATGTTTAACTAAGTTTCTTTTTAGCTAAAGGTGAATTCGAAGCCATGATCATATGTTTTATATAAATTGATTACATCCAGTTATTCTTTCATAAAACATGAATGCGATTTACTTATCTGCTTTATAAAGAACTTATTCTTGTATGTTTATTAAGGATGCATACTTAGTTTGCATGCAGGGATTTGATGCTGGAATATAAGGGAATTTCACCTAATCATTTTGAACTTATATTTGTAAGTAGTAAAAGTCACTAGTTATGATTGAGTTAAGTAAATCCTTGGCAGAAGTATCATGCTTTTCATAGTTACAAATGCTTTGTCAATGCTTATGATTTTCACAGAACTTAATGATCTTTGAGATGTATCTCTATCATGCTTTTCATAGTTAGGGAACTTGAGAAGAATAATTTGGTTGCGTCGTTGAGTCCAATTCAATGAACTTAGGAAAATCTAAGAGTTAAGTAGTGACGTTCACAATTAATTTGGGGCATTGTCATTCATGGTTTATAGGAAGAATAACTAGAAATCGATTTGTATACATATGATTCATGTGTGGAGAAGAATCCTTTAGCTATCTTTTCATCCATATTTCATTCACAACTTAATTTACTTGTTGCCCTTTACTTTTGTTTTAGTTAAATTCGTCCAAAATCTCCACACCCCCCCCCCCCCTCATTGTTTTGTTGTTAGTTTAACTTAGTTTTCAGTTTTATAAGTTTAATTTGTGTTGATTAGCATCCCTTCTAATCCCCGGAATAGAACGATCCCTACTTACTCGTACTACGATTGCATAATTTATCGGGTTTAATTTGTGTGTTAGTTTCTACCACATCAGTAGTCTTTTTAAGATAACCAAAAACTCTACAAATTGCTTTCCAATGTAAAGTGGTAGGGTTGCTAGTGTATCTTGAAAGCTTACAAATAGCAAATGCTATATCTGGCCTTGTGTTATGCGAAGCATACATCAATCATCCAATTGCACAAGCATGTTGAAGTTGTGCAATTTATCTACCAGAATTTACTAGCATGTTGATCTTAAAGTCATAAGGGGTCAATGTTTCTTATTTGCAAATGCTTATGCTTCTGCAATATTTTTTTTCAATATAGTGTGACTGGCACAATGCAAAACCCTCATCCTGTCCCTCGGGCTACCACACGCTGGACCAAATCCGTCGGGCTCTCTAGCCCTGTTCACTTGCCTGTCAAAAAGGTGGGTTAACTAACGAAAGAAGTTGCTCTGAGGAAAATCTAGATTATGGAAGCGTCCTGGAAGAGACGAATCCTCCTCCTGAGAATCGAGATATTTGAGTCCACTATGCTAGCTTGGATGATGTTTGGTGTAGAAATGAGATGATAATCGATGATGCATTAGCATATGCGGTAGCTACTAAGATCATGCTAAACGATGACATTTAACCTCGTTCCGTTGATGAATGTCAACTTAGAACTTATTGGTTAAACTGGAAGCATGCAATCCAAGTCGAACTCGATTTGTTTGTGAAACGTAAGATGTTTGAGTATATAGCTCCTACTCCTTCACATATGAAGCCCATTGGCTACAAGTGGGTTTTTGTTAGGAAGTGTAATGAGAAGAATGAAATAGTGCGTTACAAAGCTCATCTTGTTGCGCATGGCTTCTCTAAACGCCCTGGGATTGACTATGACGAAAGTTATTCACACATTATGGATGCAATTACTTTTCGCTACCTTATCAGTTTGGTGGTTTTCGAAAAACTGGATATACAACTTATGGACGTGGTAACCACGTATCTCTATGGGTATCTTGATACGGAAATTTATATGAAAGCTCCCGAAAGACTTACATTGACTGGTTCAAATAATTCTAGACCATGGAACACACTCTCCATTCGGCTAAAGCGTTCACTCTACATATTGAAGCAATCCGAGCGGATGTGGTATAACAGTCTGAGTGAGTATTTGATAAGTCAAGAATATGTGAACAACGAACTATGCCCTTACGTGGTCATTAAGAAGTCACATTCCGGTTTTGCGATTTATGTCGACAACATGAATCTCATCGGAACTCCTGAAGAGCTTAAGAAAACTACCCCGCACCCAAAGTAGGAATTTGAGATGAAAAATCTTGAGAAAACTCGATACTGTCTCAGTCTTGAGATAGAGCATTGTTCGGATAATATTTATGTTTTTATTTTTTGAAAAAAATAACACAATATTGATATATAACATGAGAATTTAAGGTATATATGGTGGGGTCATAAAAGATGAAAAGAAGAAAGAGAATAAATAAAACTTTACAAAATGAAGGAAGAACCTCGAGTGAACTTTAGATCAAGTTCAACTGGCACTCCTCGCCAAGCCACACCACGAGCAGGATGCTCACCAGCTAGAAATGAACCATGTGTCTCGTAGCCATGGCATGAACAAGCAGATCATTGATAAGAGCAACTCAGACTTGCAAACCATCGTCGAAGGCAGCCCGAGCCACCATTGCCCTAACAAAGACAACTCCAGGTGGAAGTAAAAAGACTCTTACCTAAGCAACTGCGTGATTTCCTCTGCATTGAAACCACGGATGAAGCACTGTAAAAGGACGTGACCAACATGAACAGGTCACCATTCACGGATGAAATTGAGCGAACATATCCACCTCACATGTTAACTTTGCCTCACTTAAGTCTATTCAATAGAGACGAGAATTCGGAGAGACATTTCAAGCATTTCTGCAGCGCTAGATCTTTTAGAGAAAAAAAACCGCAATGTTCTTGTTAATTTGGCTATATCATATCTACATTCTTTTCTTTTATTTGAATGAAGCTTTTCTTTCATCTTCGGATGTAAGTTTTATAATGGATTTGAAAGGTCCAGAAAAACATAATTAAATCAGTTTTGTATACGAAAAAAATCCTCTGTCCCTCTAGTATAATAATGCTATTACCCAAAACAACCAATTCGATTAAGGATTCCATTAAAGGGAAGTTACTCAATTAGGTATATAAAATTCATGTGTGAGACAGACAGGCCCCAGTGTGCTTGGAGCCATGCATGAGATAAGGGTACCTTGTTGGCCAAATCTCGTCCAAGGAGTGTATACATTCAATATTGTCAGCCACCAATGAACAAAAACGACGTTTGACTTAACAAAATTATTTATCTCAAGCAACGTGAATAGCTTTTCGTGATCTTATGGTTGCAAAACTTAAAAATGCTTAAAAACCATAAAACTAATTGATTCCAAAAGAAATTGGGTTGCAAAAGAATGTTCAAAGAAGCATGAGAACATGTGGCTATACATGTAATACTGTATGCTCACATATTTAGCACTAACCAGATGCTAATATCTCTGTTTGGTGCACTTGATTGGGTTCTAACCTAATTCATTGCTAATGAAAATAGTCATGATTCTCCTAATGTTAGGCAAATAGACTAATCAACAGAAGAGACCTATGCTTGTTTAATCATGTCAAATTGATCGATCTTCTGTTGGTGATTCACATTTGAATGCTTCTAAATTTCTTTCTCAAATTCCTAATTCATGGGGGGACGAATTTCAAGCCCGTATTCTACACGGCATGTCCTGATTTCGATTCTTAGTCCTGGTGAATCACACGATAGTGGTCAAAGGAAGACTGAAATGCCTCTATATTACTCCAAAAATGTGAATTGCCGTGATAAAGCCACTAGCTTATCCATAACAAAAAATCCATAGAAACCAACATAATTTTAATGTTTACATATATATATATACATATACATATATAAAATTTAAATGTGTAACCTAATTTAAGCATAAACATTCATTCCATAACCAGTTAATATCTTAATGTTAATGATTCATCAGAAAATGATTCAGAAATGGAATGTAAAAACAATTTCCACCGTAATCATGTTTTTATAATGTTAATCATCATCTCTGTGACAAATGTTGTTGTGATATTAGATCAAGCTTATGGATTATGAACTGAAGGAATTTATATGTGTTTTCAGAACATTTGTTACGTGGTGTATTATTACACATATTATAATAATATGGGTAGACGATAGTTTATATGTCTCACTTTTGAGAGTACATTAATAAAAAAACAAATACATAACATCGGATAAAAACATTATGCGATGATGTTCCGGATACCACAGAAAAATCTCTGCACCACCAAGTGAGAAAGAGACCACTAAGCGTAATAATAGAGAACAGCTAATTGGTAGCCTGTGCCTAATGCGTGTGCTCACCAAAAGCACGCTGCAATTTTCCTAAAACTTATTGAAATTAAAATCATTAATTTCCCATGACACTGTACAAGACCACTCTGCTGGGTGCATTGCCACGACTTTTTGAGTGAGTCCCTCCCACGAAATCCCCACGCTTTTGCCTCTCTAATCACACATATATATTCAAATCTCTCAACCATGACCTCATGACAACCCCCCTCTCTCCCAGAGAGTTATGTCTTTACCTTCCTTCTATGATCCCCACATCCAAAATTTACATATATCCCCACCTAGCTAGCTACATAAATCTGTATCTATATATAAATAGAGAGATTATATGTCATGGCTGACCCAAATCCAAATCCAAACACTTCCAATATCGTGCATCAAACATTAGACCAATCCACACCCACGTATCCACATCTAGTAGTGTCCCCCCTTGACTTTCACCCTCCTCCACCGCACCAAGTCTTCCCACATTCTCTTCTTCCTCTCCACCACCAGACGTGTGAAACTACTGAAATACCCTCTCCCTCCGCTGGGGCACCACTACAAGTTCAAACACTACCAAAACCTGCCACCATGGCCACAAGCTCTTCCGGGAAGCACCCCATGTACCGCGGCATCCGGTGTAGGGGAGGAAAATGGGTATCTGAAATCCGAGAGCCACGAAAGACCAAGCGTATTTGGCTTGGCACTTTCCCAACTCCGGAGATGGCTGCAGCCGCCTATGATGTGGCCGCACTTGCACTCAAAGGTACGGATGTTGCTCTCAACTTTCCTAGTTTAATTGGATCGTATCCAGTGCCACCGTCCACATCGGCACTTGATATTCGTACTGCCGCCACTACTGCAGCCGCGGCGCTAACAAAGAATAGTGACCCGATGGAGAGTCCAAAAATGGGACAGATGCAGAAACACGACGTTGATGATGTGATGATGAGTAGTACAAGTTTGGCCTCGTCTGTAGGATACTTTATGGACGAGGAAGAGCTTTTCCAAATGCCGAATTTGCTGGTGGACATGGCAGAAGGAATGCTGGTGTCTCCGCCGAGAATGAACGACTCTCCACCGTCTGATTACGATGACTCGCCGGGAAATTCAGACGGAGGAGAAGGTCGTCTGTGGAGCTATTACTGATTATGCAGCTCACACCCTAAATTAATTCACGCTCAAAAACAAGATAATTATAACATGAAAAGGGAAACAGAAAAAGAGAGAATTATATATGTAGAAGACGTACGTACCTCGGAGCATGTAAATAACAACACGATCGATGGCATGGTTACGAGGGTATGATACTAATCAACCAGGCAGAGGTCAAATTTTGAAACTGAGGCAGGTAGTGAAGTGAGTTCATGAGTTTGGGGTGCTTTTGCTTAGTTATGATTTATGAGTGCATGTACAATTGTTGTGCGAGGACTTTGATGTTTTTCTTCGTTCTTTTTCCTTTTCTTTTGTATTATTAAGATTGTGTGGTTTCCTTCTGAATTACTGCTTAATTTTATGTGAGTTCTTCCTATCTTTTTGCCTAGGATTTTCATATGCACGAGCGGGTAACAAAAACCATGTGCTTCAACTTCTTATTTGTACTGGATGTCCTCGTCTCTGTGGGTCAATCCTCTTCTAGTGGGCGTGTTTGGATCGATGTAGACTCTTCCTTCTAAATTTTTCAGGCACTGCTTCTCTTTGCAACCTATCAAACAATTATATATATCATCAACAAATTAAACGATGCCAGCCAAGATAGCTCCTCCACAACGTAATTAAACTCAAACCTCAGAACATGATGAGAATGGTAACTTACTAGTTCTTATACGTAAAATCTAGAGCTGATTACATTTCACGCTTTTCAAGTTTTGGGTGCTCTTTAAAATGGAGCATGAAGTTTCATTTTCTCATTCCGTACTACAAGGTATTAAAATTGTGCCTATTTATGGCTTTAGCCAATTGATTATTCACTAAATTGATGACATGATCAGCAAGAAACCCTTATATGGGCTACTGTTTAAGCCACATTTGTATCATATGGCAAAAATAAAGAAACTTATCACAAAATTCGATATTTAAAAAGACAAGATATAAATTGATACAATTTCAAAATCTCAGAGTATAATATTAAAAAAAATAGAACCTCATACTTCATTTTAAAATTCAACTCAAATTAAAAGGTGTGAAATATAGTCGACCCAAAATCTATGAATGTAACTCACTGGCAAAGGTGGGTTCAAATGAACCAAGCCAAATCAAGCGCAGTATTCCTGAGAATTATAAATAGATTAATACACAGAGTACAATCAATATTTGAACTTCTTTATTTTAATATGCTTTCTCAGTCTAATGATCTAATCATTTCATTCACTAGCTAGGCAGTTAATATTCGAAGATTTTCGACCTTCCGAAACACAAATTATCCTGAGTCAAAAACCAATGGGTCCCCTTCAGCCTATAAAGTGTCAGTATCCCTTTATGCAAGATTGTAATTTGAAAGTAAAGATTGTGGCTTCGAGTAACGAGAGATTGTCTCTCTTTTTAGTTAAAGTTCTACACTGTTCAATTGTCTGCTGCAATTTCGCTCTCTCTCTTTCAACGATGTCTTCTTGATATCTTTAATGCGGTAATATTATGCTTATATTCATGCAACCTTGAATATTCAAATGTGAAAAAAGTTAAAATTTCATTGTAAAAATCAATTAACTATATATATTTTTATTTTTTTGAGAACTATTAACTATATATATTTAGGAAAACTAATGAAAATGGCTTGAAAACTTTGAGTTTTAACGATAAGGACAAAATAAAGAGTAAAGTGAATAGTACCAGGATTGACTTTTTAGTATAAAAATGTGGTTTTTCATTAAAGTGAACAGTACCGAAAGCTTTTCGTTAAAGTTCCCTATATATTTTCGTAAGCACCAAAAGCAAAGCAACAGCCTCCTTACTCTTTTTTTTTAACACAACAGCCTCCTCACTAACCCTAATACAGGTGTTAGCCGGTTACAAACTGCTAAAATGTACGGTGAGGGTTGGCACAGCTAAATCATCACCAGCGGATTCACTAATCTTGTAGCAAAAACTCAATAGATTTACCATACTTCCTCTGAATATTGAGTTATTCTCAGTTATTGATATTTAAGTATAAAATTGTAATATTATCCTCATGTGTTTAATTGCAACCGCACAATCAAATTAAAAGAGATCGGACGGTTCCCATACTATCTCCATTTTTCAGCTAAACTAGAGATATCTGTTCTTAAAGAGCCAGTATGTGTGTGTGTCTATATATATATATATATATATATATATTATCATATTCATTTCGTAATATCCTCTGACCTCTCTTTTGGAGAAAAAAAAAGTAGCCAGTAAAAAAAAAAAATTAAGTTGTTATTAGATCGGTCTTTACCAAATCGGTCAACATCGATTCCTAAAAAAAAATATCCTCAGACCTATGGTTAGGACGTCGATTCTCAAAAGTAATTTCAGTTCAGTCTCACTAAATCGGACAACATCTTGTCAAAATTTCTTCAATATTTTTGAGATCATTCTTACTTGAGTTAGTGAGTTACCTCATTGTATATCTTAATTTTAATTTTTCAAGTAACTCCAACCAATCGTTATTATTCAAACTATTCCAATTAATGAGTAAGAAAAGTAAACTATTTGCCCAAAAAAAAAAAAAGACAAGTAAACTTGAATGGGAGGAATTCAAATCAATAGAACTCCCCTTAAGACTTAATCATGTAATCAAAGTATTTGATTAGCGTTTGAGTAAACGGTGATTAGTAAAAAAAAAAAAGAACACAAAAAAGAAAACGTTAACATGATTGTAGCCCATATGTTGATAGCGAAAGAAGTGGAGATTTTACTATACAATCAATTAGTAATATTGGGGGTAATTCAACTTCTTATAAGCACATGAAAAGTTTGGTACATTTCTACTATGGCAGTGTAGGACATTTCTTCAAATCCTCACACGCCATTTCACGTGTGATGGATTTTCAACCCTATAACAAAAAATTGGATGACGTGAAAAAAAACCGTTGAAATTCATGTATGAGTCAATATGCTCTAATATCATAAAGAGAATTGAAATCTTATTATAAAACAATCGATAATCTGAAAAGCATCTTAACTCGTTATAAGTACAGGCAAAATTTAATATACTTTCAACGTGGGACATTCTTTGGCATCCTCACCCATAATCCTTGCCCAACCGGCTTGGTATGATTAAGGTTTTGTGTTATATCAATGTTATATCATGTTCATCATCCCTGACTGAAACCATGTTTGTGTAGTGTGTGTGTGTTTAAATCATTGTACTACTAACTGACGTGTCAAGCATTGAAAGATTGAGTTCCAATTCTGCAATCACATCCATGAGGGCCTCCGGGACGATTTCATCTCTTTAAGGAGACGCACATCTCTGTCAATTGTCAAATCAGGACCTGATGAAGTAGGCCCTTTTTCTATGTTCCCCACATAAATAAGCTCAAAGCACAAAGCGATTTGCAGCAATGCCAACAAATTTGACTCTTGTAAAATGGTCAGACCTCAGCAGCATGTGCACACACCCAGCCAAAGCCAAGTTGAGGACAATGCGACACCTATGGATCGCCACCATATTTATGACATACGAGGAGATCGTTCTTGATATCAAGCAATCTATTTTCATAAGGGAGAAATATGTCTATGTATCACAACCATCATCACGTAGTGTTATAACTTTTATTAATAATATAGTGAAAAGTAGGAAAACAAATTTAAGACCCCAAAAAATGATCATCATGCTCAAATAAAAAGGGAGGATATGAATGATTTTCTTAATTAAAAAGAGCGAGAATTTGAACTCGAAATGCGATGGATATAGCAAAATTGTTGTAAACATCAAAGCAATCTACTATTTGCTGGAAGGATATGTATGTTATTTGAGTTTAAGGTTTAAAGCCTTAACTTGTAAGTGAGAGGTTTTAAGTTTGATTCTCGCCAAAAGTGAATTCGAACCAAATTATTATGAATAATCCATTGTGAGACTTGACTCACTTCCCCACCCCTTAATATAGATAATGTCGCGTGTATTTAAAAAAAATTCAAGCCTTAACTCATTTGTTCATTTTTTTTCAAGAAGTTTTTGTAAACAAGATTTGAACTAGCTAGTATGCTTCAATCAGTTTAACAAAGTAAAACTAAAGTTAACTTTTATTGATTGTAATTAATTAAGCATGATAAAGCTTAAAATTAACCGTTAAACGCAACAATCATCAAACGACTTAATCCATCAATGTCTCCTAGAGAATGTCAAAGAAATGAGTTGAACGCCTCTTTTGATTTCAAAAGTTTTTCCTTAAGAAGGGGCCTAGATTGGTTCACCTTGAGGTCGGCTAGTGCTCTTTAGATGTTATTATATTGGCTGTGGAGCAAAGTTTAACCCCCAAAATAGAAATTAGATTTGACCCCAAAAAAATATTTTAAACTCGATCGCATCATTGATCATATCTCTCAATGCTCTCCTCTCAAAACACAAAATATTAGTTTGACCAACAACTGAACACACTAGAATGAACATATTAGAATAATAAAAACTTATCCATACACATGATATGGATTAACATACTCTAATACCATTGATACATATTAAATAATACACACTTTTGCATGTTTATTTTTTAGTTGAAAGGTATTGTTCAAGATTCCCTAATCATATTGGCTATATATACATGATATGAATCATGTGAATTATAAATAGAAGGAATAATAAAGTGTGGTAGCAAGTCGGCCATGCATGCATATAATCTGAAATTAATCAAAAAGGGTAGGGTAAATTCAGTGTGGAAAAGGTGTAGTTAGTAGTCTTGTAGTTGTAGGTACCTTTCCTTCATTCCTGAAAATCAAAAAAGGGCAAAAAGTATGTCTGTTGGCTTTTCTCGGATGCAAAAAAAACAAGCAGTAGTTGTAGTTGAAATCCTTGGAACAATTTTGAATGAGCAAACAAAAGAGAGAAGAGTACGTTCTTTGACTGTGGGGGAAAAATATGGCCGACATCGCCTCCCAAACATCTTCCTCACAATTATCAGTAGCAGTAGGTGATACATCGCTCTCTCGTCAGCCGCGCTTTCCATACAAACCATGAAGCAGACAACTACTATCTATTACAACATGTTTTCTTTCTTTGGGTTCTAACTTCTAAAGAATTCTCCAAGTTGTTTATTGAATAATAAGAATGATAAAACCCTAATACCACCAAAGAATGAATTTATAGGCTACTGTAGCCCTAGGGTTGCTAGGGATCTAAGTAAACAAAATACCAAAAATGTCATCAAAATTTAGAATGTTATTTTTGTGAAATTTTTACCACTTCACGTAAAAAAGGGTTAATAAAAAAGTTGATATGTTCTGTTTCTAGCTGTATATTAATAAAATATAAACTCACTTGTTATGGTTTGAGTAGAATAGTAATTAATGTTACATAATCGTATTCTGGATACATACAAAAATTGCACATTACTTTGGGCTCGTAAACATTAGAACTCAACCAAAACTTTCAACTCTTATCGTGACGTCATTCTCTTTGAAATATTGGGTCATTGGCCTAAAATGGACACCATACCTCTAAATCTGCAATGCTTAATGAACTTTGCTTATGACTCTCTCGTCTGATCTACACCATAATTTAATAGATTTTATTCAATTAAAGATTTATCCCATAATTAATTAGTAAGTTGAAGCTGCACAGATTGAATTTAACAAAAACAAGAAAAGCACGTTACCGATTGAACTTTAACCTGAAAAGCACCTACGTTCTAAGAATTCTTATTGCAAATGTAGGAGTAAATATATATGTAGTACTAAATCATACAATTTGCAATAAAAGACATTAAAAAAAGTTGATTCCATTAAAAATACTACATTTGAAAAAAAAAAAATGTAAGAATAGGGAAAACAATTGCCAATAGTAAGAATTCTTCCCGAAGGAATGAACTTGTTAAGCCTATCCTGTAACACTTCTTAAATTAGATGCTACCATGTTAGTTGGTTGTACTTGTATATTTTGGTACGTACTTACATATCTCGATTTATTAGACCCATTTAATTATTTTTCCAACTTAACTCTAAATACTAAACCGAGTCCAAACCCCTTAAAAAATATCAAATGCAGAACGACATAGAATTTTGAAAATAAACATGAAATATTACCCCATTAAAGAGAGAAGAAATCCTATTTCTAGCAGAACATGCTTTGTGTGGTTGTAATAATTAGGGCACAATTGGACCACGACTTGACTTGGGTAAAAAGCAAAAACAAATGGGTAAAAAGTTAAAAAACGAAAAGGGAAAAACATTTAGTTAATCATGAAAATGACCATAGAAGGTGAGCTTCCCAAACCCAAACTCCATTTTTTCATGTCTTTCCCTCTTTTCTTTTTTCTTTTCACACGTTCGTCATTTTCTCTTCTCTAGTGCAATCTCTTTAAATCTATAGTTTCATTTTTTCTAGGAGAAACTTGATAAAAGTCTAATTTTTTTAGCCAATAGTAGAAATAGTCTAGTTAATTAAAATAAGTCAAATTTTTTAAATTTAATTATTTACTTATCAATAATTATCTCTTCAATGATAAGATTTATTATAAAAATCAAATTTCTTCCAAATTATCTCTTTGATTACTTCTTTTTATTTATTTTTTTGTTATTTCTTGTTCTTCCTCCTGCTTTAAACCCTATTTATAGATTTTATTTTTAATTTTTATAATCAACATATATCACAGGTTAATTGTATTTATCTTCCTATATGACAGATTATTTTTTATACTCAACTTGTCACAGATTAATGTGTCTTACTGGTATGTATGTTGTGTTTTTTTCTACCTTTTAGTTAGGCTTCATATCTCACGTATGGGTATAATATACATTCATGTATTTGTTACTTGAGTTAGGGTAGAATGTTTTGCATATAGATTCATGTTAGTATATTAGTTTTTTTGTTATAAGATATTAATTAGATTTTTTGGAGTTGGAAAATGCATAATATTAGAAGATTTTAATTGATTTTTAATATTTTTAGAAAATATAAAATGAGTATAAAAAAAAATAAAAAACATATAATCACTCCTAAAAACACTCTTTGTTTTTGGACCTGAATCTAAAAGCCCTTTTTTTCTAATCAGAATATAATTTTCCAATACGTTGTGATTAAAGAGTGTTTTTCTTTTCTGAAATCAGCAGAATTATTAATTCACTAGTAGGAAAAACTATTTGCGCGACAGATGTTTGGGCGACAAAGCAAAATTCGTCGCGCAAGAGTGGTGCTACTTTGCACGACGCACACCTTTGTTGCGCAATTCAGTTTGCATGACAAAAAAAAGATACTTGTTGCGCAAAGTCAGTAAGAAAAACCGCGACGAAGTTTTTCCGGTGGAAACCTTGGGCGACAAAGGCTTGGTCGCGCAAAGTTCGTTCAGTTTTTGGGTCAGAGCATTCAGTGCATGCGAATCAGTGGAACACTTGCACGACAAAGACTTCGTCATGCAAAGTACAATCAGTTTTTGAGTCAAAGCATTCAGTGCATGTGAATCAGAGGAATTAATGTTGTTTTTAATGCAGATGTTTGCACGACAAAGGCTTCGTCATGCAAAGTCCCTAACCTTCCTATAAATATGCGCTTCTGCTCTCCTTATTTTTCACAATTATGTTCATGCTCGAATGGAGGATAAAAATCGGGAGCAGAGCATGCCCTCCGATAATGTGAAGAAGGCGGTGATGGATCAATTATTAGTAAGTGTGACAAATGTTGAAAATAATTAATTTTGTGAATTTTTTTGTTATATGTTGGAATTAATTATTTGCATATATGTGTAATAGTGTAACTATACTCTTGATGATACGAACGAAGAGTTGATGAAGTTAATGGATGAGGCGTTGAAGGGGGGTTACAAGCAGTGGCATTATGATGTGAAGCGGAACGGAGGACCAGCGAAATAGTAGTTTTAAATTTATGTTTTTGAGGACAATATTTAATTTTAAGGTTTTTTTTATAGGTTATGTATTTGGACTTAATTAGGCTTTAATTCATGTTTTGTTGTTTAAATAATTGAATGGATTAATTTAATTTATTTAAGTTTTTTATTATTTTTAGAATAAATATTATAACTGAATATCTATGTTTACATAAACTTCATAATTACAATCAATTACGTTTGTCGCTAAAAAGTTTGCGCGACAAACATTTCGTCGCGCAAAGGGCGCAAAAAACGTGGTTAACTTTACCGCCATATTTCGAATCTATATGTTTTGGGCGACGAAACATTCGTCGCATTAGGTGGAAAAACCTTGCACGAAAAAGGCTTCATCGCGCAAAGGTTGTTCAGTTTTTGGGTCAAAGCATTCAGTGCATGTGAATCAGAGGAATCAAAACCATACTTAGTGCAGATGTTTGCACGACAATGACTTCGTCGCGCAAAGTCCCTAACCTTCCTATAAATATGCGTTTATGCTCTCCTTATTCTTCACAATTCGTTTCGAAAACGCTTTACAATTTTGCAGATTATAATCAATTTGTTCTTTGATTGTTGGTACGATGGCCGACTGTGGTGTGCGTTCGTCAAAGACAACGGATGGCAAAGGTTCCGGAAAAGGTTTGCGTTGTAAATTTTGCATTTTGTATAAAGTTATTATTTAGCTTCAGTATTATGAATATATATTTTGTTGATAGACAAGAAGAAAAGAGATACGATACGGGTCCGACACACTTATGGTGGAAGTCGTTACCGAATCAATCCCAAGGCTTTGTGAGAAGCGTTGCGCAACAAAACGAGCTTTGTAACGCACAATTTCGTTCTTCTCATTACGCTTCCTAACGAAAACCCACCTGTAGCCAAACGGACTTCACATGTGGAAGAGTAGGAGCTACAGGTCCAAACACCTTACGTTTTGCAAGATAATCGAGTTTGGCTTGCATTGCTTGTTTCCAGTTTGACCAATCAGTTCCACGTCGACATTCATCAATGGAACCAGGTTCAATGTCATCGCTCAACATGATCTCAATAGCTACTGCATATGCTAATGCATCGTTGACGATCATCTCATATCTACACCAAACATCATCCAAGCTAGCATAATGGACCGAAATCTCACGATTCTTGAGAGGTGCATTTGTCTCTTCAATGATGCTTCCATAATCTAGAATTTCCTCAAGAGTTAGATAGAATGAGTAGGCGATATTCGGATCCACGGTAGGCTCCTCGGGGGCCTGTGTCGTGGGTTTCCTCTTCTAGGGGTGTGAATCCTTTAAACCAAGATGTCTGCCACGTTTTTACGTAGAGGCAGATGATTTGCTAGCCTCTAATGTACGTGGATCGGCAAAAGTGGCGTCCCAGGCGTCTAGAAAGGAAGTCCATCTTACATTTGGTACATCCATCTTTGCAGGCACCTTTGCAACTGGAATATGTGATCTTGTTACATGGGCTAGATCGTTGAAAACATCTGGCATGCTCTGAACTATGCTCTGAAGATCTAATATGCACTGCACTTCAGTCTCAAACTGAGCAGTGCGGGGATCTAAATGAGACAAAGTGGGAGCCGTCCACAATAATTCGTGTCGTACTTTAGGAATGTTGACGTTCTTATCTCCCTCTAACGACGGGAAGACTGCCTCACAGAAGTGACAATCTGCGAAACGAGCGATAAACAGATCACCTGTCAAAGTTTCTAAGTAACGAATGATTAAAGGAGAATCATATCCGACATAGATTCCCATCCTTCGCTGAGGCCCCATTTTTGTACCTAAAAGCGGCAAAATCGGCACATAGACCACATAACCAAAAACACCCAGATGCGATATGTCGGGTTTGTTTCCGATAGCCAACTGAAGGGTGCTACATGGTTGGGTTGCAACAGGCCTCAAGCAGACCAACATGGCTGCGTGCAATATTGCATGGCCCCAAGCAGCGATCGGGAGCTTGGTACGTATAACCAACGATCGAGTAATCATTTGTAAGCACTTAATGAATGCCTCTGCCGGGCCATTCTGGGTGTGAACATGGGGTACTGAATGTTCAACTTCAACTCCAACCAACATACAATAGTCATCAAAAGTTTTAGATGTGAATTCTCCAGCATTATCCAATCGAATAGATTTGATTGAATAATCAGGGTGGTGATAAGCACACGTGTGACCAATGTGTGGAAGCATCAACCAAAACCATAAAATATCTAAATGGTCTGCATGGAGGATGAATCGATCCATAAATGTCCCTCTGAATCCTTCGTAGAAAAATAGGAGGATTCGAACGAATCTTGTCATAAGAAGGCTTAATAATAAGTTTTCCCATGGAGCAGGTTTGGCATGCGATTCTAAACTTAAGGTTAGTGGATGTCCTTGTGATGATTTGAAGATACGGCGCATCGCTATTCTTCTAGGGTGTCCCAGACGATCATGCCAAAGTGTAATTTCATGCGCAGTCTTAGAGGTAGGGACAACCACATAATGGCTTTCTATAAGGCATATGGTCGTAGTATACAGATCAATCGGCATACGCTTCATCTTCTCTATAATACGCTTCTAGCCATATTCGTAGGAAGTTATGCATAGAAATTCAACTCCATTTTCTACATAGGTTTCAACATGGTAATTATTATCTATTATTATCTCTAATCCTTGAAACTCAGTAACGTTCTTCCGGAACGCGGAGAATAGTGTGCCTCATCAATGGTCAAAATTGTATCATTGGACAACATTATATGTGCCTTACAGTATCCTTCAATCAGGTTAAATGGGCTTGAGAGGGTTGTCAAAAGTGCATTCTTAGGTATAAAGCAAGTGAAATAGATGCGTTCACACAAAACGGTGTGCGTGGTTGCACTATCTAGTATATGCCAGACAACTAACTTTCCCACTAGTCATACCTAGAAATAAAAATTAATTTGAATCGGTCACATGCATAAAAGTTCTAAAAACAAATATCCATTCAAAATAATTTAAGTATTCAAGGATGGTAATTAATAAAAACTTAATGTCCAAAAAAAAATCACCAACAAATAATCCAAACATAAAAGGAAAATTATGCAAAATTAAACCAAAAAACAAGGAGGGGTTCAGCCACTATGTGGAATTCGGCCCCATTATTCTAAAATTTAACTAGAAATAGTTCATGTCTAAGATTCTAATCTTCCATAAGGGTGGTATCCTCCTAAAAGTCAGAAACCTCCATCTTGGTACTTTCATGTTCATCCACATGCACAAAGTTTGATTCAAACTTCTTACGCAAGAATGATATTCAGCTACAACCTTCTGGGGAACAAGCAAACACGGTACCAATGGTCCTTTGAACAACAGCGGTAGCACATGTCTGCATCCATGGTTTCAGGTGCTTTGCCCTTATTCTTGAAGTTTGGGGTCTTGGGAGCGAGGTTAGGGTGCTTCTGGGCTTGGTTTCCTCCCCTAGATGGGCCTTGGCTCTGTTGACCTTGACAGGGTGGCTTCTGGCCGCCCCTACCACGCCTATGTTGGTGTTTTGGGCGTTGGTTCTTGCTATGTGTGCTTCAGGCACAGCAGTTACCCTAGTAGGTCGAGCTTGATGATTTTTCATCAACAGCTGATTCTGTTTTTCAACAAGAAGTAAAATAGAGATCAAATCCAAAAATTTAGTGAACTTCTGAGCCCTATATTGTTGCTGTGGGACAATATTAGTAGCATAGAAGGTTGAATAGGTCTTCTCAATGAGATCATCTTTGGTCAAGGTCTCGTTACATAACTTGAGAAGTGATCGGATTCGACAAACTTCAAAATTATATTCATTCACAGACTTAGAGTCTTGGAAGCACAAATGCTGCCAGTTATATCTTACTTTAGGCAATAAGATGTCCCTTTGGTGATCAAAACGATCAACCAAAACGACCCAGAGTGCTCTTGGATCCTCCTCAACAAGGTACTCGGTTTGCAGTGCATCATGAATGTGTCTTCGGATGAAGATCATGGCATTGGCTTTCTCAGCTTCGCCCACTTCGTTGTTCGTCTGATCTTCAATGGTGGGACATAAATTCTTTGTAATGAGGTAAAGCTTCACATCTTGGACCCATTTGAGGTAACTTCTTCCAGAGACCTCCAAAGCAGTGAAGTCAAGTTTGTTCAAATTCAACATGTTCCTATCACAAAATAAATGGACAAGATGTGGTTAGTGTAATGGAGAAAAATCAATCCATTCATATAGGAGTAGAACATTCAGGTTCCAATAGACATGTATTGGTTTAAATTTACATGAAAAAACTTCGGGTTTTCATGGGTGATGTTTTTAAGGAAAACTTCAGGTTTTCAAACAAGGCATGTTTCTAGAAACTTCAGGTTTCGAAATAATTATAAGCTTCAGGTTCATATGTTCCTGCAGACAAACACAAATATATATATACAGAAATATGCAACAAGAAAATATGCAAATAGACCTTCAAGTCTTGATAATAATTGAATTAATTATTTGGATTTCGGGCCAAAAGTAAAGTGTAGGTGAAAAATTATAAACCCCAAATTGTCTAAAAATAAACAATTAAAATCGGGGGCCCAAAATAATGGGCCAAACCCTATGGGTGGGCTTATCAAATTGGTGTCGTGGTCTAGGCCCAAAAAAAGTGAGTTGTGGTGGACATGAGCTAATCAGGCCCCAAAAGAATTGGGCTGCTAGCCCATTAGCAGCAAACAGGCTGCA
Organism: Heteromeles arbutifolia; assembly: GCA_024362995.1. Lineage (NCBI taxonomy): Eukaryota > Viridiplantae > Streptophyta > Magnoliopsida > Rosales > Rosaceae > Heteromeles > Heteromeles arbutifolia. The sequence goes on from JANCRC010000019.1 coordinate 7,446,422, forward strand.
AGAATTGGCCCAAAAAAAATGAGAGGCCCATATGGGCATTGATCAGGTGCGACAAGGACCAAGCTGGGGCTGTAAGCCTACTCAGAGGTATGCTTCAGTGCTTCACAGTGCAGTGCACCGGTGTTCCAACTTCAGGCTGGAATCCAATGTGACATAGATATATGAACCCAATGAGACGCAATCCAATGCATCGCAGGACACGGGGGCACCATAGCCATGGGCTGGTGTCGCGAGCTGAGTCCAATAGAGGCCTAATTGGGCTCTGTGATACGGGCCGAGAGAAATAAAACCCAAGTGGGCTTAGGTCTAGTGCAAAACACCCCAGGTCAGAACTGGGCTGTGTCATCGGGGAAAGAAAACAGCGCCGCCGCTTAAGACATAGTTCCCTGTACAGGGTCGTGGGTTTGACGGTGAGCCAATATCTAGTAACGAAGAGGGTACCTCGTCGTCGGGGGAAAAGAAAAAAGGAAACCCATGAAATTCAAACTTGAATTTCACCCAAAAATTGAAGAAATTCTTCTGGAATTCAAAAATCATGACACCATGTCAGATTTTGCTAAAAATTTGCACGGCAAGGCCGTGATCTCGCTACAAGCGAGTTAGGGTTTCTAGGTTGGATGTCATATGAGTCGGGTTTTCCTAGTGAAGCATAATGGCTCCATGCGTGGCTCAGGTCGTGGGTTCAAAAAACCCTAAAAAAAATTCAATTTTTTTTTCTTTTCAATTAATTCATTGCATGAGCAGATATATAATGCAATTCATGGCAATATCTATTCACATAATTCAACAATTATGGATATAATGCATACACAATTTATGTAGAATCTAAAATTCGAAAAACGTAAGGTTGGGTCATGCATTATGGTGAATGTTCATGTTATCAGGGCTGCAAAAATATCGAGATAAAAACCGTTGTTTTCAAAGAACCTGATTGCGTGATGATATTGGTGAACTAGTTTGATGCAGAAAAACTTCCACATTAGATTCCTAAGCCCAGCGGTAAGAGCGTGCTGATAATTTGTTGTGGCCTATATCTAACGGACAATGAGAGGGGGCTGGCAGCACAGAGAATAGAGAGAGATGTGTTTGTAGGGTTGTGTAGAAGATGATGATATTCCCTCTATGCAGTGCCTTTATTTATAGTAATAAGAGAGAAAGAGAAGAAATCATTCTCCTTCAAGGAATATAAGTCCTGATAAGGAAGAATAACTAGAATCAAATCTAATCTAGAATTTACACAATCACACTTAAATAAGAAGTTTATAACAGTAAGTGATTTGAATCATTTTATGCAAAAGTATATTAGTAATCAAGTTGTTTTCATTCCAATTCTTAAGAGTTCATTATGATTCTTTAGAGTTAGTAAACAATGACAATGAGAACCCGTTACTTTTGTTATAAACTTCTTGTTTAAGCGTGATTGTGTAAATCCTAGATTAGATTTGATTCTAGTTATTCTTCCTTATTAGGACTTGTATTCCTTGGAGGAGAAGGATTTCTTCTCCTTCTTATTACTATAAATAAAGGCACTGCGTAGGAGGAATAACAACATCCTCTACACAACCCTACAAACATATTTCTCTCTCTGTGTCGCTGGCCCCCTTCCCCTGTTAGTTAAATATAGGCCATAACAAGTTATATGCACGCTCCTACCGCTGCACTTAGGAATCTGCCTGCATGCTAGGCCTGTACCTACCCCAGCCCAATTTTGGCCGTAGACCTTACGGCACCAGTTCACTCAGCCCACCCGTGGGCTTTGGTCTAAATTTTTGGGCCCTGAGTATTAATTGCCTTTTTTTTTAGGTGCTTTTGGGTTTTATAATTTTTCACCCACACTTTAAATTTGCCCCAAAGTCCAAATAATTAATTCCATTATAATTATGGACCTAAAGTTCTATTTGCATATTTTTCTTGTTGCATATTTCTGTATATATATTTGTGTTTGTTTGTAGGAACATATGAACTTGAAGTTCATAATTATTTCGAAACCTGAAGTTTCTAGAAACATGCCTTGTTTGAAAACCTGATGCTTTCCTTAAAAACATCACCCATGAAAACCCTAAGCTTTTTCATGCAAATTTAAACCAATAGATGTCTATTACAACCTGAATGTTCTAGTCCTATGTGAATGGATTGATTTTTTTTTCTCCATTACACTAATCACATCTTGTCCATTTGTTTTATGATGGAAACATGTTGAATTTGAACAAACTCGACTTTACCGCTTTGGAGGTCTCTGGAAGAAACTACCCCAAGTGGTTCCAAGATGTGAAGCTCCACCTCACTGCAAAGAATTTGCGTCCCACCATTGAAGATGAGACGGACAACCCGGTTGGCGAAGATAAGAAAGTTACTGCCATGATCTTCATCCAAAGACATATTCATGACGCACTGCAAACCAAGTACCTTGTTGAAGAGGATCCACGAGCACTCTGGGTCGCTTTGACTGATCGCTTTGATCACCAAAATGACATCTTCTTACCTAAAGCAAGACATGACTAGCAGCATTTGCGCTTCCAAGACTTTAAGTCTGTGAATGAACATAATTCTAAAGTTTATCGAATCCGATCACTTCTCAAGTTCTGTAATAAGACCTTCACCGAAAATGATCTTCTGGAGAAGACCTATTCGACCTTCTCTGCTATTAATATTGTCCTGCAACAACAATATAGGGCTCAGAATTTCACTAAGTTTTCGGATTTGATCTCTGTTTTACTTCTCACTGAAAAGCAGCATCAGCTGTTAATGAAAAATCATCAAGCTCGACCTACTGGGATGACTGCTGGGCCTAAAGCACACTATAGCACAAACAAATGCCCAAAATGCCAAAATAGGCATGGTAGGGGCAGCCAGAAGCCACCCCATCAAGGTCAACAGAGCCAATGCCTATCTAAGGGAGGAAACCGAGCCCAGAAGCTCCCTAACCTCGCTCCCAAAGCCTTAAACTTCAAGAATAAGGGCAAAGCACCTAAAACCATGGATGTGGACATGTGATATCGCTGTGGACCATTGGTTCCGTGTTTGCCGAGCTCCCCAGAAGATTATAGCTGAATATCATTCTCGTCATAAGAAGTTTGAATCAAACTTTGTGCAAGTGGATGAATCGAAGAGTACCAAGACAGAGGTTTCTGACTTTCATGAGGCTATTACCCCTATGGAAGATTAGAATCTTAGACATAAACTATTTTTCTAGTTTAAATATAGACAATGGAGCCGAATTCCACCTAATGGCCGACACCCCCTTCCTTTTGTTTTTAGTTTAATTTTTTGAACAATTTTCCTTTATGTTTGGATTATTTGTTGGTGATTTGTTTTTGGATATTAAGTTTTTAATTAATTACCATCCTTGAATACTTAAATTATTTTGAATGGATATTTGTTTTTAAGAACTTTTATGCATATGATCGATTCAAATTAATTTTTATTCTAGGTATGACCAATGGGAAAGTTAATTGTCTGGCAGATAGTGCAACCACGCACATCATCTTGTGTGAACGCATCTATTTCACTAACTTCATGCCTAAAATGCACCTCTGACAACCCTCTCAGGCCCATCCCACCTGATCGAAGGATACGGTAAGGCACGTATAATGTTGTCCAATGGAACAATGTTGACCATTGATGAGGCACTCTATTCTCCGAGTTTCGAAAGAACGTTGTTAAGTTTCAAGGACATTAGAGATAAGAATTACCACGCTGAAACCTATGTAAAAAATGGAGTTGAATTTATGTGCATAGCCTCCTACGAATATGGCCAGAAGCGTATTCCAAAGAAGATAGAGCGTATCCCGAGTGGTCTGTATATTACGACCATACGCACTATAGAAAGCCATTATATGGCTGGCCCTACCTCTAGGATTACGCACGAAATTACACTTTGGCATGATCATTTGGGACATCCTGGACGAACAGAGATGCACCGTATCCTCAAATCATCACACGGGCATCCATTAACCCAAAGTTTAGGTTCGATTCAAGGAATCGCATGTCAAACCTGCTCCATGGTAAAGTTTACTATTAGGCATTCTTATGACAAAATTCGTTCGAATCCTCATATTTTTCTACAAAGGATTCATATGGACATTTGTGGACCGATCAACCTCCATGCGGACCATTTAGATATATTATGGTTTTGGTTAACACTTCGACACATTGGTCACAGGTGTGCTTGTTGTCCACAAGGAACGCTGCATTCTCCAAACTGTTAACTCAGGTTATCAAACTCAGGGCTCACCACCCTGATTATCCAATCAAATCTATTCAATTGGATAATGCTGGAGAATTCACATCTAAAACTTTTGATGATTGTTGCATGTCTTTCCTAGATCTTTCATCTCAAATTCCGACTTCAGGTGCGCGGTAGTTTTCGCGAGCTCTTCAGGAATTCCGACGAGGTTCATGTCATTGACATAAACTACAACTACTGCAAAACCGAAATGTGACTTCTTAATGAACACACAAGGGCATAGTTCATTGTTCCCATATCCCTGACTAGTCAAATACTCACTCAGATGGTTATACCACATTCTTCTGGATTGCTTCAAACCATAGAGTGAACGGCTCAGCCAAATTGAGAGTGTGTTTCGGGGTTTGGAAATATTTGATCTAGTCAATGTAAGTCCTTCGGGAACTTTCATATAAATTTCATATCAAGATCCTTATAGAGATACGCAGTTACTACATCTATCATCTGCATACTCAATTTTTCGGAAACTACCAAACTGATAAGGTAGCGAAAAGTAATCCATAACGGGTGAAAAAGTTTCATCATAGTCAATCCTGGGGTGTTGTGAGAAGCCTTGTGCAACAAGATGAGATTTGTAACGTACAATTTCGTTCTTCTCATTAAACTTCCGAACGAAAACCCACTTGTAGCCAACGGGCTTCACATGTGGAGGAGTATGAGCTATAGGTCCAAACACCTTACGTTTCGCAAGCGAATCGAGTTTGACTTGGATTGCTTGTTTCCAGTTTGACCAATTGGTTCTACGTCGACATTCATCAACAAAATGGAGTTCAATGCCATCACTCAACATGATCTCAGTTGCTATTGCACATGTCAATGCATCATCGACCATCATCTTATTTCTACACCAAACATTATCCAAGCTAGCATAATGGACTGAAATCTCACGATTCTCGAGAGGTGGGTTCGTCTCTTCAAGGATGCTTCCGTAATCTAGAATTTTCCTCATGAGTTGGATCATTTGAGTAGGCGACAGTCAGATTCACGGTAGGTTCTTCATGTGCCTGTGCTATGGGTTTCCTATTCTGAGGTTGTGAATCATTTGAACCAAGAGGTCTGCCACGCTTTTATGTAAGGGCAGAGGATTGGCTAGCAGCTAACGTACGTGGATCCGCCAAAGTGGCGTCCTGGACCTCCAGGAGGGAAATCCGTCCTACATTTGGTACATCCATCTTTGCAGGCACATTCGCAACTGGAATATTTGATCTTGTCACTCGCGCTAGATCGATGAAAGCATTTGGTATGCTCTGTGCTATGCTCTGGAGATCTAATATGCGTTGCACTTCAGGCTCAGGCTGAGCGGTGCGAGGATCTAAATGAGAAGAAGTGGGAGTCGTCCACTATAATTCGTGTCATTTTTCAAGAATGTTGACGTTATTATCTCCCCCTAATGACAGGAAGACTGTCTCATAGAAGTGACAATCCGCTAAACGAGCGGTAAACAAATAGCCTGTCAAAGATTCTAAGTAACGAATAATTGAAGGAGAATCAAATTTGACATAGACTCCCCTCATTCGCCGATGCCTCATTTTTGTATGAAATGGCGGCGAAATCAGCACATAGATCGCACAACCAAAAATGCGTAGATGCGATATGTCAGGTTTGTATCTAGTAACCAACTGAAAAACGCTATATGGTTGGGTCGTAACAGGCCTCAGGCGGACCAACATGGCTGCGTGCAATATTAAATGGCCCCAAACAATGATTAGAAGCTTGGTATGTATGACCAACGATCGAGCAATCATTTGTAAATGCTTAATAAATGCCTCTGCCAGGCCATTCTGGGTGTGAATATGGGGTACTGGATGTTCAACTTCAACCTCAACGATATTGTCTCGGTCTCGAGATAGAACACCATTCGGATGAAATCTTAGTACATCAAATGAACTACACCCAGAAAGTGTTGCGCCGCTTTAACAACGATAAAGCGAAACCTTCGAGTACTCTTATGGTCATTCGATCGCTAAATGCAAAATGAGATCCCTTCCGTCCGAATGAGGATGATGAAGAGATTTTGAAACCTGAAGTTCATTATCTAAGTGCGATAGGCACTTTATTGTAGTAGCTAATGTACTAGACCCAACATCTCCTTCGCTGTTAATCTTTTGGCAAGATACAGTAATGCACTAACACGCAGACACTGGACTGGTGTTAAAGACATCTTCCGCTTCCTTAAGGGTACTATGGATCTGGGCTTGTTTTATCCCTACAAATCCTCGAGTGATGTCGCACCCCCCTTATCGCGAATTAATTCTCACCTTATTGGTAATGCTGATGCATGATACTTATTTGATCCACACAAGGTGCGCTCTTAAATAAGTTATGTCTTTACCGTTGGAGGCACTTCAATCTCTTGGAGGTTAACTAAACAAACCTTATTTGCCACTTCGTCTAACCATGCTGAAATTCTCACCTTACAAGAAGCAACTCAGGAATGCTTTTGATTAAGAGCAGTTGTGGGCCATATTTGAAGCTCATGCGATCTTTACCCCATCAATGATGTCCCGACGATGATCTATGAAGACAACGCAGCATGCATTGAACAGCTCAAGAAGGGTTACATCAAAGGAGACAACACCAAGCACATTGCACCGAAGTTCTTCTTTTCACATCAACAACAAGAGCATCAGAAGATTGAAGTCACGCAAATCCGTTCACAAGACAATCTGGCCGACCTCTTCACCAAATCACTACCGAAAGCGACGTTTCAGAAGCTTGTTCAAGGAATTGGTATGCATAAACTTTCTGAGTTGTAACATTGCTAGTTCTCTTTGGAATTATGTCAAACTAAAGGGGAGTATCATGAAGTATACTTGCTTGATCTTAATGTACTCTTTTCCTTACGATTAGGAGCATTTTTCCCACTAGATTTTTGCTACCTAGCGAGGTTTTGATGAGGCACCCACCTTGGGTTGATCATATCCTTGATGACGTCCCGTAGACATTTCATTTGACTTTGCATTACTCACGCATTTTTCCTTAGATTATGGGTTTTGTCCCTACTCGAGTTTTTACCATAGCCATAGGGTTTTTTGTGAGACTTAGTTCCTTATGCAAGTTCCTACCTTATTGAGAATAGCGTGTTCCCAAAATCAGTGTCGACAAGTCGACTTCCTCAACCTCTACATGATGCCGAATCTACTTGAGTATTTACACACTCAACGGGGAGTGTTAGAAACTTCTTGTTTAAGTGTAATTGTGTAAATCCTAGATTAGATTTGATTATAGTTATTCTTCCCTATTAGGACTTGTATTCCTTGGAGGAGAAGTATTTCTTCTCCCTCTTATTACTATAAATAAAGGCACTGCGTAGGGGAATAACAACATCCTCTACACAACCCTACAAATACATCTATCTCTGTGCTGCCGGCCCCCTTCCTTGTTAGTTAAATATAGGTCACAACAACTTTTTTATTTTAATATTATGTGGTTAGTAAATAACTTAATGGGAATGAGTTCTTCGCATACCGATTCCTTACTTTTCCCATTCTAAAGTTATCTGAGATAAGTAAACGAGCCCTTGCGGTTCATTGCTTTTTATTTATTTTTTTCGGAAAAGAGGATGAGTGATCAATCTGACCCAAAAGAAACTCTATTAGATTTCATCTCCATCAGCTGTTCAGAGTCATCTGATACAAACGAAGGCTAGAGTAAATACCTTATCTTAATTTGTACAAACTGTATATCAGTTTAGGGATTCAAATTTTGAGTAATGGAAGTGATCGATGGTTTCAAGTCACAGGGAGATCGATCGAGAAGAAATGTAGAAGTGCAGCGTGAGAAGCACTGTGCTGCAGGAAATAAAAAGAATTAGAAACTTCATTTTAATCCTTAAAAAAGATGAGTTTTAGACTATAACCTTGTGTAAGATTAAAATCTAATTTTAGTCCCCTGTACATTTGATCATATCATTTATTAGTTATATTTTGATGTTTTATTTATCTTTTTATTTTTATTTTAATGTATTGATTACATTTAAATTTAATTTTTATTTCATTCATCATAATATATTTTAATGTCTGCATTTAGGGAACTAATTTTTTTATAATATATATTCTGATAACAATTTTGTATGTTCTTCATTTAGGTACATTAGTACATTTGAATATTTCGGTATATCCATCGGTACAAACATATAGTTACATTGATTCAATATAATGCATTTCGATTAATATAATGCATTTCGTTACGTACATTTTGGTACACACATTTGAGTATTGACTTTTAGGTACATTAATTTAATATATTATATTTCAGTACATACATTTTGGTACATACATTTCGGTATTGAAATTTAGGAACATACATTTCGGTATTGACATTTAGGTACGTACATTTTGTTACATACATTTCGGTATTAACATTTCGGCACGTACATATTGGTACATACATTTCTGTAACAGTCCGTTCCGAGTTAATGAATATGTTATTTATGAAATGACGATTTTACCCTTGCGGGAGTGAGAGGATGTGTGAATAAGGATTAATGTTTATAGGTAGGGGTACCTATATATTTATTTTATTGTAATTTTGTTGATTTTGTGTGGATGGGGTTAGATCAGGAATATATACACACACACACATGCACAACACGTGTGCAGACTACCCATCCCCGTCACTTTGCCCTTCCTCTTCTCGAACTCTCTATCTTCTCCCCTGCAAACGTACAGACGACCTCTATCTCTTGTGTTTTGGTCACAGATCAAAGCCCTAGATAACATCTTAGGAACCCTGGTAACTTGGTGAGTGCAACCATACCATTTGTTTAGGTTGAAACCGTCGAGAACCCTAAAACCCGTGTAGTACTGTGGATGGTATTGTTCATGCACTCGAAATCTATGGTGTTTCAGCTTCATTGGAGATCATAGGAAGGTTTAGAATAGTCTTGGGATGCTCAGATGACAAAATTGAAGCAGTTTGGACGTCGGGATCGCCGGTTTGGAAGTTGGCAGGAATTCGTGAAATTTCTCCAGCGAGATTCACGTGGATTTTGGGTTCAAAACAGGTATAAATCTCTTTTCCTTGTCCTAATGATCATTTTGGTGTAAATTTCGTGAAATTTGGTTGAAAAATGAGCTAGAAATCGAAGGTAGAAAAATTACCCAGTTTCCGGCGACACAGCGGCCCCGGCGACTAAGGTTGAAGGTGACGGAATATTTCGTCAAAGTTGACGGAATATTCCTAACGGAGGTTAACGGCGTCAGTTAACTTTAACGGAATATTCTAGGGATTTAACGGAATATTCCTTAACGGCGTTAGGGTTTCCGTAAGTGTGCACTGCGCGTGGCCGCACGTGGGCCGCGCGTGTTGCCGTGCCTTGGCCGGCGCGTGAGGCTTCCAAAAATTATTTTAAAAATATGGGGGTGTTCGTGGGATTGAGTAGAGCATGTTGGTATATTCAAACACCCCAATTGATAATGTATGAGAAGTTATTACTTGATTTGGGTTATGTGCGTAATTAACGGTTATATAGTTGTTTCGCATATAGGTGAGACGTATCCTGAGGACGAGCGCAGCCACGCGAGGCTCGGGGGCTACGACCCGTCTACCTACCAGTGAGTGGGCTTTTGGTTTTCAGTATATATATATATATATATATATATATATATATATATATATAGATTAATTCCCAGAAATACGTTTTAAAATGCTTTTATGAAATTGATATCCATGTTGAATGCCATATATATTTTTATGTTTATATGATTATATATTGATGCACCACGAGCGCCAGGTAAGTCAGGTAAGTGTATGCTTGTGATATGGTGGTTATGGTGATATCAATGAGATTAGTATATGGCTCATTTACCTGCACATCGGGGTTTGTGCCGCCAGAGTAGGGCTTAGCTTTCACGTGATCGTTCACCTCCTGCACTGTATGCTCACCTTGGATCCAAGGCAGGTGTCAGCCTGTCGTACAGACCACACTAGGTGGTTCCGACTCGTAGGTGACTTGCAATTCGTCGCCAACCTTCACGTGATCGTAGCACAGAGCATTATATACCCAGCTTGACGTACAGACCACATTAGGTGGTTCCGTCATGGGTGCAGGTTATTGATTGAGAGATGAATTGAGGATGTGGTTGAGGAGCCATAGATTCAACCGTACAGGTCACTAGAGGTGACTCCGGCTGATTGACATATATATTGCCAGCATGATTTGAGTTGGGATATCACCTGACTGATTGATGATATTTGATACATGCTTATTACTGATTATGGTTCATTCGATCATGGCATCGATTGATTGATTGATTGGTTGATTGATGGTTTTCAGTACTAGTACGTATATACATATTTTCTGGGAAGTATACATGTTTTACAGAGAGGGGTTACAACTTTTATATCGAAGTGATTTTGGTAAAGCTTTGTTTTTGCCCACTCACACTTTTGTTTTGCGCCCCTCCAGGTACTAAGTAGTGTTGGTGGCAAACGAGGCTTCAAGGCATATCTGACAGCACATTATCCATGTAAATATTTTGCTTTCTTGCTTATGTCTTTTTAGACTGCACCTAGGATGCTCGAACTCTGTAAATTATATTGTTAACTTCCACACTCTTTTATGTGCCTGTAGCACTAGTAATGATACTCTAGTACTTATTATCTACATTTATTCTTCCGCACTGCGCACATGGCCTCGTCACGCTTACGTGACGGCCAGCACGTCCCGATGTTCGAGTCGGGGTGTGTCATTTCGGTATTGACATTTAGGTACATTAATTCAATATAATACATTTAGGTTCATTATAGTATATTTCAGTACAATCATGTAGGTACAAATATTTCAGTACAAAAAAGTCAATTTTATATATTTCGGCATAGTCATTTATGTACACTTATGTATTTATATATTTTTGTATCACAAATTTCTTTTAATATTTTCTCATTTACATTCATTTATAATTAAAAAACTAAATATGTGCATATTAATAAAATTAAAATTTAATGTGGAGAGATTAAATAAAAATACACATTAAATAACAAAAATTGAATGTAAATTTTGATAAAAGTACACTTTAAGGGATTAAATTGAATATGTAATCTAGCACCAGGTTTTTTTTAAATTTTAATCTTTTACAAGGACTAATGTTCAAAAACCCCTAAAAAGAAAATACACGGCAAATATTTGTGGAGGTTATTCTATTCCATTCCTTGAATTGTTACACATATAGTTTCAAGTATATTGATGTACATAGAGTCCTAAAGGGAGTATAAACCTCCCAATACAATCTGATAAACAGGGCTAAAGTATTAAATGTGAATTACAACCAACTCAAGAAGGTTGTTGAGGATGTTGTGGACTCTTGTTTAACAAGAAAAGGGTGAGTGATACAGTGTTTTAGTTGGATATTACATGCATGGCGTAGAATAATTAATGACCATCAGATTAATTAAATGGTTAAGATTATTCTAAATGCATGTAAATGCACTAACACTAAATATAAACAGTCGGATCTGTTGTAGGTATAATTTACTAAACAATTATGGAGACCAGAAAGAGAGAAAGTGTGCGGCATAGAGAGAGAAGAGAGAAATGTGTAATTGTGAGGTGTGTTCTATTCCACCCATTGTGCCTTTATTTATGGTAGTATGGAAGGTTAAATCCTTATCCTAATAGGATTACAACTCTAATAGGATAATATCTAGTCTAAGAGATATGGTAAAATCCCATAAGGATATCCTAGATATGTTAGGATTTACACAATCACATTCCTAATCTAATAGGACTGCAACACTCTCCCTTGAGTGTGTAAATACTCAAACAAATGGCGCATCAGGTCTTCAGCGATGAAGTAAGTACAGTTGATGAAGTCGTCGGCACAATGAGCGAATGCGAGTCTCAAATCAACAGAAGAATGCATAAAAGGTAAAACTCACAAAACCTCGCTATGGTAAAACCCAAGGTGAGAGAAAAACCCATAGGCTAAGGAGAAAAGTGAGAAGTTGCATTAAGTCAAAACTATACATCTTCTAGACACAAGTAGAAGAACTCACAAGGGTATAATCAACCCAGGATGGGTGCAAAAACCCAGTGGGAAAAATGCTCCTAATCATAGGGGAAAAAAGTACATTAAGATCAAGTGAGTATACTTCTGAATACTCCCCCTGAGTTTGATAGAACTTCCAAATGAGAACGACAAGCATTGCATATGAATAATTAGGCATACCAATTCCTCGAAGAAGCTTCTGGAAGGTTGACTTCAGCAGTGACTTCGTGTAGAGGTCGGCAAGGTTGTCTGGGATTGACTTGCATGACTTCAATCTCCTGATGCTTTGCTGGTGTACATGTAGACGCAATACATCTTGGCATTGACTTCGTTGATGTATCAGGTCTTGGTTGGGTTGATACATGCGCCATAATCTTCATGGATCGTCGTTGAAACTTAACGATGGATGAAAACAGCAAGTATTTCTAATATGCCCAACAAGAACTCCTAACCATGTTTCTCGTGTGGCGTAGTGAAGTGAGGTGAGTCTTGGAATAATTCGAAGGTTTCGCAACTAAGGTCATATCGTGGACCTCCAAGATATTGTGATATCCCTAACGGTAAAGACATAACAATTCGGGGAATTACCTTGTGCGGGTCTGATAAGTAACCAACGTCAGCATAACAAACAAGGCAAGCATCATTCTGAGGGTCAGGGGGGTCAGATCTGCTCATAATGCATTGGGATTAGCCCAAATCCTAGTACCTTTCAGGGTAATGGAAAACGTCTTTAATACTAATTCAGTGGTTGCGTGTAGGCGCGTGCTGCATCTTTGCCAATAGATCAACAACGAAGGAGATATCATATCTGAAGCAATGAGCTAAGTACAATGAAGCGCAAAGTTGAACTCAGATATAGAATTTTGGATTCCACAACCTCTTTAAGGGTCTCATTTGCATATAGCGTATGGAAGATCATAGGTATACTCATAAGTAACACCTTCAGGTCAAAGGCATAAACAAGTTTTCCCAAGATCATTCATCTTAAATTCCATCTTCAGGTGCGAGGCAGTTTTCTCAAGCTATTCTCGAGTCTTAGTGAGATTCATGTCATTGACATAAACTGCAACTCTAACAATTCAGAATAAGACCTCATAGTTTAACACGCAAGGGCATTCATTCATATCCTTGAATGATCAAATAATCACTTAGACGAGTATACCACATCTGCCGGATTGCTTCAATCCGTAAAATGAACGCCTCAAACGAGTTGAGAGGGTGTTCCGTGGTTTGGAACTATTTGAACCAATCCATGTAATTCTTCGGTAACTTACATGTAAATCTCCATATCTATATCCCCATGGAGAAACACTAACCACATTTCATAATACTGCAATCAATCATAGGGCGTTTGAGAGAAATCTTACGCCGTAAGACGTGCATCATATTGCATTATTTCATTCATCTCATTACGCTTTCTTTCCCACTTGTAACACAACAGGGTTACCTTGGGCAATGTAGGAACTACGGGTCCAAACACACTTTCGTAAGGAATTTATCCTGGATTGTAATTTTGGTTGTCCAATCAGTTCTACATTGTCACTAATTAACGGAACACAGTTCGATATCGTCGCTTTTCATTTATGTCGGTAGCTACCATATAAGTGAACACATCATCGATGATAATCTCATTCCAATTCCATTATCTCATCTAAACTAGTATACTGGACCAAGAACTTCAAGTCTCGGAAGTAATCCGGATTAATCTCATGAGATGGAAATGATTTGAGATAGCGATTAGTATGGATTCTATTGTGCCATGACCTTCCTCTTCTAAGGAAGTGAATCATATGAACTGAGTGATTTGTCGTGCTTCAGGCTGAGACAAATTGATTGGCTATCCACCGATGTACCGGGTCGTCCAACAGAGGCTGCCAAACCATCTAACAGAGGCAGCACACCCTTCGGGGATGTTGACTCGACGTCCATTAAGTACGTCTATCCTTGCAGGCATGTTTGCAGCTGGTATATGATCTCGTCACTTTAGCTAGATCAGAGGAATGCGTCTGGAGCAACATTCTGAAAGCTATAATACATCGCACTTGCTTATCACACTTGTGCAGTACGGGGATCGAGATGAGACATAATGGGCAACGTCGACACAAATTCGAGTCATTCTACAGGAACGTTGAAGTTCTTATCTCCCCCTAACGGTGGGAAAACTGTCTCATTAAGGTGGCAATCTACAAATGAGCAGTAAAAAGATCGCATGCAAGGGCTCTAAAAGAGCTAACGTGAAAGAGAATCAAAATCGACAAAGATTCACATCCTTCTTTAAGGACCCATGTTGGTACATTGCAGCGGCACAACTTGGCACATGGAATGCACACCCAAAACGTTTGAATACAAAGCATCAGGTTCGTACCCAGTAACCAACTGTAACGTCGTAAATGGTTGGGTGGCAATGGGCCTCAAGGCGGACCAACATAGCTACGTACAATATTGCATAGCCCTAGGCAGAAATCGAAAAACTTGGTATGTTCACCAAGGTCCGGGCGATCATTTAAATTATGCTTTATGATCGCTCTGCCAAGCTGTTTTGGGGTGAACATGGGAATTCAATGTTCAATTATAAACCCAAAAAACATGCAATACTTATCGAAAACGGTCGATATAAACTCTCAGGCGTTATCTAGTCTTCCAAACTTTATAGGATAAGTAGTGTGGTGAACCCTTAAAATCAGCCAGGAGGTTTAGCAGCAATGTGTGTAGACAAACATATGACCAGTTTGTCGATTCATCAACCAAAACCATAAGTATTTATATGGTTCGCATTTTGGTTGGATTAGTCCACATATATCCCCTTGAATCCACTGTGAAAAGACGGTGATTTCGTATCTTTGCGAGGGATGATTTAGAAAATCAATTTCCCTAATGAGCAGGCTTGGCAAAGTGTGCTTGTAGGCACAAGATCCTTACTTCGGGTAAGGAGATGCGTTATGGAATCATTGTTCGACCTAAGTGTCCCAAATGGTCGTGCCAAAGCAAGTAAACTGCTCAATCACCCTCTCTAGGCCAGCCACATGTGGCATGTTCCCAGTTGGGAGATAGCCTATTGGCCCCAAAGCAAAGCTTAAGGCTCATTTTTGGAGGTGGTGCAAAGATATTTCACTTTATTTTCTTTAGTGGTTTCAGTCTTGAACATTATTCTCTCAAATATCCTTAAGACCCAACGACGTTCTTCCGAAACGCAGAGAATATAAGGTCTCTTAAATGGTAAGTTAGTACCATTCATACAACGAGGAGCTTGCTAGTGCTCTTAATTAAGTTGGATAGACCTGAAGTCGTTGCTAGAGATGTGATTTAGGTATAAAGTTAGTGTGCGTAGTATCGCATTCATCCAGACAGCTAACTTTCCCACATTCGTACCTAATCATGTATTTAATTGAATTTGGTCACATGTTTTAAGAAACATGATTCAATTAACTCATATTCGAGGACAATATCAATAAGATTATCCATAACGAAAAACAACCACCAAACTTGAATCCAAGAACATGAAAAAATGTTCAAAAAGTAAATAATTTACTAAGGGGATTTGGCCAACAAGGTCATCCATGTCAAAATTATGCTCTTCCAACGGTGTTCGGTGGAGCAAAATGAGTTTCACATATTGACTACGAGAATGGTACTCCTCAACGGCATTGGTAAAGGCAAGAACAGGTGCATAACCAATGATCTATTCCATCAAGACGGAAGTAGATTCTGCAGGGTTAAGGTTTTGGAAATATTATCCTTTATTCTTGAAGTTTTAGGTCTGAGGTGCCAAGGATCACTCTTCGGCCATGATGTCACACCTTGGCAGACTTTGATTCTACCATGTACTGTAAAAACAAACTCGAAATTGGACTGTGAGAGAAACTCCAGCCGAAGCTAGAGGGGTCCATTTGGTAAGCCTTTGCCGAAACAAAGCAATACATTTCGGTGGGCCCCAGCCAAAACTGGGAATCACCATTCGGTAGGCCTTGACCGAACTGGGTCGAGCCATTCGGTAGACTCCAGTCGACCTAGGTCTATACTATGCAGTAGACTCCAGCCAAAGCTGGGTCTATACCTTTTTCTCACATTTATGGTAGTAATCAGATCCGAGAATTTGGTAGACTCCCGTTCTCTACATTGCTTCAGAAGTGAGTTAGAAACTTGGAAGGACGAGAAAAGTATTCTCTAATCAAAATTCGATATATAAACTTCAGAATCGTACTCATTCATGGACGAAATCATGGTGTGCTTCAGGCAATGTCTTTCATGATTAGACAGTCAGTAGAAGCGAGCCAAATAGCCATAGAAGCCTCATTCGGGAGGTATTTCTGTTTGTAATGTTTTGGGCATAAGTATTCGAATGAAGATCATGGCGAAGGCTTATTCAACTCTTCCATGCCACTATTGGCTTCAATGGTTACTCAGCTTCTTGATAGTCAAGTGAAGATTTACGTCTTGTACGCACATAAAGTGATTTCGGTCAAGAAACGTCCAAATCAGTGAAATCGAACTTGTTACGATTCGACAATCCACTGAATTGAGGGAACAAGATTGTGATTGGTGCTATAGAAAATAAAATATCCATAAGCATCAAAGTTAGAACATTCGGGTTCTAAGACATGGTTTACATGAAAAACGTCGGGTTTTCATGGGTGTATTGTTTTATGAAAACTTCGGGTTTCAACGGCACTAAATTCGAAACTACAGGTTCGAGTTTAGTTATTAACTTCAGGTTCATAAAAGGAGGTACCTATAAGAACACATAATACAATATACAACTAAGTGTGGTAAATTTGGGTTGCTTCAGGAACTCAAGTGTGAGTGCTTCGGGACTACAAAACGGAGTCAACGGTTCAAAGAAAAGAAATAATTTATTGAACCGTTAATTGCCAAAAAGTGGACTTCAGGCCAATAATTTTGGATTAATTGTTAGATTAATGGACTGCTGGTCACTTTAATTAATTCAATAGATCGAGACCATTCGGGGTCAATCGTAGAAGCAAAATAATGCAATTCGGGTCATATTAGCTTCGATTGGCTTCGTGCCAAGCGATAACGAAAATATAGCCTAGTGTGGCTTTAACCAAAAACGCCCCAAAAATATTTAGGTATGGTTAAGAAGCGGGGATACCAAAACAACGGCATCGGGTCGAAAAAAAAATGCAGCCTAACACACTTGGGCTGGCTGCAAAACATGGGACAAGGCCCTGCAGTAAGGCTACAGACATGTTGGGCCTCGGGGAAATGGCTGCAAAGCAGTCCAGTTCACTACAGTGCAAGATACAAGCTTGCTGCAGATTGGGCCGAGAAATGCGAACAGCCCAACACGCAGGAGAGAAAAAAAAAACTTAGCTGCTAGTGGGCATGGCAAAAAGTTGATGTGCAGCCCAACGTGCAAAGCAAGCTACAAGCTTGCAAATGTATATGGGCTGGTTGCAAATAGCTTGCTGGCTAGCGGGCTGGAATGAGGAAGGGGCCAGCAAGGCTTGTATGCTGCTTGGAAAGGCTGCAGGCCCAGCTAGTTCAAACCCAGGCCGAAGGCTGGTCCACGCATGTAGCAAAGCCTAAAGGGCTGCTGCCTTACAGTTTTAGTGCCCAAGCCTCGAGCTACAGGCTCGGCTTGGCGTTAGGTTGCGCGACTACGGGCCGCGGCTTAACCTCAAACGTTTCCCAAAAATTTGTTTTAAATTTATTTTCGAAATACCCTAGGGTTTGAGAAACCCTAATTGCTTCTAATTTCTTTCGATTCTTTGACTCACAAATTTCACATAGCATAATTGTGTATTGCCTGAACAAATATATATATATATATATATATATATATTGACAAAATATATGAACACATATGCAATATATATAATTGAAAGGAAAATATAAATATAGGGGGTTCATCCATCATGGGGAATGTTTTCATGTTTCACGGTCGTTTCAAATATCTTAATTTATTTTAAAGGAACCTAATTGGCAGAAAACAACTGAGTCTTTGAATTTGTAGAAGATCCTTCTCTAAAAGCCAGAATTGCATCTCTAATGTGTTGTATCACGTACAACAAATAAAAATTAAATTGAATCAATAGCATGTAGATCAATTTAATAAAACAATAAATTAATCATAAAAAGAATGATTAAAACGTAATACTCCCCTGAAGATCAAACTCTCTTTAGCGCAGCGCCAAGAGCGTGCTGATAACGTGTTGTATGCATAATTTACTGAACAAGTATGGAGGCCAGAAAGAGAGAGTGTGTGCGGCATAGAGAGAGAAGAGAGAGATGTGTAATTGTGAGGTGTGTTCTATTACATCCCATTGTGCCTTTATTTATAGTAGTAGGGAAGGCTAAATTCTTACCCTAATAGGATTACAAATCTAATAGGATAATATCTAGTCTAAGAGATATGGTAGAATCTCCTAAGGATATCCTAGATAAGTTAGGATTTACACAATCACATTCCAAAGCACTGAAACATGATCCAAATTTTTACTACTAAATTATTCTGTGACAGGAAGAAAGACCACTGAAAAAAATCAAATCCAGAATGACATAGAATAAACATGAAATCAAAAAAAGAAGACAAGTATGCTTTGTATAGTTACGATAATTAGGGCACAATCTGGACGAAGACTTGACTTGGGTAAAAAGCACAAAGGGGTTAAAAACGAAAAGGGGAAAACATTTACATATAATTATGAAAAGGACAATAGAAGGTTAGCTTCCCAAAACGTCTGTGTTTTAGGGGAACAGCTTTCAATGTAAAAACAGTCACATCCTTGAGCATTCATAATTTTGAAAGGGTGGAAGACAATGTCAATGTTCATGTTTGGGGCCCCGGGAAGAAGAAACGAACCCCCCTCACAGAAGGCTGAGAGGTCCTCAAACTCAGCAACTATAGTGGTCCGCGGAAGATGGCTTCTGAATGATCACAATTATAAGTGGTCATGATTGTAGACATGTATTAGCATTCCTTTGTTCAATTTGATTCATCTTTAACTTTTCAAGATGGGGCACTTCTGGTTGAACATTCCACGTCGAAGATTTGACAAACTAAATTATGTTGAAAACATTGGTGGTAGGTATTGAAAACATACATTTGCAATGTTGAAAATGTTGGCATATTGATGAATGCCCACATCAGTTTCAATGCCCATGCAAAGTGAAATTGAATTTGGGAATGTAGGAGATTGTATTGTCAAAGTTAGATGTTGTAAACGTCAAACTGTAATAATACGAGTTGCTCTATAAATAGAGCACTCGACTGCAATCGAAATACACAGCAAACAGAAAGAAAGAATTCTCAATAACATCATCCATCCCTCCCTCTTTAATTTGCCATCTCCTGGTGTTTTTAATTACAATGTAATATTTTACCTCTGCATTCCACTCACTAAAAGGTTATCTCTCTAACTTTGACATTTTATAACACGTTATCAGCACGAGTCTCTAAATATAAACATGTCTAAGCCAAAAGAAATCAACCCCTCATTTTCTCTCAGCCGAACGAAAGAAAAAAAAAATGTTTCCTCTAAGGTTTTTACTGTTCATCTTCTTCCTCTGCCTCAACTGCGCGGTATACCCTCGCGACGAACTGTTTGCTCCATGCCTGCTTCTAGTTCTCCAACTAGCGGTTACATACATCTTTGATTTCTTGTTTGATTTAGATATTGATTACTAACCCAGTATTTATTTATGTTAATCTTACTGCGATCCAAGATGGTGCGGTATCATCGCCTATCTTGGACCGCGGATCTAATTTTACTGCAAAATTTAGGTGGAGCGGTATAATCACCCATCTTGTCCTGCAAATTTAAATTTACCTGCTGTTTAATTTCATTGCAATTTTAGGTGGTGCGGTATAATCGCCCACCCTGCTCTGCGTATTTTAATTTTCTTGCTACTTGAGTGGTGCGGAATAATCGCCCATTCTATGTTACATTATTTCAATGAGAGTGGTGCGGTACAATCGCCCTCCTCATTCACCTTGAAAATCTCGAGCCAGAAGTTTCGAGTGTTTGTCATTTTGGCCTGAAGATCAAAATGAAAAATTTGTAAGAACCAGAAGTTCTAACACTATATTCCTCCAGGAATACATATTATTGCAAGTTCTTACACATCTCATTTTCTTTCAGAAAAGAAAATGGCGAAGCTTGAATATGCTGCCCTGGACCTTACAGGGAAGAATTACCTTACCTGGGTACTGGATACCAAGATCCATCTGGAAGCTGGGAATCTTGGAGATACCATCAGGGAAGAGAGTAACTCATCCTCTTAAGATAGGGCAACGGCAATGATCTTTATTCGCCGCCATCTTGATGAGGCATTAAAAAGTGAGTACTTAACGGTTGAAGATCTGTTAGCTCTTTGGAATGCCTTGAGAAGCAGATACAATCACCAGACAACGGTGATTCTTCCAAGAGCTCGCTATGAGTGGTCTCACCTAAGAATCCAGGATTTCAAGTCTGTGGCTGAATACAATTCTGCGTTGTTCAGGATTACCTCTCAGATGAAGCTCTGTGGGGATACCATTACTGAGGAAATGTTGCTGGAAAAGACTTACAGCACATTTCATGCCTCTAACGTGTTCCTGCAGCAGCAGTATAGAGCGCGAGGCTACACTGAATACAACCAGCTGATATCTGTGCTCTTGGTAGCTAAACAGAACAATGAGCTCCTGATGAGAAACCATCATTCCAGACCTACTGGATCTGCACCATTCCCAGAAGTGAATGCTGTTTCCCTCGAAGTGAATGCCACATCCTCTGGTGGCGATAATCACAAACGAGGACGTGGCCACAAGCGAGGTCGATGGAACAGGAAAGGCAAGAACCATGGTGTTCAGTTTCACAACCAGGTTCCGAGGCATAATTCAGGCCCGAGCTTCAAAAATATGAATCGCCATAAAGGCAAAGCTCATATGAGCAATGCTCCCAGGAACTCTGATGGAGCCTGCCATAGATGTGGTGGCAATGGGCATTGGGCGCTTACCTGTCATACCCCAAAACATCTGGTGGATCTATATCAAGCCTCCCTCAAGGAGAAGGGTGTCGAGACTAATTTTCTTGACCAGGCTAGGCTAATGGATATACCTGATCCTGTATGTGACTTATCAGGACAGTTGAACACAACCCACCTAGATGTTTCAGACTTCATTGTGGAAAGGGGGAATGAAGCCTATCGGTCCGATTAAATCATTTATGTTTAATGTACTTTTATTATGCTGAACTTGTTGTCTAAAACTAGTTTTTCATATTCAATAAAAGTGGCATGTAAATTTCTTGTTATAAATTGTTTGTTAACTGTGATTCCATTTACTCAGAAAGCATGGATAAAAACTGTGGTTATTCTCAGAACATGAGAAATAGCGGAGATGTTTGTCTTGCAGACAACGCAACCATACATACAATACTTCGTGATCGAAAGTATTTCTCAAGCTTAATGCTTACAAGAGTAGGGGTAACAACAATATCAGGACCTTCAGATGTAATTGAAGGCTCAGGGAAAGCCCTGATTATGTTACCAAATGGAACAATATTGGTCATACAAAATGCATTGTATGCTACTCGATCTACTCGAAATTTGTTGAGTTTCAAAGACATACGTCTAAATGGATACCACATTGAAACGAAAAGTGTAGAAAATGTGGAGTATCTATGCATTACCTCCAATGATACCCAGAAGTGTATATTGGAGAAGTTGCGTGGTGTGTCGAGTGGATTATATTATACATACATAAGGACAATTGAATCACATACTGTCATGAACCAGAAGTTCATTGATTCAAAGGTTTACATGCTTTGGCATGACCGTCTGGGTCATCCAGGATCCACCATGATGCGTAGGATCATTACCAACTCTAATGGACATCCATTATTGAGCAGAGATATTGCTATCTCAAATGATAACCCTTGTAAGGCTTGTTCCCAAGGGAAGTTGGTAATTAGACCATCACAACTAAAGGTTGATGCTGAATCCCCATCATTTCTACAAAAAATTCAAGGGGATATTTGTGGACCTATTCAACCATCTTGTGGACCATTTTGATATTTTATGGTTTTGGTTGATGCATCTACCCGATGGTCACATGTTTGTCTCTTGTCTACTCGGAATGTAGCTTTTGCGAGACTTCTTGCTCAGATAACTAAATTACGAGCACAGTTCCCAGATTATCCCATTAAGTCAATCCGACTTGGTAACGCTGGTGAATTTACGTCCCAAACCTTTGACGATTACTGCATGACATTGGGCATTGATGTTGAACACCATGTTCCTCATGTCCATACTCAAAATGGGTTAGCAGAAGCATTGATCAAACGGCTTCAGTTAATAGCTCGCACTCTGCTTATGAAAACAAAATTGACAGTCTTTGCATGGGGACATGCCATTTTACATGCTGCATCATTGGTTCGATTGAGGCCTATAGCCAACCACCAATACTCCTCAGTACAACTCGTGTTTGGACATCAGCCAAACATTTCACATTTACGAGTTTTTGGTTGTGCTGTTTATGTGCCTATTGCACCGCCGTAACACACTAAAATGGGACCTCAGCGTAGACTAGAAATTTATGTGGGTTTTGATTCACCATCTATCATCAGATATTTGGAACCCTTGACAGGTGATATGTTTACAGCACGTTTTGCTGATTGTCACTTTGATGAGACAGTCTTCCCATTGTTAGGGGGAGAAAAGATCGTTCCAGAAAAACGGAAAGAGCTGACATGGGTTGTTCCCACCTTGTCTCATTTTGATCCTCGAAGCATTCAATGTGAAAATGAAGTGAAAAGGATCGTTCATCTTCAAAGCATTGCTAATCAAATGCCAGATGCATTTAATGATGCTATGAAAGTGACAAAATCACATATACCAGCTGCAAATGCACCTGCAAGAATTGATGTCCCTGTTGGACAAAATAAAGTGGTAGCGAATGATTCATCTGGTGCACGCCTGAAACGTGGTAGACCACCAGGTTCAAAAGATTCAGCCCCTCGAAAGAGAAAGACGAGGGCACAATTGAATCCAAATGAAATCATTCATGAAGAGAGAATGAATGACAAATCCACAATTCATGATTCTGGATTTCCAGAAAAAGAAAATGTCCTTGATGAGACACATGTCCCTGAATAGACAGAAGTACATAAAAGTAAAGAAATATCCATAAATTATGCATGTACTGATGAATTGTGGGATCGAAATGAAATAATCATTGACGATATGTTTGCATTCGCAGTAGCCACTGAAATCATCTTAAGTGATGATATTGAGCCCCGCTCTGTTGATGAATGCAAACAGAGACAGGATTGGCCTAAGTGGAAAGATGCAATCCAGGCAGAATTAAATTCCTTGGAAAGGCAAAGTGTTTTTGGACCAGTAGTCCAAACCCCGCCTGATGTAAATCCCGTGGGTTACAAATGGGTATTCACAAGGAAACGCAATGAGAAAAACGAGATTGCTAGATATAAAGCATGACTCGTTGCACAAGGTTTTTCTCAAAGACCTGGAATTGATTATGAGGAGACATATTCTCCTGTAATGGACGCAATTACGTTCCGTTACTTAATAAGTTTAGTGGTTTCAGAAAAACTTGACATGCGACTCATGGATGTCATCACTGCGTATCTATATGGAGAATTAGATGCTGACATATACATGAAAGTCCCAGAAGGACTTAAGTTGCCTGAAACAAGTAAGAAACGACGAGGTATGCTCTCGATCAAATTAAGGCGATCATTGTATGGCCTGAAACAATCTGGACGAATGTGGTATAATCGTCTCAGTGAATATTTGATCAAAGAGGGATACATCAACAATGTCATTTGCCCTTGTGTGTTCATTAAGAAATCCAATTCTGGATTTGCTATAGTGGCAGTATATGTTGATGATATGAACCTAGTTGGGACTCCTGAAGAGCTCCATAAAACTGCTGAATATCTGAAAAGCGAATTTGAAATGAAAGACCTTGGGAAAACAAAATATTGTCTCGGCCTGCAGATCGAGCATTGTGCTAGTGGGATTTTGGTCCACCAATCAGCTTACATTGAAAAAATTCTGAAGCGATTTGGAATGGACAAAGCCTATCCACTCAGCACGCCAATGGTCGTTCGTTCTCTGGACATTAAGAAAGATTCATTCCGTCCAAAAGAAGAGGATGAAATGGTTCTTGGTCCAGAAGTACCAAATCTGAGTGCAATAGGTGCTTTGTTGTATTTAGCACAATGTACTATACCAGATATAGCTTTTTCAGTTAACTTGTTAGCCAGGTATAGCTCTGCTCCAACAATTCGTCATTGAAAGGGTATCAAAGATGTATTGCGATACCTTCGTGGGACAACAGACATGGGTCTCTTCTACTCAAAGAACTCCACAAATGACCAGGTCCTTGTTGGATATGCAGATGCTGGTTTTCTCTCTAATCCGCATAAAGCCCGCTCACAAACTGGATATGTGTTCAAGAATGAAGATATAGCGATCTCATGGCGCTCAACAAAGCAAACATTAGTTGCTACATCTTCAAATCATTCAGAAATAATTGCTTTACATGAAGCAAGTCGTGAATGTTCTTGGTTAAGATCAATGATCCATCATATCCGGAATTCATGTGGTCTAACTTCGAAGACAGACAATCCAACTGTCATTCATGAAGATAATGCAGCCTGTGTTGCCCAAATGAAGGAAGGATTCATCAAAGGCGATAAAACTAAACACATATCTCCAAAGTTTTTCAGTGCACATGAGCTTCAAAAGGATAAAGTTATTGAAGTCAGACAAATCCGTTCTTATGAAAATCTGGCAGACTTGTTCACCAAGTCTCTACCAAAGTGCACGTTTCAAGAATTAGTGCAAAGCATCGGATTACGTCGACTTACCAAACAGCTAAGTTTAGAGAATGCGGAATCAGGGGGAGATACATATCAGGGGGAGCATCCATGATACATGCATGTTGTACTCTTTTTCCTTCGATTAGGATTTTTCCCACTGGGTTTTTCCTATCAAGGTTTTAACGAGGCAACATAAGCATACTTAACACTACATCAACAATTCTGGTAAAGTTGTACTCTTTTTCCTTCGCTATGGTTTTTTCCCACTGGGTTTTTCCAAGCAAGGTTTTAACGAGGCACCTGATGTTGATATGTGGGCATCCAAGGGGGAGTGTTGAAAACATTGGTGGTAGGTATTGAAAACATACTTTTGCAATGTTGAAAATGTTGGCATATTGATGAATGCCCACATCAGTTTCAATGCCCATGCAGAGTGAAATTGAATTTGGGAATGTAGGAGATTGTATTGTCAAAGTTAGATGTTATAAACGTCAAACTGTAATAATACGAGTTGCTCTATAAATAGAGCACTCGACTGCAATCCAAATACACAGCAAACAGAAAGAAAGAATTCTCAATAACATCATCCATCCCTCCCTCTTTAATTTGCCATCTCCTGATGTTTTTAATTACAGTGTAATATTTTACCTCTGCGTTCCACTCACTAAAAGGTTATCTCTCTAACTTTGACATTTTATAACAAATTACGATTTATATACAAGTGATTCAATTTAAAATTACACCATGCCGAGCCGACGCCATGAGAACAGCACCAAGCCTGAAGCTTAGGTCAGCGACAGGGCAGCCCTCTGGGCTTACTACTCAAATTGGACCAGGCTTGCTACTTGGATCCCTAGTACATGGGCTTCACGTCCTCGCTGGGCTTCTGTGTTTTGGCCCAAAAAATTGAAGCAAGCAGCCAATGGGCTTCCTTCGCGCCACTGCCCAAAGCCAGCAATTCGCTGGGCTTCCTATGCGCCTCGATCCACCATCCAGCAACCCATGCGCTGCTGGGTTTTTCTCCCAACTCGGCCCGCTGCTTTGCAGCTTGATAGGCTGCCGCTGCTACCCTCCGAGCCCAAAGGCCTGCAACATGTTGCAGGACCGTGACCAACTACAGCCAGCAACCACATGCTGGGATGCATACTTTTTTCAACCCAATGCCATATTTTGGCTTCTCTGCTTCATAATCATACCCATATAATTTTTGGGACCTTTTTTGTTAACCCTAATTAAGCTATAATTCACTTGTCGCTTGGCCTGTCGCCAATCGAAGCTAATATGACCCGCATGTCATTATTTTGCTTCCATGATCGACCCCGTATAGTCTCGATCTATTGAATTTATTAAAAGTGACTAGCAGTCCATTAACAATTCAATATTTTATTTCTTTTCTTTGAACCGCTGACTCTCTTTTGTAGTCCCGAAGCACTCAAACTTAAGATCCTAAAGCAACCCAAATCCACTACACTTAGTTGTATATTGTATTCTGTGTTCTTAGACGTACCTCTTTTATGAACTGGAAGTTCAGAACTAAACTCGAACCTGTAGTTTCGAATTTAGTGCCTTTGAAACCCAAAGTTTTCATAAAACAATAGACCCATGGAAACCCAAAGTTTTTCATGTAAAACCATGTTTTAGACCCGAATGTTCTAACTTTGATGGTTATGGATGTCTTATTTCTCATAACACTATTCATAATTTTGTTCCCTTCATTCAGTGGATTGTAGAACCTTCACAAATTCAATTTCATTGATTTGGACGTTTGTAACAAAAACCACTTTATGTGGGTACAAGACGTGAATCTCCACTTGACTATCAAAAAGCTGAGAAACCATTGCAGCCAATAATGGCATGGAAGAGCTGAATAAGCCTCCGCCATGATCTTCATTCGAAGCCTTATGCCTGAATCATTACTTACGGAAATACCTCCCGAACAAGAATTCCATGGCTCTTTGGCTCGCTCTACGGACCATTTAATCATGAAAGATATTGCTTGAAGCATACCATGATTACGTCCATAAATGAGTACGATTATGAAGTTTATAAATTTGATAGAATTCTGGCGAGAGAATATTTTTCTCATCCTCTCGTGTTTCTAACTCGCTTCAGAAGTAGCAATATAGAGAGTGGAAGTTTACCAAATCCTCAAATCTAATTACTACCACAAATGTGAGAGAAAGGTATAGACTCATCTTTAGCTGGAGTCTACCGAACGGTATAGACCCAGTTCAGCTAAAGTCTACCTAATGGCTCGACCCAGCTCAGTGAAAGCCCATCGAAATGTATGCTCTGCTTCGGTAGAAGCGTACCGAACAGACCTCTCCAACTTCAGCTGGAACCTTTCGAACCCAAGTCTGGGTCTGTCTCTTTCACAATCCAATTTCAAGTTTGTTTTTACAACGTCTGGTAGAATTAGGCCCGCCAAGGTGTGGCATCATACCTGAAGCATGATCATTAGCACCTAAGACCTAAAACTTCAAGAATAGGGGATAATGTTCAACCCTGTAAAATCTACTTCCATCTTAATGGAAAAGATCATTGGTTATACACCAGTTTGTGCCCTTACCAATGTCGTTTAGGAGTATCATTCTCATAGTCAATATGTGAGACTAATTTTGCTCTACCAAACACCATTGGAAAAGCAGAACTTTGACATGAATGGCCTTGTTGACCGAATCCCCTTAGTAACTTTGGTTTACTTTGTGAACATTGTCTATGTTCTTGGATTCACGTTTCGTGTTTGTTTTCGTTATGGATAATCTTAGCGATATTGTCCTCAAATATGAGTTAATTGAATCATGTTTATTATATACATGTGACCGAATTCAATTAAACACGTGATTAGGTATAAATGTGGGAAAGTTAGTTGTCTGGGTGAATGCGATATTACATACACTAACTTTACACCTAAATCACATCTCTAGCAACGACTTTAGGCCTATCTAAACTAATTAAGAGCATGGCACGCTCCTCATCATATCAATGGTACTACATTACCATTTAAGAGACCTTATAGTCTCCCCGTTCCGGAAGAACATTGTTGAGTTTTAAGGACATTCGAGAAAACAATGATCATGAATGAAACCACTGAAGAAAATATAGTGGAATATCTTTGCACCACCTCAAAAAATGAACTTGAAGCTTTGCTTTGGGGCCAATAGGCTTTATGCTACGATGCATCCTCTTACCCGAAGTCAGGGCTTTGTGCTTATAAGAACACATTTCCAAGCTCGCTTGTAGGAAATTTGATTTCTATATCATCCATTGCAAAGATACAAAACGACCCTGTTTTCATAGTGGATTTAAGGGAATATATGTGGACTAATCCAACCAAAATGTGAATCATATTAATACTTATGGTTTTGGTTGATGTATCGACAAAATGGTCACATGTTTGTCCACACACATTGCTGTTAAACCTCCTGGCTAATTTAAGGGATCACTACCCTCCAAAGTCTATAAGATTGGATAACGCCAAAGAATTTATACCGAAGGTTTTCGACAAGTACCGCATTTCTTTTGGGTTTATAATTGCACATCGAATTCCCATGTTCACCCCAAAACAACCTCGTAGAGTGATCATAAAGCGAAATTTAACTGATCGCCCGAACCTTTGTAAACGCATCAAGCTTTCAGTTTCTGCCTAGGGCTATGCAATCTTTTACGTAGCTATATGGGTCCGCCTTAAAGCCCATTGCCACCCAACCATTTATGGCGTTACAGTTGGTTACATGGTACGAGCTTGATGTTTTTGTATTTAAGCATTTTGGGTGTGCATTCCATGTGCCAAGTTGCGTTGCCGCAACGTACCATTAGAGCTCTTCAAAGAAGGATATGAATCTTTGTTGATCATGATTCTCCTTCACACTAGCTCTTTTAGAACCCCTGTGATCTTTTTAATGAGATAGTCTTCTCGTCGTTAGGGGGAAATAGGAATGTTAACGTTCCTATAGAACGGTGCGAATTTGTGTGGACGGTGCCCACTGTCTCATCTCGATCCTCGTACCACACAAGTGTGATAAGCAAGTGCGATGTATTCTAGCTTTCAGAAAGTTGGTCCAAACACAGTTTTGTGATTTAGCTAAAGTGACGATACCATATACCAGCTGCAAACATGCATGCAAGGATAGACATACTTAACAAACGTCGAGTCAGCATCCCCTAATGATGTGCCGTCCTTGAAGGACGGTTTGGTCGCCCATGTTGGATGACTTGGCACCCCGGCGGATAGCCAATCATTTTGTCTTGGCCTGAAGCATGACAAATCACTCGGTTCATAAGATTCACTTCCCTAAAAGAGGAAAGTCACGACACAAAAATGAATCTATACGTAATCGCTATCTCAATCATTATCATCTCATGAGATTAATCCGGATTACTCCTGAGACATGAAGTTCTTGGTCCAGTATACTAGTTTAGATGAGATAATGGAATTGGAATAAGATTAGTGTTGATGATGTTTTCACTTATATGGTAGCTACCGACATAAATGAAAAGCGACGATATCGAACAACGTTCCGTTAATTAGTGACAATGTAGAACTGATTGGACAACCGAAATCACAATCCAGGTTAAATTCCTTGCCAAAGTGTGTTTGGATCTATCGTTCCTACACTGCCCAAGGTAACCCTGTTGTGTTACAAGTGGGAAAGGAATCGTAATGGGATGAATGAAATAGTACGATATGATATACACCTTACAGCCTAAGGTTTTTCTCAAACGATATATGATTAACAGTAACGTTATGGAATGTGGTTAGTGTTTCTCCATAGAGATATTAATACGGAGATTTAAATATAAGTTCTCAAAGAATTACATCGACTTGCTCAAATAGTTCCAGACCACGAAACATACTCTCAACTCGTTTGAGGTGTTCACTTACGGATTGAAATAATCTGGTGGATGTGGTATACCCATCTAAGTGATCATTTGATCATATAACGATATGAAATTATGCCCTTGCGTGTGAAACTATGAAGTTTTATTCCGAATTGCTAGAGTTGCAGTTTATGTCGTTAACAGAATCTCACTAAGACTTTAGAAGAGCTTAAGAAAATTGCCTTGCATCTAAAGACGAAATTTGAGATGAAGGATCTTGGGAAAACTCGTTTATGCCTTGAACTGAAGTTAAAGTGTTGTTTTGATGGTACTTTGGTCTACATGTCAAACTACACCCTGAAGGTGTTACCTTTGAGTATACCTATGATCTTCCAACGATATATGCAAATGAGACCCTTGAAGAGGTTATGGAATCTGAAGTTCCATATCTAAGTTTAACTTTTTGCTTTGTTGTACTTAGCTCATTGCATTAGATAGGACATCTTCTTCACTGTTGATCTATTAGTAAAGATGCAGCACCACGCCTACCCGCAACCACTAAATTAGTATTAAAGACGTTTTTTTTGCTACCTAAAGGTACTACCGATTTGGCTAATCCCAACGCGTCTTGAATGGATCCGACCCCCTTAATTCTTGAAATGATCCTTGCCTTATTTGTTATGCTAACGTAGGTTACTTATCAAACCAACATAAGACATATCCACAAATGGTTATGTCTTTACCGTTAGGGATATCGCAATATCTTGAAGGTTCATGGATCTTCAAACCATTCCAAGACTCACCGCACTTCACAATCCCGCACGTGAAACATGGTTGAGACCTCTTGTTGAGCATATTCGAAGTACTTACTGTTTTCATCCATCGTTGAGTCCCGACGACGATCCATGAAGACTATGTCGAATGTATCAACCCAACCAAGACATGATACATCAACGAAGTCAACGCCAAGACATATTGCGTCTACATCTACATCAGTAAAGCATCAGGAAATTGAAGTCATGCAAGCTGATCCCAAACAACTTTGCCGATCTTTACAAAACGTCACTACCGAAGTCAACCTTCCAGAAGTTTGCCCAAGGAATTGGTATGCCTAACTATTCATATGCAATGCTTGTAGTTCTCATTTGGAAGTTTTGTCAAACTCAAGGAGAATATCTAGAAGTATACTCACTTGATCTTAATGTACTCTTTTTCCCCACGATTAAGAGCATTTTTCCTATTGGGTTTTTGCTAGCTAACTAGGTTTTGACGAGGCACCCATCTTGGGCTGGTCATACTCTTGTGAGCTCTTCTACTTATGTCCAGGAGACGTATAGTTTTGACTTAAAGCAACTTCTCACTTTTCTCCTTAGTTTATGGGTTTTTCTCCCACCTTGGGTTTTGTCACAGCCTGGTTTTCTGAGTTTTACCTTTTATGCATTCTTCTGTTGATCTAAGACTCGCATTCGCTCATTATGCCGACGACTACATGATGTGAAAATTACTTGACACTCAAATTAAAACCCTATCGACGTAGTATATGAAAGTAGGGATCGTTTAAGGCCGGGGATTAGAAGGGATGCTAATCTATACAAATTAAACTCTAAAACACTAAAACTGGACTCTAGACAATGAAAACAGGTACTATGATCAATTTGGACGAATTTTAACTCTAGACACCTTTAAACAACCTAACTTGACTCAAATAACTCAAAACAAACTCAAAACAGCAAATAGAATTCAATTAAACAGTTTCTGGTCTAGAGACTCAAAACAAGCTAAATAGACCTAAAACACACAAAACAAGTTATCTAGACTCAAAACTAACACCTAAGATTGATTTGAACGAAATTAAGACTCAAATTGACTCAAAAGACTAAGAGACTCAAGATTTGACGAATTTAGACTCTACTAACACAAACTAAAAGCAAGGGATTGTTTGAAAACGGATTTAAACTTAAGCAAAACAGAATTGTAAACTAGACTTAGTTTTGTACGAAATTGGTGATTTAAATGGGTGAATGGCTAGTTAGAAGGATCCTTATCCACACATAAACATATGCATACAACTTGATTCCCAGTTACTCTTTCGATAAACCATGAATGACAATGTTCCGAATTAATTGTATTGAACTAATCAATTCCTAGATTTCCCTAGATTCATTGAATTGAATGGATAACGCATCACAACCAAATTATTCTTTCTCAAACTCCCTAACTATGGAATACGCATGATAGAGACATTCAACAAAGATCATTAAGTTCAATGGAAATCATGAACATTGACAAGGCATTCATAACTATGGAAGACGCATGTTAATCCAGCCTAGGGTTTACTTAACATGATTGTGACTAGCAACCTTTACTACTTGTGAATATAAGTTCATAACGATTAGGTGAAATTCCCTTATATTCTAGCATCAAATTCATGCATGTAAACTAAGTATGCATCCTTAATCAACACACAAGAACAAGTTCTTAATAAAACAGATAAGTAAACCACATTCACAATTTATGAAATCATAACTGGAGTAAATCAAATCATAAGAAACATATATTCATGGCTTCAAATTCCCCCTCTAACTAATAGGGGCTTAGTTCCTCATGATAGCAATTAAACAAAGAAAACTGAATTGAAACATTGAAAACAAAGATAGACAACACCTAAGACCGCTCCAGCAGTAGTCACGACTTAGAGTGGCACCTTCTCCTTCCTTCCTTGAATAGCTGCGGCACAAGAGGGGTTTTCTGGGTTTGTGTGGATGATATGGCACGGCAGGGGGTGAATTAGGTCAGAAACTATGGAGAATGGTGAAGGGAAGGGGCGGCAGAGAGTGGTGGATGATTTCTGGCGTGAATGATGTATATGGAGGGTGGTGTGCACGGCAAAGGGTTGATTAGTATATATATAGGCACCAAAAACCCTAAGTGAATCAGATTAGGACTTCTAGAAAGCCAAATCCATCCAGAAATAGGCTCAAAACAATCAGATTTCCAATGGGAAAGGCCTAAGGTGCGGCAGATTTGGATAAGGAGGGATAAGGCTTCTAGAAAGCCTTGCAAGGCAAGGAAATCAGGTTTTCTGGAAAGCTAGGTGCGGCAATATTGGGTTTCTAGAAACTTAATTTAAATGTCCCCCAATCAGAAAATAAACCCTCATTGTACCAGGAATTGAATTAGAAAAGGATTAGGATAGGATAAGGTTTGTTAAGATAAGATAAGGGTTGGATAAGATAAGATAAGATAAGGTTGTTTGGATAATGTTTTGGATAATCCTCCTTCTTTTGAGCTGATTCCTTATCTTCAATGATTTGAATTTATTTCTCCAACCTTGAAACATATTCCCAACTCCATTTAAACTCCAAATTCGTCCATCTTCATGCCCATTGCTTGTGCTATCCATTCCAAGCCCAGATTTGCTCTAAAATGCTCCAAAATGCATCTTTTTGCCAACTTTGCTTCTTGGTCCTAAAAACACACGAAAATGACTTTAAACACTATACTAAGCAACAAATAGCTAAGCAAATGCAAGGAAACACACTAACTAAGTAGCATAAATATGCTCCTATCAAATTCCCCCACACTTAGCTTTTGCTAGTCCTCAAGCAAAACAAAACAAACAAAACGTAACCTAAACCTTCCAACGTTCACCTCAGGGATCTTCAATGATACATAACATGCCAAAGATCATTACTCCCACAGATTTTAGTTATCCCTACCCTTGAGCACATACTTAATCAAAGTTACCACACATTAGCTCGCATTTAATCAATTAAAACAACATTTTGAATGTAGTAACATGCCTTAGAGAATCCCTCAATTCCTTACAAGATATGCACTCAATCTTCACTCAGATTTTCTGACTACACTCCCTACACTAGTTATATGTGAGAAGATTGATGTAAATATGAAACTAATACTCACATATATGTATAACAAGAAAAGTAATTTCTGGAATGCATGTATAGATATGATCTCATGAATGGAATGCTACTACTTAGACGCGAGAACCAGGGATACCATATGCTCATACCAATCCCAAACTCCACATATTGAAACACATAACGCTCAAGATTGAAGTATAGGGTTATAACGGGGCTAGGGGGTATTGGCTAACAAAGAAAGGTAAGGAAAACAAACGTTCTTAAAGCAATAGCAAGCAAAGTAATGAATATGACACTTAGAACTCCCTTTCTTGAATGCAGCCGCACACTTTGAACACAAAGGGGAAGAAAACACATACTTAGGGCCAAATTCGACATTTTGGACCCTTTCTTCAACAATCAACACTTGTGAGCTTATTCTCACCTATTTTGAACACTTTTCATACTTTTTCACAACTTTTCTTTTTCTTTTCTTTTTCACACGAATTTTTCTTTTTTTTTTTTCTCTTTCTGCTTCTTCACCCGTGCCCTTGTTTGTCTTGTTGGCACACAATCAGACACATAAATCCCTTCCCCCACACTTGTTTGCTGCCCAAATAACGAACAAAGGGAATTCATTCTTAGGTCATGCTCACTATGCCTTAAGAACAAGGGTAAGGATGGTCCTAATCTAGGCTAGGTAAGGATAATGTGGGTAAACAAAGAACATAGGCTAAACAAGGCTCAAATGGGTTAAACCTACAATACATATGCAAAGGGTTAGGCTTTTTAGCTCTGGTTTTAAACTAAACAACTTCATCTTGATTATGTGTTATGCTAATCAATTTCATGCTTTGAATGAAACGGGTATGAGTTCTAGTATTTGGAACTAAACGATGAAATGCATTCCAAGTAGCAGCCAAGCAAAGAATAATGAGATCATGCAACGACTTTAGAAAACAAAGAATGCACAGATTTTTAACTCTCCAAAGAACACTAAAGGCTCAAGTCTCTCAGGGTTGTAGCGTTAGTTTGAGTTACTTCCTTCAAGCATGTTACAAAAACTGATTTTATCCTTTTTGTGATTACATGTGAATTCATGAATGTCAACTCCAACCAAGCATAAACCAAAGAGCATATCAAACGTCAATCCAAGTTTGTAACTTTCTTTAACAGTTATGCAATTAAAAACCAAATCCTCATCATTGTGTTGGAAGGTACCCTAAGACACAAACAAACACACAAAAACAACTCTTTTTGGGTTTTTCAAAACAATTTTTCAAATTTTTATGGTATTTTCGGATTTTCTTGTCAAAACACACTAAAAGACTCCAAAACAGCTTAAAAACACTTAAAAACACTGAAAACAACATTCAAAGTGATAGGTGATAAAAACCCACGAATTTCATGCAAAAAACACTTTGTTACCCCCCCCCCCCCCCACACTTAAACCAAACATTGTCCTCAATGTTTCAAACATAGACTCACAGAAAGCAAACAGCAATCAACATAACTAACTAACATAACAAGATGGCAAAGGAAAAGCAATAAAGAGTAGGGTTTAGAAACGCAAATCTGGTTGTGGAGCCGGAGAGTTCCTAGGTCGTCTTTATTTGCATGGGTTGCCTCCCAAGAAGCGCTTGCTTTAACGTCTTCCAACCGGACGAACCTTCCCTCTATTCTTCAATGGGGCCCACGGCATTAAAGGATATGTCCTCCGTAATGTGCTCTTCAAAGTGCTCATAATATGGCTTCAATCGATGTCCATTCACTTTGAATTCTTGTTGCGTCTTTAAACTTTGAATTTCGACTGCACCATGAGGAAAAACATTAGTAACCACAAAAGGACCAATCCACTTAGAACGCAACTTACCTGGAAATAGACGAAGGCGAGAATTGAAAATTAACACTTTCTGCCCTATAGATAACAGCTTGCTACGAATCATCTTGTCATGGAATGCCTTTGTTTTCTCCTTGTAGATCAGTGCATTCTCATAAGCTTCATTCCTAATTTCTTCTAGCTCATTCAATTGAAGCTTTCTATGAAGACCTGCGGCATCAATGTCCATGTTGAATGTTTTGACAGCCCAATGTGCACGATGTTCTAACTCGACGGGAAGATGACATGGTTTCCCATAGACTAGCCGAAATGGGGACATTCCAATTGGGGTTTTATAGGCAGTGCGATATGCCCACAATGCATAATTCAAACGCAAGCTCCAATCCTTCCGAGTTGGCCCTACGGTTTTCTCCAAAATCTGCTTGATTTCTCTATTTGAAACCTCGGCTTGCCCACTGGTTTGAGGGTGATAAGGTATTGAAACCTTATGCGTGACATTATACTTCTTGAGCAGCACCTCAATGGTTCGATTGCAAAAATGGGAACCCCCATCACTGATTAGGACTCTTGGCATTCCAAATCTAGCAAATATGTTAGTTCTAACAAAATCTGCAACCACTTTAGAATCATTAGTTCGGGTGGCTTTTGCTTCCACCCATTTCGACACATAATCCACAGCAAGCAAAATATAAAGGAAACCATGTGAGGAAGGAAAAGGACCCATGAAATCAATACCCCAAACATCAAAGATTTCAACACTAAATATGGGGTGTTGCGGCATTTGTTGTTTAGGACCTATATTGCCCGTTCTTTGACATCTATCACAAGTCATACAAAAAGTTCTAGCATCTCTAAAGATAGTAGGCCAATAAAATCCACATTCTAAAACTTTATGTGCTGTTCTTTGAGTACCAAAGTGACCTCCACATGCATAGGTGTGACAAAAAGTTAAAATTGAATTAAACTCAGAATCATGCACACACCTACGTAGAACCTGATCAGGGCAATATTTCCACAAGTATGGGTCATCCCAAACATAAGAACGTGCATCCTTTTTAAGTTTATCACTTTGGTGCTTGTTTAGCTCTCTTGGAATGTGTTTAGACACCAAATAATTTACTACATCAGCATACCATGGCTCACTTACCTTGATGGACAGCAGCTGCTCATCTGGGAATGTCTCTTGGATAGGCACGGCATCCTCCTCATGCACCATACGGCTCAAGTGATCAGCCACCACGTTTTCACTCCCCTTCTTGTCCCGGATTTCAATATCGAACTCTTGGAGAAGAAGCATCCAACGAATGAGTCTTGGTTTGGCTTCTTTCTTGGTGAACAAATACTTCAAAGCTGCATGGTCAGTGTAAATAATAACTTTAGTACCAAGTAAATAAGAACGAAACTTATCTAAAGCAAACACAACAGCAAGAAGTTCTTTTTCAGTGGTAGAGTAATTCAATTGTGCATCATTCAAGGTCCGAGATGCATAATAGATGACATGGGGCTTCTTGTCCTTCCTTTGTCCCAAAACAGCTCCTAATGCATAATCCGAAGCATCACACATAAGCTCAAAAGGAAGGCTCCAATCTGGTGGGACTATGATGGGGGCCGAAGTTAGCATCTCTTTGAGGTGTTTGAATGCCTTCTCACATTCCTCATCAAACACAAAAGTCACATCCTTCTGGAGGAGAAGGCAAAGGGGGGTGGAGATCTTTGAAAAATCCTTGATGAATCGCCTATAGAAACCTGCATGTCCAAGAAAAGAACGAACCTCTCTAACCGAAGTAGGAGAGGGTAAGTAACGCACAAGGTCTATTTTTGATTTATCAACCTCAATTCCCCTTTCTGAAATGATATGACCTAAAACTATGCCTTGTTTTACCATAAAGTGACATTTTTCCCAATTCAAAACAAGGTTAGTTTCAATGCAACGTTTTAGAATCAAAGTGAGATTATCTAAGCACCCATCAAACGAATCCCCAAAAACACTAAAATCATCCATGAATACCTCAATAATCTTCTCCACAAAATCTGAAAAGATACTTACCATGCATCTTTGAAAGGTGGCAGGTGCATTGCATAAACCGAATGGCATGCGACGATAGGCAAAGGTACCAAAGGGGCACGTGAAAGTGGTCTTTTCTTGGTCATCCGGAGCTATAACAATCGATTATACCCAAAATAACCATCAAGAAAACAATAAAAAGAATGGCCGGCTAACCTTTCAAGCATTTGATCAATGAACGGCAAAGGGAAGTGGTCCTTCCTCGTGGTGGCGTTTAGCTTCCTATAGTCGATGTACACTCTCCAACCTGTTTGGATACGTGTGGGCACAAGTTCATTCTCGGCATTCTTCACCACAGTGACTCCGGATTTCTTTGGAACACATTGCACCGGTGAAACCCAACGGCTATCCGAGATTGGATAAATCACTCCGCAATCAAGAAGCTTTATAATCTCCTTCTTCACAACTTCCATCATTGGAGGGTTGAGTCGGCGTTGAGCCTCTCGAGTTGGTTTAGCCCCCTCCTCTAGAAGTATGTGATGCATGCATGTTGTAGGGCTAATCCCCCTAATATCGGCCAATGTCCACCCAATGGCTGTTTTGTGCTCTTTCAACACCCGAATTAACTTTCCTTCCTCTGTTGCCGTGAGTGTGGAGGACACAATGACGGGCAACGTCTCATTATCTCCCAAAAAGACGTACTTCAAATGATCCGGCAATGGTTTAAGCTCAAGTACAGGTGCCTGAATCACTGAGGGTAACAACTTGTTAGTAGAAATTGGAATTGAAATTGGTTTTGAAGGCTTACCATGGTGCTGAGGTAGTGACTCTAGGGCAGCCACCATCTCAGCCTCTTCTTCACTTCTAGGCACGGCAATATTGGGTTTTTGCCCAATTCCTTGTGCAATTGTTGATTCATGGGGATCCCGCTCCAAGGAATCAAGGTAATCCTGCGCCAATTCATCAAATATATCAATGGCAAAACAAGAATGATTTTCTTTAGGAAATTTAATAGTTTCAGCAAGATTGAAATCAAGGGGGAGTGTTGCAATCGTATTTGTTTAAGAATGTGATCGTGTAAATCCTATCTGGGATATCCTTGTGCGATTCTACCATTTCTCTTAGACTATATATTTTCCTATTAGAGTTGTAAACCTATTGGGGGTAAGGAATTTACCTTCCCTACTACCATAAATAAAGGCACAATGGAGTGAAATCACACACCTCACAATTACACATCTCTCTCTTCTCTTTCTATTGCCCATCTCTCTGTCCTTTATAATGATTCAGTAATTTAGGCCTACAACAAACCCTTATTTATTAGGATATATACTGAAAAGTTAACCACAATTGGAAATTATATTGCTTAATAAATTTGATAAGTTTAAGAGTCAAAGATATGAAATATATAGATGGAGAAGATGGGTGTACAAAGAAAAACAATCAAATTAAGTAAAAGAAAGGGTATCTTAAAAATAAAATAAAATAACTCAAAACTTATCTTGGGCATCCAGAGAATATCGAGAAAAAAAGGGTTTCCATATAAACCTGTTTAGGCCCAAAATATCAGTTTGGGCCGAATTAGAATTGTTCTCGGCCCGGAAAGTTCTATTTGGAGGCTTGTGGGTTATTTAGCCCATGGGCCGAGATCGGCCAGGTCTGGTCAGGAAGAGTGCTGTTTGGATAAAGGCGAAGCAGGCAGAGTCCTACGGATAGCATGAATCCTGATGCATTAAGGGGTCTCGGCAAGGATGAGGTTGACAAAGATATAAGAAATGTGTGCGGCATGATAAAGGCTAGGTTCAAAGTCTTGATTGGAGAAGGATTAATCGAGGTAGTTTTGGATCATAATAAGGAGTCCTAATCCAAGTATGACTTGGACTTGATTGCAGAGACGCTCCTATAACTACAGAGGCAGTGGCACCATTCAGACTCCCTCCAACTCAACACACAAATCTGCCCTGCGCAAACCCTCGCTTTACGCGAAACCTCTCAACAACCTTGAGATTTTTATTTTCCTTTTCGCCAACACACCTTCAGTTTGGATAAACAGCACTGTAGAGGCAACCAGTGGTATCTTCAGTTTGGATAGACAGCATTATCGCCGTAGAATCAGCCGACCGCAGAGCACTTTCAGTTTGGATAAACAGCACTGCGAAGGGGCCGACTGGTTACCTATCCAAGTCTCGGTCGAGAAGGATTTTCGAATCCTTATTGGCAGAGGTCATCTCATCAGCCTTCTCGGCGAAGTGAGGTGTTACAGTTTATTAGAGCTCGGCACATTGAACGCCGAGTTATCGTGTGATTGGATACTCACAAGTGGGCTTTAGAGTTCAACATTCTGACGGCCGAACCACATTCACCATCAAGACGTACATCCGCTTTGAGTATTTATGCCCTTACACTTTAGTGTCGATTCGGCGTGAGTTTACTCTGACGAACATCATCACTGTGACCGAATCCGACGACAACGATCTGTGAACTTCGCATATTTAGTAGCCTTGTCTTCAGGCTTTAGAATCTGAGAGCCGAGTCAAGTTCCTTCTTCGGCCGCAATCGCAAGACGCAGAAGTCAGCAGCGCAACCAACGCAACATCAACAAATTTTACTCCTCGGCCGAGCTCGGCCGACGAGTTGGCACGCCCCGCACACAATCGAATGACGTAGTTAGCTTATTAGTTACTCGGTCTGCGCGCCACGTAGGCTTGGTAGTTTTTAAGGTCAACATTTTGGCACGCCCAATGAGACCCAGTCTAAAACTATGAAGTTCATGCCAATTGAGACACGATCAGTCAAGAAGAAAGCAGTTATGGGAAAATCAACGACTGATTTGTCAATACCGCAGACACAAAACCCCATTGTTACCGCAACACCAGAGTCGGCAAGCACGACACGCCGAGAAAAGGAAGCTGGTCTCGGCGGTCAGCCTCGCAATGCAGAGACTCCTTGCAAAATCGCATGCATTTTCAATGAGGTGGTAGTAGAGGACTGCGATGAAGATGGTGGTAAAGGTGCTGATCCACCAACAAGGTCGTTTCTCCGAAGACGACTAGATGAACAATCTCGGCAAGTCGAACAGGTATTCAGCCGAGGAATAGACAGTCTGCGCGAAGTAATAAGCAGTACTAATGAAACACACACCAGATTACTTGAAATGCTGGTACACAAGATCTGTGAAGATAAACCCTCCGATCATTTTCAACAATGGCCACTAAAGAATGATCCTTTACCGATAGTACGGGCCGAGCCAATGCCTGCTCGGCTCAAGTCAACTGACCTGGAAAAGAAAGAGGGATCGAACAGTAGAGCGGATAGATCTGACCAAAAAGTAGAAGCGACATCCATCGATGCAACCGAGATCCAGAGGATGATCGATTCGGCCTTGAAAAAGAGGCCGAAATTCCCAAAATTCATCTACCCGTACCCTGCTTACGTCGAAAAATTTGAATACCCCAAAGGTTTTAAAATCCCAGATTTCAGTCTGTTTGCCGGAGAGTAGTCTTTGTCCTCGTTAGAACATGTGGCCCGGTTCACCGCTCAATGTGGCGACGTTAATAGCGATTTCCATAAACTACGGCTATTCAACTTCTCATTGACAGGCTCGGCCTTTGCGTGGTACATCAATCTCTCACCAAACTCCATCCAGAGCTGGGAGGAGTTTGCCGAAAAATTTCATAAGCAATTCTATCGGCCAGGGATGGAAATGTCGGTTTCATCATTAGCTAAGATGGCTCAAGCATCAGATGAGTCGCCAATGGATTACCTGACCAGGTTTAAGTCAGCAAGAAATGAGTGCCGAGTACCCCTTCCTGAAGTCGAATTTGTTAGACTAGCTTTGAATAGGCTGGACATGGAGTACAAGAAGAAATTCCTGGGGTCAAACTTCCGAGACATGTATGAATTAGCTCAACACGTGGAGCAATATGACTACCTACTCCGAGAAGAAAAAGTCTCAAAGTCTCAATCCCGAGGAACCATCTATAAAAACCCCACGGTTAGCTATGCCTCGACTGAACTTGAAGAGTATGCTAATATTGATGCAGCCAAGATAGTCATCGATAAACTGTATGTTTGCAAAGCATTGACGTATGCCAATCCCAAGGATGTAAAAACTCGCTCGGCCACCGAAGAATCTACCACCAAAACATCAAAGGTTTATACTTTCGACATCACTAAAGCCGACGCCATCTTCAACCAACTGCTGCTGGCCAAGATCATCAAGCTTCGGCCTGGGCATAATATTCCTAAGGCCGAAGAATTGAAGGGAAGAACATATTGCAAGTACCATAACTCAAATAAACATACGACAAACAACTGTGTCATATTTCGAGATGCCGTCCAAAGCTGGATCGACAACGGCAAACTCAAGTTTCCAGACAAGAAAATGAGCGTTAATACCGACCCGTTTCTTACGGCGATGGTTAATATAGTAGATGCCCGTCTACCTATAGACAAAGGGAAAGAGAAGGTCGAGCCCGTCTCAGTGCAACACTTTCGAAAGAAGAGTTCTCAGCCACGGCTCAAGATAGATTTATTTTCGAACGAGCCATCCGAGGTTCTTTCAGGACCGGCCATCATCCAACCTATGACAAACTTCAGCGCCGAGGAAGAAGATAAATCAGTGATTCTTTGCAGTCGGTGTAAGACAAACGTCGACGCAGCACCAAACAGAAGGCTGTTTCAAGTTAAGACAGACTCGGCCGCAACACCTCAGAAGACACTTAGTGCGAGCCAGCGCCAGGGAGTTTTCGACAGACTTAGCCCCAAAACGCGGCCGACCGAACTACCCCCAGTTAGACGGCGCCTCGACTTCGATGCGTCATTCTATAATGAGGATTATTACGCACGAAGTTCTAGCAGCTCGAACTCATCGGCAAAGCGGAAAACCTTCAAACCTCCGAAATCGCGTGATCAACGTTGGAACACCTATCATTCCCCTAAAGGTGTGTACACTGCACTATCCAAATCACAAAAGCATCGACGCCAAAGAATGGACTGCATGGCTCGCCGACAAGCAGCTCAGGAAACTTCGGCCCCCAAGTGGCAGCCGAAGAACAAAACTAGCAGTGATGACGAGCGACAACCCCCGACCATCATGACAGAGTTGCACCAAGAAAGACAAGTGATCAATCCTGATGTGGAAACCATATTTGAGGAGGCTGATAAGTGAATCAAACTTCTCCTTCAACCCGGGGAAATGAAGGCGCGCCTTGAACAGTTGAAGGCGGAAGCCAAGAGCAAACTCCCCCCACTACCTATACAGGAGCCTTTGATCAGGGTTAGACGGAACATGTATCCACCGTTCCTCAGAGAGGCATTGGAGTATATGCGAAAGTTTCACAAAAAGCATTCGGCCAACGATCTATACGGTTTGCCTAAAGCATGCCAAGATACGATTGATCTCGTTCTGGCCTGTCCTGATGCCGAGCGAATTATTCAAAAGAATTCGGACCTAGGGCTGAAAGCTAGGTTCCAGCACATACGAGAGGCTCAAGTCCTCGGCTTTGACGTCGACCCATATACTGATATCGAGACGAGCGAGCTCCCCTTTTCTCTGGAAGATCTCCGGCACTTACGATACCATTTCGAAGTCTTTTCGGCCATTTCTCTTTTCGGCCTTACGGCCGATGAAGCGAAGCGCGTGGAATGCTTAGATGCCTACCTAGACATCAGGGACGCCCGCATTATGTATCAAGATCAGACTCGCGACACAACGCAAGTCCTGGACCCTGTTGTGGTTCTCAATGAGCCTGAGCCCTTCGACCAACAGAAGGAAATCCTTCAATACGCCTTGCAAGAACATACCCCAGCAACGGTCGATGAAGTCAACCCAAATACTGTCCATGACAGAAGTCCGGAGGAGAAAAGCCCGGCAAACGAAGGACCGTCAGAGGTGGGAGATACCGGGCCGATGGGTCCTTCGATCCTCGACAACATGGAAATCAGTATGGTCCATGTTCTGCCTGCAGATTTTCAACCACGCACGTCCCAACCTAACTTCCTAGACAGCGACGTAGTGGCCGAAGAGGCTACCCAGGCCGATTTCGTACTCCCTGCCGAAGTCGAGTTAGCGACAAAAGAAGATAACCTCAAGGCAACTCTCGCCGAATTATTTCCTCGTTCGTCATCGGCTAATCTCCATCACCTAAAGCCGTTATATGTTACGGCTCATATCGAGGGATACCCAGTGTCCAAAATTTTTGTTGAATGCGGAGCAACGGTCAATGTCATGCCTGTGACAATCATGAGGGCGTTACTTCGTTCTAACGACGAGCTCATTCCATCAGGGATTACCATGAGCAGTTTCGTTGGTGACAAATCCCAAACCAAGGGAGTTCTCCCATTAGAGGTGACCGTCGCAGGTCGCAACCACATG
Source organism: Heteromeles arbutifolia (assembly GCA_024362995.1). Lineage (NCBI taxonomy): Eukaryota > Viridiplantae > Streptophyta > Magnoliopsida > Rosales > Rosaceae > Heteromeles > Heteromeles arbutifolia. The sequence continues at coordinate 7,490,349 of JANCRC010000019.1, forward strand.
ACCGCTTTCTTTATAGTTGACTCCAAAACCGTGTACAATGCGTTGCTCGGACGAGATTAGATTCACCAAACCAGTTGTATCCCTTCATTGTTATATCAAGTTCTCGTCTTTTGGGATGGCAAAACAGTCGTGGTTCACCCAGCCGATTCTCAGCCATTCGAAGCTAACATGATCCAAGCGCGATACTACGACGATCATGTCGGATACATCACGTTACACGGCCTTAACGAAGAAGGTCTGCCAACACGGATTTCTGTTCAGAAGGCCAACGAGGTTGGCATCGAAACCGTTCACCAGGATTCGGCTAGGCTCGGATTGGCCAACTTCATCCCCGACCCTGATGTCTAACGCCAGTCAGACCGCACGCCGAGCCGCAATTTCATCAACCATGGAACGGTTGCTGGCTCATTGGTATGCTATCTCCCAACAGTCGGATTCAGGTGTCAACCTCGTGGAATTCCTCGCCGAATGCGACAATGGCCCTGTTCTTTCTCTCGACAAAATCCAGGCTGCCCCGGCCGACCTCGAGGATAGCCGGCCCCAAGTCAAAGACCCATTAGATGAAATAAATGTGGGAACGGCCGATAACCCTCGGCCATTGTTCATCAATGCTCTGTTACCCCAGCATACTAAGACCGAACTCTGCAAGTTGCTTGGCGAATTTAAGGATTGTTTCGCTTGGAGTTATCACGAGATGCCTGGCCTTGACCGATCCCTCATTGAGCATGAATTACGCATCAAACCTGGTTGCAAGCCTTTTCGCCAACCTCATCGACGGTTCTCAACCGAAGTTCAACTCGGCATAAAAGAAGAACTGGTTCGACTTTTAAACGCCGGGTTTATTCGAACTGGCCGATATGTCGAATGGTTGGCAAACATCGTGCCGGTGCTGAAGAAAAGCGGTGCCTTACGCATTTGTATTGATTTTCGTAATTTGAATCTGGCAACTCCCAAGGATGAATATCCCATGCCAATCTCAGATTTGTTGATTGACGCCGCAGCTACTTATGACATGATGTCTTTCATAGATGGCCATGCCGGTTATAACCAGATCTTTATCGCCGAAGCCGATGTTCATAAAACTGTGTTTCGTTCGTATTATGATCCCTAGCCAAAAAGTATTAATAATAAAAACCTTACAACAACTCATAAGACTAAAGGATAATGCTAGGTTGACTAAATTTGTAAATTAAATGACATGTCATCAATAAGAAATGATTACGTTGATCAATACGTAAGTAATAATTCAATCATCAACTTTCATGTCGTTTAGTTTACAAAATTTTCTACAAATTTAGTCTCCTTAACATTACTCAAGACTAAATGAGCACTATTGCCACCTCATCAAACCACCACACACACAAAAAAAAAAATCACCAAAAACACTTTTGATCATTTTAAAGCATTTTTAAATAAAATTAAACTATACTAATTAGGCTAATTCCAATCTTACTTGTGATAATCAAATGAACTAGCCCAATACAGCTCACTGAGCAGCCCAGTAATGCTAAACAATGGTTGGATCAAATTGATGGGCTGGACCATCATACACCCTGAATTGTTAGTTGGACAAAATTGGATTTGGGTGAAATAATCAAACATTTGTCTAGAGAATTGTTATTAGCACTCCAAAAATCTCATTTGGCACTCCAAACTTTCTATAATTAGAACGAAAAGTACACTTGTGAGAAGTGTAGAATGAGACTTATCTAAACTTTGTTAGGGTATTAACTAGAATTGTCCATGTGCAATACTCAAGTGACTTAAGGGATCTTACTTCAGGGAAGTAAATCCTTACAACAGTTTAAAATGACTTGATTCGTCACTTAAGTGAGGTGGTGAGGTGGTTCAACTCCCATTAATTGTGAATTCGATACCAAATTATTATGACAGACTCATTGTATGACTTAACTCAATCTTTCACTCCTTAGTGTAAGTGTATCATTCTATTAGAAAAAATAAATGATTTGAATCTGCAACTTAGTAGTACAGTTTAGTGATATTCTTTTTTACTTGTAAATTAGAGGTCCTAAGTTCGATTATCACCAAATGCAAATTTGAACCCTATTATTGCTAGCCTATTGTGAGGCTAAAACCGCATCTTCCCTGCTTAGTATAGATAATATTGTTTGTTAAAAAAAACTTTGAATCTTACCGTCCATTGTCAAGTAAAGGTTGGACATTCTAAGACCCCACCGATTCAGCCCAAAGCATTTCGAAGAGGACGCTGGATTTGTAAACATAGAAACCCAAAAAATTAACCACATTGTCCTCGTGTCCCGTGGGTAAACCCGTCTAAGACTCAGATTAGCTGTCGACAAACGGTTTCTTGACTTCATTCCCACAACTCTCCTCACAATGGATTACGCATGACTAAGTACAGTTCGGTACTGCTGTGATTTAAAAAAAAAAATGGGTATCAAAAAAAGCCATGACCTTTTTAATGTTTGGTAAACCTCTTAAAAAGTAGCTTTTTTCACAATTCGGGTGAGAGAAAAAAAAAGCCGAAAAGTCAAAGCAGCAAATCTGAACAAACCAATTTCACGATAGGCGTTGATGCCTTTAATGAAACTTTCCAAAATAGCCTTAAGCAATTAAGGGGGGTGTAGTCAATTTGGATTTCACATTATTTTAAAAGACTTTTTTAAGTGGCAGATTTCAAAGGATTGTAGAATCCTTACAACTTTCAAATGGATTTTTAAGGATTATTATGGATTTTGATTAAAGATTTGAATGGATTTTGAGAGACTCTTTTGCCATTTTAAAATTTATTTTTAAATAAAAAAAAATTAAACTTGAAAGTGAATGAAGAACTGTTCCCAATTCTCCCAAGTAACCCCTATCCTCCATGTCCATGGTCCTCCACGACAGAAACCTTCCACCATAATCAATCATTCATGAAAGCGCTTTCGGCTTTTGACTTTTTCTAAAAAGTGATTCCTCTTTTGCAAGAAAGGGGGAGAAGAATGGATGCTGCAAAGGTAAGAAAAATGAAGGAATCTATCAGCAAATGCGAGAGAGAAGAATGGATACGATTGTATGATCAATCAGCGCTTTCGCCTTCTTCAAGTCCTATCTCCAAAGGTATGATCAACTTTGCTATCTTTGTATACGATTGTATACAATGGTATATTGATTGTATATTGAGAGGATGGGGTGGGTGGCTGACGCCATAAGGAAGGAATGATGGGTTTCTCGGAGAAAATAGAAATTGAGAAATAAAGCTCGAGTTGCAGTGTGGGGAGAGAGAGAAAGAGAGGGGTTGAAAAGAAATCCTAGGGGTGGAGGTAGGATTTTGTTATGCTTACCATTTCTTCTCAAATCCTACAAAATCTCTTATTGAAGGAAATCTTTCAAAATCTATGAATTTTTTAATACCTATAGATTTGCATAGATTCTATAAAAATCCTTTAAAATTCTAGTCGACTACATCAAGATTCTAAAGTCTTTTAAAATCATTTAATTGACTACCCCTGTATTTGAATTGACTCTTTTAAAATCCTATAAAATCCTAGTTGACTACTCCAAGATTCTAAAGTCCTTTAAAATCCTTCTAAATCCTTATTTGACTACACCCCTAAATAATTTACACATCATCCCCAGATGTCATCTTCCATCACCTCTCTCCCCATGGCGTTGCCAACTGACCAAACTCGTAAATCCTCTTCGTTAATCCATCAATTTGATCAAACTCAAATAAAAAATTTCTTTTCCATTACAACTATGGTGAAAAACTACGAATTCGCAGGAAGATTACCACACAAATACTGAGTCAAAATTGGTCAGATTCATCTTCCCCTTCCCAGCAGAAGTTCATCTTCAAGCAGCATGAGCGATGTCAATCGACTCAATCTTGTTCCCCTGCACAAGAAATGGAGCAATTGCAAACTCTTTCCTTCTCTGTCCACGCCGCGCATTCGATCCGACAATCTCGATCTCATCAAGATCCGGGGAATTTATTCAGAGAGGGGGTTGGGGAGAGAGACAGGTGAGAGAGCTTGAAGAACAACCCATCAAAGACAGCGTTGAGGGGAGTAGTGCAATGGGCATAGCCACAGCGTCGGAGTGCAAACTTGCTCCGATGGCAGTTGCTATGTCGGCTAGATGAAGAAGAAGAAGGAAACGAAATAAAAAAGATGAAGAAGTAGAGAAAAAATAATAATAATAATAAAGACAGAAGAGTGGGGGGAGGGTCAAGAGACTTCTACATAGATTATTACTAAATGAAGATGGATAAAAGAAAGACGGGAGATTCTAGAGAGACTATTAATAAATAAAATAATTGTTATTTTACATTTAATATCATACTTATTTTAGTCATTTGACATGTCACAATAATTTTACTAGCAGATGAGCACACACTCTGTATGTGTGAACAATTTCATTTTAGTTTTTGTTATTGATTAAGAAGTGTGAATAGTTTTTAAAAATTTTAAAAAGAGTATGGAATAATGATGATGAAACAATTTCTCTTAATAAGTGTTTTCTTTATAATTACAGTTTCGTCCTCCTTATATAAATATTGTGTATCAAAAGTGGGGGTAAAATAGGAAAAATAGGTATATGATTGTCATTTTGTCAAAAGGTACAAAATTAAAGCCTCTTCAACCGCCCACCATCGCCTCAAGCGCAACCGCTTCAGTTCATTCAAACTATCCAAAAAACATCATGATTTCACTTACTTGTATGAAAAAATAATGGTGGGACAATTTCTCTTAATAAGTGCATATTGTTTATCTTATGTAAATATTGTGTATCAAATGTGAGGGTAAAATAGGAAAAATAAAGATATGATTGTCATTTTCTCACAAGATACAAAATTACTATTTTGCCCTCCTTATGTAAATATTGTGTATCAAAAGTGAGGGCAAAATAGGAAAAAAGGGGCAAAAAGTTCAAAAGATACAAAATTACTATTTTACCCTCCTTATGTAAACATTGGGTATCAAAAGTGAGGGCAAAATAGGAAAAAAAAGGGACAAAAAGTTGACAAGAAGGGTTCTCTTAATAATAGTATAGATATAAAAGTTTACTTAATACTTTTATATTATATTTTTTTTTGTTAAAAGTACTTTTATAAAAAAAAATTTATCAAACACTCAATTACTTTATTTTACAGTTATTTATTTTCACAGCACAACAAAAACAATTCTTTTTTAAAACACAAGAATACCAAATAAATTATCAAATATGAGGACTCACTAAGACCATCTCCAATGGTGGGCTAAAAGCCAAATTATCCCCCAAAATTTCCCCCCAAACTCACTCCAATCCAAGGGGAAAATTTGGGCTAAATGCTAAATGCTAAACCAAGGCCAGATTCCCCCCAGAATTTAGCCCAGAAATCGATGTGGGCTCCACCGAATCGAGTACAAATATTTATCGGAATTTAAATTTTTTTTGATTAAAATGTTCATAAAATTAATTTACGATGGTTTACATATTTTTTTTTTTTTTAAATTTAATTTAAGAAAAAAAATAGCCTAAGTTTATTCTTTAATAATCCCGGGTTAAAATTTAGGCTTGAACTGTTGGAGCAAAAAAACTGTTTCTGGGCTAAAAGCTAAATTTTTCGGGCTAAAATATTTGGCTTTTAGCCCAACCATTGGAGGTGGTCTAAAGAGAGCATGCCCTTTTTTAATTTTGGGTAGGAGTGGTGCATACTGTGCAGCAACTGCTGCTCTTTTTGTTATTTTTCTTGTTTTCTGAACCCACCCACGGGACGGGAGAGCTTGTCATTTTGGTTTTCTCTTGTGGGTTTTTTTTTCTAACTCTTGAAAAATTAATTGTAGAGATATTTTTTTTAGTTTTTATCAATGGTCACAATATTTCAATAAGAAAAACAATAATTTTTAATATTTTAGTCTCTATATAAAGACTTTTCATTGCACACAATATTCTTTTAAGGATTCTAATATTCCTATCAAAATTTCAAAAAAAAAAAATTAAGAAAACATGTAAGTTCATTATTTTTTAAAAATATTATTTTAATAGAAAACAAAAATATTTAAAATAAATAAAACTAAAACAAACAAACAAAAACAAATTGCCACACGCTTACGTGTGTGGCAAGAGACTAGTTGTCTTATTAGCAAACAAATTAAGTTACATTGTTTAATAGAAAATCAAATTACATTTTGGCAATCGTGTATTCAAAGTTCTTAGACCAACTCCAATTGTTGGGTTAAAAAAAAGGTTTTGGATATTCGACAATCCCTGAGCTTTTAGAATTCCTGATTTCAATTTATTCTTAGGCGAGGCAATCCTCTCTTCGTTGTAGCATATTGCTAATTTACTGCTCAATGTGGATATGCCAATCACGATTTCCACAAGTTGCAACTTTTCAACTTCTCATTGACTTCGGTCGCCTACCAACTTGCCGTAAAACTCGATGCAAATCTGGGATGACTTGGTCAGGATATTTCATGAGCAATCTTACCGAGCCAGCATGGAGGTGTCAGTATCCTCATTGGCAATGATGGCTCAGGCATCAGACAAGTCACCTGTTGAGTATCTTTATCGTTTCAAAACGGCAAAGAATTGGTGCAAGGTTCCCCTTCTTGAGAAAGAGTATGTCAGGATAGCTCAGAACAGCCTCAACATGGAGTTTCAAAAAATAAATTCCTTGGCTTGAATTTTCATGACATGTACGAACAGTATAATTCCTTGCTCAAGGAAGAAATTGTAATAAAAACATCCTCGTAGGGTAACTTGTATTTTAGTTGCAATTTCATACATCCGGTAATCAAACGGTCAATTTGACGATTAAGTGATTATGTGACAATTACGCGTCCCACTCTTTTGTTGATGTCGCAGTTAATAATATGCCACATAAGTCAAAATAGAAAAATAGCTTTTTTTATAAATGTTAATCTAATATGGAAAAATATTTTAAAATATAAAAAAAAATTTCAGCTGCACCACCCTGTGTCGTGCAAGGGCACCTCCCCCGCCTCCGTGTAGGTCGAGATGCTCTGAATCGCATTCCCAAGGTAGAATGCGTCCAGGTTCGGCTTCAGCCTGTGCCGGCAGTTCGCCGTCAATCTAAACAACGTCATTTTCGAGGAAAGAAGCTTTTTCGAGCACGTCACAGATAGCCAAAGTAGCACGCACAAGCGACTGTGACGACGAGATCTCGGCCGTCGTTTTGGATTTCGAGTTTGAGATTTTGAACCAATTTTAGATAATCGACGTCGCTCTCGCGCCAATGTCGTTGTTTTGGAAGGGATCGTTACTGAGCGTCCTGAGAGTCTCGACGACGCTTAGCAAACATCTCCATTTTTTTACCATTTATTGTTGCTGGTTCAAGCCTTGAGCTTATAAATCGCTTCTCTACTGAAGTTGAAAATTCACAACACAGCAGCTCATCGAAGTTGAATGTGACTTCAGGACCTCCTACCGGAAATTGAACCACCGCCAGAGAGATTAGAATCGAGTTCCGGCTGAAGTCCGACTGCCTTGTGATTGTCAATTTCTTGTAATTATAATTTTCGTTTGGTGATAGTCACAGTGATGATGACGATGCTCGACAGAGGTCTGCAAAGGTGTTGAAAAAAGGAGTCGGATCCTCTCCGGATCCTTCTATGCAGAGCCAGCAGACGGTTTAATCATGACCGTTCATGTACAATCCTACGGCCAAAAATCATTACCAAAATTTATTGCATTTTCACTGAAAATGATACTCCACCGGCCCTCTCTCTCACCGTCTCTCTCTACCCAAACAAGCAATGCAACCAAATTAATGGCAGAGTCTCTCCATCTGCCTCACCAGGTGCAACTAAAACCCTCAATCTTCATCACCTCCTCTTCCCACAAACTCATCTCATCCCTCACCCAACAATTCACGCAAAATCCCCAACCTCTCTATCTCCACTGAGCTCGCGGTTGAACCCAAACGTGACTTGGTTCTCGAACTAAGGGTGGAGAGGTGTTGGAGAGGGTAGAGAAGTGTGGATTCCTTTCTTTTCTTCCTTCTTGCTTTCTCTGTTGATTGCGCAAGAAGTGAGATTTTTTCCCCTTTTTTCCTTGTTGGTTTTTGCTCTGTTTTTAGAGATATGAAGGTCAATCTTCTAGCATACACAATAATTTCATGGAATCTTTTCTGTAACTTCTGATTTCTGGAGATATGAAGGTCAGTCTTCTAGTAAATTCGGTGACGAAAAGGTAGCGGGGAAGGGTTGGGTTGCGGACGACGGCGAGGTTCCTTGAAAAAGTGAAAAAATAATTGAATTAATTTGTGCCGCAGGATTGTACATGAACGGCCAGGATAAAACCGTCTGCTGGCTCCGCATAAGAAGGACCCGGAGAGGATCCGAGTCCGATGAAAAAGTTCCAGAAAGAGGTCCCATCAGTGACAGCGTGGTTTAGGTTATTCTTTAAAACAAATTATATTTAAAATATTTTCCTTCTTAGATTAACATTTCTAAAAGAGTAAATTGTAGCAATGGTCCCTTAACTTTAACTCAATTGGAGAAATGGTCCCTCAATTAAAAATCCATTACCATTGGTCCCTCAACTTTAATTCAATTAAAGAAATGGTCTCTCAACTTTAACCCAATTGTAGCAATGGTCATTCCAACATAACTCATTTTGACAAAATTTTGACGAACTTAACAAAAAAGATCACATCTACACGTTTTAAAGAGTTGATGGACCCCAACTGTAACAATGGTTATTCCAACATAACTTATTTTGACAAAATTTTGACAAAGTTGACGAAAAAGACCATAGCTACACATTTTGATGAGTTGAGGGACCAATGGTAATGAATTTTTAGTTGATGGACCATTGCTCCAATTTGATTAAAGTTGAGGGACCATTGCTATAATTTATTCTTTCTAAAAATTTCTGTGTTCTATTTTAACTATGTGGCATATTATTGACAACCACATCAGCAAAAGAGTGAGATTTGCAGTTGCTACACCATAATTTAACCGTCAAATTGAAGATTTAAGTAACAGATGTAGGAAATTGCAACTAAAATACAAGTTTGTCTGTGAGATTCAATTTGTTTTTTTAAATGTATGAGATTTCTGTTATCTTTTTTGTTTTTTTTGTCAAAGGATTTCTGTTGTCCGATAATGTATATATGAAGTGGTTTCCTCCAAGTGGGACAGCAAAAATGGACAACCGCAAAAAATACTGCCGCAACGAACTTAGCTGGGATCCACACCACACATTTCGCACGTAAGACATCCACATCAAAACGTGCCAATTTCAGCACAAAAAGAAAAAAAAGTAAATTATGTGTGTGGTTCTTGTGCTTAGAGTTTACTCATTAATTAGTAATTATTGATGCTTTATTATAATATTTTTAAGGCTTTTCAATTAAAATGTTTTTTGAAATTTGTATAACTCTTCATTTTGATCCTTTAAATTTGAAATCAATAGAAGTTGTCTCTAAGATTGTCCACCATCAATCATTTAGGTCTTTAGGTAAAAAATTATGTTAAATACATATTAAAATGGCAGAATTATCCTCAACTTAATAAACAATAGGCCAAAATAATTTGACTAAAATTGAGAGTATTTTGTTATTTTATTCTTATTTTATGAAGATTTTTTTTCAGAGTGACTAAAATGATTGATTGTGGACAAACTCATGGACCAATTCTATCTATTTCAAATCTCAGTGATCAAAGTGTTGAGTTTTACAAATCTTAAAGACCATTTTAACTTAAAACACTTACTTTTAAATCTAATTTGCAAGAAATCTTATGAAACCGAGTTCTTCATTATATGTATTCATACGTCGTTTTATCAACTTACGAACGAAATCCGGTACTTTCTTAAAAATCACCATCTTAATTCAGTAAGCTTCCTTCTGCCACCTGTCCCCAGTCTTCATATAGTCAAAGTCAAATCAATCTATATATTCTCCGCATTGTGTCTTGATTTGTGTGCGTGTGTTGGGAACTTTGGAACTTGCCTACACCCATCTTTCACCCTCACCCGTTGGATTTGAAACCAGGCCAAATCCAAACGGAAGGCCACGTTGGGCCCAAAAGTCGGAATGGCAGAACGGTAAATAAAACATAATCAACCCATTTTTGTGAAGAATGGCAAAAAGGTAGATAAATCAAAATCAACCTAATTTTACTGTAACTTATGAATAGTGCCAAAACCCGTGAATTGCCATTGTGTCCTATGTGGCATATTATTGACTCCCACATCAACAAAAGAGCGTGACTCGCAGTTCATACAGTCTAACTTAACGATTAAACTGACGGTTTGATTAACAAATGTATGAACTTACAATTAAAATAAAAATTTGTATATAGACTTGATATATTTTAAAGATATTGTATGAGATAACAATTGTATTCAAATATATATGAAGAAGTGGTTTTCTCCGACAACAAAAAGGACAACCGGAAAAATGTTGCGGGATGGAACTTAGCTGGGATCCACAGCACGCGCACTTGGTACACAACACATCGACATTAAAAGGTGCCACAATTTCAGTAACAAAAAAGAAAAAATAAATAACACGTGCGGTTATGATGAATTCGGACCAGTTTTTGAGCTCTACTTATTATTTTGTGATTAATAATGCTTTATTGTAATATTTTCAAATTTTGAATTGGACGTAGTATATTTATATTTAAAAATAAAATAACATACAAACTTTACTTAGTTGGGTAAGTTTCCTTCTGCCACCTTCCAACGGTCCTCACATAGTCAAAGTCAAATCATTCTATATATTTTCTCTACATTGTCTCACTCTGTTTTTGTGTGTGGGAACACCGGAACTTGCCTATGTGGACAACATTTCTCCACGTGGCGTTCTCCTCACACTCGGTGTGCAACTCGCATGGACCCGGGGCCCACTCAAGACCCTTCCAATCCAAAGCTATAAAAGCCACCTCACTCTCTCCCCAATTTTCAGCCTGCAACCCCAAAAGTTGTACTAAAACACACTCTCAACTCACAGCGTTCTCCGACGCAGCAGAACAAATGAACACGATCTCCAGACAACTCTCCGATTCCGCCGAAAAGCCCGAATCGAGTTCCGACACAAGCGTCACGACTCGAAGCCAGCTAACTTCGTTCTCCGACGAGGAGGTCATTTTGGCGTCCAGCACGCCGAAGAAGCGAGCGGGGAGGAGAGTTTTCAACGAGACAAGGCACCCGGTTTACAGAGGAGTGAGGAGGAGGAACAACGACAAGTGGGTGTGCGAAATGAGAGAACCAAACAAGAAGAAGTCGAGGATATGGCTCGGAACTTATCCAACGCCAGAGATGGCAGCTCGGGCGCATGACGTGGCGGCATTGGCCTTTAGAGGGAGGCTTGCCTGCCTCAATTTTGCAGACTCCGCATGGCGGCTGCCTGTTCCGGCTTCCACTGATTCAGTGGATATCAGGCGGGCGGCCGCGGAGGCTGCAGAGACATTCAGGCCAGCTGAGTTTGGCGGAGTGTCGGAAAGTGGGGATGGTGAGAAGGAGAGCAAGAAAATGGAGGGGGAGAAGGATTGTGGAGGTGCGGAGCAAAGCGATTGTGGAGGTGCGGAGCAAAGCGATTGTGGAGGCGCGGAGCAAAGTGGCAGCTCGTTTTACTTGGATGAGGAGGAAATGTTCGCCATGCCAAGGTTGCTTGATAGTATGGCCGAAGGGCTTCTGCTCTCTCCACCCCGCCGTTCAGCTGGTGGCAACATGAACTGGGATGATATGGGAAGCAATGATGACGTCAATCTGTGGAGCTTCTCAAAGTAATAGATATTTATACAGGTCTATTCATCATCCCTAAGGACACTTTGCGTTTATTTTTTCATTTAATTTTTGCCACTAAAAAATTAGTTCGGTTGTTTATGCTTTTAAAGAAATTTATAATTTATATATAGTTGTTTGCGTTATATTTTAGTCTAAGGGAAATATCTTGTTTTAGACCTTTAAGGGTATTGATGGTACTAATTAATACACTGTTAGTGTGAGATATTTAGGATCATTATCCATAAAGTTACTAAATTTGGATTGATTGAATATAAAGGTATCTAATTTTGTATGATTGAGATATGCTCTTTTATGGAAATATCTTGCCCTATTTTAGTATGTGGTGTAGTAGTGAAGTGAGGTACTTGTCACGTCTGTGGTCATAAGCCCTTACACGTGTCAGGTATTGCATGAGTTGACTCCTTTCTTTTTGCAGGGTTTCTTTATTCAGAGAATCCTAGTCCCCTGTTGAATTGGTGGCCTTCCTTCATTGTCCCTGTTTCTCACCTATTGGTCAATCTGAATGTCCCCTTTATTTTATTTTATTTGGAAGTGTTTTCAAAATAATCAAAAACGTTTTTGTTAAAAATGTTTTTAGAATTGATTCATGGTAAAAATATAAGTGAATCTTGAAACAATTAGTTTTTCTTGCAAAACGTACTTCAAGTATTTTTAGAACGTAAAAGCGTTTTCATCTATAACGATTTTAATTATTTTAAAAGTACTTCAAAAGAATTCTTACTTTAACATTATTCTATTATCATATGAGGCAACACAAGAGAGAGACCCAGGCACTACAAAACTCTACCAGATCCCCAACTTTATTCACACCTGTGGCTGAGGTAGATTATATATTCCACTGCAGCACCAAAATGAACGTAGGACACCATAGTCTTACTGTCTTAGGGTTTAGGGTTCAATCCACCTCTTACACAGGTGAACAAAGTTCCATGAAATAACTCACCCAGAAAATACGTACTTTCGAGTAAGGTAGATTAACGCAAGAGTCTACCTTTTACAGAGAAACATAAAAAATGAATGGCACAAGTGAAGAATGTATATAAAAAACACCACTGCCAACAGAAAAAAACTCCAGCCCAAGACACCTGTTACAGCGGAAGACAAACATGGCACCTATAAGGAAGGTATGCGTGTCTTTTCTCTTCTCTGTCTTCGTTTTCTCGTTCGTTTCTTCCTCCAAAACAGGCATGCAGCCGTCTCCCTTTATTTCCCTTCATCGCTTGGGAATCTTCCTTTAAATCCCAATGTTTTGGTTTTGATCTCAACCCTCCACTTGTCAATTTAGTGAGGAATATGAAGTATAATATTGGGCATAAAAGGGAAGCACGAACTTTCCTACAAAAATGGTCAGAATAGTTCTCTAGCTGGATCCCCAGCTCAAATGGACTGCACAATTTTGAAATCCGGACAGCAGTCACTAAAACGACCATAATTCATTGGACGAATATCGGATTGACATGATTCTAGCGCCATTGGAAAGAAGACTTCCTTAGCTTTCCATCCATATGTGCTATGCAATCTGGTTTCTCTGGATGCATAAATGGCAGCCTACTGAAGTCGCTTGGCAGAAACTCCCACATCTCAGATTTTCCAAATTTTGTTTCACCTCCGGGTTTTAGGCATCGCCTTGATATCCCGCAATCTTCTTTTGAACGTTCATGGACCATCTTTGCATTTAAGCTCTCAAAATTCCTTTCTCTCCCTGGTTTTTTCTTCTTTGGCTTATCTGTGTTCGTTCTCACTTTTCGACAGCGTTTCTCCTCTTCTCCACTTTTTTCCTTCATTCTGTTTTCTCTGAACCAAAGAACGATGGAAGGGTAATGAACTCAAATCAATTCAAATCCAATCCGACGCATTCATGCAGTGCAATCAAAGATCAGTGCCTTCTTCAAACCCTCATCATCTTCCTCCTCCTCTTCGTCATCCAAACCAGCAGCTTCACCTCCTATTGATACTAATGGAAACGACGACGAATTGACCGTCTGGAAAAGACGCAGCACCAATAATGTAACACCTATAAGCGAAGAGCTCCAAACCCGCAAAGGTATTCTTTTTTCTTTTTTGTTCTGAGCTTTAAGGTGTTTGGATGTCAAGAAATTTTTTTTCTTTTTTTTCGTTATTTTGTTTCTGGGTTTGCTTTAATTAAGAGAACTAGGAAATAGGTTTAGTGTGAATTTAAATTCTGGGATGCCCCTTGCAAAAAAAATTAATTTTAATTTTTATGAATATTTGTATTGTTTCACTGACCCCTTTTTTATTTGTTGGATTTGGTTTCCTTTCCAATCTTTTCTTTGCATACTAAATTAGTGGAAGGGACAAAAGTTCAGTTCACCAATTGCTAGTGAAACCCTTTTCGAACGATAATTCTGGGAAGCCGGAATGGACCACATTGGGAACAACAATGATCAAGAACAAGAAGAGATGCTATTCTCAATTCTATTTAGACTTTGGTCAGTTTGATTTCAATGTCACTTTTAGAACGATTTTGAGTATATTTGAGTCATTTTGTGACTTAATCATGTATGATTGTCGAATTCTTTTTTCTTATTTCTCAGTGTTCCCCTGTTATTTACTGTCAAGTATTATTCGGAGATTAATTCAATGTTAAGCGAATTGTTGTAGGTCGATTATTGTCTTTGCCCTGGAGGTTGTGTTTTAGATGAATCCATTTCGGATTGGAATAAAATTTAAACCCAGAAAAAGTTGGGTTTCCTGGTGAGTTGCCCGGCAGATTTCAGGTGGCTAATTTCGTGATTACAGTTAATTTTGCATCATGACATTGTGGTATGCTATCGAATCTAATTGGCGATTTTTTTGTATGGTTTTTGTGTGGATGCAGGTCGGCAACGAACAGGTTGATCAAATCTTGAGTTTTCCGACTGATTTATTCAATGCTATCGGTTCTGATTCTGTCCCTTAATAGCATTTGCAGCACAATCTGCCTTGCTCTCATCACAGCTTGGCTTTCAGTTCCTCAGGTAAAGTTTCCACCTTTTTTTCTTCAGGAAAATAACAAAGATTTCAAATTTATTGAACTATTTTGTGATTTTCTGTGGAGTTTCTTCTTAAATTTTTTAATTTAAATTTTTTGAATTGGAATAGGGGGAATGGTGGATGTGAGAGTTTCTTTTACAAGAATTCAAAGGGAAGAGCTTGAGAGACAGTGGACTCTTCCCCTATTCCTCCACATTCACTTTTACCAATTTCCAAGAACACATTAAATTCCCTTAAAATATAAGCCGAGGTATGGAAAAGCTTCAAATTCCTTGGTTTCCTCTAATTAGTATGCAGAACTCTCAAAAAAGAAAGAAGTGAGGTTTGAATGTCTACCCTCATATATAGATAGAGAGATATGGAAAAGCTTAGAATCGTGAAGTGAGGGTTCAATGACTTATTACTCATTTTGGTCTATTTAAATGAAGTTCGCTTATTGGGTTGATTTGTGTTGTGTACATATACTTCTTGGGTTTATTTCTGTTTTATGGACTTATTTGTTTCTGTATCGGTTGCTGACAGAATGGATAGGGTGCCAAAAAGAAAGGTGGCATTAAGAATAATGGCTCTTTGATGGAATTAGAGTTTGATCTCTTCATTTGGGTTGTGCATATTTCGTTTGATCTCTTACTTTGGGTTGTGCAGATTTCGTTTGAATTAATTTGGGTTGTGAGGAAGTGAATAATTATTAATTAATTTCTCTTGGGTTGTGAATATTTCCTTTGAATTAATTTGGGTTGTGTTTGAGCATTATACATGCATGAATGTCCGTAAAGAGTATGAGGATAAAGGGAAGAGAAAATGTTGTGATCATCCACCTCAATCGATTTGTTGAGGTAGTTTTTGTACCTTTTTTCGGTTTAAAATTATATGTTTTTCATCTTTTAGGGGTATGTCATCGAGGATTTGCCACGAATTTCTGAGAATTTCATTTCATCCAAACAATGGGTTTTGGAATGTTAGTGCCTTTTTATTCAAATTTTCTTTATTTGAATATTATGTGTTTAGAAGTGTAAATTTGCATAATTGAATCTTTGCTCCGATCCAATTTTATATTTCATTTCTTTGTGACTTTCTGCAGAACTTGGAATCAGCTTTTCATATAGCATGGATGATGAATATAAGAAACTGATACACAGAATGACTCCACCAAGGTATATACAGATTAAAATCATAACTTGCGTCAATATAGAAGTATAAATTATTTTTTAGCACACAGCTTTGACATAATAATTTGTCTCATAATTTATAAAATATTGTACATATTTATGCTACCTGCCAATCAACAACTAATATTACTTCCAAGAAGGCAAGATCAACATATGGCATGTCACAGCGGCATATTTTCCACAAACAGATGGTAAAATTGTACCCATCACATTAGGCAAGTTTCAATCTTTTTTACTTCTATTTTAACACATTTCTAATTAACATTTCGTACTAAATTTTGATTATACAGAGACACCAAACCAGGGGTATCTGATCCATTTTTATACACCATTTCATTTCATTTTTACAATAGAAATGCTATGAAACTAACTGCTAATTGATGATGTTATCATTTAGATGATTTCAACTATTGCTCATACTGAAACTATTTATCTGAATTCTACCATGTAGACCAAAACATGTAAACGATGATATGAAACTTTGAAAAGGAATACCTAATCACATTCCTGTATTTTCAGTTTGATTCAACGATACAATCTCTTAACTTACTTTTCTGTTACTTTTATTTCAAGATATTACACTCTCTTTACAATCCCATAATAATTTTCCTATCAATCGGTTGCAAGTTAGAATATTCAATTTCTAATGCCACAACATCATGCTACAGGTAAATACAAACTCAATGCCTTATTGCAACATACTCTCAACTTTTTAATGCATTTTGCATGTTGTTCATTAATTTTGCTTCAGTTGGGGTCATCAAATTTGATTACATTCTTCAATCTCTATTGTACTCATTTTGTGATAAGTCAAGTAGAATTTGTCAAATCATTTTAATGCATATGAGATACAATTTCTACTTTTCATTTTGTCAAATAGTACATCAATTTCCATCTCCACTTTCTTAATATGTTGTTACAGTAATTTAACTCATGTTTGTCCATAAATTTTTACTAATTTTATACCTGCATTCTCATTTTGTCTATAAATTGTTCTAAAACTTTAATTTAAATTTCTTTATGCTTTATTTGTTTTTCTTTTGTTGATACCAAGTGTTTCCATTTACTATAATTGCATCAAATGCAGACTTTATTATGTTGATGAAAGTGAGAGCATCAACTCACATTATCTAAACTCTCAACTCAAGTAAGTCCTCAGTTCCATATGTTTTTTTATTTTTTTGAAAACTAAGTGGTTGACATGGTTTTTGACCATTAGGTCATGTAACTTTACATTTGCGATTATATTGTTTCTGACTATTTATTAAATGTAATTGGAGAAATTGTTTCTTTAATCTGCTCATACTATGGGATGTCAAAGTTGAATCCGCTTGCTTTCAATCTTTCGAAACAAATTTTCTTTATAAAGTAACAAAACAAAAATATTTTTGATGAAATCAAGTTGTTTACTTTATTGAGATGATCGATTGGTCACGCACTATTGGTTCTAAGCATAAATATACCAAAATGGATTTTCAATTTTCAATTTTACATATTTATTGGCTCAAATTTAAATGCCATTGTAAACTTAAACATCTGTTCATTACACTAAATTCGAGTTTACAGTTTTTTCATACATATTTATCTATATAATTTTTAATCCCGCAGCAACACGCGGGTCAATTTTCTAGTAAACTACTAAAGGATGAAAACTATTGCAGAGGGTATTTTTAAAGCAAGTCTTTTATCAGTTGGATGAGGAGGAAATGTTCACCTCACCCTTCAGGTGGCTGCATTTACCGGGATGACATGGAAACCAATGCTGACGTCAGTCTGTGAAGCTTCTCAAATTAATAGATTGCACTTTGCTTTTATTTTTTCATTCAATTGTTACCCCTAGATAAAATAGCATCCGTTACTTATGCGCGTAAAGACAATTATAATTTATAAAGTTGTTTGCGTTACATTTTAGTTTGGAGAAAATATCTTGTTTTAGACGGTTAAGGGTATTGATGGTATGTACAAGACACTGTTAGTGTGAGATATTTAGGATCATTGTACATAAAGTTACTAAATTTGGAGTGATTGAATAAAAAGATATCTAATTTTGTATGATTGAGATATCTTGTTCTTGTCTGGAGTATCTCCTTTCCTAGTATGTGGTGTGGTAATGAAATGAGCTTGCTTTCCTCCATGATGCGCATGTGGTCATAAGTCGTTACACGTGTCAGGTATTGCATGGGATTCGTGCTCACGTGGCATATAATAATAGAAACGGAAATCACTTTTTACTTGTTTATGCGCCAACAACTATAGCTTTCCACTTATATTTACTAAATTAAGTAAAAAGAGAAAATTTTCAAGGGAATAACTTCAAAATAGCATAAGAATTTGTTTCCTTAATTTGTTATCAAATAGCAATACATTTACACAAAAACGAGAGCAAGTACCGGGTTGTTATATTAACACTCCATATTTTGTTGACTGAACTCACATTTACTTTTTAAAGTAAAGTTTATCTTAACACACCCCGCATATTTTTCATTACTACCCTCATACCTCACTCTCATACACTCACAATCATCAGTTTACCACAAATCAAACTCTTCATCTGTTTCAAATAGGGGTGGAAAAAATTCCCAAAAATCCCAAACCGAACCGAAAAAATCCCGAGCCCAAACCAAAATTCCTGAAATTTTCGGGATGCTATCCCGAACCGATCCTGAAATTTTGGTACGGGATTCGGGATTAGCTTCTCGATATTTCGGGAATCCCATACCAAACCGAAAATATATATTATTAATTATTTTCTATATATATATACACACACACACATGTACGCATATATAGTATATATATATATTGTTCTTTTATAATTGATGCTAGTAGTTTCTAATTGATGCTCTGCAACCTGAAATGCCCTACACCTTGCATATTTTTCATGTTCTGTTTGATATTCATTTGGATTTTATTATTGCTGCTGCCATGGCTGATGATTTCAGAAGTTTTGATTCTTTTGTCTCTCAACAGATTGCCAAAAGGGTTTTAATTAATTTGAATTTTGACTCTGATAAAAACAATCAAGCATGCTAGTGTCCAATTGAATGATAGTGTGAATGAAATGACATTCCGAGTTCATGAATGTGTTCTTGAATTATATATTTGAAGAACAATTCATAATTTCATATTTCAATTTAGGATTCCCGAAATTTGGGATTCTGGAAAATTTGGTTTGGGATTGGTCTTTAAATTCCCGTCCCGAAAAATTTCGGTTTGGAATTCGAGATACTAGTTTCGGCTCGGTATCCCATACCGAACCACCCCTAGTTTCAAACAAAAGAATAACTACATTTTAAAAATAAGAAAGATGAATTAAATTGTTGTATAAAATCTCCATTCTACCGTTTGATATATATAAACATCCAAATACCCTTTCAAATTTTCTTGAACAATCACGTTGGATTCCAAACTTGAAGCATAAACGTAGGAACTGTTCTTGTAAGATCATATCAGTTTGTATAAATGGCTTTCCCGAGATTTGCAAAAGGAACACATTTGTTTGTTTAAATACTGCCAATGGACGTACATCATTTTATGAAAGATTATAACCAATTCTAAATTACTTCCCTACAACAAAATTGGTCTTTTACGACGCACAAAGAGCACTGTAAACGGTTATTCACGACAGTAAAAGCCCTTGTCGTAAAAGATGTTTTGTCAAATACGACGTTCTCTAGTAGCCGTGAATAATTTAAGCAAAACACGTCGTAAATGCTCTTTAAGGCGTGCCTTGCGCACCTTAATTGGTATTAGATACGACGTTAATGAAGTGTCGTAATACTGTGAAAATAATTACAGCATACCTGTGTGCCGTAATTTATATTTGATACGACATTTGTTAAGTGTCGTAATACTGTGAAAGCAATTACGGCATACGTCGTACATTGTAAACGAAGACTAGCGTCAACAATTACTACTGATTTTGCATAGAGTAAGAAATTTGTCACTTGAAAGACTTCACTTTTCCTTGAACACCTCCAAACGAAGTCCTTTGAGAGTGAAATACTGCTCCTAATGCTAGAACTACACTAATTGCTATCTCTATCTGCATAGACATAAGCACATGGAGCAAAAGAAAATCTATTGTACTGCTATATGTAGAAATACAAATTTAATCTCAAGTAAGAAATGTGATACTTAAAGAAAACCTAATCATTGTCATACAAACCTAAACCCCAAATTATGCCTTCACAGTTTTATTGTTTTACACTCATACAAGTATCAAATGACTAAAATTTACACAAATTATGCCTTTACAGTTTTATTGTTTCCTATAACTTGCATAAAAATCATATACTTGCGAGTAGATAAATTTATGAGTCTAACATTTCACGCATGAAGAATTGATGCGGCAGGTAGAAGATTGGATATTTGATCAGTGGATATGGTTATCAATTATGATATCCCCAAAAACTCTAAGGTAAGACTCACAGTTTTTTGACCTAGTGGCTTGCTGTTATCAATTTACATCAAAGTTAGCCATTTATCTCGTTTTTGGGTCTTAATATATTACAAATTCAACATCAACAGAAGCACCAACAAATTTCAATTTTTTTTCATTTCTTTTTGTTCCATTTTCTTCAATCCAATCAACTTTCTTGGGAACTAAAACAAAGGGAGAGAAAGAGAGTTCCCAACCTGACTCAACTTCGTCTTTGGAAACCAGGCGCTGGGAACGGATAGAGTTCCCAACTAAGATACTCTAGCTAGTCGAGATGGATTCGGTTGGGAACTTAAGAGCTAGTCAAAACAAAATGTTAACTTAGAAATTGATAAAAGACTTTAATACTAATTAAATTAAGTATAAACTTTTGCCCTCATTACCGCATTTGCAACCTCTTCGTTTAAAAATTCACCAAAGACTTGAATGCTACCTGAAAAATAGTAAAAAGAAAAAGAGTAAATAAGTGAATATAAATCATACCAAAGGAACTCAATCAAATTATCATTTTTATCCAATAGTACAAACTAAACAAAGTACTACACTAGTACTATAACAGACTCACAGAGTACTAGGCCAAGCAACAAAGTCAATAATTTAAGTACTAGGCTAAGCCCCAGTGTTTTTCTACTACTACAACATACTCACAGACTCAAAGACTATTTGGATTTTCAAAACAGATTATTTGGATTTGCAGTATCACCGTAAGTCTGTAACATCTCCATCTCCTTTGCAAAAGTAGAACCTTGCTGAGTACCCCATGTGACCTGGAGGTCCGGGACATGCATACAAAGAAACCCAAGTCACTCTGCAATCCCAACCAGATCACACACACACACAGCAAAATTAACAAATCCCCAACACCATAATTAAAACTCTTCAGAATTCTGAAACAGAACCAAGTCTGAAACTGGAATTATATATTCCTTATGATGACTTGTAAACTGAAAATCAAAAGCCGTGATTTTGTATTCGATGATGTTAAGACCTACTCTACATCTTCCACAATTGCACATAGAGAGAGTAACAGAAGAACAATACAAACAATACAATTTTATTAACTACTCTCTTCTCTTACAAACCCTTATCTTATCGCTAACTCTCAATCCCCACTAACTAATAACAGCCTCTTGTACACTTGTCACCACCATATTGTGCCATCTGGTATGGTATCCTAACAATACCCCCCCTCTTAAAACCAAACATACAATTGAAAACACAGAACAATAACCAGAATTACAAGTTCAAATCAAAAACAGTAAGTGGAACTTCACAGATTGACAACTTCTGGAAATTTGATCTTCAGTTCATTGTACACTCCCATGTAGCATCTTCTCGAGAATGGTTCTGCCATTGGACTCACTTCACTACCAACAGCATTGCTTCTCTAGAGTAGCTCTCTGCCTAAAAATGACTCCACATTACACCCTCCCAAAAAGATGAGCAATGGTATTGACCAAATCATTTGCCACTGAAACACTACACCCATTTTCCAACTTTAGCATGTACTTTGTACCAATGAATGCTACATCAAAGTTCACACAATGCTTAGCAGTAGCAGAGTGGCAGAGTACCACATAACCTCCTGCACTTTTGAGAGCATAAGCAACCATGTCGTCAATAAGACGATGCTCATATCTTGATCTCCAATGAGCTTCATAAACCTCCTGGAAAATGTCCTTGAACCTTCCATCATATTTCTTCAGAATAGTATGTTTTTGTGCTAAGATAAAATGGCCACTTTTTCTGGTAGGCAGTGTTCATGGAAGCCTCAGCAAAAGCATGGACATACTCATCCGTGTTATACATGGACAATGCTATGCCTCCAGCACCAATAAATTTGTAAACCTCCCACTCTGCCTTCTTGTTGGGCCCATCAAGTACAAAAACCAATTTAAGTTTTCCAGGTCCTTCTATGATTGCATCAGTTGCTCGGTACTGATCACCAAAAACATGTCTCCCAATACATTTTGGCATTGTCCAATCTGGAACTAGACGGAAAACATTTCTGCAGATAATTGGTTCTCCAAAAACAGTACCATTTGCTACATTGTACCTGAATTTTGAGCCACCACCCTTATCCCGAATGCCCTTGCAGTAGTCACGATCGAGAACAACATAGCAAACAACACAGCAAACAATACAGCAACCATTTCCAAATCTGGAGATAGTGAACTTTCTTTCATGTTTTCTATTCTTGTCCATACAAGCTTCTAAATGATGCAATCCCAAAATACCAGCATACTCCCCATCAATGATCATGGAATAATCAAAACCCAGAGCACAATCTGTATTCTTGGACTTCGAATTAAAGAGCCTCTGGCTAATTGTCCCACCTTTATCAAGAATTAACTAATGGAAACCAAGCTTCAAATGCACAATAGTACCATTTTTCATGACTTCACCATTACAAACAAGAAGTTTAGAACTATGAGCATCTTTGATTTGAACATTCGAAGTAAAGAACCTACGAAGTGTACCTCCGGTGTCAGAAATCGGCATATGATAGCCTAATTGAAGAACACAATTATATGTTGAGTGCGGCAATTCGTCGAACACGTTGTGGCCCAAGTGAACGACAACTCTTTCTGCTGGGAGTAACATCTGTTTTGCATCAAGAATGAAACCCACGTCGAAACGGATCGGAAAATCTATAACAATTCCATCAGACAAAGAAAAATCAGGAGACTTGAATATTTCTTTGACAGAAGCAACCCTTCCGTATCCATGATTTGTGAAATTCGACTTTTGCACATTAGATACTAGGAATGCAGAACCCAGAATGCAAGCTTGAATCCTGGATTTCATGCAATCCGAATCAATAACCGGAGAACCCATGACAAAATCTTCAGTTTTCTTGTTGACCAAATCGAAAACCATTTCATTCTTCCTAGCCAATTCACTTCGAAAAAACCTTGAACTTTCTTGAAATCTGGGGTTGGAACGAAATGTCGCAGAATCATCGTCGTGAACCTTCTTGAATTTCTTCAATATGGGTCGTAGACAAGGACGAGTCTTGGGCTTGTATCTTGGATGAAATTGAGAGCAGAATTCATCTCTTTTCTCTCGGGCTCGAACCTTTTCCTTGTGGAAGGATTGAAGCTTGAGAACAATTTCATTCGATTTCTCAAGAAAGAGAGGAGATGTCGATTTGATGAACGGCTGATGCGTCGATATAGCTGCAGAAGATTCCACACCCAGTTTTTCCGCAAGCAACTTCAATTGAAGAACTTCGGCCCGGATACCAATGTTAAGACCTACTCTACATCTTCCACAATTGCACAGAGAGAGAGTAACAGAAGAACAATACAAACAATACAATTTCATTAACTACTCTCTTCTCTTACAAACCACTATTTTATAGCTAACTCTCAATCCCCACTAACTAATAACAGTCTCTTGTACACTTGTGTTGACCCTAAAAACTACCAAGCTTACGTAGCGCGCAGGCCGAATAACTAATAAGCTAACTACGTCCTTCGGTTGTGTGCGGGGTGTGCCAACTCGTCGGCCGAGCTCGGCCGAGGAGTAAAATTTGTTGATGTTGCGTTGGTTGCGCTGCTGACTTCTGTGTCTTGCGATTGCGGCCGAGGAAGGAACAATTCTCGGCCTTCGGGTTCTAGAGCCTGAAGACAAGGCTGCTAATTTGCGAAGTTCAATATCAAATTCGGCTGTCAATGCCGAATGTAGTACCCTGGTAACACCTCACTTCGCCGAGAAGGCTAATGAGATGACCTCTGCCAATAAGGATTCGAAAATCCTTCTCGACCGAAACTTGGATAGGTAACCAGTCGGCCTCTTCGCAGTGCTGTTTATCCAAACTGAAGGTGTTCCGCGGTCGGCTGATTCTACGGCGATAGTGCTGTTTATCCAAACTGAAGATACCACCGGTTGCCTTCACAGTGCTGTTTATCCAAACTGAAGATGTGTTGGCGAAAAGGAAAATAAAAATCTCAAGATTGTTGAGAGGTTTCGCGTAGATCGAGGGTTTGCGCAGGGCAGATTAGTGTGTTGAGTTGGAAAGCTCCCAATGATGCACAGCCTCCTCTATTTATAGTAGCAGATCCCTCTTCAATCGAGTTCAAGTCATACTCGGATTAGGACTCCTTATTCTGATCCAATCCTATCTCGACTAATCCTTCTTCAATCAGGACTTTGAACCTAGCCTTTTATCATGCCGCACTCATCTCCATATCTCGACAACCTCATCTTCGCCGAGACCCCTTACTGCATCAGGATTCATGCTAGCCGTAGGATTCTACCTACATTGTCTTTATCCGAACAACTCTTCTCCTTGACAGGATCTGGCCAATCTCGGCCCACGAACTGACTAATCCACAAGCCTTCAAATGAAACCTTCTGGGCCGAGAATGATTCTAAATTCGGCCAAAACTAATATTTTGGGCCTAAACATTGCCCCCCAGTTTCCTTGAGCTACGGCTCGTAAGCCGAATGGTTAAGGAAATTAGCACAGTCAAATAAATATATGGTTGAGGAATCCACTCCATAGCCTGACACGTCTTGAAAGAGACCTTGGCGAGCTGGCCGAGAAAACAATTATGGGGTCGAAGTCTGTAAAAGACCCATGATTTTTCTGCCGAGCACCAGCTCATACTCACCGAGCTCGGCAAAATGGGCTGGCCGAACGCACAAATAACAGTATATCTCGACGAGGTGGCCGAGCTCGGCCTAAAAAATTTGCCTTCCCAATTGTATTCTGACATGACATTAAACTGATCATGACTCCCCACCTGTAACCTCATATTCATGGGCTGAAGCCTACCACTTTTTTTCTCGGTAATGGCATCCTGAAACAAGTTGTATACGGCAATGTTGAATTAGTGGCCAAGTGGCCAACTGAACATCACCAAAATGGACATCATGACTACGCTTTCCTTTTTTCTTTTTCTTTTTGGTACCCTTGGCCTCAGCCTTCCATTCCTTCGGCTTTTTGTGTACGAGGCATTGCCCCCCTACTTTCTTAAGTATCGTCTGAAAAACCGAATAGTTAAGAAAATAATTTATTCATATATATATATATATATATATATATATATATATATATATTAGCAAACGAAACTAAAAGTGGCCGAACCATAATCAGGAGGAGGCCAACGATGCTTTATTCGTAGCCGAGATCTTTTAATACCAATATAGCCAATTAAACTATGCACTGACCCGAAAAAATGATCTCCATATATTTTTGACTTGGAGAAATATTTTTCATTTTCGATCGCCGAATGTGTTGAACAATTACTATGCCCCCCCAAACATAATAATTTTGCCAATTTCTTTTAATTCAACTAACTTGGCCGAATAGGATTTCTCCATATCGGCTTTATCACCAATAATCATATCAATTGGCGTAGTTTCGACGTCTAAGATCATCTCTCGGCCATGTTCGTCATTGGAACACTCATCTGACGAATCGTTGACTGAGTCGATTTGTGGCTTAGAAACTTGAACATTTTCTTCTAGGCCTACCACACTTTCAATCTCGACCGAGACAACAGGTGGCCTAGGTTCTTCTTCAGCCGTCTCGACAATGTTCTTAGGCCGAATTTTAATTGTGGCCGGGGCGAAAAATTGCCCCCCGACCTTTTCAACCAACCATTCTTTAAATGGATTTGATTGGTAGTCGAAAACGTAAGGAAAATGTGCTCTTGATAGCCAGGCATTAAATCGAGCCATGTCTTCGTTTATCCATTGCTCTTGTAGGGTGACAGGGGTTTCTATTCTCAACATGGAGGCGAATGATTTTTGCCTGGCTTTTACGCCACGAAGAACTTTTTCCACTTCCAAAGATGCTTTACTTCCCTCATACAATCGGCTACGTGGAGCCGAATCGGAATCTTGATATATCATATGAACTTCGTAGTTTTAGCACTGGGTCCCACCGGGCGTGCCAAAATGTTGACCCTAAAAACTACCAAGCCTACGTGGCGCGCAGGCCGAATAACTAATAAGCTAACTACGTCCTTCAGTTGTGTGCGAGGCGTGCCAACTCGTCGGCCGAGCTCAGTCGAGGAGTAAAATTTGTTGATGTTGCGTTGGTTGCGCTGTTGACTTCTGCGTCTTGCGATTGCGGCCGAGGAAGGAACAATTCTCGGCCTTCGGGTTCTAGAGCCTGAAGACAAGGCTGCTAATTTACGAAGTTCAATATCAAATTCGGTTGTCAATGCCGAATGTAGTACCCTGGTAACACCTCACTTCGCCGAGAAGGCTAATGAGATGACCTCTGCCAATAAGGGTTCGAAAATCCTTCTCGATCGAGACTTGGATAGGTAACCAGTCGGCCTCTTTGCAGTGCTGTTTATCCAAACTAAAGGTGCTCCGCGGTCGGCTGATTCTACGGCGATAGTGCTGTTTATCCAAACTGAAGATACCACCGGTTGCCTTCACAGTGCTGTTTATCCAAACTGAAGATGTGTTGGCGAAAAGGAAAATAAAAATCTCAAGGTTGTTGAGAGGTTTCGCGTAGAGCGAGGGTTTGCGCAGGGCAGATTTGTGTGTTGAGTTGGAGAGCTCCCAATGATGCACAGCCTCCTCTATTTATAGTAGCAGATCCCTCTTCAATCGAGTTCAAGTCATACTCGGATTAGGACTCCTTATTCTGATCCAATCCTATCTCAACTAATCCTTCTTCAATCAGGACTTTGAACCTAGCCTTTTATCATGCCGCACTCATCTCCATATCTCGACAACCTCATCTTCGCCGAGACCCCTTACTGCATCATGATTCATGCTAGCCGTAGGATTCTGCCTACATCGTCTTTATCCGAACAACCCCAGAATTGACCAAATCCAAATCCCTAAATTCAAATTCAAATTCAAATACCTAAATCTAGAAAACCCCAATTTATTTCAATCTTAAATCCCTAACTGCATACCTTATCTGGAACATAGATGGTGATCAGGAGTCAGGACCATCAAGTGCAAAACTACAGGTTCGAGTTTAGTTATTAACTTCAGGTTCATAAAAGGAGGTACCTATAAGAACACATAATACAATATACAACTAAGTGTGGTAAATTTGGGTTGCTTCAGGAACTCAAGTGTGAGTGCTTCGGGACTACAAAACGGAGTCAACGGTTCAAAGAAAAGAAATAATTTATTGAACCGTTAATTGCCAAAAAGTGGACTTCAGGCCAATAATTTTGGATTAATTGTTAGATTAATGGACTGCTGGTCACTTTAATTAATTCAATAGATCGAGACCATTCGGGGTCAATCGTAGAAGCAAAATAATGCAATTCGGGTCATATTAGCTTCGATTGGCTTCGTGCCAAGCGATAACGAAAATATAGCCTAGTGTGGCTTTAACCAAAAACGCCCCAAAAATATTTAGGTATGGTTAAGAAGCGGGGATACCAAAACAACGGCATCGGGTCGAAAAAAAAATGCAGCCTAACACACTTGGGCTGGCTGCAAAACATGGGACAAGGCCCTGCAGTAAGGCTACAGACATGTTGGGCCTCGGGGAAATGGCTGCAAAGCAGTCCAGTTCACTACAGTGCAAGATACAAGCTTGCTGCAGATTGGGCTGAGAAATGCGAACAGCCCAACACGCAGGAGAGAAAAAAAAAACTTAGCTGCTAGTGGGCATGGCAAAAAGTTGATGTGCAGCCCAACGTGCAAAGCAAGCTACAAGCTTGCAAATGTATATGGGCTGGTTGCAAATAGCTTGCTGGCTAGCGGGCTGGAATGAGGAAGGGGCCAGCAAGGCTTGTATGCTGCTTGGAAAGGCTGCAGGCCCAGCTAGTTCAAACCCAGGCCGAAGGCTGGTCCACGCATGTAGCAAAGCCTAAAGGGCTGCTGCCTTACAGTTTTAGTGCCCAAGCCTCGAGCTACAGGCTCGGCTTGGCGTTAGGTTGCGCGACTACGGGCCGCGGCTTAACCTCAAACGTTTCCCAAAAATTTGTTTTAAATTTATTTTCGAAATACCCTAGGGTTTGAGAAACCCTAATTGCTTCTAATTTCTTTCGATTCTTTGACTCACAAATTTCACATAGCATAATTGTGTATTGCCTGAACAATATATATATATATATATATATATATTGACAAAATATATGAACACATATGCAATATATATAATTGAAAGGAAAATATAAATATAGGGGGTTCATCCATCATGGGGAATGTTTTCATGTTTCACGGTCGTTTCAAATATCTTAATTTATTTTAAAGGAACCTAATTGGCAGAAAACAACTGAGTCTTTGAATTTGTAGAAGATCCTTCTCTAAAAGCCAGAATTGCATCTCTAATGTGTTGTATCACGTACAACAAATAAAAATTAAATTGAATCAATAGCATGTAGATCAATTTAATAAAACAATAAATTAATCATAAAAAGAATGATTAAAACGTAATACTCCCCTGAAGATCAAACTCTCTTTAGCGCAGCGCCAAGAGCGTGCTGATAACGTGTTGTATGCATAATTTACTGAACAAGTATGGAGGCCAGAAAGAGAGAGTGTGTGCGGCATAGAGAGAGAAGAGAGAGATGTGTAATTGTGAGGTGTGTTCTATTACATCCCATTGTGCCTTTATTTATAGTAGTAGGGAAGGCTAAATTCTTACCCTAATAGGATTACAAATCTAATAGGATAATATCTAGTCTAAGAGATATGGTAGAATCTCCTAAGGATATCCTAGATAAGTTAGGATTTACACAATCACATTCCAAAGCACTGAAACATGATCCAAATTTTTACTACTAAATTATTCTGTGACAGGAAGAAAGACCACTGAAAAAAATCAAATCCAGAATGACATAGAATAAACATGAAATCAAAAAAAGAAGACAAGTATGCTTTGTATAGTTACGATAATTAGGGCACAATCTGGACGAAGACTTGACTTGGGTAAAAAGCACAAAGGGGTTAAAAACGAAAAGGGGAAAACATTTACATATAATTATGAAAAGGACAATAGAAGGTTAGCTTCCCAAAACGTCTGTGTTTTAGGGGAACAGCTTTCAATGTAAAAACAGTCACATCCTTGAGCATTCATAATTTTGAAAGGGTGGAAGACAATGTCAATGTTCATGTTTGGGGCCCCGGGAAGAAGAAACGAACCCCCCTCACAGAAGGCTGAGAGGTCCTCAAACTCAGCAACTATAGTGGTCCGCGGAAGATGGCTTCTGAATGATCACAATTATAAGTGGTCATGATTGTAGACATGTATTAGCATTCCTTTGTTCAATTTGATTCATCTTTAACTTTTCAAGATGGGGCACTTCTGGTTGAACATTCCACGTCGAAGATTTGACAAACTAAATTATGTTGAAAACATTGGTGGTAGGTATTGAAAACATACATTTGCAATGTTGAAAATGTTGGCATATTGATGAATGCCCACATCAGTTTCAATGCCCATGCAAAGTGAAATTGAATTTGGGAATGTAGGAGATTGTATTGTCAAAGTTAGATGTTGTAAACGTCAAACTGTAATAATACGAGTTGCTCTATAAATAGAGCACTCGACTGCAATCGAAATACACAGCAAACAGAAAGAAAGAATTCTCAATAACATCATCCATCCCTCCCTCTTTAATTTGCCATCTCCTGGTGTTTTTAATTACAATGTAATATTTTACCTCTGCATTCCACTCACTAAAAGGTTATCTCTCTAACTTTGACATTTTATAACACGTTATCAGCACGAGTCTCTAAATATAAACATGTCTAAGCCAAAAGAAATCAACCCCTCATTTTCTCTCAGCCGAACGAAAGAAAAAAAAAAAGTTTCCTCTAAGGTTTTTACTGTTCATCTTCTTCCTCTGCCTCAACTGCGCGGTATACCCTCGCGACGAACTGTTTGCTCCATGCCTGCTTCTAGTTCTCCAACTAGCGGTTACATACATCTTTGATTTCTTGTTTGATTTAGATATTGATTACTAACCCAGTATTTATTTATGTTAATCTTACTGCGATCCAAGATGGTGCGGTATCATCACCTATCTTGGACCGCGGATCTAATTTTACTGCAAAATTTAGGTGGAGCGGTATAATCACCCATCTTGTCCTGCAAATTTAAATTTACCTGCTGTTTAATTTCATTGCAATTTTAGGTGGTGCGGTATAATCGCCCACCCTGCTCTGCGTATTTTAATTTTCTTGCTACTTGAGTGGTGCGAAATAATCGCCCATTCTATGTTACATTATTTCAATGAGAGTGGTGCGGTACAATCGCCCTCCTCATTCACCTTGAAAATCTCGAGCCAGAAGTTTCGAGTGCTTGTTATTTTGGCCTGAAGATCAAAATGAAAAATTTGTAAGAACCAGAAGTTCTAACACTATATTCCTCCAGGAATACATATTATTGCAAGTTCTTACACATCTCATTTTCTTTCAGAAAAGAAAATGGCGAAGCTTGAATATGCTGCCCTGGACCTTACAGGGAAGAATTACCTTACCTGGGTACTGGATACCAAGATCCATCTGGAAGCTGGGAATCTTGGAGATACCATCAGGGAAGAGAGTAACTCATCCTCTTAAGATAGGGCAAAGGCAATGATCTTTATTCGCCGCCATCTTGATGAGGCATTAAAAAGTGAGTACTTAACGGTTGAAGATCCGTTAGCTCTTTGGAATGCCTTGAGAAGCAGATACAATCACCAGACAACGGTGATTCTTCCAAGAGCTCGCTATGAGTGGTCTCACCTAAGGATCCAGGATTTCAAGTCTGTGGCTGAATACAATTCTGCGTTGTTCAGGATTACCTCTCAGATGAAGCTCTGTGGGGATACCATTACTGAGGAAATGTTGCTGGAAAAGACTTACAGCACATTTCATGCCTCTAACGTGCTCCTGCAGCAGCAGTATAGAGCGTGAGGCTACACTGAGTACAACCAGCTGATATCTGTGCTCTTGGTAGCTAAACAGAACAATGAGCTCCTGATGAGAAACCATCATTCCAGACCTACTGGATCTGCACCATTCCCAGAAGTGAATGCTGTTTCCCTCGAAGTGAATGCCACATCCTCTGGTGGCGATAATCACAAACGAGGACATGGCCACAAGCGAGGTCGATGGAACAGGAAAGGCAAGAACCATGGTGTTCAGTTTCACAACCAGGTTCCGAGGCATAATTCAGGCTCGAGCTTCAAAAATATGAATCGCCATAAAGGCAAAGCTCATATGAGCAATGCTCCCAGGAACTCTGATGGAGCCTGCCATAGATGTGGTGGCAATGGGCATTGGGCGCTTACCTGTCATACCCCAAAACATCTGGTGGATCTATATCAAGCCTCCCTCAAGGAGAAGGGTGTCGAGACTAATTTTCTTGACCAGGCTAGGCTAATGGATATACCTGATCCTGTATGTGACTTATCAGGACAGTTGAACACAACCCACCTAGATGTTTCAGACTTCATTGTGGAAAGGGGGAATGAAGCCTATGGGTCCGATTAAATCATTTATGTTTAATGTACTTTTATTATGCTGAACTTGTTGTCTAAAACTAGTTTTTCAGATTCAATAAAAGTGGCATGTAAATTTCTTGTTATAAATTGTTTGTTAACTGTGATTCCATTTACTCAGAAAGCATGGATAAAAACTGTGGTTATTCTCAGAACATGAGAAATAGCGGAGATGTTTGTCTTGTAGACAGCGCAACCACACATACAATACTTCGTGATCGAAAGTATTTCTCAAGCTTAATGCTTACAAGAGTAGGGGTAACAACAATATCAGGACCTTCAGATGTAATTGAAGGCTCAGGGAAAGCCCTGATTATGTTACCAAATGGAACAATATTGGTCATACAAAATGCATTGTATGCTACTCGATCTACTCGAAATTTGTTGAGTTTCAAAGACATACGTCTAAATGGATACCACATTGAAACGAAAAGTGTAGAAAATGTGGAGTATCTATGCATTACCTCCAATGATACCCAGAAGTGTATATTGGAGAAGTTGCGTGGTGTGTCGAGTGGATTGTATTATACATACATAAGGACAATTGAATCACATACTGTCATGAACCAGAAGTTCATTGATTCAAAGGTTTACATGCTTTGGCATGACCGTCTGGGTCATCCAGGATCCACCATGATGCGTAGGATCATTACCAACTCTAATGGACATCCATTATTGAGCAGAGATATTGCTATCTCAAACGATAACCCTTGTAAGGCTTGTTCCCAAGGGAAGTTGGTAATTAGACCATCACAACTAAAGGTTGATGCTGAATCCCCATCATTTCTACAAAAAATTCAAGGGGATATTTGTGGACCTATTCAACCATCTTGTGGACCATTTCGATATTTTATGGTTTTGGTTGATGCATCTACCCGATGGTCACATGTTTGTCTCTTGTCTACTCGGAATGTAGCTTTTGCGAGACTTCTTGCTCAGATAACTAAATTACGAGCACAGTTCCCAGATTATCCCATTAAGTCAATCCGACTTGATAACGCTGGTGAATTTACGTCCCAAACCTTTGATGATTACTGCATGACATTGGGCATTGATGTTGAACACCATGTTCCTCATGTCCATACTCAAAATGGGTTAGCATAAGCATTGATCAAAAGGCTTCAGTTAATAGCTCGCACTCTGCTTATGAAAACAAAATTGCCAGTCTTTGCATGGGGACATGCCATTTTACATGCTGCATCATTGGTTCGATTGAGGCCTATAGCCAACCACCAATACTCCTCAGTACAACTCGTGTTTGGACATCAGCCAAACATTTCACATTTACGAGTTTTTGGTTGTGCTGTTTATGTGCCTATTGCACTGCCGCAACGCACTAAAATGGGACCTCAGCGTAGACTAGAAATTTATATGGGTTTTGATTCACCATCTATCATCAGATATTTGGAACCCTTGACAGGTGATATGTTTACAGCACGTTTTGCTGATTGTCACTTTGATGAGACAGTCTTCCCATTGTTAGGGGGAGAAAAGATCGTTCCAGAAGAACGGAAAGAGCTGACATGGGTTGTTCCCACCTTGTCTCATTTTGATCCTCGAAGCATTCAATGTGAAAATGAAGTGAAAAGGATCGTTCATCTTCAAAGCATTGCTAATCAAATGCCAGATGCATTTAATGATGCTATGAAAGTGACAAAATCACATATACCAGCTGCAAATGCACCTGCAAGAATTGATGTCCCTGTTGGACAAAATAAAGTGGTAGCGAATGATTCATCTGGTGCACGCCTGAAACGTGGTAGACCACCAGGTTCAAAAGATTCAGCCCCTCGAAAGAGAAAGACGAGGGCACAATTGAATCCAAATGAAATCATTCATGAAGAGAGAATGAATGACAAATCCACAATTCATGATTCTGGATTTCCAGAAAAAGAAAATGTCCTTGATGAGACACATGTCCCTGAATAGACAGAAGTACATGAAAGTAAAGAAATATCCATAAATTATGCATGTACTGATGAATTGTGGGATCGAAATGAAATAATCATTGACGATATGTTTGCATTCGCAGTAGCCACTGAAATCATCTTAAGTGATGATATTGAGCCCCGCTCTATTGATGAATGCAAACAGAGACAGGATTGGCCTAAGTGGAAAGATGCAATCCAGGCAGAATTAAATTCCTTGGAAAGGCAAAGTGTTTTTGGACCAGTAGTCCAAACCCCGCCTGATGTAAATCCCGTGGGTTACAAATGGGTATTCACAAGGAAACGCAATGAGAAAAACGAGATTGCTAGATATAAAGCACGACTCGTTGCACAAGGTTTTTCTCAA
This sequence comes from Heteromeles arbutifolia, assembly GCA_024362995.1. Taxonomy (NCBI): domain Eukaryota; kingdom Viridiplantae; phylum Streptophyta; class Magnoliopsida; order Rosales; family Rosaceae; genus Heteromeles; species Heteromeles arbutifolia. Next base: position 7,524,404 of record JANCRC010000019.1, read on the forward strand.
AGACCTGGAATTGATTATGAGGAGACATATTCTCCTGTAATGGACGCAATTACGTTCCGTTACTTAATAAGTTTAGTGGTTTCAGAAAAACTTGACATGCGACTCATGGATGTCATCACTGCGTATCTATATGGAGAATTAGATGCTGACATATACATGAAAGTCCCAGAAGGACTTAAGTTGCCTGAAACAAGTAAGAAACCACGAGGTATGCTCTCGATCAAATTAAGGCGATCATTGTATGGTCTGAAACAATCTGGACGAATGTGGTATAATCGTCTCAGTGAATATTTGATCAAAGAGGGATACATCAACAATGTCATTTGCCCTTGTGTGTTCATTAAGAAATCCAATTCTGGATTTGCTATAGTGGCAGTATATGTTGATGATATGAACCTAGTTGGGACTCCTGAAGAGCTCCATAAAACTGCTGAATATCTGAAAAGCGAATTTGAAATGAAAGACCTTGGGAAAACAAAATATTGTCTCGGCCTGCAGATCGAGCATTGTGCTAGTGGGATTTTGGTCCACCAATCAGCTTACATTGAAAAAATTCTGAAGCGATTTGGAATGGACAAAGCCTATCCACTCAGCACGCCAATGGTCGTTCGTTCTCTGGACATTAAGAAAGATTCATTCCGTCCAAAAGAAGAGGATGAAATGGTTCTTGGTCCAGAAGTACCATATCTGAGTGCAATAGGTGCTTTGTTGTATTTAGCACAATGTACTATACCAGATATAGCTTTTTCAGTTAACTTGTTAGCCAGGTATAGCTCTGCTCCAACAATTCGTCATTGGAAGGGTATCAAAGATGTATTGCGATACCTTCGTGGGACAACAGACATGGGTCTCTTCTACTCAAAGAACTCCACAAATGACCAGGTCCTTGTTGGATATGCAGATGCTGGTTTTCTCTCTAATCCGCATAAAGCCCGCTCACAAACTGGATATGTGTTCAAGAATGAAGATATAGCGATCTCATGGCGCTCAACAAAGCAAACATTAGTTGCTACATCTTCAAATCATTCAGAAATAATTGCTTTACATGAAGTAAGTCGTGAATGTTCTTGGTTAAGATCAATGATCCATCATATCCGGAATTCATGTGGTCTAACTTCGAAGACAGACAATCCAACTGTCATTCATGAAGATAATGCAGCCTGTGTTGCCCAAATGAAGGAAGGATTCATCAAAGGCGATAAAACTAAACACATATCTCCAAAGTTTTTCAGTGCACATGAGCTTCAGAAGGATAAAGTTATTGAAGTCAGACAAATCCGTTCTTATGAAAATCTGGCAGACTTGTTCACCAAGTCTCTACCAAAGTGCACGTTTCAAGAATTAGTGCAAAGCATCGGATTACGTCGACTTACCAAACAGCTAAGTTTAGAGAATGCGGAATCAGGGGGAGATACATATCGGGGGGAGCATCCATGATACATGCATGTTGTACTCTTTTTCCTTCGATTAGGATTTTTCCCACTGGGTTTTTCCTATCAAGGTTTTAACGAGGCAACATAAGCATACTTAACACTACATCAACAATTCTGGTAAAGTTGTACTCTTTTTCCTTCGCTATGGTTTTTTCCCACTGGGTTTTTCCAAGCAAGGTTTTAACGAGGCACCTGATGTTGATATGTGGGCATCCAAGGGGGAGTGTTGAAAACATTGGTGGTAGGTATTGAAAACATACATTTGCAATGTTGAAAATGTTGGCATATTGATGAATGCCCACATCAGTTTCAATGCCCATGCAGAGTGAAATTGAATTTGGGAATGTAGGAGATTGTATTGTCAAAGTTAGATGTTGTAAACGTCAAACTGTAATAATACGAGTTGCTCTATAAATAGAGCACTCGACTGCAATCGAAATACATAGCAAACAGAAAGAAAGAATTCTCAATAACATCATCCATCCCTCCCTCTTTAATTTGCCATCTCCTGATGTTTTTAATTACAGTGTAATATTTTACCTCTGCGTTCCACTCACTAAAAGGTTATCTCTCTAACTTTGACATTTTATAACAAATTACGATTTATATACAAGTGATTCAATTTAAAATTACACCATGCCGAGCCGACGCCATGAGAACAGCACCAAGCCTGAAGCTTAGGTCAGCGACAGGGCAGCCCTCTGGGCTTACTACTCAAATTGGACCAGGCTTGCTACTTGGATCCCTAGTACATGGGCTTCACGTCCTCGCTGGGCTTCTGTGTTTTGGCCCAAAAAATTGAAGCAAGCAGCCAATGGGCTTCCTTCGCGCCACTGCCCAAAGCCAGCAATTCGCTGGGCTTCCTATGCGCCTCGATCCACCATCCAGCAACCCATGCGCTGCTGGGTTTTTCTCCCAACTCGGCCCGCTGCTTTGCAGCTTGATAGGCTGCCGCTGCTACCCTCCGAGCCCAAAGGCCTGCAACATGTTGCAGGACCGTGACCAACTACAGCCAGCAACCACATGCTGGGATGCATACTTTTTTCAACCCAATGCCATATTTTGGCTTCTCTGCTTCATAATCATACCCATATAATTTTTGGGACCTTTTTTGTTAACCCTAATTAAGCTATAATTCACTTGTCGCTTGGCCTGTCGCCAATCGAAGCTAATATGACCCGCATGTCATTATTTTGCTTCCATGATCGACCCCGTATAGTCTCGATCTATTGAATTTATTAAAAGTGACTAGCAGTCCATTAACAATTCAATATTTTATTTCTTTTCTTTGAACCGCTGACTCTCTTTTGTAGTCCCGAAGCACTCAAACTTAAGATCCTAAAGCAACCCAAATCCACTACACTTAGTTGTATATTGTATTCTGTGTTCTTAGACGTACCTCTTTTATGAACTGGAAGTTCAGAACTAAACTCGAACCTGTAGTTTCGAATTTAGTGCCTTTGAAACCCAAAGTTTTCATAAAACAATAGACCCATGGAAACCCAAAGTTTTTCATGTAAAACCATGTTTTAGACCCGAATGTTCTAACTTTGATGGTTATGGATGTCTTATTTCTCATAACACTATTCATAATTTTGTTCCCTTCATTCAGTGGATTGTAGAACCTTCACAAATTCAATTTCATTGATTTGGACGTTTGTAACAAAAACCACTTTATGTGGGTACAAGACGTGAATCTCCACTTGACTATCAAAAAGCTGAGAAACCATTGCAGCCAATAATGGCATGGAAGAGCTGAATAAGCCTCCGCCATGATCTTCATTCGAAGCCTTATGCCTGAATCATTACTTACGGAAATACCTCCCGAACAAGAATTCCATGGCTCTTTGGCTCGCTCTACGGACCATTTAATCATGAAAGATATTGCTTGAAGCATACCATGATTACGTCCATAAATGAGTACGATTATGAAGTTTATAAATTTGATAGAATTCTGGCGAGAGAATATTTTTCTCATCCTCTCGTGTTTCTAACTCGCTTCAGAAGTAGCAATATAGAGAGTGGAAGTTTACCAAATCCTCAAATCTAATTACTACCACAAATGTGAGAGAAAGGTATAGACTCATCTTTAGCTGGAGTCTACCGAACGGTATAGACCCAGTTCAGCTAAAGTCTACCTAATGGCTCGACCCAGCTCAGTGAAAGCCCATCGAAATGTATGCTCTGCTTCGGTAGAAGCGTACCGAACAGACCTCTCCAACTTCAGCTGGAACCTTTCGAACCCAAGTCTGGGTCTGTCTCTTTCACAATCCAATTTCAAGTTTGTTTTTACAACGTCTGGTAGAATTAGGCCCGCCAAGGTGTGGCATCATACCTGAAGCATGATCATTAGCACCTAAGACCTAAAACTTCAAGAATAGGGGATAATGTTCAACCCTGTAAAATCTACTTCCATCTTAATGGAAAAGATCATTGGTTATACACCAGTTTGTGCCCTTACCAATGTCGTTTAGGAGTATCATTCTCATAGTCAATATGTGAGACTAATTTTGCTCTACCAAACACCATTGGAAAAGCAGAACTTTGACATGAATGGCCTTGTTGACCGAATCCCCTTAGTAACTTTGGTTTACTTTGTGAACATTGTCTATGTTCTTGGATTCACGTTTCGTGTTTGTTTTCGTTATGGATAATCTTAGCGATATTGTCCTCAAATATGAGTTAATTGAATCATGTTTATTATATACATGTGACCGAATTCAATTAAACACGTGATTAGGTATAAATGTGGGAAAGTTAGTTGTCTGGGTGAATGCGATATTACATACACTAACTTTACACCTAAATTACATATCTAGCAACGACTTTAGGCCTATCTAAACTAATTAAGAGCATGGCACGCTCCTCATCATATCAATGGTACTACATTACCATTTAAGAGACCTTATATTCTCCCCGTTCCGGAAGAACATTGTTGAGTTTTAAGGACATTCGAGAAAACAATGATCATGAATGAAACCACTGAAGAAAATATAGTGGAATATCTTTGCACCACCTCAAAAAATGAACTTGAAGCTTTGCTTTGGGGCCAATAGGCTTTATGCTACGATGCATCCTCTTACCCGAAGTCAGGGCTTTGTGCTTATAAGAACACATTTCCAAGCTCGCTTGTAGGAAATTTGATTTCTATATCATCCATTGCAAAGATACAAAACGACCCTGTTTTCATAGTGGATTTAAGGGAATATATGTGGACTAATCCAACCAAAATGTGAATCATATTAATACTTATGGTTTTGGTTGATGTATCGACAAAATGGTCACATGTTTGTCCACACACATTGCTGTTAAACCTCCTGGCTAATTTAAGGGATCACTACCCTCCAAAGTCTATAAGATTGGATAACGCCAAAGAATTTATACCGAAGGTTTTCGACAAGTACCGCATTTCTTTTGGGTTTATAATTGCACATCGAATTCCCATGTTCACCCCAAAACAACCTCGTAGAGTGATCATAAAGCGAAATTTAACTGATCGCCCGAACCTTTGTAAACGCATCAAGCTTTCAGTTTCTGCCTAGGGCTATGTAATCTTTTACGTAGCTATATGGGTCCGCCTTAAAGCCCATTGCCACCCAACCATTTATGGCGTTACAGTTGGTTACATGGTACGAGCTTGATGTTTTCGTATTTAAGCATTTTGGGTGTGCATTCCATGTGCCAAGTTGCGTTGCCGCAACGTACCATTAGAGCTCTTCAAAGAAGGATATGAATCTTTGTTGATCATGATTCTCCTTCACACTAGCTCTTTTAGAACCCCTGTGATCTTTTTAATGAGATAGTCTTCTCGTCGTTAGGGGGAAATAGGAATGTTAACGTTCCTATAGAACGGTGCGAATTTGTGTGGACGGTGCCCACTGTCTCATCTCGATCCTCGTACCACACAAGTGTGATAAGCAAGTGCGATGTATTCTAGCTTTCAGAAAGTTGGTCCAAACACAGTTCTGTGATTTAGCTAAAGTGACGATACCATATACCAGCTGCAAACATGCATGCAAGGATAGACATACTTAACAAACGTCGAGTCAGCATCCCCTAATGATGTGCCGCCCTTGAAGGACGGTTTGGTCGCCCATGTTGGATGACTTGGCACCCCGGCGGATAGCCAATCATTTTGTCTTGGCCTGAAGCATGACAAATCACTCGGTTCATAAGATTCACTTCCCTAAAAGAGGAAAGTCACGACACAAAAATGAATCTATACGTAATCGCTATCTCAATCATTATCATCTCATGAGATTAATCCGGATTACTCCTGAGACATGAAGTTCTTGGTCCAGTATACTAGTTTAGATGAGATAATGGAATTGGAATAAGATTAGCATTGATGATGTTTTCACTTATATGGTAGCTACCGACATAAATGAAAAGCGACGATATCGAACAACGTTCCGTTAATTAGTGACAATGTAGAACTGATTAGACAACCGAAATCACAATCCAGGTTAAATTCCTTGCCAAAGTGTGTTTGGATCTATCGTTCCTACACTGCCCAAGGTAACCCTGTTGTGTTACAAGTGGGAAAGGAATCGTAATAGGATGAATGAAATAGTACGATATGATATACACCTTACAGCCTAAGGTTTTTCTCAAACGATATATGATTAACAGTAACGTTATGGAATGTGGTTAGTGTTTCTCCATAGAGATATTAATACGGAGATTTAAATATAAGTTCTCAAAGAATTACATCGACTTGCTCAAATAGTTCCAGACCACGAAACATACTCTCAACTCGTTTGAGGTGTTCACTTACGGATTGAAATAATCTGGTGGATGTGGTATACCCATCTAAGTGATCATTTGATCATATAACGATATGAAATTATGCCCTTGCGTGTGAAACTATGAAGTTTTATTCCGAATTGCTAGAGTTGCAGTTTATGTCGTTAACAGAATCTCACTAAGACTTTAGAAGAGCTTAAGAAAATTGCCTTGCATCTAAAGACGAAATTTGAGATGAAGGATCTTGGGAAAACTCGTTTATGCCTTGAACTGAAGTTAAAGTGTTGTTTTGATGGTACTTTGGTCTACCTGTCAAACTACACCCTGAAGGTGTTACCTTTGAGTATACCTATGATCTTCCAACGATATATGCAAATGAGACCCTTGAAAAGGTTATGGAATCCGAAGTTCCATATCTAAGTTTAACTTTGTGCTTTGTTGTACTTAGCTCATTGCATTAGATAGGACATCTTCTTCACTGTTGATCTATTAGTAAAGATGCAGCACCACGCCTACCCGCAACCACTAAATTAGTATTAAAGACGTTTTTTTTGCTACCTAAAGGTACTACCAATTTGGCTAATCCCAACGCGTCTTGAATGGATCCGACCCCCTTAATTCTTGAAATGATGCTTGCCTTATTTGTTATGCTAACGTAGGTTACTTATCAAACCAACATAAGACACATCCACAAATGGTTATGTCTTTACCGTTAGGGATATCGCAATATCTTGAAGGTTCATGGATCTTCAAACCATTCCAAGACTCACCGCACTTCACAATCCCGCACGTGAAACATGGTTGAGACCTCTTGTTGAGCATATTAGAAGTACTTACTGTTTTCATCCATCGTTGAGTCCCGACGACGATCCATGAAGACTATGTCGAATGTATCAACCCAACCAAGACATGATACATCAACGAAGTCAACGCCAAGACATATTGCGTCTACATCTACATGAGCAAAGCATCAGGAAATTGAAGTCATGCAAGCTGATCCCAAACAACTTTGCCGATCTTTACAAAACGTCACTACCGAAGTCAACCTTCCAGAAGTTTGCCCAAGGAATTGGTATGCCTAACTATTCATATGCAATGCTTGTAGTTCTCATTTGGAAGTTTTGTCAAACTCAAGGAGAATATCTAGAAGTATACTCACTTGATCTTAATGTACTCTTTTTCCCCACGATTAAGAGCATTTTTCCCATTGGGTTTTTGCTACCTAACTAGGTTTTGACGAGGCACCCATCTTGGGCTGGTCATACTCTTGTGAGCTCTTCTACTTATGTCCAGGAGACGTATAGTTTTGACTTAAAGCAACTTCTCACTTTTCTCCTTAGTTTATGGGTTTTTCTCCCACCTTGGGTTTTGTCACAGCCTGGTTTTCTGAGTTTTACCTTTTATGCATTCTTCTGTTGATCTAAGACTCGCATTCGCTCATTATGCCGACGACTACATGATGTGAAAATTACTTGACACTCAAATTAAAACCCTATCGACGTAGTATATGAAAGTAGGGATCGTTTAAGGCCGGGGATTAGAAGGGATGCTAATCTATACAAATTAAACTCTAAAACACTAAAACTGGACTCTAGACAATGAAAACAGGTACTATGATCAATTTGGACGAATTTTAACTCTAGACACCTTTAAACAACCTAACTTGACTCAAATAACTCAAAACAAACTCAAAACAGCAAATAGAATTCAATTAAACAGTTTCTGGACTCTAGAGACTCAAAACAAGCTAAATAGACCTAAAACACACAAAACAAGTTATCTAGACTCAAAACTAACACCTAAGATTGATTTGAACGAAATTAAGACTCAAATTGACTCAAAAGACTAAGAGACTCAAGATTTGACGAATTTAGACTCTACTAACACAAACTAAAAGCAACGGATTGTTTGAAAACGGATTTAAACTTAAGCAAAACAGAATTGTAAACTAGACTTAGTTTTGTACGAAATTGGTGATTTAAATGGGTGAATGGCTAGTTAGAAGGATCCTTATCCACACATAAACATATGCATACAACTTGATTCCCAGTTACTCTTTCGATAAACCATGAATGACAATGTTCCGAATTAATTGTATTGAACTAATCAATTCCCAGATTTCCCTAGATTCATTGAATTGAATGGATAACGCATCACAACCAAATTATTCTTTCTCAAACTCCCTAATTATGGAATACGCATGATAGAGACATTCAACAAAGATCATTAAGTTCAATGGAAATCATGAACATTGACAAGGCATTCATAACTATGGAAGACGCATGTTAATCCAGCCTAGGGTTTACTTAACATGATTGTGACTAGCAACCTTTACTACTTGTGAATATAAGTTCATAACGATTAGGTGAAATTCCCTTATATTCTAGCATCAAATTCATGCATGTAAACTAAGTATGCATCCTTAATCAACACACAAGAACAAGTTCTTAATAAAACAGATAAGTAAACCACATTCACAATTTATGAAATCATAACTGGAGTAAATCAAATCATAAGAAACATATATTCATGTCTTCAAATTCCCCCTCTAACTAATAGGGGCTTAGTTCCTCATGATAGCAATTAAACAAAGAAAACTGAATTGAAACATTGAAAACAAAGATAGACAACACCTAAGACCGCTCCAGCAGTAGTCACGACTTAGAGTGGCACCTTCTCCTTCCTTCCTTGAATAGCTGCGGCACAAGAGGGGTTTTCTGGGTTTGTGTGGATGATATGGCACGGCAGGGGGTGAATTAGGTCAGAAACTATGGAGAATGGTGAAGGGAAGGGGCGGCAGAGAGTGGTGGATGATTTCTGGCGTGAATGATGTATATGGAGGGTGGTGTGCACGGCAAAGGGTTGATTAGTATATATATAGGCACCAAAAACCCTAAGTGAATCAGATTAGGACTTCTAGAAAGCCAAATCCATCCAGAAATAGGCTCAAAACAATCAGATTTCCAATGGGAAAGGCCTAAGGTGCGGCAGATTTGGATAAGGAGGGATAAGGCTTCTAGAAAGCCTTGCAAGGCAAGGAAATCAGGTTTTCTGGAAAGCTAGGTGCGGCAATATTGGGTTTCTAGAAACTTAATTTAAATGTCCCCCAATCAGAAAATAAACCCTCATTGTACCAGGAATTGAATTAGAAAAGGATTAGGTTAGGATAAGGTTTGTTAAGATAAGATAAGGGTTGGATAAGATAAGATAAGATAAGGTTGTTTGGATAATGTTTTGGATAATCCTCCTTCTTTTGAGCTGATTCCTTATCTTCAATGATTTGAATTTATTTCTCCAACCTTGAAACATATTCCCAACTCCATTTAAACTCCAAATTCGTCCATCTTCATGCCCATTGCTTGTGCTATCCATTCCAAGCCCAGATTTGCTCTAAAATGCTCCAAAATGCATCTTTTTGCCAACTTTGCTTCTTGGTCCTAAAAACACACGAAAATGACTTTAAACACTATACTAAGCAACAAATAGCTAAGCAAATGCAAGGAAACACACTAACTAAGTAGCATAAATATGCTCCTATCACTACATCAATTGTACTTACTTCATCGCTGAAGACCAGATGTGCCATTTTAATTGAGTATTTACACACTCAAGGGGGAGTGTTGCAATCGTATTTGTTTAAGAATGTGATCGTGTAAATCCTATCTGGGATATCCTTGTGCGATTCTACCATTTCTCTTAGACTATATATTTTCCTATTAGAGTTGTAAACCTATTGGGGGTAAGGAATTTACCTTCCCTACTACCATAAATAAAGGCACAATGGAGTGAAATCACACACCTCACAATTACACATCTCTCTCTTCTCTTTCTATTGCCCATCTCTCTATCCTTTATAATGATTCAGTAATTTAGGCCTACAACAAACCCTTATTTATTAGGATATATACTGAAAAGTTAACCACAATTGGAAATTATATTGCTTAATAAATTTGATAAGTTTAAGAGTCAAAGATATGAAATATATAGATGGAGAAGATGGGTGTACAAAGAAAAACAATCAAATTAAGTAAAAGAAAGGGTATCTTAAAAATAAAATAAAATAACTCAAAACTTATCTTGGGCATCCAGAGAATATCGAGAAAAAAAGGGTTTCCATATAAACCTGTTTAGGCCCAAAATATCAGTTTGGGCCGAATTAGAATTGTTCTCGGCCCGGAAAGTTCTATTTGGAGGCTTGTGGGTTATTTAGCCCATGGGCCGAGATCGGCCAGGTCTGGTCAGGAAGAGTGCTGTTTGGATAAAGGCGAAGCAGGCAGAGTCCTACGGATAGCATGAATCCTGATGCATTAAGGGGTCTCGGCAAGGATGAGGTTGACAAAGATATAAGAAATGTGTGCGGCATGATAAAGGCTAGGTTCAAAGTCTTGATTGGAGAAGGATTAATCGAGGTAGTTTTGGATCATAATAAGGAGTCCTAATCCAAGTATGACTTGGACTTGATTGCAGAGACGCTCCTATAACTACAGAGGCAGTGGCACCATTCAGACTCCCTCCAACTCAACACACAAATCTGCCCTGCGCAAACCCTCGCTTTACGCGAAACCTCTCAACAACCTTGAGATTTTTATTTTCCTTTTCGCCAACACACCTTCAGTTTGGATAAACAGCACTGTGAAGGCAACCGGTGGTATCTTCAGTTTGGATAAACAGCACTATCGCCGTAGAATCAGCCGACCGCAGAGCACTTTCAGTTTGGATAAACAGCACTGCGAAGGGGCCGACTGGTTACCTATCCAAGTCTCGGTCGAGAAGGATTTTCGAATCCTTATTGGCAGAGGTCATCTCATCAGCCTTCTCGGCGAAGTGAGGTGTTACAGTTTATTAGAGCTCGGCACATTGAACGCCGAGTTATCGTGTGATTGGATACTCACAAGTGGGCTTTAGAGTTCAACATTCTGACGGCCGAACCACATTCACCATCAAGACGTACATCTGCTTTGAGTATTTATGCCCTTACACTTTAGTGTCAATTCGGCCTGAGTTTACTCTGATGAACACCATCACTGTGACCGAATCCGACGACAACGATCTGTGAACTTCGCATATTTAGTAGCCTTGTCTTCAGGCTTTAGAATCCGAGAGCCGAGTCAAGTTCCTTCCTCGGCCGCAATCGCAAGACGCAGAAGTCAGCAGCGCAACCAACGCAACATCAACAAATTTTACTCCTCGGCCGAGCTCGGCCGACGAGTTGGCACGCCCTGCACACAATCGAATGACGTAGTTAGCTTATTAGTTACTCGGTCTGCGCGCCACGTAGGCTTGGTAGTTTTTAAGGTCAACATTTTGGCACGCCCAATGAGACCCAGTCTAAAACTATGAAGTTCATGCCAATTGAGACACGATCAGTCAAGAAGAAAGCAGTTATGGGAAAATCAACGACTGATTTGTCAATACCGCAGACACAAAACCCCATTGTTACCGCAACACCAGAGTCGGCAAGCACGACACGCCGAGAAAAGAAAGCTGGTCTCGGCGGTCAGCCTCGTAATGCAGAGGAAGATGGTGGTGAAGGTGCTGATCCACCACCAAGGTCGTTTCTCCGAAGACGACTAGATGAACAATCTCGGCAAGTTGAACAGGTATTCAGCCGAGGAATAGACAGTCTGCGCGAAGTAATAAGCAGTACTAATGAAACACACACCAGATTACTTGAAATGCTGGTACACAAGATCTGTGAAGATAAACCCTCCGATCATTTTCGGCAATGGCCACTAAAGAATGATCCTTTACCGATAGTACGGGCCGAGCCAACGCCTGCTCGGCTCAAGTCAACTGACCTGGAAAAGAAAGAGGGATCGAACAGTAGAGCGGATGGATCTGACCAAAAAGTAGAAGCGACATCCATCGATGCAACCGAGATCCAGAGGATGATCGATTCGGCCTTGAAAAAGAGGCCGAAATTCCCAAAATTCATCTACCCGTACCCTGCTTACGTCGAAAAATTTGAATACCCCAAAGGTTTTAAAATCCCAGATTTCAGTCTGTTTGCCGGAGAGTAGTCTTTGTCCTCGTTAGAACATGTGGCCCGGTTCACCGCTCAATGTGGCGACGTTAATAGCGATTTCCATAAACTGCGGCTATTCAACTTCTCATTGACAGGCTCGGCCTTTGCGTGGTACATCAATCTCTCACCAAACTCCATCCAGAGCTGGGAGGAGTTTGCCGAAAAATTTCATAAGCAATTATATCGGCCAGGGATGGAAATGTCGGTTTCATCATTAGCTAAGATGGCTCAAGCATCAGATGAGTCGCCAATTGATTACCTGACCAGGTTTAAGTCAGCAAGAAATGAGTGCCGAGTACCCCTTCCTGAAGTCGAATTTGTTAGACTAGCTTTGAATAGGCTGGACATGGAGTACAAGAAGAAATTCCTGGGGTCAAACTTCCGAGACATGTATGAATTAGCTCAACACGTGGAGCAATATGACTACCTACTCCGAGAAGAAAAAGTCTCAAAGTCTCCATCCCGAGGAACCATCTATAAAAACCCCACGGTTAGCTATGCCTCGACTGAACCTGAAGAGTATGCTAATATTGATGCAGCCAAGATAGTCATCAATAAACTGTATGTTTGCAAAGCATTGACGTATGCCAATCCCAAGGATGTAAAAACTCGCTCGGCCACCGAAGAATCTACCACCAAAACATCAAAGGTTTATACTTTCGACATCACTAAGGCCGACGCCATCTTCAACCAACTGCTGCTGGCCAAGATCATCAAGCTTCGGCCTGGGCATAATATTCCTAAGGCCGAAGAATTGAAGGGAAGAACATATTGCAAGTACCATAACTCGAATAAACATACGACAAACAACTGTGTCATATTTCGAGATGCCGTCCAAAGCTGGATCGACAACGGCAAACTCAAGTTTCCAGACAAGAAAATGAGCGTTGATACCGACCCGTTTCCTACGGCGATGGTTAATATAGTAAATGCCCGTCTACCTATATACAAAGGGAAAGAGAAGGTCGAGCCCGTCTCAGTGCAACACTTTCGAAAGAAGAGTTCTCAGCCACGGCTCAAGATAGATTTATTTTCGAACGAGCCATCCGAGGTTCTTTCAGGACTGGCCATCATCCAACCTATGACAAACTTCAGCGCCGAGGAAGAAGATAAATCAGTGATTCTTTGCAGTCGGTGTAAGACAAACGTCGACGCAGCACCAAACAGAAGGCTGTTTCAAGTTAAGACAGACTTGGCCGCAACACCTCAGAAGACACTTAGTGCGAGCCAGCGCCAGGGAGTTTTCGACAGACTTAGCCCCAAAACGCGACCGACCAAACTACCCCCAGTTAGACGGCGCCTCGACTTCGATGCGCCATTCTATAATGAGGATTATTACGCACGAAGTTCTAGCAGCTCGAACTCATCGGCAAAGCGGAAAACCTTCAAACCTCCGGAATCGTGTGATCAACGTTGGAACACCTATCATTCCCCTAAAGGTGTGTACACTGCACTATCCAAATCACAAAAGCATCGGCGCCAAAGAATGGACTGCATGGCTCGCCGACAAGCAGTTCAGGAAACTTCGGCCCCCAAGTGGCAGCCGAAGAACAAAACTAGCAGTGATGACGAGCGACAACCCCCGACCATCATGACAGAGTTGCACCAAGAAAGACAAGTGATCAATCCTGATGTGGAAACCATATTTGAGGAGGCTGATAAGTGAATCAAACTTCTCCTTCAACCCGGGGAAATGAAGGCGCGCCTTGAACAGTTGAAGGCGGAAGCCAAGAGCAAACTCCCCCCACTACCTATACAGGAGCCTTTGATCAGGGTTAGACGGAACATGTATCCACCGTTCCTCAGAGAGGCATTGGAGTATATGCGAGAGTTTCACAAAAAGCATTCGGCCAACGATCTATACGGTTTGCCTAAAGCATGCCAAGATACGATTGATCTCGTTCTGGCCTGTCCTGATGCCGAGCGAATTATTCAAAAGAATTCGGACCTAGGGCTGAAAGCTAGGTTCCAGCACATACGAGAGGCTCAAGTCCTCGGCTTTGACGTCGACCCATATACTGATATCGAGACGAGCGAGCTCCCCTTTTCTCTGGAAGATCTCCGGCACTTACGATACCATTTCGAAGTCTTTTCGGCCATTTCTCTTTTCGGCCTTACGGCCGATGAAGCGAAGCGCGTGGAATGCTTAGATGCCTACCTAGACATCAGGGACGCCCGCATTATGTATCAAGATCAGACTCGCGACACAACGCAAGTCCTGGACCCTGTTGTGGTTCTCAATGAGCCTGAGCCCCTCGACCAACAGAAGGAAATCCTTCAATACGCCTTGCAAGAACATACCCCGGCAACGGTCGATGAAGTCAACCCAAATACTGTCCATGACAGAAGTCCGGAGGAGAAAAGCCAGGCAAACGAAGGACCGACAGAGGTGGGAGATACCGGGCCAATGGGTCCTTCGGTCCTCGACAACATGGAAATCAGTATAGTCCATGTTCTGCCTGCAGATTTTCAACCACGCACGTCCCAACCTAACTTCCTAGACAGCGACGTACTGGCCGAAGAGGCTACCCAGGCCGATTTCGTACTCCCTGCCGAAGTCGAGTTAGCGACAAAAGAAGATAACCTCAAGGCAACTCTCGCCGAATTATTTCCTCGTTCGTCATCGGCTAATCTCCATCACCTAAAGCCGTTATATGTTACGGCTCATATCGAGGGATACCCAGTGTCCAAAATTTTTGTTGACTGCGGAGCAACGGTCAATGTCATGCCTGTGACAATCATGAGGGCGTTACTTCGTTCTAACGACGAGCTCATTCCATCAAGGTTTACCATGAGCAGTTTCGTTGGTGACAAATCCCAAACCAAGGGAGTTCTCCCATTAGAGGTGACCGTCGCAGGTCGCAACCACATGACCGCTTTCTTTATAGTTGACTCCAAAACCGAGTACAATGTGTTGCTCGGACGAGATTAGATTCACCAAACCAGTTGTATCCCTTCATTGTTATATCAAGTTCTCGTCTTTTGGGATGGCAAAACAGTCGTGGTTCACCCAGCCGATTCTCAGCCATTCGAAGCTAACATGATCCAAGCGCGATACTACGATGATCATGTCGGATACATCACGTTACACGGCCTTAACGAAGAAGGTCTGCCAACACGGATTTCTGTTCAGAAGGCCAACGAGGTTGGCATCGAAACCGTTCACCAGGATTCGGCGAGGCTCGGATTGGCCAACTTCATCCCCGACCCTGATGTCTAACGCCAGTCAGACCGCATGCCGAGCCGCAATTTCATCAACCATGGAACGGTTGCTGGCTCATTGGTACGCTATCTCCCAACAGTCGGATTCAGGTGTCAACCTCGTGGAATTCCTCGCCGAATGCGACAATGGCCCTGTTCTTTCTCTCGACAAAATCCAGGCTGCCCCGGCCGACCTCGAGGATAGCCGGCCCCAAGTCAAAGACCCATTAGATGAAATAAATGTGGGAACGGCCGATAACCCTCGGCCATTGTTCATCAATGCTCTGTTACCCCAGCATACTAAGACCGAACTCTGCAAGTTGCTTGGCGAATTTAAGGATTGTTTCGCTTGGAGTTATCACGAGATGCCTGGCCTTGACCGATCCCTCATTGAGCATGAATTACGCATCAAACCTGGTTGCAAGCCTTTTCGCCAACCTCATCGACGGTTCTCAACCGAAGTTCAACTCGGCATAAAAGAAGAACTGGTTCGACTTTTAAACGCCGAGTTTATTCGAAATGGCCGATATGTCGAATGGTTGGCAAACATCGTGCCGGTGCTGAAGAAAAGCGGTGCCTTACGCATTTGTATTGATTTTCGTAATTTGAATCTGGCAACTCCCAAGGATGAATATCCCATGCCAATCTCAGATTTGTTGATTGACGCCGCAGCTACTTATGACATGATGTCTTTCATGGATGGCCATGCCGGTTATAACCAGATCTTTATCGCCGAAGCCGATGTTCATAAAACTGTGTTTCGTTCGTATTATGATCCCTAGCCAAAAAGTATTAATAATAAAAACCTTACAACAACTCATAAGACTAAAGGATAATGCTAGGTTGACTAAATTTGTAAATTAAATGACATGTCATCAATAAGAAATGATTACGTTGATCAATACGTAAGTAATAATTCAATCATCAACTTTCATGTCGTTTAGTTTACAAAATTTTCTACAAATTTAGTCTCCTTAACATTACTCAAGACTAAATGAGCACTATTGCCACCTCATCAAACCACCACACACACAAAAAAAAAATCACCAAAAACACTTTGATCATTTTAAAGCATTTTTAAATAAAATTAAACTATACTAATTAGGCTAATTCCAATCTTACTTGTGATAATCAAATGAACTAGCCCAATACAGCTCACTGAGCAGCCCAGTAATGCTAAACAATGGTTGGATCAAATTGATGGGCTGGACCATCATACACCCTGAATTGTTAGTTGGACAAAATTGGATTTGGGTGAAATAATCAAACATTTGTCTAGAGAATTGTTATTAGCACTCCAAAAATCTCATTTGGCACTCCAAACTTTCTATAATTAGAACGAAAAGTACACTTGTGAGAAGTGTAGAATGAGATTTATCTAAACTTTGTTAGGGTATTAACTAGAATTGTCCATGTGCAATACTCAAGTGACTTAAGGGATCTTACTTCAGGGAAGTAAATCCTTACAACAGTTTAAAATGACTTGATTCGTCACTTAAGTGAGGTGGTGAGGTGGTTCAACTCCCATTAATTGTGAATTCGATACCAAATTATTATGACAGACTCATTGTATGACTTAACTCAATCTTTCACTCCTTAGTGTAAGTGTATCATTCTATTAGAAAAAATAAATGATTTGAATCTGCAACTTAGTAGTACAGTTTAGTGATATTCTTTTTTACTTGTAAATTAGAGGTCCTAAGTTCGATTATCACCAAATGCAAATTTGAACCCTATTATTGCTAGCCTATTGTGAGGCTAAAACCGCATCTTCCCTGCTTAGTATAGATAATATTGTTTGTTAAAAAAAACTTTGAATCTTACCGTCCATTGTCAAGTAAAGGTTGGACATTCTAAGACCCCACCGATTCAGCCCAAAGCATTTCGAAGGGGACGCTGGATTTGTAGACATAGAAACCCAAAAAATTAACCACATTGTCCTCGTGTCCCGTGGGTAAACCCGTCTAAGACTCGGATTAGCTGTCGACAAACGGTTTCTTGACTTCATTCCCACAACTCTCCTCACAATGGATTACGCATGACTAAGTACAGTTCGGTACTGCTGTGATTTAAAAAAAAAAATGGGTATCAAAAAAAGCCATGACCTTTTTAATGTTTGGTAAACCTCTTAAAAAGTAGCTTTTTCACAATTCGGGTGAGAGAAAAAAAAAGCCGAAAAGTCAAAGCAGCAAATCTGAACAAACCAATTTCGCGATAGGCGTTGATGCCTTTAATGAAACTTTCCAAAATAGCCTTAAGCAATTAAGGGGGGTGTAGTCAATTTGGATTTCACATTATTTTAAAAGACTTTTTTAAGTGGCAGATTTCAAAGGATTGTAGAATCCTTACAACTTTCAAATGGATTTTTAAGGATTATTATGGATTTTGATTAAAGATTTGAATGGATTTTGAGAGACTCTTTTGCCATTTTAAAATTTATTTTTAAATAAAAAAAAATTAAACTTGAAAGTGAATGAAGAACTGTTCCCAATTCTCCCAAGTAACCCCTATCCTCCATGTCCATGGTCCTCCACGACAGAAACCTTCCACCATAATCAATCATTCATGAAAGCGCTTTCGGCTTTTGACTTTTTCTAAAAAGTGATTCCTCTTTTGCAAGAAAGGGGGAGAAGAATGGATGCTGCAAAGGTAAGAAAAATGAAGGAATCTATCAGCAAATGCGAGAGAGAAGAATGGATACGATTGTATGATCAATCAGCGCTTTCGCCTTCTTCAAGTCCTATCTCCAAAGGTATGATCAACTTTGCTATCTTTGTATACGATTGTATACAATGGTATATTGATTGTATATTGAGAGAATGGGGTGGGTGGCTGACGTCATAAGGAAGGAAGGATGGGTTTCTCGGAGAAAATAGAAATTGAGAAATAAAGCTCGAGTTGCAGTGTGGGGAGAGAGAGAAAGAGAGGGGTTGAAAAGAAATCCTAGGGGTGGAGGTAGGATTTTGTTATGCTTACCATTTCTTCTCAAATCCTACAAAATCTCTTATTGAAGAAAATCTTTCAAAATCTATGAATTTTTTAATACCTATAGATTTGCATAGATTCTATAAAAATCCTTTAAAATTCTAGTCGACTACATCAAGATTCTAAAGTCTTTTAAAATCATTTAATTGACTACCCCTGTATTTGAATTGACTCTTTTAAAATCCTATAAAATCCTAGTTGACTACTCCAAGATTCTAAAGTCCTTTAAAATCCTTCTAAATCCTTATTTGACTACACCCCTAAATAATTTACACATCATCCCCAGATGTCATCTTCCATCACCTCTCTCCCCATGGCGTTGCCAACTGACCAAACTCGTAAATCCTCTTCGTTAATCCATCAATTTGATCAAACTCAAATAAAAAATTTCTTTTCCATTACAACTATGGTGAAAAACTACGAATTTGCAGGAAGATTACCACACAAATACTGAGTCAAAATTGGTCAGATTCATCTTCCCCTTCCCAGCAGAAGTTCATCTTCAAGCAGCATGAGCGATGTCAATCGACTCAATCTTGTTCCCCTGCACAAGAAATGGAGCAATTGCAAACTCTTTCCTTCTCTGTCCACGCCGCGCATTCAATCCGACAATCTCGATCTCATCAAGATCCGGGGAATTTATTCAGAGAGGGGGTTGGGGAGAGAGACAGGTGAGAGAGCTTGAAGAACAACCCATCAAAGACAGCGTTGAGGGGAGTAGTGCAATGGGCATAGCCACAGCGTCGGAGTGCAAACTTGCTCCGATGGCAGTTGCTATGTCGGCTAGATGAAGAAGAAGAAGGAAACGAAATAAAAAAGATGAAGAAGTAGAGAAAAAATAATAATAATAATAATAAAGACAGAAAATTGGGGGAGTGGGGGGAGGGTCATGAGACTTCTACATAGATTATTACTAAATGAAGATGGATAAAAGAAAGACGGGAGATTCTAGAGAGACTATTAATAAATAAAATAATTGTTATTTTACATTTAATATCATACTTATTTTAGTCATTTGACATGTCACAATAATTTTACTAGCAGATGAGCACACACTATGTATGTGTGAACAATTTCATTTTAGTTTTTGTTATTGATTAAGAAGTGTGAATAGTTTTTAAAATTTTAAAAAGAGTATGGAATAATGATGATGAGACAATTTCTCTTAATAAGTGTTTTCTTTATAATTACAGTTTCGTCCTCCTTATATAAATATTGTGTATCAAAAGTGGGGGTAAAATAGGAAAAATAGGTATATGATTGTCATTTTGTCAAAAGGTACAAAATTAAAGCCTCTTCAACCGCCCACCATCTCCTCAAGCGCAACCGCTTCAGTTCATTCAAACTATCCAAAAAACATCATGATTTCACTTACTTGTATGAAAAAATAATGGTGGGACAATTTCTCTTAATAAGTGCATATTGTTTATCTTATGTAAATATTGTGTATCAAATGTGAGGGTAAAATAGGAAAAATAAAGATATGATTGTCATTTTCTCACAAGATACAAAATTACTATTTTGCCCTCCTTATGTAAATATTGTGTATCAAAAGTGAGGGCAAAATAGGAAAAAAGGGGCAAAAAGTTCAAAAGATACAAAATTACTATTTTACCCTCCTTATGTAAACATTGGGTATCAAAAGTGAGGGCAAAATAGGAAAAAAAAGGGACAAAAAGTTGACAAGAAGGGTTCTCTTAATAATAGTATAGATATAAAAGTTTACTTAATACTTTTATATTATATTTTTTTTTGTTAAAAGTACTTTTATAAAAAAAAATTTATCAAACACTCAATTACTTTATTTTACAGTTATTTATTTTCACAGCACAACAAAAACAATTCTTTTTTAAAACACAAGAATACCAAATAAATTATCAAATATGAGGACTCACTAAGACCATCTCCAATGGTGGGCTAAAAGCCAAATTATCCCCCAAAATTTCCTCCAATCCAAGGGGAAAATTTGGGCTAAATGCTAAATGCTAAACCAAGGCCAGATTCCCCCCAGAATTTAGCCCAGAAATCGATGTGGGCTCCACCGAATCGAGTAAAAATATTTATCGGAATTTAAATTTTTTTTGATTAAAATGTTCATAAAATTAATTTACGATGGTTTACATATTTTTTTTTTTTAAAATTTAATTTAAGAAAAAAAATAGCCTAAGTTTATTCTTTAATAATCCCGGGTTAAAATTTTAGGCTTGAACGGTTGGAGCAAAAAAACTGTTTCTGGGCTAAAAGCTAAATTTTTCGGGCTAAAATATTTGGCTTTTAGCCCAACCATTGGAGGTGGTCTAAAGAGAGCATGCCCTTTTTTAATTTTGGGTAGGAGTGGTGCATACTGTGCAGCAACTGCTGCTCTTTTTGTTATTTTTCTTGTTTTCTGAACCCACCCACGGGACGGGAGAGCTTGTCATTTTGGTTTTCTCTTGTGGGTTTTTTTTTTCTAACTCTTGAAAAATTAATTGTAGAGATATTTTTTTAGTTTTTATCAATGGTCACAATATTTCAATAAGAAAAACAATAATTTTTAATATTTTAGTCTCTATATAAAGACTTTTCATTGCACACAATATTCTTTTAAGGATTCTAATATTCCTATCAAAATTTCAAAAAAAAAAAAAATTAAGAAAACATGTAAGTTCATTATTTTTTAAAAATATTATTTTAATAGAAAACAAAAATATTTAAAATAAATAAAACTAAAACAAACAAACAAAAACAAATTGCCACACGCTTACGTGTGTGGCAAGAGACTAGTTGTCTTATTAGCAAACAAATTAAGTTACATTGTTTCATAGAAAAACAAATTACATTTTGGCAATCGTGTATTCAAAGTTCTTAGACCAACTCCAATTGTTGGGTTAAAAAAAAGGTTTTGGATATTCGACAATCCCTGAGCTTTTAGAATTCCTGATTTCAATTTATTCTTAGGCGAGGCAATCCTCTCTTCGTTGTAGCATATTGCTAATTTACTGCTCAATGTGGATATGCCAATCACGATTTC
Organism: Heteromeles arbutifolia; assembly: GCA_024362995.1. Taxonomy (NCBI): domain Eukaryota; kingdom Viridiplantae; phylum Streptophyta; class Magnoliopsida; order Rosales; family Rosaceae; genus Heteromeles; species Heteromeles arbutifolia. Next base: position 7,545,804 of record JANCRC010000019.1, read on the forward strand.
CACAAGTTGCAACTTTTCAACTTCTCATTGACTTCGGTCGCCTACCAACTTGCCGTAAAACTCGATGCAAATCTGGGATGACTTGGTCAGGATATTTCATGAGCAATCTTACCGAGCCAGCATGGAGGTGTCAGTATCCTCATTGGCAATGATGGCTCAGGCATCAGACAAGTCACCTGTTGAGTATCTTTATCGTTTCAAAACGGCAAAGAATTGGTGCAAGGTTCCCCTTCTTGAGAAAGAGTATGTCAGGATAGCTCAGAACAGCCTCAACATGGAGTTTCAAAAAATAAATTCCTTGGCTTGAATTTTCATGACATGTACGAACAGTATAATTCCTTGCTCAAGGAAGAAATTGTAATAAAAACATCCTCGTAGGGTAACTTGTATTTTAGTTGCAATTTCATACATCCGGTAATCAAACGGTCAATTTGACGATTAAGTGATTATGTGACAATTACGCGTCCCACTCTTTTGTTGATGTCGCAGTTAATAATATGCCACATAAGTCAAAATAGAAAAATAGCTTTTTTTATAAATGTTAATCTAATATGGAAAAATATTTTAAAATATAAAAAAAAATTTCAGCTGCACCACCCTGTGTCGTGCAAGGGCACCTCCCCCGCCTCCGTGTAGGTCGAGATGCTCTGAATCGCATTCCCAAGGTAGAATGCGTCCAGGTTCGGCTTCAGCCTGTGCCGGCAGTTCGCCGTCAATCTAAACAACGTCATTTTCGAGGAAAGAAGCTTTTTCGAGCACGTCACAGATAGCCAAAGTAGCACGCACAAGCGACTGTGACGACGAGATCTCGGCCGTCGTTTTGGATTTCGAGTTTGAGATTTTGAACCAATTTTAGATAATCGACGTCGCTCTCGCGCCAATGTCGTTGTTTTGGAAGGGATCGTTACTGAGCGTCCTGAGAGTCTCGACGACGCTTAGCAAACATCTCCATTTTTTTACCATTTATTGTTGCTGGTTCAAGCCTTGAGCTTATAAATCGCTTCTCTACTGAAGTTGAAAATTCACAACACAGCAGCTCATCGAAGTTGAATGTGACTTCAGGACCTCCTACCGGAAATTGAACCACCGCCAGAGAGATTAGAATCGAGTTCCGGCTGAAGTCCGACTGCCTTGTGATTGTCAATTTCTTGTAATTATAATTTTCGTTTGGTGATAGTCACAGTGATGATGACGATGCTCGACAGAGGTCTGCAAAGGTGTTGAAAAAAGGAGTCGGATCCTCTCCGGATCCTTCTATGCAGAGCCAGCAGACGGTTTAATCATGACCGTTCATGTACAATCCTACGGCCAAAAATCATTACCAAAATTTATTGCATTTTCACTGAAAATGATACTCCACCGGCCCTCTCTCTCACCGTCTCTCTCTACCCAAACAAGCAATGCAACCAAATTAATGGCAGAGTCTCTCCATCTGCCTCACCAGGTGCAACTAAAACCCTCAATCTTCATCACCTCCTCTTCCCACAAACTCATCTCATCCCTCACCCAACAATTCACGCAAAATCCCCAACCTCTCTATCTCCACTGAGCTCGCGGTTGAACCCAAACGTGACTTGGTTCTCGAACTAAGGGTGGAGAGGTGTTGGAGAGGGTAGAGAAGTGTGGATTCCTTTCTTTTCTTCCTTCTTGCTTTCTCTGTTGATTGCGCAAGAAGTGAGATTTTTTCCCCTTTTTTCCTTGTTGGTTTTTGCTCTGTTTTTAGAGATATGAAGGTCAATCTTCTAGCATACACAATAATTTCATGGAATCTTTTCTGTAACTTCTGATTTCTGGAGATATGAAGGTCAGTCTTCTAGTAAATTCGGTGACGAAAAGGTAGCGGGGAAGGGTTGGGTTGCGGACGACGGCGAGGTTCCTTGAAAAAGTGAAAAAATAATTGAATTAATTTGTGCCGCAGGATTGTACATGAACGGCCAGGATAAAACCGTCTGCTGGCTCCGCATAAGAAGGACCCGGAGAGGATCCGAGTCCGATGAAAAAGTTCCAGAAAGAGGTCCCATCAGTGACAGCGTGGTTTAGGTTATTCTTTAAAACAAATTATATTTAAAATATTTTCCTTCTTAGATTAACATTTCTAAAAGAGTAAATTGTAGCAATGGTCCCTTAACTTTAACTCAATTGGAGAAATGGTCCCTCAATTAAAAATCCATTACCATTGGTCCCTCAACTTTAATTCAATTAAAGAAATGGTCTCTCAACTTTAACCCAATTGTAGCAATGGTCATTCCAACATAACTCATTTTGACAAAATTTTGACGAACTTAACAAAAAAGATCACATCTACACGTTTTAAAGAGTTGATGGACCCCAACTGTAACAATGGTTATTCCAACATAACTTATTTTGACAAAATTTTGACAAAGTTGACGAAAAAGACCATAGCTACACATTTTGATGAGTTGAGGGACCAATGGTAATGAATTTTTAGTTGATGGACCATTGCTCCAATTTGATTAAAGTTGAGGGACCATTGCTATAATTTATTCTTTCTAAAAATTTCTGTGTTCTATTTTAACTATGTGGCATATTATTGACAACCACATCAGCAAAAGAGTGAGATTTGCAGTTGCTACACCATAATTTAACCGTCAAATTGAAGATTTAAGTAACAGATGTAGGAAATTGCAACTAAAATACAAGTTTGTCTGTGAGATTCAATTTGTTTTTTTAAATGTATGAGATTTCTGTTATCTTTTTTGTTTTTTTTGTCAAAGGATTTCTGTTGTCCGATAATGTATATATGAAGTGGTTTCCTCCAAGTGGGACAGCAAAAATGGACAACCGCAAAAAATACTGCCGCAACGAACTTAGCTGGGATCCACACCACACTTTTCGCACGTAAGACATCCACATCAAAACGTGCCAATTTCAGCACAAAAAGAAAAAAAAGTAAATTATGTGTGTGGTTCTTGTGCTTAGAGTTTACTCATTAATTAGTAATTATTGATGCTTTATTATAATATTTTTAAGGCTTTTCAATTAAAATGTTTTTTGAAATTTGTATAACTCTTCATTTTGATCCTTTAAATTTGAAATCAATAGAAGTTGTCTCTAAGATTGTCCACCATCAATCATTTAGGTCTTTAGGTAAAAAATTATGTTAAATACATATTAAAATGGCAGAATTATCCTCAACTTAATAAACAATAGGCCAAAATAATTTGACTAAAATTGAGAGTATTTTGTTATTTTATTCTTATTTTATGAAGATTTTTTTTCAGAGTGACTAAAATGATTGATTGTGGACAAACTCATGGACCAATTCTATCTATTTCAAATCTCAGTGATCAAAGTGTTGAGTTTTACAAATCTTAAAGACCATTTTAACTTAAAACACTTACTTTTAAATCTAATTTGCAAGAAATCTTATGAAACCGAGTTCTTCATTATATGTATTCATACGTCGTTTTATCAACTTACGAACGAAATCCGGTACTTTCTTAAAAATCACCATCTTAATTCAGTAAGCTTCCTTCTGCCACCTGTCCCCAGTCTTCATATAGTCAAAGTCAAATCAATCTATATATTCTCCGCATTGTGTCTTGATTTGTGTGCGTGTGTTGGGAACTTTGGAACTTGCCTACACCCATCTTTCACCCTCACCCGTTGGATTTGAAACCAGGCCAAATCCAAACGGAAGGCCACGTTGGGCCCAAAAGTCGGAATGGCAGAACGGTAAATAAAACATAATCAACCCATTTTTGTGAAGAATGGCAAAAAGGTAGATAAATCAAAATCAACCTAATTTTACTGTAACTTATGAATAGTGCCAAAACCCGTGAATTGCCATTGTGTCCTATGTGGCATATTATTGACTCCCACATCAACAAAAGAGCGTGACTCGCAGTTCATACAGTCTAACTTAACGATTAAACTGACGGTTTGATTAACAAATGTATGAACTTACAATTAAAATAAAAATTTGTATATAGACTTGATATATTTTAAAGATATTGTATGAGATAACAATTGTATTCAAATATATATGAAGAAGTGGTTTTCTCCGACAACAAAAAGGACAACCGGAAAAATGTTGCGGGATGGAACTTAGCTGGGATCCACAGCACGCGCACTTGGTACACAACACATCGACATTAAAAGGTGCCACAATTTCAGTAACAAAAAAGAAAAAATAAATAACACGTGCGGTTATGATGAATTCGGACCAGTTTTTGAGCTCTACTTATTATTTTGTGATTAATAATGCTTTATTGTAATATTTTCAAATTTTGAATTGGACGTAGTATATTTATATTTAAAAATAAAATAACATACAAACTTTACTTAGTTGGGTAAGTTTCCTTCTGCCACCTTCCAACGGTCCTCACATAGTCAAAGTCAAATCATTCTATATATTTTCTCTACATTGTCTCACTCTGTTTTTGTGTGTGGGAACACCGGAACTTGCCTATGTGGACAACATTTCTCCACGTGGCGTTCTCCTCACACTCGGTGTGCAACTCGCATGGACCCGGGGCCCACTCAAGACCCTCCCAATCCAAAGCTATAAAAGCCACCTCACTCTCTCCCCAATTTTCAGCCTGCAACCCCAAAAGTTGTACTAAAACACACTCTCAACTCACAGCGTTCTCCGACGCAGCAGAACAAATGAACACGATCTCCAGACAACTCTCCGATTCCGCCGAAAAGCCCGAATCGAGTTCCGACACAAGCGTCACGACTCGAAGCCAGCTAACTTCGTTCTCCGACGAGGAGGTCATTTTGGCGTCCAGCACGCCGAAGAAGCGAGCGGGGAGGAGAGTTTTCAACGAGACAAGGCACCCGGTTTACAGAGGAGTGAGGAGGAGGAACAACGACAAGTGGGTGTGCGAAATGAGAGAACCAAACAAGAAGAAGTCGAGGATATGGCTCGGAACTTATCCAACGCCAGAGATGGCAGCTCGGGCGCATGACGTGGCGGCATTGGCCTTTAGAGGGAGGCTTGCCTGCCTCAATTTTGCAGACTCCGCATGGCGGCTGCCTGTTCCGGCTTCCACTGATTCAGTGGATATCAGGCGGGCGGCCGCGGAGGCTGCAGAGACATTCAGGCCAGCTGAGTTTGGCGGAGTGTCGGAAAGTGGGGATGGTGAGAAGGAGAGCAAGAAAATGGAGGGGGAGAAGGATTGTGGAGGTGCGGAGCAAAGCGATTGTGGAGGTGCGGAGCAAAGCGATTGTGGAGGCGCGGAGCAAAGTGGCAGCTCGTTTTACTTGGATGAGGAGGAAATGTTCGCCATGCCAAGGTTGCTTGATAGTATGGCCGAAGGGCTTCTGCTCTCTCCACCCCGCCGTTCAGCTGGTGGCAACATGAACTGGGATGATATGGGAAGCAATGATGACGTCAATCTGTGGAGCTTCTCAAAGTAATAGATATTTATACAGGTCTATTCATCATCCCTAAGGACACTTTGCGTTTATTTTTTCATTTAATTTTTGCCACTAAAAAATTAGTTCGGTTGTTTATGCTTTTAAAGAAATTTATAATTTATATATAGTTGTTTGCGTTATATTTTAGTCTAAGGGAAATATCTTGTTTTAGACCTTTAAGGGTATTGATGGTACTAATTAATACACTGTTAGTGTGAGATATTTAGGATCGTTATCCATAAAGTTACTAAATTTGGATTGATTGAATATAAAGGTATCTAATTTTGTATGATTGAGATATGCTCTTTTATGGAAATATCTTGCCCTATTTTAGTATGTGGTGTAGTAGTGAAGTGAGGTACTTGTCACGTCTGTGGTCATAAGCCCTTACACGTGTCAGGTATTGCATGAGTTGACTCCTTTCTTTTTGCAGGGTTTCTTTATTCAGAGAATCCTAGTCCCCTGTTGAATTGGTGGCCTTCCTTCATTGTCCCTGTTTCTCACCTATTGGTCAATCTGAATGTCCCCTTTATTTTATTTTATTTGGAAGTGTTTTCAAAATAATCAAAAACGTTTTTGTTAAAAATGTTTTTAGAATTGATTCATGGTAAAAATATAAGTGAATCTTGAAACAATTAGTTTTTCTTGCAAAACGTACTTCAAGTATTTTTAGAACGTAAAAACGTTTTCATCTATAACGATTTTAATTATTTTAAAAGTACTTCAAAAGAATTCTTACTTTAACATTATTCTATTATCATATGAGGCAACACAAGAGAGAGACCCAGGCACTACAAAACTCTACCAGATCCCCAACTTTATTCACACCTGTGGCTGAGGTAGATTATATATTCCACTGCAGCACCAAAATGAACGTAGGACACCATAGTCTTACTGTCTTAGGGTTTAGGGTTCAATCCACCTCTTACACAGGTGAACAAAGTTCCATGAAATAACTCACCCAGAAAATACGTACTTTCGAGTAAGGTAGATTAACGCAAGAGTCTACCTTTTACAGAGAAACATAAAAAATGAATGGCACAAGTGAAGAATGTATATAAAAAACACCACTGCCAACAGAAAAAAACTCCAGCCCAAGACACCTGTTACAGCGGAAGACAAACATGGCACCTATAAGGAAGGTATGCGTGTCTTTTCTCTTCTCTGTCTTCGTTTTCTCGTTCGTTTCTTCCTCCAAAACAGGCATGCAGCCGTCTCCCTTTATTTCCCTTCATCGCTTGGGAATCTTCCTTTAAATCCCAATGTTTTGGTTTTGATCTCAACCCTCCACTTGTCAATTTAGTGAGGAATATGAAGTATAATATTGGGCATAAAAGGGAAGCACGAACTTTCCTACAAAAATGGTCAGAATAGTTCTCTAGCTGGATCCCCAGCTCAAATGGACTGCACAATTTTGAAATCCGGACAGCAGTCACTAAAACGACCATAATTCATTGGACGAATATCGGATTGACATGATTCTAGCGCCATTGGAAAGAAGACTTCCTTAGCTTTCCATCCATATGTGCTATGCAATCTGGTTTCTCTGGATGCATAAATGGCAGCCTACTGAAGTCGCTTGGCAGAAACTCCCACATCTCAGATTTTCCAAATTTTGTTTCACCTCCGGGTTTTAGGCATCGCCTTGATATCCCGCAATCTTCTTTTGAACGTTCATGGACCATCTTTGCATTTAAGCTCTCAAAATTCCTTTCTCTCCCTGGTTTTTTCTTCTTTGGCTTATCTGTGTTCGTTCTCACTTTTCGACAGCGTTTCTCCTCTTCTCCACTTTTTTCCTTCATTCTGTTTTCTCTGAACCAAAGAACGATGGAAGGGTAATGAACTCAAATCAATTCAAATCCAATCCGACGCATTCATGCAGTGCAATCAAAGATCAGTGCCTTCTTCAAACCCTCATCATCTTCCTCCTCCTCTTCGTCATCCAAACCAGCAGCTTCACCTCCTATTGATACTAATGGAAACGACGACGAATTGACCGTCTGGAAAAGACGCAGCACCAATAATGTAACACCTATAAGCGAAGAGCTCCAAACCCGCAAAGGTATTCTTTTTTCTTTTTTGTTCTGAGCTTTAAGGTGTTTGGATGTCAAGAAATTTTTTTTCTTTTTTTTCGTTATTTTGTTTCTGGGTTTGCTTTAATTAAGAGAACTAGGAAATAGGTTTAGTGTGAATTTAAATTCTGGGATGCCCCTTGCAAAAAAAATTAATTTTAATTTTTATGAATATTTGTATTGTTTCACTGACCCCTTTTTTATTTGTTGGATTTGGTTTCCTTTCCAATCTTTTCTTTGCATACTAAATTAGTGGAAGGGACAAAAGTTCAGTTCACCAATTGCTAGTGAAACCCTTTTCGAACGATAATTCTGGGAAGCCGGAATGGACCACATTGGGAACAACAATGATCAAGAACAAGAAGAGATGCTATTCTCAATTCTATTTAGACTTTGGTCAGTTTGATTTCAATGTCACTTTTAGAACGATTTTGAGTATATTTGAGTCATTTTGTGACTTAATCATGTATGATTGTCGAATTCTTTTTTCTTATTTCTCAGTGTTCCCCTGTTATTTACTGTCAAGTATTATTCGGAGATTAATTCAATGTTAAGCGAATTGTTGTAGGTCGATTATTGTCTTTGCCCTGGAGGTTGTGTTTTAGATGAATCCATTTCGGATTGGAATAAAATTTAAACCCAGAAAAAGTTGGGTTTCCTGGTGAGTTGCCCGGCAGATTTCAGGTGGCTAATTTCGTGATTACAGTTAATTTTGCATCATGACATTGTGGTATGCTATCGAATCTAATTGGCGATTTTTTTGTATGGTTTTTGTGTGGATGCAGGTCGGCAACGAACAGGTTGATCAAATCTTGAGTTTTCCGACTGATTTATTCAATGCTATCGGTTCTGATTCTGTCCCTTAATAGCATTTGCAGCACAATCTGCCTTGCTCTCATCACAGCTTGGCTTTCAGTTCCTCAGGTAAAGTTTCCACCTTTTTTTCTTCAGGAAAATAACAAAGATTTCAAATTTATTGAACTATTTTGTGATTTTCTGTGGAGTTTCTTCTTAAATTTTTTAATTTAAATTTTTTGAATTGGAATAGGGGGAATGGTGGATGTGAGAGTTTCTTTTACAAGAATTCAAAGGGAAGAGCTTGAGAGACAGTGGACTCTTCCCCTATTCCTCCACATTCACTTTTACCAATTTCCAAGAACACATTAAATTCCCTTAAAATATAAGCCGAGGTATGGAAAAGCTTCAAATTCCTTGGTTTCCTCTAATTAGTATGCAGAACTCTCAAAAAAGAAAGAAGTGAGGTTTGAATGTCTACCCTCATATATAGATAGAGAGATATGGAAAAGCTTAGAATCGTGAAGTGAGGGTTCAATGACTTATTACTCATTTTGGTCTATTTAAATGAAGTTCGCTTATTGGGTTGATTTGTGTTGTGTACATATACTTCTTGGGTTTATTTCTGTTTTATGGACTTATTTGTTTCTGTATCGGTTGCTGACAGAATGGATAGGGTGCCAAAAAGAAAGGTGGCATTAAGAATAATGGCTCTTTGATGGAATTAGAGTTTGATCTCTTCATTTGGGTTGTGCATATTTCGTTTGATCTCTTACTTTGGGTTGTGCAGATTTCGTTTGAATTAATTTGGGTTGTGAGGAAGTGAATAATTATTAATTAATTTCTCTTGGGTTGTGAATATTTCCTTTGAATTAATTTGGGTTGTGTTTGAGCATTATACATGCATGAATGTCCGTAAAGAGTATGAGGATAAAGGGAAGAGAAAATGTTGTGATCATCCACCTCAATCGATTTGTTGAGGTAGTTTTTGTACCTTTTTTTCGGTTTAAAATTATATGTTTTTCATCTTTTAGGGGTATGTCATCGAGGATTTGCCACGAATTTCTGAGAATTTCATTTCATCCAAACAATGGGTTTTGGAATGTTAGTGCCTTTTTATTCAAATTTTCTTTATTTGAATATTATGTGTTTAGAAGTGTAAATTTGCATAATTGAATCTTTGCTCCGATCCAATTTTATATTTCATTTCTTTGTGACTTTCTGCAGAACTTGGAATCAGCTTTTCATATAGCATGGATGATGAATATAAGAAACTGATACACAGAATGACTCCACCAAGGTATATACAGATTAAAATCATAACTTGCGTCAATATAGAAGTATAAATTATTTTTTAGCACACAGCTTTGACATAATAATTTGTCTCATAATTTATAAAATATTGTACATATTTATGCTACCTGCCAATCAACAACTAATATTACTTCCAAGAAGGCAAGATCAACATATGGCATGTCACAGCGGCATATTTTCCACAAACAGATGGTAAAATTGTACCCATCACATTAGGCAAGTTTCAATCTTTTTTACTTCTATTTTAACACATTTCTAATTAACATTTCGTACTAAATTTTGATTATACAGAGACACCAAACCAGGGGTATCTGATCCATTTTTATACACCATTTCATTTCATTTTTACAATAGAAATGCTATGAAACTAACTGCTAATTGATGATGTTATCATTTAGATGATTTCAACTATTGCTCATACTGAAACTATTTATCTGAATTCTACCATGTAGACCAAAACATGTAAACGATGATATGAAACTTTGAAAAGGAATACCTAATCACATTCCTGTATTTTCAGTTTGATTCAACGATACAATCTCTTAACTTACTTTTCTGTTACTTTTATTTCAAGATATTACACTCTCTTTACAATCCCATAATAATTTTCCTATCAATCGGTTGCAAGTTAGAATATTCAATTTCTAATGCCACAACATCATGCTACAGGTAAATACAAACTCAATGCCTTATTGCAACATACTCTCAACTTTTTAATGCATTTTGCATGTTGTTCATTAATTTTGCTTCAGTTGGGGTCATCAAATTTGATTACATTCTTCAATCTCTATTGTACTCATTTTGTGATAAGTCAAGTAGAATTTGTCAAATCATTTTAATGCATATGAGATACAATTTCTACTTTTCATTTTGTCAAATAGTACATCAATTTCCATCTCCACTTTCTTAATATGTTGTTACAGTAATTTAACTCATGTTTGTCCATAAATTTTTACTAATTTTATACCTGCATTCTCATTTTGTCTATAAATTGTTCTAAAACTTTAATTTAAATTTCTTTATGCTTTATTTGTTTTTCTTTTGTTGATACCAAGTGTTTCCATTTACTATAATTGCATCAAATGCAGACTTTATTATGTTGATGAAAGTGAGAGCATCAACTCACATTATCTAAACTCTCAACTCAAGTAAGTCCTCAGTTCCATATGTTTTTTTATTTTTTTGAAAACTAAGTGGTTGACATGGTTTTTGACCATTAGGTCATGTAACTTTACATTTGCGATTATATTGTTTCTGACTATTTATTAAATGTAATTGGAGAAATTGTTTCTTTAATCTGCTCATACTATGGGATGTCAAAGTTGAATCCGCTTGCTTTCAATCTTTCGAAACAAATTTTCTTTATAAAGTAACAAAACAAAAATATTTTTGATGAAATCAAGTTGTTTACTTTATTGAGATGATCGATTGGTCACGCACTATTGGTTCTAAGCATAAATATACCAAAATGGATTTTCAATTTTCAATTTTACATATTTATTGGCTCAAATTTAAATGCCATTGTAAACTTAAACATCTGTTCATTACACTAAATTCGAGTTTACAGTTTTTTCATACATATTTATCTATATAATTTTTAATCCCGCAGCAACACGCGGGTCAATTTTCTAGTAAACTACTAAAGGATGAAAACTATTGCAGAGGGTATTTTTAAAGCAAGTCTTTTATCAGTTGGATGAGGAGGAAATGTTCACCTCACCCTTCAGGTGGCTGCATTTACCGGGATGACATGGAAACCAATGCTGACGTCAGTCTGTGAAGCTTCTCAAATTAATAGATTGCACTTTGCTTTTATTTTTTCATTCAATTGTTACCCCTAGATAAAATAGCATCCGTTATTTATGCGCGTAAAGACAATTATAATTTATAAAGTTGTTTGCGTTACATTTTAGTTTGGAGAAAATATCTTGTTTTAGACGGTTAAGGGTATTGATGGTATGTGCAAGACACTGTTAGTGTGAGATATTTAGGATCATTGTACATAAAGTTACTAAATTTGGAGTGATTGAATAAAAAGATATCTAATTTTGTATGATTGAGATATCTTGTTCTTGTCTGGAGTATCTCCTTTCCTAGTATGTGGTGTGGTAATGAAATGAGCTTGCTTTCCTCCATGATGCGCATGTGGTCATAAGTCGTTACACGTGTCAGGTATTGCATGGGATTCGTGCTCACGTGGCATATAATAATAGAAACGGAAATCACTTTTTACTTGTTTATGCGCCAACAACTATAGCTTTCCACTTATATTTACTAAATTAAGTAAAAAGAGAAAATTTTCAAGGGAATAACTTCAAAATAGCATAAGAATTTGTTTCCTTAATTTGTTATCAAATAGCAATACATTTACACAAAAACGAGAGCAAGTACTGGGTTGTTATATTAACACTCCATATTTTGTTGACTGAACTCACATTTACTTTTTAAAGTAAAGTTTATCTTAACACACCCCGCATATTTTTCATTACTACCCTCATACCTCACTCTCATACACTCACAATCATCAGTTTACCACAAATCAAACTCTTCATCTGTTTCAAATAGGGGTGGAAAAAATTCCCAAAAATCCCAAACCGAACCGAAAAAATCCCGAGCCCAAACCAAAATTCCTGAAATTTTCGGGATGCTATCCCGAACCGATCCTGAAATTTTGGTACGGGATTCGGGATTAGCTTCTCGATATTTCGGGAATCCCATACCAAACCGAAAATATATATTATTAATTATTTTCTATATATATATACACACACACACATGTACGCATATATAGTATATATATATTGTTCTTTTATAATTGATGCTAGTAGTTTCTAATTGATGCTCTGCAACCTGAAATGCCCTACACCTTGCATATTTTTCATGTTCTGTTTGATATTCATTTGGATTTTATTATTGTTGCTGCCATGGCTGATGATTTCAGAAGTTTTGATTCTTTTGTCTCTCAACAGATTGCCAAAAGGGTTTTAATTAATTTGAATTTTGACTCTGATAAAAACAATCAAGCATGCTAGTGTCCAATTGAATGATAGTGTGAATGAAATGACATTCCGAGTTCATGAATGTGTTCTTGAATTATATATTTGAAGAACAATTCATAATTTCATATTTCAATTTAGGATTCCCGAAATTTGGGATTCTGGAAAATTTGGTTTGGGATTGGTCTTTAAATTCCCGTCCCGAAAAATTTCGGTTTGGAATTCGAGATACTAGTTTCGGCTCGGTATCCCATACCGAACCACCCCTAGTTTCAAACAAAAGAATAACTACATTTTAAAAATAAGAAAGATGAATTAAATTGTTGTATAAAATCTCCATTCTACCGTTTGATATATATAAACATCCAAATACCCTTTCAAATTTTCTTGAACAATCACGTTGGATTCCAAACTTGAAGCATAAACGTAGGAACTGTTCTTGTAAGATCATATCAGTTTGTATAAATGGCTTTCCCGAGATTTGCAAAAGGAACACATTTGTTTGTTTAAATACTGCCAATGGACGTACATCATTTTATGAAAGATTATAACCAATTCTAAATTACTTCCCTACAACAAAATTGGTCTTTTACGACGCACAAAGAGCACTGTAAACGATTATTCACGACAGTAAAAGCCCTTGTCGTAAAAGATGTTTTGTCAAATACGACGTTCTCTAGTAGCCGTGAATAATTTAAGCAAAACACGTCGTAAATGCTCTTTAAGGCGTGCCTTGCGCACCTTAATTGGTATTAGGTACGACGTTAATGAAGTGTCGTAATACTGTGAAAATAATTACAGCATACCTGTGTGCCGTAATTTATATTTGATACGACATTTGTTAAGTGTCGTAATACTGTGAAAGCAATTACGGCATACGTCGTACATTGTAAACAAAGACTAGCGTCAACAATTACTACTGATTTTGCATAGAGTAAGAAATTTGTCACTTGAAAGACTTCACTTTTCCTTGAACACCTCCAAACGAAGTCCTTTGAGAGTGAAATACTGCTCCTAATGCTAGAACTACACTAATTGCTATCTCTATCTGCATAGACATAAGCACATGGAGCAAAAGAAAATCTATTGTACTGCTATATGTAGAAATACAAATTTAATCTCAAGTAAGAAATGTGATACTTAAAGAAAACCTAATCATTGTCATACAAACCTAAACCCCAAATTATGCCTTCACAGTTTTATTGTTTTACACTCATACAAGTATCAAATGACTAAAATTTATACAAATTATGCCTTTACAGTTTTATTGTTTCCTATAACTTGCATAAAAATCATATACTTGCGAGTAGATAAATTTATGAGTCTAACATTTCACGCATGAAGAATTGATGCGGCAGGTAGAAGATTGGATATTTGATCAGTGGATATGGTTATCAATTATGATATCCCCAAAAACTCTAAGGTAAGACTCACAGTTTTTTGACCTAGTGGCTTGCTGTTATCAATTTACATCAAAGTTAGCCATTTATCTCGTTTTTGGGTCTTAATATATTACAAATTCAACATCAACAGAAGCACCAACAAATTTCAATTTTTTTTCATTTCTTTTTGTTCCATTTTCTTCAATCCAATCAACTTTCTTGGGAACTAAAACAAAGGGAGAGAAAGAGAGAGTTCCCAACCTGACTCAACTTCGTCTTTGGAAACCAGGCGCTGGGAACGGATAGAGTTCCCAACTAAGATACTCTAGCTAGTCGAGATGGATTCGGTTGGGAACTTAAGAGCTAGTCAAAACAAAATGTTAACTTAGAAATTGATAAAAGACTTTAATACTAATTAAATTAAGTATAAATTTTTGCCCTCATTACCGCATTTGCAACCTCTTCATTTAAAAATTCACCAAAGACTTGAATGCTACCTGAAAAATAGTAAAAAGAAAGAGAGTAAATAAGTGAATATAAATCATACCAAAGGAACTCAATCAAATTATCATTTTTATCCAATAGTACAAACTAAACAAAGTACTACACTAGTACTATAACAGACTCACAGAGTACTAGGCCAAGCAACAAAGTCAATAATTTAAGTACTAGGCTAAGCCCCAGTGTTTTTCTACTACTACAACATACTCACAGACTCACAGACTATTTGGATTTTCAAAACAGATTATTTGGATTTGCAGTATCACCGTAAGTCTGTAACATCTCCATCTCCTTTGCAAAAGTAGAACCTTGCTGAGTACCCCATGTGACCTGGAGGTCCGGGACATGCATACAAAGAAACCCAAGTCACTCTGCAATCCCAACCAGATCACACACACACACAGCAAAATTAACAAATCCCCAACACCATAATTAAAACTCTTCAGAATTCTGAAACAGAACCAAGTCTGAAACTGGAATTATATATTCCTTATGATGACTTGTAAACTGAAAATCAAAAGCCGTGATTTTGTATTCGATGATGTTAAGACCTACTCTACATCTTCCACAATTGCACAGAGAGAGAGTAACAGAAGAACAATACAAACAATACAATTTTATTAACTACTCTCTTCTCTTACAAACCACTATCTTATCGCTAACTCTCAATCCCCACTAACTAATAACAGCCTCTTGTACACTTGTCACCACCATATTGTGCCATCTGGTATGGTATCCTAGCAATACCCCCCCCTTAAAACCAAACATACAATTGAAAACACAGAACAATAACCAGAATTACAAGTTCAAATCAAAAACAGTAAGTGGAACTTCACAGATTGACAACTTCTGGAAATTTGATCTTCAGTTCATTGTACACTCCCATGTAGCATCTTCTCGAGAATGGTTCTGCCATTGGACTCACTTCACTACCAACATCATTGCTTCTCTAGAGTAGCTCTCTGCCTAAAAATGACTCCACATTACACCCTCCCAAAAAGATGAGCAATGGTATTGACCAAATCATTTGCCACTGAAACACTACACCCATTTTCCAACTTTAGCATGTACTTTGTACCAATGAATGCTACATCAAAGTTCACACAATGCTTAGCAGTAGCAGAATGGCAGAGTACCACATAACCTCCTGCACTTTTGAGAGCATAAGCAACCATGTCGTCAATAAGACGATGCTCATATCTTGATCTCCAATGAGCTTCATAAACCTCCTGGAAAATGTCCTTGAACCTTCCATCATATTTCTTCAGAATAGTATGTTTTTGTGCTAAGATAAAATGGCCACTTTTTCTGGTAGGCAGTGTTCATGGAAGCCTCAGCAAAAGCATGGACAGACTCATCCGTGTTATACATGGACAATGCTATGCCTCCAGCACCAATAAATTTGTAAACCTCCCACTCTGCCTTCTTGTTGGGCCCATCAAGTACAAAAACCAATTTAAGTTTTCCAGGTCCTTCTATGATTGCATCAGTTGCTCGGTACTGATCACCAAAAACATGTCTCCCAATACATTTTGGCATTGTCCAATCTGGAACTAGACGGAAAACATTTCTGCAGATAATTGGTTCTCCAAAAACAGTACCATTTGCTACATTGTACCTGAATTTTGAGCCACCACCCTTATCCCGAATGCCCTTGCAGTAGTCACGATCGAGAACAACATATCAAACAACACAGCAAACAATACAGCAACCATTTCCAAATCTGGAGAGAGTGAACTTTCTTTCATGTTTTCTATTCTTGTCCATACAAGCTTCTAAATGATGCAATCCCAAAATACCAGCATACTCCCCATCAATGATCATGGAATAATCAAAACCCAGAGCACAATCTGTATTCTTGGACTTCGAATTAAAGAGCCTCTGGCTAATTGTCCCACCTTTATCAAGAATTAACTAATGGAAACCAAGCTTCAAATGCACAATAGTACCATTTTTCATGACTTCACCATTACAAACAAGAAGTTTAGAACTATGAGCATCTTTGATTTGAACATTCGAAGTAAAGAACCTACGAAGTGTACCTCCGGTGTCAGAAATCGGCATATGATAGCCTAATTGAAGAACACAATTATATGTTGAGTGCGGCAATTCGTCGAACACGTTGTGGCCCAAGTGAACGACAACTCTTTCTGCTGGGAGTAACATCTGTTTTGCATCAAGAATGAAACCCACGTCGAAACGGATCGGAAAATCTATAACAATTCCATCAGACAAAGAAAAATCAGGAGACTTGAATATTTCTTTGACAGAAGCAACCCTTCCGTATCCATGATTTGTGAAATTCGACTTTTGCACATTAGATACTAGGAATGCAGAACCCAGAATGCAAGCTTGAATCCTGGATTTCATGCAATCCGAATCAATAACCGGAGAACCCATGACAAAATCTTCAGTTTTCTTGTTGACCAAATCGAAAACCATTTCATTCTTCCTAGCCAATTCACTTCGAAAGAACCTTGAACTTTCTTGAAATCTGGGGTTGGAACGAAATGTCGCAGAATCATCGTCGTGAACCTTCTTGAATTTCTTCAATATGGGTCGTAGACAAGGACGAGTCTTGGGCTTGTATCTTGGATGAAATTGAGAGCAGAATTCATCTCTTTTCTCTCGGGCTCGAACCTTTTCCTTGTGGAAGGATTGAAGCTTGAGAACAATTTCATTCGATTTCTCAAGAAAGAGAGGAGATGTCGATTTGATGAACGGCTGATGCGTCGATATAGCTGCAGAAGATTCCACACCCAGTTTTTCCGCAAGCAACTTCAATTGAAGAACTTCGGCCCGGATACCAATGTTAAGACCTACTCTACATCTTCCACAATTGCACAGAGAGAGAGTAACAGAAGAACAATACAAACAATACAATTTCATTAACTACTCTCTTCTCTTACAAACCACTATTTTATAGCTAACTCTCAATCCCCACTAACTAATAACAGTCTCTTGTACACTTGTGTTGACCCTAAAAACTACCAAGCTTACGTAGCGCGCAGGCCGAATAACTAATAAGCTAACTACGTCCTTCGGTTGTGTGCGGGGCGTGCCAACTCGTCGGCCGAGCTCGGCCGAGGAGTAAAATTTGTTGATGTTGCGTTGGTTGCGCTGCTGACTTCTGCGTCTTGCAATTGCGGCCGAGGAATGAACAATTCTCGGCCTTCGGGTTCTAGAGCCTGAAGACAAGGCTGCTAATTTGCGAAGTTCAATATCAAATTCGGCTGTCAATGCCGAATGTAGTACCCTGGTAACACCTCACTTCGCCGAGAAGGCTAATGAGATGACCTCTGCCAATAAGGATTCGAAAATCCTTCTCGACCGAAACTTGGATAGGTAACCAGTCGGCCTCTTCGCAGTGCTGTTTATCCAAACTGAAGGTGTTCCGCGGTCGGCTGATTCTACGGCGATAGTGCTGTTTATCCAAACTGAAGATACCACCAGTTGCCTTCACAGTGCTGTTTATCCAAACTGAAGATGTGTTGGCGAAAAGGAAAATAAAAATCTCAAGATTGTTGAGAGGTTTCGCGTAGATCGAGGGTTTGCGCAGGGCAGATTTGTGTGTTGAGTTGGAAAGCTCCCAATGATGCACAGCCTCCTCTATTTATAGTAGCAGATCCCTCTTCAATCGAGTTCAAGTCATACTCGGATTAGGACTCCTTATTCTGATCCAATCCTATCTCGACTAATCCTTCTTCAATCAGGACTTTGAACCTAGCCTTTTATCATGCCGCACTCATCTCCATATCTCGACAACCTCATCTTCGCCGAGACCCCTTACTGCATCAGGATTCATGCTAGCCGTAGGATTCTACCTACATTGTCTTTATCCGAACAACTCTTCTCCTTGACAGGATCTGGCCAATCTCGGCCCACGAACTGACTAATCCACAAGCCTTCAAATAAAACCTTCTGGGCCGAGAATGATTCTAAATTCGGCCAAAACTAATATTTTGGGCCTAAACATTGCCCCCCAGTTTCCTTGAGCTACGGCTCGTAAGCCGAATGGTTAAGGAAATTAGCACAGTCAAATAAATATATGGTTGAGGAATCCACTCCATAGCCTGACACGTCTTGAAAGAGACCTTGGCGAGCTGGCCGAGAAAACAATTATGGGGTCGAAGTCTGTAAAAGACCCATGATTTTTCTGCCGAGCACCAGCTCATACTCACCGAGCTCGGCAAAATGGGCTGGCCGAACGCACAAATAACAGTATATCTCGACGAGGTGGCCGAGCTCGGCCTAAAAAATTTGCCTTCCCAATTGTATTCTGACATGACATTAAACTGATCATGACTCCCCACCTGTAACCTCATATTCATGGGCTGAAGCCTACCACTTTTTTTCTCGGTAATGGCATCCTGAAACAAGTTGTATACGGCAATGTTGAATTAGTGGCCAAGTGGCCAACTGAACATCACCAAAATGGACATCATGACTACGCTTTCCTTTTTTCTTTTTCTTTTTGGTACCCTTGGCCTCAGCCTTCCATTCCTTCGGCTTTTTGTGTACGAGGCATTGCCCCCCTACTTTCTTAAGTATCGTCTGAAAAACCGAATAGTTAAGAAAATAATTTATTCATTATATATATATATATATATATATATATATATATTAGCAAACGAAACTAAAAGTGGCCGAACCATAATCAGGAGGAGGCCAACGATGCTTTATTCGTAGCCGAGATCTTTTAATACCAATATAGCCAATTAAACTATGCACTGACCCGAAAAAATGATCTCCATATATTTTTGACTTGGAGAAATATTTTTCATTTTCGATCGCCGAATGTGTTGAACAATTACTATGCCCCCCAAACATAATAATTTTGCCAATTTCTTTTAATTCAACTAACTTGGCCGAATAGGATTTCTCCATATCGGCTTTATCACCAATAATCATATCAATTGGCGTAGTTTCGGCGTCTAAGATCATCTCTCGGCCATGTTCGTCATTGGAACACTCATCTGACGAATCGTTGACTGAGTCGATTTGTGGCTTAGAAACTTGAACTTTTTCTTCTAGGCCTACCACACTTTCAATCTCGACCGAGACAACAGGTGGCCTAGGTTCTTCTTCAGCCGTCTCGACAATGTTCTTAGGCCGAATTTTAATTGTGGCCGGGGCGAAAAATTGCCCCCCGACCTTTTCAACCAACCATTCTTTAAATGGAATTGATTGGTAGTCGAAAACGTAAGGAAAATGTGCTCTTGATAGCCAGGCATTAAATCGAGCCATGTCTTCGTTTATCCATTGCTCTTGTAGGGTGACAGGGGTTTCTATTCTCAACATGGAGGCGAATGATTTTTGCCTGGCTTTTACGCCACGAAGAACTTTTTCCACTTCCAAAGATGCTTTACTTCCCTCATACAATCGGCTACGTGGAGCCGAATCGGAATCTTGATATATCATATGAACTTCGTAGTTTTAGCACTGGGTCCCACCGGGCGTGCCAAAATGTTGACCCTAAAAACTACCAAGCCTACGTGGCGCGCAGGCCGAATAACTAATAAGCTAACTACGTCCTTCAGTTGTGTGCGAGGCGTGCCAACTCGTCGGCCGAGCTCAGTCGAGGAGTAAAATTTGTTGATGTTGCCTTGGTTGCGTTGTTGACTTCTGCGTCTTGCGATTGCGGCCGAGGAAGGAACAATTCTCGGCCTTCGGGTTCTAAAGCCTGAAGACAAGGCTGCTAATTTGCGAAGTTCAATATCAAATTCGGTTGTCAATGCCGAATGTAGTACCCTGGTAACACCTCACTTCGCCGAGAAGGCTAATGAGATGACCTCTGCCAATAAGGGTTCGAAAATCCTTCTCGATCGAGACTTGGATAGGTAACCAGTCGGCCTCTTTGCAGTGCTGTTTATCCAAACTAAAGGTGCTCCGCGGTCGGCTGATTCTACGGCGATAGTGCTGTTTATCCAAACTGAAGATACCACCAGTTGCCTTCACAGTGCTGTTTATCCAAACTGAAGATGTGTTGGCGAAAAGGAAAATAAAAATCTCAAGGTTGTTGAGAGGTTTCGCGTAGAGCGAGGGTTTGCGCAGGGCAGATTTGTGTGTTGAGTTGGAGAGCTCCCAATGATGCACAGCCTCCTCTATTTATAGTAGCAGATCCCTCTTCAATCGAGTTCAAGTCATACTCGGATTAGGACTCCTTATTCTGATCCAATCCTATCTCGACTAATCCTTCTTCAATCAGGACTTTGAACCTAGCCTTTTATCATGCCGCACTCATCTCCATATCTCGACAACCTCATCTTCGCCGAGACCCCTTACTGCATCATGATTCATGCTAGCCGTAGGATTCTGCCTACATCGTCTTTATCCGAACAACCCCAGAATTGACCAAATCCAAATCCCTAAATTCAAATTCAAATTCAAATACCTAAATCTAGAAAACCCCAATTTATTTCAATCTTAAATCCCTAACTGCATACCTTATCTGGAACATAGATGGTGATCAGGAGTCAGGACCATCAAGT
Source organism: Heteromeles arbutifolia (assembly GCA_024362995.1). Lineage (NCBI taxonomy): Eukaryota > Viridiplantae > Streptophyta > Magnoliopsida > Rosales > Rosaceae > Heteromeles > Heteromeles arbutifolia. Next base: position 7,566,740 of record JANCRC010000019.1, read on the forward strand.
GCAAAACTACAGGTTCGAGTTTAGTTATTAACTTCAGGTTCATAAAAGGAGGTACCTATAAGAACACATAATACAATATACAACTAAGTGTGGTAAATTTGGGTTGCTTCAGGAACTCAAGTGTGAGTGCTTCGGGACTACAAAACGGAGTCAACGGTTCAAAGAAAAGAAATAATTTATTGAACCGTTAATTGCCAAAAAGTGGACTTCAGGCCAATAATTTTGGATTAATTGTTAGATTAATGGACTGCTGGTCACTTTAATTAATTCAATAGATCGAGACCATTCGGGGTCAATCGTAGAAGCAAAATAATGCAATTCGGGTCATATTAGCTTCGATTGGCTTCGTGCCAAGCGATAACGAAAATATAGCCTAGTGTGGCTTTAACCAAAAACGCCCCAAAAATATTTAGGTATGGTTAAGAAGCGGGGATACCAAAACAACGGCATCGGGTCGAAAAAAAAATGCAGCCTAACACACTTGGGCTGGCTGCAAAACATGGGACAAGGCCCTGCAGTAAGGCTACAGACATGTTGGGCCTCGAGGAAATGGCTGCAAAGCAGTCTAGTTCACTACAGTGCAAGATACAAGCTTGCTGCAGATTGGGCCGAGAAATGCGAACAGCCCAACACGCAGGAGAGAAAAAAAAAACTTAGCTGCTAGTGGGCATGGCAAAAAGTTGATGTGCAGCCCAACGTGCAAAGCAAGCTACAAGCTTGCAAATGTATATGGGCTGGTTGCAAATAGCTTGCTGGCTAGCGGGCTGGAATGAGGAAGGGGCCAGCAAGGCTTGTATGCTGCTTGGAAAGGCTGCAGGCCCAGCTAGTTCAAACCCAGGCCGAAGGCTGGTCCACGCATGTAGCAAAGCCTAAAGGGCTGCTGCCTTACAGTTTTAGTGCCCAAGCCTCGAGCTACAGGCTCGGCTTGGCGTTAGGTTGCGCGACTACGGGCCGCGGCTTAACCTCAAACGTTTCCCAAAAATTTGTTTTAAATTTATTTTCGAAATACCCTAGGGTTTGAGAAACCCTAATTGCTTCTAATTTCTTTCGATTCTTTGACTCACAAATTTCACATAGCATAATTGTGTATTGCCTGAACAAATATATATATATATATATATATATATATATATATATATATTGACAAAATATATGAACACATATGCAATATATATAATTGAAAGGAAAATATAAATATAGGGGGTTCATCCATCATGGGGAATGTTTTCATGTTTCACGGTCGTTTCAAATATCTTAATTTATTTTAAAGGAACCTAATTGGCAGAAAACAACTGAGTCTTTGAATTTGTAGAAGATCCTTCTCTAAAAGGCAGAATTGCATCTCTAATGTGTTGTATCACGTACAACAAATAAAAATTAAATTGAATCAATAGCATGTAGATCAATTTAATAAAACAATAAATTAATCATAAAAAGAATGATTAAAACGTAATACTCCCCTGAAGATCAAACTCTCTTTAGCGCAGCGCCAAGAGCGTGCTGATAACGTGTTGTATGCATAATTTACTGAACAAGTATGGAGGCCAGAAAGAGAGAGTGTGTGCGGCATAGAGAGAGAAGAGAGAGATGTGTAATTGTGAGGTGTGTTCTATTACATCCCATTGTGCCTTTATTTATAGTAGTAGGGAAGGTTAAATTCTTACCCTAATAGGATTACAAATCTAATAGGATAATATCTAGTCTAAGAGATATGGTAGAATCTCCTAAGGATATCCTAGATAAGTTAGGATTTACACAATCACATTCCAAAGCACTGAAACATGATCCAAATTTTTACTACTAAATTATTCTGTGACAGGAAGAAAGACCACTGAAAAAAATCAAATCCAGAATGACATAGAATAAACATGAAATCAAAAAAAGAAGACAAGTATGCTTTGTATAGTTACGATAATTAGGGCACAATCTGGACGAAGACTTGACTTGGGTAAAAAGCACAAAGGGGTTAAAAACGAAAAGGGGAAAACATTTACATATAATTATGAAAAGGACAATAGAAGGTTAGCTTCCCAAAACGTCTGTGTTTTAGGGGAACAGCTTTCAATGTAAAAACAGTCACATCCTTGAGCATTCATAATTTTGAAAGGGTGGAAGACAATGTCAATGTTCATGTTTGGGGCCCCGGGAAGAAACCCCCCTCACAGAAGGCTGAGAGGTCCTCAAACTCAGCAACTATAGTGGTCCGCGGAAGATGGCTTCTGAATGATCACAATTATAAGTGGTCATGATTGTAGACATGTATTAGCATTCCTTTGTTCAATTTGATTCATCTTTAACTTTTCAAGATGGGGCACTTCTGGTTGAACATTCCACGTCGAAGATTTGACAAACTAAATTATGTTGAAAACATTGGTGGTAGGTATTGAAAACATACATTTGCAATGTTGAAAATGTTGGCATATTGATGAATGCCCACATCAGTTTCAATGCCCATGCAAAGTGAAATTGAATTTGGGAATGTAGGAGATTGTATTGTCAAAGTTAGATGTTGTAAACGTCAAACTGTAATAATACGAGTTGCTCTATAAATAGAGCACTCGACTGCAATCGAAATACACAGCAAACAGAAAGAAAGAATTCTCAATAACATCATCCATCCCTCCCTCTTTAATTTGCCATCTCCTGATGTTTTTAATTACAGTGTAATATTTTACCTCTGCGTTCCACTCACTAAAAGGTTATCTCTCTAACTTTGACATTTTATAACAAATTACGATTTATATACAAGTGATTCAATTTAAAATTACACCATGCCGAGCCGACGCCATGAGAACAGCACCAAGCCTGAAGCTTAGGTCAGCGACAGGGCAGCCCTCTGGGCTTACTACTCAAATTGGACCAGGCTTGCTACTTGGATCCCTAGTACATGGGCTTCACGTCCTCGCTGGGCTTCTGTGTTTTGGCCCAAAAAATTGAAGCAAGCAGCCAATGGGCTTCCTTCGCGCCACTGCCCAAAGCCAGCAATTCGCTGGGCTTCCTATGCGCCTCGATCCACCATCCAGCAACCCATGCGCTGCTGGGTTTTTCTCCCAACTCGGCCCGCTGCTTTGCAGCTTGATAGGCTGCCGCTGCTACCCTCCGAGCCCAAAGGCCTGCAACATGTTGCAGGACCGTGACCAACTACAGCCAGCAACCACATGCTGGGATGCATACTTTTTTCAACCCAATGCCATATTTTGGCTTCTCTGCTTCATAATCATACCCATATAATTTTTGGGACCTTTTTTGTTAACCCTAATTAAGCTATAATTTACTTGTCGCTTGGCCTGTCGCCAATCGAAGCTAATATGACCCGCATGTCATTATTTTGCTTCCATGATCGACCCCGTATAGTCTCGATCTATTGAATTTATTAAAAGTGACTAGCAGTCCATTAACAATTCAATATTTTATTTCTTTTCTTTGAACCGCTGACTCTCTTTTGTAGTCCCGAAGCACTCAAACTTAAGATCCTAAAGCAACCCAAATCCACTACACTTAGTTGTATATTGTATTCTGTGTTCTTAGACGTACCTCTTTTATGAACTGGAAGTTCAGAACTAAACTCGAACCTGTAGTTTCGAATTTAGTGCCTTTGAAACCCAAAGTTTTCATAAAACAATAGACCCATGGAAACCCAAAGTTTTTCATGTAAAACCATGTTTTAGACCCGAATGTTCTAACTTTGATGGTTATGGATGTCTTATTTCTCATAACACTATTCATAATTTTGTTCCCTTCATTCAGTGGATTGTAGAACCTTCACAAATTCAATTTCATTGATTTGGACGTTTGTAACAAAAACCACTTTATGTGGGTACAAGACGTGAATCTCCACTTGACTATCAAAAAGCTGAGAAACCATTGCAGCCAATAATGGCATGGAAAAGCTGAATAAGCCTCCGCCATGATCTTCATTCGAAGCCTTATGCCTGAATCATTACTTACGGAAATACCTCCCGAACAAGAATTCCATGGCTATTTGGCTCGCTCTACGGACCATTTAATCATGAAAGATATTGCTTGAAGCATACCATGATTACGTCCATAAATGAGTACGATTATGAAGTTTATAAATTTGATAGAATTCTGGCGAGAGAATATTTTTCTCATCCTCTCGTGTTTCTAACTCGCTTCAGAAGTAGCAATATAGAGAGTGGAAGTTTACCAAATCCTCAAATCTAATTACTACCACAAATGTGAGAGAAAGGTATAGACTCATCTTTAGCTGGAGTCTACCGAACGGTATAGACCCAGTTCAGCTAAAGTCTACCTAATGGCTCGACCCAGCTCAGTGAAAGCCCATCGAAATGTATGCTCTGCTTCGGTAGAAGCGTACCGAACAGACCTCTCCAACTTCAGCTGGAACCTTTCGAACCCAAGTCTGGGTCTGTCTCTTTCACAATCCAATTTCAAGTTTGTTTTTACAACGTCTGGTAGAATTAGGCCCGCCAAGGTGTGGCATCATACCTGAAGCATGATCATTAGCACCTAAGACCTAAAACTTCAAGAATAGGGGATAATGTTCAACCCTGTAAAATCTACTTCCATCTTAATGGAAAAGATCATTGGTTATACACCAGTTTGTGCCTTTACCAATGTCGTTTAGGAGTATCATTCTCATAGTCAATATGTGAGACTAATTTTGCTCTACCAAACACCATTGGAAAAGCAAAACTTTGACATGAATGGCCTTGTTGACCGAATCCCCTTAGTAACTTTGGTTTACTTTGTGAACATTGTCTATGTTCTTGGATTCACGTTTCGTGTTTGTTTTCGTTATGGATAATCTTAGCGATATTGTCCTCAAATATGAGTTAATTGAATCATGTTTATTATATACATGTGACCGAATTCAATTAAACACGTGATTAGGTATAAATGTGGGAAAGTTAGTTGTCTGGGTGAATGCGATATTACATACACTAACTTTACACCTAAATCACATCTCTAGCAACGACTTTAGGCCTATCTAAACTAGTTAAGAGCATGGCACGCTCCTCATCATATCAATGGTACTACATTACCATTTAAGAGACCTTATATTCTCCCCGTTCCGGAAGAACATTGTTGAGTTTTAAGGACATTCGAGAAAACAATGATCATGAATGAAACCACTGAAGAAAATATAGTGGAATATCTTTGCACCACCTCAAAAAATGAACTTGAAGCTTTGCTTTGGGGCCAATAGGCTTTATGCTACGATGCATCCTCTTACCCGAAGTCAGGGCTTTGTGCTTATAAGAACACATTTCCAAGCTCGCTTGTAGGAAATTTGATTTCTATATCATCCATTGCAAAGATACAAAACGACCCTGTTTTCATAGTGGATTTAAGGGAATATATGTGTACTAATCCAACCAAAATGTGAATCATATTAATACTTATGGTTTTGGTTGATGTATCGACAAAATGGTCACATGTTTGTCCACACACATTGCTATTAAACCTCCTGGCTAATTTAAGGGATCACTACCCTCCAAAGTCTATAAGATTGGATAACGCCAAAGAATTTATACCGAAGGTTTTCGACAAGTACCGCATTTCTTTTGGGTTTATAATTGCACATCGAATTCCCATGTTCACCCCAAAACAACCTCGTAGAGTGATCATAAAGCGAAATTTAACTGATCGCCCGAACCTTTGTAAACGCATCAAGCTTTCAGTTTCTGCCTAGGGCTATGCAATCTTTTACGTAGCTATATGGGTCCGCCTTAAAGCCCATTGCCACCCAACCATTTATGGCGTTACAGTTGGTTACATGGTACGAGCTTGATGTTTTCGTATTTAAGCATTTTGGGTGTGCATTCCATGTGCCAAGTTGCGTTGCCGCAACGTACCATTAGAGCTCTTCAAAGAAGGATATGAATCTTTGTTGATCATGATTCTCCTTCACACTAGCTCTTTTAGAACCCCTGTGATCTTTTTAATGAGATAGTCTTCTCGTCGTTAGGGGGAAATAGGAATGTTAACATTCCTATAGAACGGTGCGAATTTGTGTGGACGGTGCCCACTGTCTCATCTCGATCCTCGTACCACACAAGTGTGATAAGCAAGTGCGATGTATTCTAGCTTTCAGAAAGTTGGTCCAAACACAGTTCTGTGATTTAGCTAAAGTGACGATACCATATACCAGCTGCAAACATGCATGCAAGGATAGACATACTTAACAAACGTCGAGTCAGCATCCCCTAATGATGTGCCGCCCTTGAAGGACGGTTTGGTCGCCCATGTTGGATGACTTGGCACCCCGGCGGATAGCCAATCATTTTGTCTTGGCCTGAAGCATGACAAATCACTCGGTTCATAAGATTCACTTCCCTAAAAGAGGAAAGTCACGACACAAAAATGAATCTATACGTAATCGCTATCTCAATCATTATCATCTCATGAGATTAATCCGGATTACTCCTGAGACATGAAGTTCTTGGTCCAGTATACTAGTTTAGATGAGATAATGGAATTGGAATAAGATTAGCATTGATGATGTTTTCACTTATATGGTAGCTACCGACATAAATGAAAAGCGACGATATCGAACAACGTTCCGTTAATTAGTGACAATGTAGAACTGATTGGACAACCGAAATCACAATCCAGGTTAAATTCCTTGCCAAAGTGTGTTTGGATCTATCGTTCCTACACTGCCCAAGGTAACCCTGTTGTGTTACAAGTGGGAAAGGAATCGTAATAGGATGAATGAAATAGTACGATATGATATACACCTTACAGCCTAAGGTTTTTCTCAAACGATATATGATTAACAGTAACGTTATGGAATGTGGTTAGTGTTTCTCCATAGAGATATTAATACGGAGATTTAAATATAAGTTCTCAAAGAATTACATCGACTTGCTCAAATAGTTCCAGACCACGAAACATACTCTCAACTCGTTTGAGGTGTTCACTTACGGATTGAAATAATCTGGTGGATGTGGTATACCCATCTAAGTGATCATTTGATCATATAACGATATGAAATTATGCCCTTGCGTGTGAAACTATGAAGTTTTATTCCGAATTGCTAGAGTTGCAGTTTATGTCGTTAACAGAATCTCACTAAGACTTTAGAAGAGCTTAAGAAAATTGCCTTGCATCTAAAGACGAAATTTGAGATGAAGGATCTTGGGAAAACTCGTTTATGCCTTGAACTGAAGTTAAAGTGTTGTTTTGATGGTACTTTGGTCTACCTGTCAAACTACACCCTGAAGGTGTTACCTTTGAGTATACCTATGATCTTCCAACGATATATGCAAATGAGACCCTTGAAGAGGTTATGGAATCCGAAGTTCCATATCTAAGTTTAACTTTGTGCTTTGTTGTACTTAGCTCATTGCATTAGATAGGACATCTTCTTCACTGTTGATCTATTAGTAAAGATGCAGCACCACGCCTACCCGCAACCACTAAATTAGTATTAAAGACGTTTTTTTTGCTACCTAAAGGTACTACCGATTTGGCTAATCCCAACGCGTCTTGAATGGATCCGACCCCCTTAATTCTTGAAATGATGTTTGCCTTATTTGTTATGCTAACGTAGGTTACTTATCAAACCAACATAAGACACATCCACAAATGGTTATGTCTTTACCGTTAGGGATATCGCAATATCTTGAAGGTTCATGGATCTTCAAACCATTCCAAGACTCACCGCACTTCACAATCCCGCACTTCACAACCGAGATCCAGAGGATGATCGATTCGGCCTTGAAAAAGAGGCCGAAATTCCCAAAATTCATCTACCCGTACCCTGCTTACGTCGAAAAATTTGAATACCCCAAAGGTTTTAAAATCCCAGATTTCAGTCTGTTTGCCGGAGAGTAGTCTTTGTCCTCGTTAGAACATGTGGCCCGGTTCACCGCTCAATGTGGCGACGTTAATAGCGATTTCCATAAACTGCGGCTATTCAACTTCTCATTGACAGGCTCGGCCTTTGCGTGGTACATCAATCTCTCACCAAACTCCATCCAGAGCTGGGAGGAGTTTGCCAAAAAATTTCATAAGCAATTATATCGGCCAGGGATGGAAATGTCGGTTTCATCATTAGCTAAGATGGCTCAAGCATCAGATGAGTCGCCAATTGATTACCTGACCAGGTTGAAGTCAGCAAGAAATGAGTGCCGAGTACCCCTTCCTGAAGTCGAATTTGTTAGACTAGCTTTGAATAGGCTGGACATGGAGTACAAGAAGAAATTCCTGGGGTCAAACTTCTGAGACATGTATGAATTAGCTCAACACGTGGAGCAATATGACTACCTACTCCGAGAAGAAAAAGTCTCAAAGTCTCCATCCCGAGGAACCATCTATAAAAACCCCACGGTTAGCTATGCCTCGACTGAACCTGAAGAGTATGCTAATATTGATGCAGCCAAGATAGTCATCAATAAACTGTATGTTTGCAAAGCATTGACGTATGCCAATCCCAAGGATGTAAAAACTCGCTCGGCCACCGAAGAATCTACCACCAAAACATCAAAGGTTTATACTTTCGACATCACTAAGGCCGACGCCATCTTCAACCAACTGCTGCTGGCCAAGATCATCAAGCTTCGGCCTGGGCATAATATTCCTAAGGCCGAAGAATTGAAGGGAAGAACATATTGCAAGTACCATAACTCGAATAAACATACGACAAACAACTGTGTCATATTTCGAGATGCCGTCCAAAGCTGGATCGACAACGGCAAACTCAAGTTTCCAGACAAGAAAATGAGCGTTGATACCGACCCGTTTCCTACGGCGATGGTTAATATAGTAGATGCCCGTCTACCTATATACAAAGGGAAAGAGAAGGTCGAGCCCGTCTCAGTGCAACACTTTCGAAAGAAGAGTTCTCAGCCACGGCTCAAGATAGATTTATTTTCGAACGAGCCATCCGAGGTTCTTTCAGGACTGGCCATCATCCAACCTATGACAAACTTCAGCGCCGAGGAAGAAGATAAATCAGTGATTCTTTGCAGTCGGTGTAAGACAAACGTCGACGCAGCACCAAACAGAAGGCTGTTTCAAGTTAAGACAGACTTGGCCGCAACACCTCAGAAGACACTTAGTGCGAGCCAGCGCCAGGGAGTTTTCGACAGACTTAGCCCCAAAACGCGGCCGACCGAACTACCCCCAGTTAGACGGCGCCTCGACTTCGATGCGCCATTCTATAATGAGGATTATTACGCACGAAGTTCTAGCAGCTCGAACTCATCGGCAAAGCGGAAAACCTTCAAACCTCCGGAATCGCGTGATCAACGTTGGAACACCTATCATTCCCCTAAAGGTGTGTACACTGCACTATCCAAATCACAAAAGCATCGGCGCCAAAGAATAGAGTGCATGGCTCGCCGACAAGCAGCTCAGGAAACTTCGGCCCCCAAGTGGCAGCCGAAGAACAAAACTAGCAGTGATGACGAGCGACAACCCCCGACCATCATGACAGAGTTGCACCAAGAAAGACAAGTGATCAATCCTGATGTGGAAACCATATTTGAGGAGGCTGATAAGTGAATCAAACTTCTCCTTCAACCCGGGGAAATGAAGGCGCGCCTTGAACAGTTGAAGGCGGAAGCCAAGAGCAAACTCCCCCCACTACCTATACAGGAGCCTTTGATCAGGGTTAGACGGAACATGTATCCACCGTTCCTCAGATAGGCATTGGAGTATATGCGAGAGTTTCACAAAAAGCATTCGGCCAACGATCTATACGGTTTGCCTAAAGCATGCCAAGATACGATTGATCTCGTTCTGGCCTGTCCTGATGCCGAGCGAATTATTCAAAAGAATTCGGACCTAGGGCTGAAAGCTAGGTTCCAGCACATACGAGAGGCTCAAGTCCTCGGCTTTGACGTCGACCCATATACTGATATCGAGACGAGCGAGCTCCCCTTTTCTCTGGAAGATCTCCGGCACTTACGATACCATTTCGAAGTCTTTTCGGCCATTTCTCTTTTCGGCCTTACGGCCGATGAAGCGAAGCGCGTGGAATGCTTAGATGCCTACCTAGACATCAGGGACGCCCGCATTATGTATCAAGATCAGACTCGCGACACAACGCAAGTCCTGGACCCTGTTGTGGTTCTCAATGAGCCTGAGCCCCTCGACCAACAGAAGGAAATCCTTCAATACGCCTTGCAAGAACATACCCCGGCAACGGTCGATGAAGTCAACCCAAATACTGTCCATGACAGAAGTCCGGAGGAGAAAAGCCAGGCAAACGAAGGACCGACAGAGGTGGGAGATACCGGGCCAATGGGTCCTTCGGTCCTCGACAACATGGAAATCAGTATGGTCCATGTTCTGCCTGCAGATTTTCAACCACGCACGTCCCAACCTAACTTCCTAGACAGCGACGTAGTGGCCGAAGAGGCTACCCAGGCCGATTTCGTACTCCCTGCCGAAGTCGAGTTAGCGACAAAAGAAGATAACCTCAAGGCAACTCTCGCCGAATTATTTCCTCGTTCGTCATCGGCTAATCTCCATCACCTAAAGCCGTTATATGTTACGGCTCATATCGAGGGATACCCAGTGTCCAAAATTTTTGTTGACTGCGGAGCAACGGTCAATGTCATGCCTGTGACAATCATGAGGGCGTTACTTCGTTCTAACGACGAGCTCATTCCATCAGGGATTACCATGAGCAGTTTCGTTGGTGACAAATCCCAAACCAAGGGAGTTCTCCCATTAGAGGTGACCGTCGCAGGTCGCAACCACATGACCGCTTTCTTTATAGTTGACTCCAAAACCGAGTACAATGCGTTACTCGGACGAGATTAGATTCACCAAACCAGTTGTATCCCTTCATTGTTATATCAAGTTCTCGTCTTTTGGGATGGCAAAACAGTCGTGGTTCACCCAGCCGATTCTCAGCCATTCGAAGCTAACATGATCCAAGCGCGATACTACGACGATCATGTCGGATACATCACGTTACACGGCCTTAACGAAGAAGGTCTGCCAACACAGATTTCTGTTCAGAAGGCCAACGAGGTTGGCATCGAAACCGTTCACCAGGATTCGGCGAGGCTCGGATTGGCCAACTTCATCCCCGACCCTGATGTCTAACGCCAGTCAGACCGCACGCCGAGCCGCAATTTCATCAACCATGGAACGGTTGCTGGCTCATTGGTACGCTATCTCCCAACAGTCGGATTCAGGTGTCAACCTCGTGGAATTCCTCGCCGAATGCGACAATGGCCCTGTTCTTTCTCTCGACAAAATCCAGGCTGCCCCGGCCGACCTCGAGGATAGCCGGCCCCAAGTCAAAGACCCATTAGATGAAATAAATGTGGGAACGGCCGATAACCCTCGGTCATTGTTCATCAATGCTCTGTTACCCCAGCATACTAAGACCGAACTCTGCAAGTTGCTTGGCGAATTTAAGGATTGTTTCGCTTGGAGTTATCACGAGATGCCTGGCCTTGACCGATCCCTCATTGAGCATGAATTACGCATCAAACCTGGTTGCAAGCCTTTTCGCCAACCTCATCGACGGTTCTCAACCGAAGTTCAACTCGGCATAAAAGAAGAACTGGTTCGACTTTTAAACGCCGGGTTTATTCGAAATGGCCGATATGTCGAATGGTTGGCAAACATCGTGCCGGTGCTGAAGAAAAGCGGTGCCTTACGCATTTGTATTGATTTTCGTAATTTGAATCTGGCAACTCCCAAGGATGAATATCCCATGCCAATCTCAGATTTGTTGATTGACGCCGCAGCTACTTATGACATGATGTCTTTCATGGATGGCCATGCCGGTTATAACCAGATCTTTATCGCCGAAGCCGATGTTCATAAAACTGTGTTTCGTTCGTATTATGATCCCTAGCCAAAAAGAATTAATAATAAAAACCTTACAACAACTCATAAGACTAAAGGATAATGCTAGGTTGACTAAATTTGTAAATTAAATGACATGTCATCAATAAGAAATGATTACGTTGATCAATACGTAAGTAATAATTCAATCATCAACTTTCATGTCGTTTAGTTTACAAAATTTTCTACAAATTTAGTCTCCTTAACATTACTCAAGACTAAATGAGCACTATTGCCACCTCATCAAACCACCACACACACAAAAAAAAAAATCACCAAAAACACTTTTGATCATTTTAAAGCATTTTTAAATAAAATTAAACTATACTAATTAGGCTAATTCCAATCTTACTTGTGATAATCAAATGAACTAGCCCAATACAGCTCACTGAGCAGCCCAGTAATGCTAAACAATGGTTGGATCAAATTGATGGGCTGGACCATTATACACCCTGAATTGTTAGTTGGACAAAATTGGATTTGGGTGAAATAATCAAACATTTGTCTAGAGAATTGTTATTAGCACTCCAAAAATCTCATTTGGCACTCCAAACTTTCTATAATTGGAACGAAAAGTACACTTGTGAGAAGTGTAGAATGAGATTTATCTAAACTTTGTTAGGGTATTAACTAGAATTGTCCATGTGCAATACTCAAGTGACTTAAGGGATCTTACTTCAGGGAAGTAAATCCTTACAACAGTTTAAAATGACTTGATTCGTCACTTAAGTGAGGTGGTGAGGTGGTTCAACTCCCATTAATTGTGAATTCGATACCAAATTATTATGACAGACTCATTGTATGACTTAACTCAATCTTTCACTCCTTAGTGTAAGTGTATCATTCTATTAGAAAAAATAAATGATTTGAATCTGCAACTTAGTAGTACAGTTTAGTGATATTCTTTTTTACTTGTAAATTAGAGGTCCTAAGTTCGATTATCACCAAATGCAAATTTGAACCCTATTATTGCTAGCCTATTGTGAGGCTAAAACCGCATCTTCCCTGCTTAGTATAGATAATATTGTTTGTTAAAAAAAACTTTGAATCTTACCGTCCATTGTCAAGTAAAGGTTGGACATTCTAAGACCCCACCGATTCAGCCCAAAGCATTTCGAAGGGGACGCTGGATTTGTAGACATAGAAACCCAAAAAATTAACCACATTGTCCTCGTGTCCCGTGGGTAAACCCGTCTAAGACTCGGATTAGCTGTCGACAAACGGTTTCTTGACTTCATTCCCACAACTCTCCTCACAATGGATTACGCATGACTAAGTACAGTTCGGTACTGCTGTGATTTAAAAAAAAAAATGGGTATCAAAAAAAGCCATGACCTTTTTAATGTTTGGTAAACCTCTTAAAAAGTAGCTTTTTCACAATTCGGGTGAGAGAAAAAAAAAGCCGAAAAGTCAAAGCAGCAAATCTGAACAAACCAATTTCGCGATAGGCGTTGATGCCTTTAATGAAACTTTCCAAAATAGCCTTAAGCAATTAAGGGGGGTGTAGTCAATTTGGATTTCACATTATTTTAAAAGACTTTTTTAAGTGGCAGATTTCAAAGGATTGTAGAATCCTTACAACTTTCAAATGGATTTTTAAGGATTATTATGGATTTTGATTAAAGATTTGAATGGATTTTGAGAGACTCTTTTGCCATTTTAAAATTTATTTTTAAATAAAAAAAAATTAAACTTGAAAGTGAATGAAGAACTGTTCCCAATTCTCCCAAGTAACCCCTATCCTCCATGTCCATGGTCCTCCACGACAGAAACCTTCCACCATAATCAATCATTCATGAAAGCGCTTTCGGCTTTTGACTTTTTCTAAAAAGTGATTCCTCTTTTGCAAGAAAGGGGGAGAAGAATGGATGCTGCAAAGGTAAGAAAAATGAAGGAATCTATCAGCAAATGCGAGAGAGAAGAATGGATACGATTGTATGATCAATCAGCGCTTTCGCCTTCTTCAAGTCCTATCTCCAAAGGTATGATCAACTTTGCTATCTTTGTATACGATTGTATACAATGGTATATTGATTGTATATTGAGATAATGGGGTGGGTGGCTGACGTCATAAGGAAGGAAGGATGGGTTTCTCGGAGAAAATAGAAATTGAGAAATAAAGCTCGAGTTGCAGTGTGGGGAGAGAGAGAAAGAGAGGGGTTGAAAAGAAATCCTAGGGGTGGAGGTAGGATTTTGTTATGCTTACCATTTCTTCTCAAATCCTACAAAATCTCTTATTGAAGAAAATCTTTCAAAATCTATGAATTTTTTAATACCTATAGATTTGCATAGATTCTATAAAAATCCTTTAAAATTCTAGTCGACTACATCAAGATTCTAAAGTCTTTTAAAATCATTTAATTGACTACCCCTGTATTTGAATTGACTCTTTTAAAATCCTATAAAATCCTAGTTGACTACTCCAAGATTCTAAAGTCCTTTAAAATCCTTCTAAATCCTTATTTGACTACACCCCTAAATAATTTACACATCATCCCCAGATGTCATCTTCCATCACCTCTCTCCCCATGGCGTTGCCAACTGACCAAACTCGTAAATCCTCTTCGTTAATCCATCAATTTGATCAAACTCAAATAAAAAATTTCTTTTCCATTACAACTATGGTGAAAAACTACGAATTTGCAGGAAGATTACCACACAAATACTGAGTCAAAATTGGTCAGATTCATCTTCCCCTTCCCAGCAGAAGTTCATCTTCAAGCAGCATGAGCGATGTCAATCGACTCAATCTTGTTCCCCTGCACAAGAAATGGAGCAATTGCAAACTCTTTCCTTCTCTGTCCACGCCGCGCATTCAATCCGACAATCTCGATCTCATCAAGATCCGGGGAATTTATTCAGAGAGGGGGTTGGGGAGAGAGACAGGTGAGAGAGCTTGAAGAACAACCCATCAAAGACAGCGTTGAGGGGAGTAGTGCAATGGGCATAGCCACAGCGTCGGAGTGCAAACTTGCTCTGATGGCAGTTGCTATGTCGGCTAGATGAAGAAGAAGAAGGAAACGAAATAAAAAAGATGAAGAAGTAGAGAAAAAATAATAATAATAATAATAAAGACAGAAAATTGGGGGAGTGTGGGGAGGGTCAAGAGACTTCTACATAGATTATTACTAAATGAAGATGGATAAAAGAAAGACGGGAGATTCTAGAGAGACTATTAATAAATAAAATAATTGCTATTTTACATTTAATATCATACTTATTTTAGTCATTTGACATGTCACAATAATTTTACTAGCAGATGAGCACACACTATGTATGTGTGAACAATTTCATTTTAGTTTTTGTTATTGATTAAGAAGTGTGAATAGTTTTTAAAATTTTAAAAAGAGTATGGAATAATGATGATGAGACAATTTCTCTTAATAAGTGTTTTCTTTATAATTACAGTTTCGTCCTCCTTATATAAATATTGTGTATCAAAAGTGGGGGTAAAATAGGAAAAATAGGTATATGATTGTCATTTTGTCAAAAGGTACAAAATTAAAGCCTCTTCAACCGCCCACCATCTCCTCAAGCGCAACCGCTTCAGTTCATTCAAACTATCCAAAAAACATCATGATTTCACTTACTTGTATGAAAAAATAATGTTGGGACAATTTCTCTTAATAAGTGCATATTGTTTATCTTATGTAAATATTGTGTATCAAATGTGAGGGTAAAATAGGAAAAATAAAGATATGATTGTCATTTTCTCACAAGATACAAAATTACTATTTTGCCCTCCTTATGTAAATATTGTGTATCAAAAGTGAGGGCAAAATAGGAAAAAAGGGGCAAAAAGTTCAAAAGATACAAAATTACTATTTTACCCTCCTTATGTAAACATTGGGTATCAAAAGTGAGGGCAAAATAGGAAAAAAAAGGGACAAAAAGTTGACAAGAAGGGTTCTCTTAATAATAGTATAGATATAAAAGTTTACTTAATACTTTTATATTATATTTTTTTTTGTTAAAAGTACTTTTATAAAAAAAAATTTATCAAACACTCAATTACTTTATTTTACAGTTATTTATTTTCACAGCACAACAAAAACAATTCTTTTTTAAAACACAAGAATACCAAATAAATTATCAAATATGAGGACTCACTAAGACCATCTCCAATGGTGGGCTAAAAGCCAAATTATCCCCCAAAATTTCCCCCCAAACTCACTCCAATCCAAGGGGAAAATTTGGGCTAAATGCTAAATGCTAAACCAAGGCCAGATTCCCCCCAGAATTTAGCCCAGAAATCGATGTGGGCTCCACCGAATCGAGTAAAAATATTTATCGGAATTTAAATTTTTTTTGATTAAAATGTTCATAAAATTAATTTACGATGGTTTACATATTTTTTTTTTTTTTAAAATTTAATTTAAGAAAAAAAATAGCCTAAGTTTATTCTTTAATAATCCCGGGTTAAAATTTTAGGCTTGAACGGTTGGAGCAAAAAAACTGTTTCTGGGCTAAAAGCTAAATTTTTCGGGCTAAAATATTTGGCTTTTAGCCCAACCATTGGAGGTGGTCTAAAGAGAGCATGCCCTTTTTTAATTTTGGGTAGGAGTGGTGCATACTGTGCAGCAACTGCTGCTCTTTTTGTTATTTTTCTTGTTTTCTGAACCCACCCACGGGACGGGAGAGCTTGTCATTTTGGTTTTCTCTTGTGGGTTTTTTTTTTCTAACTCTTGAAAAATTAATTGTAGAGATATTTTTTTAGTTTTTATCAATGGTCACAATATTTCAATAAGAAAAACAATAATTTTTAATATTTTAGTCTCTATATAAAGACTTTTCATTGCACACAATATTCTTTTAAGGATTCTAATATTCCTATCAAAATTTCAAAAAAAAAAAAAATTAAGAAAACATGTAAGTTCATTATTTTTTAAAAATATTATTTTAATAGAAAACAAAAATATTTAAAATAAATAAAACTAAAACAAACAAACAAAAACAAATTGCCACACGCTTACGTGTGTGGCAAGAGACTAGTTGTCTTATTAGCAAACAAATTAAGTTACATTGTTTCATAGAAAAACAAATTACATTTTGGCAATCGTGTATTCAAAGTTCTTAGACCAACTCCAATTGTTGGGTTAAAAAAAAGGTTTTGGATATTCGACAATCCCTGAGCTTTTAGAATTCCTGATTTCAATTTATTCTTAGGCGAGGCAATCCTCTCTTCGTTGTAGCATATTGCTAATTTACTGCTCAATGTGGATATGCCAATCACGATTTCCACAAGTTGCAACTTTTCAACTTCTCATTGACTTCGGTCGCCTACCAACTTGCCGTAAAACTCGATGCAAATCTGGGATGACTTGGTCAGGATATTTCATGAGCAATCTTACCGAGCCAGCATGGAGGTGTCAGTATCCTCATTGGCAATGATGGCTCAGGCATCAGACAAGTCACCTGTTGAGTATCTTTATCGTTTCAAAACGGCAAAGAATTGGTGCAAGGTTCCCCTTCTTGAGAAAGAGTATGTCAGGATAGCTCAGAACAGCCTCAACATGGAGTTTCAAAAAATAAATTCCTTGGCTTGAATTTTCATGACATGTACGAACAGTATAATTCCTTGCTCAAGGAAGAAATTGTAATAAAAACATCCTCGTAGGGTAACTTGTATTTTAGTTGCAATTTCATACATCCGGTAATCAAACGGTCAATTTGACGATTAAGTGATTATGTGACAATTACGCGTCCCACTCTTTTGTTGATGTCGCAGTTAATAATATGCCACATAAGTCAAAATAGAAAAATAGCTTTTTTTATAAATGTTAATCTAATATGGAAAAATATTTTAAAATATAAAAAAAAATTTCAGCTGCACCACCCTGTGTCGTGCAAGGGCACCTCCCCCGCCTCCGTGTAGGTCGAGATGCTCTGAATCGCATTCCCAAGGTAGAATGCGTCCAGGTTCGGCTTCAGCCTGTGCCGGCAGTTCGCCGTCAATCTAAACAACGTCATTTTCGAGGAAAGAAGCTTTTTCGAGCACGTCACAGATAGCCAAAGTAGCACGCACAAGCGACTGTGACGACGAGATCTCGGCCGTCGTTTTGGATTTCGAGTTTGAGATTTTGAACCAATTTTAGATAATCGACGTCGCTCTCGCGCCAATGTCGTTGTTTTGGAAGGGATCGTTACTGAGCGTCCTGAGAGTCTCGACGACGCTTAGCAAACATCTCCATTTTTTTACCATTTATTGTTGCTGGTTCAAGCCTTGAGCTTATAAATCGCTTCTCTACTGAAGTTGAAAATTCACAACACAGCAGCTCATCGAAGTTGAATGTGACTTCAGGACCTCCTACCGGAAATTGAACCACCGCCAGAGAGATTAGAATCGAGTTCCGGCTGAAGTCCGACTGCCTTGTGATTGTCAATTTCTTGTAATTATAATTTTCGTTTGGTGATAGTCACAGTGATGATGACGATGCTCGACAGAGGTCTGCAAAGGTGTTGAAAAAAGGAGTCGGATCCTCTCCGGATCCTTCTATGCAGAGCCAGCAGACGGTTTAATCATGACCGTTCATGTACAATCCTACGGCCAAAAATCATTACCAAAATTTATTGCATTTTCACTGAAAATGATACTCCACCGGCCCTCTCTCTCACCGTCTCTCTCTACCCAAACAAGCAATGCAACCAAATTAATGGCAGAGTCTCTCCATCTGCCTCACCAGGTGCAACTAAAACCCTCAATCTTCATCACCTCCTCTTCCCACAAACTCATCTCATCCCTCACCCAACAATTCACGCAAAATCCCCAACCTCTCTATCTCCACTGAGCTCGCGGTTGAACCCAAACGTGACTTGGTTCTCGAACTAAGGGTGGAGAGGTGTTGGAGAGGGTAGAGAAGTGTGGATTCCTTTCTTTTCTTCCTTCTTGCTTTCTCTGTTGATTGCGCAAGAAGTGAGATTTTTTCCCCTTTTTTCCTTGTTGGTTTTTGCTCTGTTTTTAGAGATATGAAGGTCAATCTTCTAGCATACACAATAATTTCATGGAATCTTTTCTGTAACTTCTGATTTCTGGAGATATGAAGGTCAGTCTTCTAGTAAATTCGGTGACGAAAAGGTAGCGGGGAAGGGTTGGGTTGCGGACGACGGCGAGGTTCCTTGAAAAAGTGAAAAAATAATTGAATTAATTTGTGCCGCAGGATTGTACATGAACGGCCAGGATAAAACCGTCTGCTGGCTCCGCATAAGAAGGACCCGGAGAGGATCCGAGTCCGATGAAAAAGTTCCAGAAAGAGGTCCCATCAGTGACAGCGTGGTTTAGGTTATTCTTTAAAACAAATTATATTTAAAATATTTTCCTTCTTAGATTAACATTTCTAAAAGAGTAAATTGTAGCAATGGTCCCTTAACTTTAACTCAATTGGAGAAATGGTCCCTCAATTAAAAATCCATTACCATTGGTCCCTCAACTTTAATTCAATTAAAGAAATGGTCTCTCAACTTTAACCCAATTGTAGCAATGGTCATTCCAACATAACTCATTTTGACAAAATTTTGACGAACTTAACAAAAAAGATCACATCTACACGTTTTAAAGAGTTGATGGACCCCAACTGTAACAATGGTTATTCCAACATAACTTATTTTGACAAAATTTTGACAAAGTTGACGAAAAAGACCATAGCTACACATTTTGATGAGTTGAGGGACCAATGGTAATGAATTTTTAGTTGATGGACCATTGCTCCAATTTGATTAAAGTTGAGGGACCATTGCTATAATTTATTCTTTCTAAAAATTTCTGTGTTCTATTTTAACTATGTGGCATATTATTGACAACCACATCAGCAAAAGAGTGAGATTTGCAGTTGCTACACCATAATTTAACCGTCAAATTGAAGATTTAAGTAACAGATGTAGGAAATTGCAACTAAAATACAAGTTTGTCTGTGAGATTCAATTTGTTTTTTTAAATGTATGAGATTTCTGTTATCTTTTTTGTTTTTTTTGTCAAAGGATTTCTGTTGTCCGATAATGTATATATGAAGTGGTTTCCTCCAAGTGGGACAGCAAAAATGGACAACCGCAAAAAATACTGCCGCAACGAACTTAGCTGGGATCCACACCACACATTTCGCACGTAAGACATCCACATCAAAACGTGCCAATTTCAGCACAAAAAGAAAAAAAAGTAAATTATGTGTGTGGTTCTTGTGCTTAGAGTTTACTCATTAATTAGTAATTATTGATGCTTTATTATAATATTTTTAAGGCTTTTCAATTAAAATGTTTTTTGAAATTTGTATAACTCTTCATTTTGATCCTTTAAATTTGAAATCAATAGAAGTTGTCTCTAAGATTGTCCACCATCAATCATTTAGGTCTTTAGGTAAAAAATTATGTTAAATACATATTAAAATGGCAGAATTATCCTCAACTTAATAAACAATAGGCCAAAATAATTTGACTAAAATTGAGAGTATTTTGTTATTTTATTCTTATTTTATGAAGATTTTTTTTCAGAGTGACTAAAATGATTGATTGTGGACAAACTCATGGACAAATTCTATCTATTTCAAATCTCAGTGATCAAAGTGTTGAGTTTTACAAATCTTAAAGACCATTTTAACTTAAAACACTTACTTTTAAATCTAATTTGCAAGAAATCTTATGAAACCGAGTTCTTCATTATATGTATTCATACGTCGTTTTATCAACTTACGAACGAAATCCGGTACTTTCTTAAAAATCACCATCTTAATTCAGTAAGCTTCCTTCTGCCACCTGTCCCCAGTCTTCATATAGTCAAAGTCAAATCAATCTATATATTCTCCGCATTGTGTCTTGATTTGTGTGCGTGTGTTGGGAACTTTGGAACTTGCCTACACCCATCTTTCACCCTCACCCGTTGGATTTGAAACCAGGCCAAATCCAAACGGAAGGCCACGTTGGGCCCAAAAGTCGGAATGGCAGAACGGTAAATAAAACATAATCAACCCATTTTTGTGAAGAATGGCAAAAAGGTAGATAAATCAAAATCAACCTAATTTTACTGTAACTTATGAATAGTGCCAAAACCCGTGAATTGCCATTGTGTCCTATGTGGCATATTATTGACTCCCACATCAACAAAAGAGCGTGACTCGCAGTTCATACAGTCTAACTTAACGATTAAACTGACGGTTTGATTAACAAATGTATGAACTTACAATTAAAATAAAAATTTGTATATAGACTTGATATATTTTAAAGATATTGTATGAGATAACAATTGTATTCAAATATATATGAAGAAGTGGTTTTCTCCGACAACAAAAAGGACAACCGGAAAAATGTTGCGGGATGGAACTTAGCTGGGATCCACAGCACGCGCACTTGGTACACAACACATCGACATTAAAAGGTGCCACAATTTCAGTAACAAAAAAGAAAAAATAAATAACACGTGCGGTTATGATGAATTCGGACCAGTTTTTGAGCTCTACTTATTATTTTGTGATTAATAATGCTTTATTGTAATATTTTCAAATTTTGAATTGGACGTAGTATATTTATATTTAAAAATAAAATAACATACAAACTTTACTTAGTTGGGTAAGTTTCCTTCTGCCACCTTCCAACGGTCCTCACATAGTCAAAGTCAAATCATTCTATATATTTTCTCTACATTGTCTCACTCTGTTTTTGTGTGTGGGAACACCGGAACTTGCCTATGTGGACAACATTTCTCCACGTGGCGTTCTCCTCACACTCGGTGTGCAACTCGCATGGACCCGGGGCCCACTCAAGACCCTCCCAATCCAAAGCTATAAAAGCCACCTCACTCTCTCCCCAATTTTCAGCCTGCAACCCCAAAAGTTGTACTAAAACACACTCTCAACTCACAGCGTTCTCCGACGCAGCAGAACAAATGAACACGATCTCCAGACAACTCTCCGATTCCGCCGAAAAGCCCGAATCGAGTTCCGACACAAGCGTCACGACTCGAAGCCAGCTAACTTCGTTCTCCGACGAGGAGGTCATTTTGGCGTCCAGCACGCCGAAGAAGCGAGCGGGGAGGAGAGTTTTCAACGAGACAAGGCACCCGGTTTACAGAGGAGTGAGGAGGAGGAACAACGACAAGTGGGTGTGCGAAATGAGAGAACCAAACAAGAAGAAGTCGAGGATATGGCTCGGAACTTATCCAACGCCAGAGATGGCAGCTCGGGCGCATGACGTGGCGGCATTGGCCTTTAGAGGGAGGCTTGCCTGCCTCAATTTTGCAGACTCCGCATGGCGGCTGCCTGTTCCGGCTTCCACTGATTCAGTGGATATCAGGCGGGCGGCCGCGGAGGCTGCAGAGACATTCAGGCCAGCTGAGTTTGGCGGAGTGTCGGAAAGTGGGGATGGTGAGAAGGAGAGCAAGAAAATGGAGGGGGAGAAGGATTGTGGAGGTGCGGAGCAAAGCGATTGTGGAGGTGCGGAGCAAAGCGATTGTGGAGGCGCGGAGCAAAGTGGCAGCTCGTTTTACTTGGATGAGGAGGAAATGTTCGCCATGCCAAGGTTGCTTGATAGTATGGCCGAAGGGCTTCTGCTCTCTCCACCCCGCCGTTCAGCTGGTGGCAACATGAACTGGGATGATATGGGAAGCAATGATGACGTCAATCTGTGGAGCTTCTCAAAGTAATAGATATTTATACAGGTCTATTCATCATCCCTAAGGACACTTTGCGTTTATTTTTTCATTTAATTTTTGCCACTAAAAAATTAGTTCGGTTGTTTATGCTTTTAAAGAAATTTATAATTTATATATAGTTGTTTGCGTTATATTTTAGTCTAAGGGAAATATCTTGTTTTAGACCTTTAAGGGTATTGATGGTACTAATTAATACACTGTTAGTGTGAGATATTTAGGATCGTTATCCATAAAGTTACTAAATTTGGATTGATTGAATATAAAGGTATCTAATTTTGTATGATTGAGATATGCTCTTTTATGGAAATATCTTGCCCTATTTTAGTATGTGGTGTAGTAGTGAAGTGAGGTACTTGTCACGTCTGTGGTCATAAGCCCTTACACGTGTCAGGTATTGCATGAGTTGACTCCTTTCTTTTTGCAGGGTTTCTTTATTCAGAGAATCCTAGTCCCCTGTTGAATTGGTGGCCTTCCTTCATTGTCCCTGTTTCTCACCTATTGGTCAATCTGAATGTCCCCTTTATTTTATTTTATTTGGAAGTGTTTTCAAAATAATCAAAAACGTTTTTGTTAAAAATGTTTTTAGAATTGATTCATGGTAAAAATATAAGTGAATCTTGAAACAATTAGTTTTTCTTGCAAAACGTACTTCAAGTATTTTTAGAACGTAAAAACGTTTTCATCTATAACGATTTTAATTATTTTAAAAGTACTTCAAAAGAATTCTTACTTTAACATTATTCTATTATCATATGAGGCAACACAAGAGAGAGACCCAGGCACTACAAAACTCTACCAGATCCCCAACTTTATTCACACCTGTGGCTGAGGTAGATTATATATTCCACTGCAGCACCAAAATGAACGTAGGACACCATAGTCTTACTGTCTTAGGGTTTAGGGTTCAATCCACCTCTTACACAGGTGAACAAAGTTCCATGAAATAACTCACCCAGAAAATACGTACTTTCGAGTAAGGTAGATTAACGCAAGAGTCTACCTTTTACAGAGAAACATAAAAAATGAATGGCACAAGTGAAGAATGTATATAAAAAACACCACTGCCAACAGAAAAAAACTCCAGCCCAAGACACCTGTTACAGCGGAAGACAAACATGGCACCTATAAGGAAGGTATGCGTGTCTTTTCTCTTCTCTGTCTTCGTTTTCTCGTTCGTTTCTTCCTCCAAAACAGGCATGCAGCCGTCTCCCTTTATTTCCCTTCATCGCTTGGGAATCTTCCTTTAAATCCCAATGTTTTGGTTTTGATCTCAACCCTCCACTTGTCAATTTAGTGAGGAATATGAAGTATAATATTGGGCATAAAAGGGAAGCACGAACTTTCCTACAAAAATGGTCAGAATAGTTCTCTAGCTGGATCCCCAGCTCAAATGGACTGCACAATTTTGAAATCCGGACAGCAGTCACTAAAACGACCATAATTCATTGGACGAATATCGGATTGACATGATTCTAGCGCCATTGGAAAGAAGACTTCCTTAGCTTTCCATCCATATGTGCTATGCAATCTGGTTTCTCTGGATGCATAAATGGCAGCCTACTGAAGTCGCTTGGCAGAAACTCCCACATCTCAGATTTTCCAAATTTTGTTTCACCTCCGGGTTTTAGGCATCGCCTTGATATCCCGCAATCTTCTTTTGAACGTTCATGGACCATCTTTGCATTTAAGCTCTCAAAATTCCTTTCTCTCCCTGGTTTTTTCTTCTTTGGCTTATCTGTGTTCGTTCTCACTTTTCGACAGCGTTTCTCCTCTTCTCCACTTTTTTCCTTCATTCTGTTTTCTCTGAACCAAAGAACGATGGAAGGGTAATGAACTCAAATCAATTCAAATCCAATCCGACGCATTCATGCAGTGCAATCAAAGATCAGTGCCTTCTTCAAACCCTCATCATCTTCCTCCTCCTCTTCGTCATCCAAACCAGCAGCTTCACCTCCTATTGATACTAATGGAAACGACGACGAATTGACCGTCTGGAAAAGACGCAGCACCAATAATGTAACACCTATAAGCGAAGAGCTCCAAACCCGCAAAGGTATTCTTTTTTCTTTTTTGTTCTGAGCTTTAAGGTGTTTGGATGTCAAGAAATTTTTTTTCTTTTTTTTCGTTATTTTGTTTCTGGGTTTGCTTTAATTAAGAGAACTAGGAAATAGGTTTAGTGTGAATTTAAATTCTGGGATGCCCCTTGCAAAAAAAATTAATTTTAATTTTTATGAATATTTGTATTGTTTCACTGACCCCTTTTTTATTTGTTGGATTTGGTTTCCTTTCCAATCTTTTCTTTGCATACTAAATTAGTGGAAGGGACAAAAGTTCAGTTCACCAATTGCTAGTGAAACCCTTTTCGAACGATAATTCTGGGAAGCCGGAATGGACCACATTGGGAACAACAATGATCAAGAACAAGAAGAGATGCTATTCTCAATTCTATTTAGACTTTGGTCAGTTTGATTTCAATGTCACTTTTAGAACGATTTTGAGTATATTTGAGTCATTTTGTGACTTAATCATGTATGATTGTCGAATTCTTTTTTCTTATTTCTCAGTGTTCCCCTGTTATTTACTGTCAAGTATTATTCGGAGATTAATTCAATGTTAAGCGAATTGTTGTAGGTCGATTATTGTCTTTGCCCTGGAGGTTGTGTTTTAGATGAATCCATTTCGGATTGGAATAAAATTTAAACCCAGAAAAAGTTGGGTTTCCTGGTGAGTTGCCCGGCAGATTTCAGGTGGCTAATTTCGTGATTACAGTTAATTTTGCATCATGACATTGTGGTATGCTATCGAATCTAATTGGCGATTTTTTTGTATGGTTTTTGTGTGGATGCAGGTCGGCAACGAACAGGTTGATCAAATCTTGAGTTTTCCGACTGATTTATTCAATGCTATCGGTTCTGATTCTGTCCCTTAATAGCATTTGCAGCACAATCTGCCTTGCTCTCATCACAGCTTGGCTTTCAGTTCCTCAGGTAAAGTTTCCACCTTTTTTTCTTCAGGAAAATAACAAAGATTTCAAATTTATTGAACTATTTTGTGATTTTCTGTGGAGTTTCTTCTTAAATTTTTTAATTTAAATTTTTTGAATTGGAATAGGGGGAATGGTGGATGTGAGAGTTTCTTTTACAAGAATTCAAAGGGAAGAGCTTGAGAGACAGTGGACTCTTCCCCTATTCCTCCACATTCACTTTTACCAATTTCCAAGAACACATTAAATTCCCTTAAAATATAAGCCGAGGTATGGAAAAGCTTCAAATTCCTTGGTTTCCTCTAATTAGTATGCAGAACTCTCAAAAAAGAAAGAAGTGAGGTTTGAATGTCTACCCTCATATATAGATAGAGAGATATGGAAAAGCTTAGAATCGTGAAGTGAGGGTTCAATGACTTATTACTCATTTTGGTCTATTTAAATGAAGTTCGCTTATTGGGTTGATTTGTGTTGTGTACATATACTTCTTGGGTTTATTTCTGTTTTATGGACTTATTTGTTTCTGTATCGGTTGCTGACAGAATGGATAGGGTGCCAAAAAGAAAGGTGGCATTAAGAATAATGGCTCTTTGATGGAATTAGAGTTTGATCTCTTCATTTGGGTTGTGCATATTTCGTTTGATCTCTTACTTTGGGTTGTGCAGATTTCGTTTGAATTAATTTGGGTTGTGAGGAAGTGAATAATTATTAATTAATTTCTCTTGGGTTGTGAATATTTCCTTTGAATTAATTTGGGTTGTGTTTGAGCATTATACATGCATGAATGTCCGTAAAGAGTATGAGGATAAAGGGAAGAGAAAATGTTGTGATCATCCACCTCAATCGATTTGTTAAGGTAGTTTTTGTACCTTTTTTTCGGTTTAAAATTATATGTTTTTCATCTTTTAGGGGTATGTCATCGAGGATTTGCCACGAATTTCTGAGAATTTCATTTCATCCAAACAATGGGTTTTGGAATGTTAGTGCCTTTTTATTCAAATTTTCTTTATTTGAATATTATGTGTTTAGAAGTGTAAATTTGCATAATTGAATCTTTGCTCCGATCCAATTTTATATTTCATTTCTTTGTGACTTTCTGCAGAACTTGGAATCAGCTTTTCATATAGCATGGATGATGAATATAAGAAACTGATACACAGAATGACTCCACCAAGGTATATACAGATTAAAATCATAACTTGCGTCAATATAGAAGTATAAATTATTTTTTAGCACACAGCTTTGACATAATAATTTGTCTCATAATTTATAAAATATTGTACATATTTATGCTACCTGCCAATCAACAACTAATATTACTTCCAAGAAGGCAAGATCAACATATGGCATGTCACAGCGGCATATTTTCCACAAACAGATGGTAAAATTGTACCCATCACATTAGGCAAGTTTCAATCTTTTTTACTTCTATTTTAACACATTTCTAATTAACATTTCGTACTAAATTTTGATTATACAGAGACACCAAACCAGGGGTATCTGATCCATTTTTATACACCATTTCATTTCATTTTTACAATAGAAATGCTATGAAACTAACTGCTAATTGATGATGTTATCATTTAGATGATTTCAACTATTGCTCATACTGAAACTATTTATCTGAATTCTACCATGTAGACCAAAACATGTAAACGATGATATGAAACTTTGAAAAGGAATACCTAATCACATTCCTGTATTTTCAGTTTGATTCAACGATACAATCTCTTAACTTACTTTTCTGTTACTTTTATTTCAAGATATTACACTCTCTTTACAATCCCATAATAATTTTCCTATCAATCGGTTGCAAGTTAGAATATTCAATTTCTAATGCCACAACATCATGCTACAGGTAAATACAAACTCAATGCCTTATTGCAACATACTCTCAACTTTTTAATGCATTTTGCATGTTGTTCATTAATTTTGCTTCAGTTGGGGTCATCAAATTTGATTACATTCTTCAATCTCTATTGTACTCATTTTGTGATAAGTCAAGTAGAATTTGTCAAATCATTTTAATGCATATGAGATACAATTTCTACTTTTCATTTTGTCAAATAGTACATCAATTTCCATCTCCACTTTCTTAATTTGTTGTTACAGTAATTTAACTCATGTTTGTCCATAAATTTTTACTAATTTTATACCTGCATTCTCATTTTGTCTATAAATTGTTCTAAAACTTTAATTTAAATTTCTTTATGCTTTATTTGTTTTTCTTTTGTTGATACCAAGTGTTTCCATTTACTATAATTGCATCAAATGCAGACTTTATTATGTTGATGAAAGTGAGAGCATCAACTCACATTATCTAAACTCTCAACTCAAGTAAGTCCTCAGTTCCATATGTTTTTTTATTTTTTTGAAAACTAAGTGGTTGACATGGTTTTTGACCATTAGGTCATGTAACTTTACATTTGCGATTATATTGGTTCTGACTATTTATTAAATGTAATTGGAGAAATTGTTTCTTTAATCTGCTCATACTATGGGATGTCAAAGTTGAATCCGCTTGCTTTCAATCTTTCGAAACAAATTTTCTTTATAAAGTAACAAAACAAAAATATTTTTGATGAAATCAAGTTGTTTACTTTATTGAGATGATCGATTGGTCACGCACTATTGGTTCTAAGCATAAATATACCAAAATGGATTTTCAATTTTCAATTTTACATATTTATTGGCTCAAATTTAAATGCCATTGTAAACTTAAACATCTGTTCATTACACTAAATTCGAGTTTACAGTTTTTTCATACATATTTATCTATATAATTTTTAATCCCGCAGCAACACGCGGGTCAATTTTCTAGTAAACTACTAAAGGATGAAAACTATTGCAGAGGGTATTTTTAAAGCAAGTCTTTTATCAGTTGGATGAGGAGGAAATGTTCACCTCACCCTTCAGGTGGCTGCATTTACCGGGATGACATGGAAACCAATGCTGACGTCAGTCTGTGAAGCTTCTCAAATTAATAGATTGCACTTTGCTTTTATTTTTTCATTCAATTGTTACCCCTAGATAAAATAGCATCCGTTATTTATGCGCGTAAAGACAATTATAATTTATAAAGTTGTTTGCGTTACATTTTAGTTTGGAGAAAATATCTTGTTTTAGACGGTTAAGGGTATTGATGGTATGTACAAGACACTGTTAGTGTGAGATATTTAGGATCATTGTACATAAAGTTACTAAATTTGGAGTGATTGAATAAAAAGATATCTAATTTTGTATGATTGAGATATCTTGTTCTTGTCTGGAGTATCTCCTTTCCTAGTATGTGGTGTGGTAATGAAATGAGCTTGCTTTCCTCCATGATACGCATGTGGTCATAAGTCGTTACACGTGTCAGGTATTGCATGGGATTCGTGCTCACGTGGCATATAATAATAGAAACGGAAATCACTTTTTACTTGTTTATGCGCCAACAACTATAGCTTTCCACTTATATTTACTAAATTAAGTAAAAAGAGAAAATTTTCAAGGGAATAACTTCAAAATAGCATAAGAATTTGTTTCCTTAATTTGTTATCAAATAGCAATACATTTACACAAAAACGAGAGCAAGTACCGGGTTGTTATATTAACACTCCATATTTTGTTGACTGAACTCACATTTACTTTTTAAAGTAAAGTTTATCTTAACACACCCCGCATATTTTTCATTACTACCCTCATACCTCACTCTCATACACTCACAATCATCAGTTTACCACAAATCAAACTCTTCATCTGTTTCAAATAGGGGTGGAAAAAATTCCCAAAAATCCCAAACCGAACCGAAAAAATCCCGAGCCCAAACCAAAATTCCTGAAATTTTCGGGATGCTATCCCGAACCGATCCTGAAATTTTGGTACGGGATTCGGGATTAGCTTCTCGATATTTCGGGAATCCCATACCAAACCGAAAATATATATTATTAATTATTTTCTATATATATATACACACACACACATGTACGCATATATAGTATATATATATTGTTCTTTTATAATTGATGCTAGTAGTTTCTAATTGATGCTCTGCAACCTGAAATGCCCTACACCTTGCATATTTTTCATGTTCTGTTTGATATTCATTTGGATTTTATTATTGCTGCTGCCATGGCTGATGATTTCAGAAGTTTTGATTCTTTTGTCTCTCAACAGATTGCCAAAAGGGTTTTAATTAATTTGAATTTTGACTCTGATAAAAACAATCAAGCATGCTAGTGTCCAATTGAATGATAGTGTGAATGAAATGACATTCCGAGTTCATGAATGTGTTCTTGAATTATATATTTGAAGAACAATTCATAATTTCATATTTCAATTTAGGATTCCCGAAATTTGGGATTCTGGAAAATTTGGTTTGGGATTGGTCTTTAAATTCCCGTCCCGAAAAATTTCGGTTTGGAATTCGAGATACTAGTTTCGGCTCGGTATCCCATACCGAACCACCCCTAGTTTCAAACAAAAGAATAACTACATTTTAAAAATAAGAAAGATGAATTAAATTGTTGTATAAAATCTCCATTCTACCGTTTGATATATATAAACATCCAAATACCCTTTCAAATTTTCTTGAACAATCACGTTGGATTCCAAACTTGAAGCATAAACGTAGGAACTGTTCTTGTAAGATCATATCAGTTTGTATAAATGGCTTTCCCGAGATTTGCAAAAGGAACACATTTGTTTGTTTAAATACTGCCAATGGACGTACATCATTTTATGAAAGATTATAACCAATTCTAAATTACTTCCCTACAACAAAATTGGTCTTTTACGACGCACAAAGAGCACTGTAAACGGTTATTCACGACAGTAAAAGCCCTTGTCGTAAAAGATGTTTTGTCAAATACGACGTTCTCTAGTAGCCGTGAATAATTTAAGCAAAACACGTCGTA
Source organism: Heteromeles arbutifolia (assembly GCA_024362995.1). Classification (NCBI taxonomy): domain Eukaryota; kingdom Viridiplantae; phylum Streptophyta; class Magnoliopsida; order Rosales; family Rosaceae; genus Heteromeles; species Heteromeles arbutifolia. Next base: position 7,597,056 of record JANCRC010000019.1, read on the forward strand.
AATGCTCTTTAAGGCGTGCCTTGCGCACCTTAATTGGTATTAGATACGACGTTAATGAAGTGTCGTAATACTGTGAAAATAATTACAGCATACCTGTGTGCCGTAATTTATATTTGATATGACATTTGTTAAGTGTCGTAATACTGTGAAAGCAATTACGGCATACGTCGTACATTGTAAACGAAGACTAGCGTCAACAATTACTACTGATTTTGCATAGAGTAAGAAATTTGTCACTTGAAAGACTTCACTTTTCCTTGAACACCTCCAAACGAAGTCCTTTGAGAGTGAAATACTGCTCCTAATGCTAGAACTACACTAATTGCTATCTCTATCTGCATAGACATAAGCACATGGAGCAAAAGAAAATCTATTGTACTGCTATATGTAGAAATACAAATTTAATCTCAAGTAAGAAATGTGATACTTAAAGAAAACCTAATCATTGTCATACAAACCTAAACCCCAAATTATGCCTTCACAGTTTTATTGTTTTACACTCATACAAGTATCAAATGACTAAAATTTACACAAATTATGCCTTTACAGTTTTATTGTTTCCTATAACTTGCATAAAAATCATATACTTGCGAGTAGATAAATTTATGAGTCTAACATTTCACGCATGAAGAATTGATGCGGCAGGTAGAAGATTGGATATTTGATCAGTGGATATGGTTATCAATTATGATATCCCCAAAAACTCTAAGGTAAGACTCACAGTTTTTTGACCTAGTGGCTTGCTGTTATCAATTTACATCAAAGTTAGCCATTTATCTCGTTTTTGGGTCTTAATATATTACAAATTCAACATCAACAGAAGCACCAACAAATTTCAATTTTTTTTCATTTCTTTTTGTTCCATTTTCTTCAATCCAATCAACTTTCTTGGGAACTAAAACAAAGGGAGAGAAAGAGAGTTCCCAACCTGACTCAACTTCGTCTTTGGAAACCAGGCGCTGGGAACGGATAGAGTTCCCAACTAAGATACTCTAGCTAGTCGAGATGGATTCGGTTGGGAACTTAAGAGCTAGTCAAAACAAAATGTTAACTTAGAAATTGATAAAAGACTTTAATACTAATTAAATTAAGTATAAACTTTTGCCCTCATTACCGCATTTGCAACCTCTTCGTTTAAAAATTCACCAAAGACTTGAATGCTACCTGAAAAATAGTAAAAAGAAAAAGAGTAAATAAGTGAATATAAATCATACCAAAGGAACTCAATCAAATTATCATTTTTATCCAATAGTACAAACTAAACAAAGTACTACACTAGTACTATAACAGACTCACAGAGTACTAGGCCAAGCAACAAAGTCAATAATTTAAGTACTAGGCTAAGCCCCAGTGTTTTTCTACTACTACAACATACTCACAGACTCAAAGACTATTTGGATTTTCAAAACAGATTATTTGGATTTGCAGTATCACCGTAAGTCTGTAACATCTCCATCTCCTTTGCAAAAGTAGAACCTTGCTGAGTACCCCATGTGACTTGGAGGTCCGGGACATGCATACAAAGAAACCCAAGTCACTCTGCAATCCCAACCAGATCACACACACACACAGCAAAATTAACAAATCCCCAACACCATAATTAAAACTCTTCAGAATTCTGAAACAGAACCAAGTCTGAAACTGGAATTATATATTCCTTATGATGACTTGTAAACTGAAAATCAAAAGCCGTGATTTTGTATTCGATGATGTTAAGACCTACTCTACATCTTCCACAATTGCACATAGAGAGAGTAACAGAAGAACAATACAAACAATACAATTTTATTAACTACTCTCTTCTCTTACAAACCCTTATCTTATCGCTAACTCTCAATCCCCACTAACTAATAACAGCCTCTTGTACACTTGTCACCACCATATTGTGCCATCTGGTATGGTATCCTAACAATACCCCCCCTCTTAAAACCAAACATACAATTGAAAACACAGAACAATAACCAGAATTACAAGTTCAAATCAAAAACAGTAAGTGGAACTTCACAGATTGACAACTTCTGGAAATTTGATCTTCAGTTCATTGTACACTCCCATGTAGCATCTTCTCGAGAATGGTTCTGCCATTGGACTCACTTCACTACCAACAGCATTGCTTCTCTAGAGTAGCTCTCTGCCTAAAAATGACTCCACATTACACCCTCCCAAAAAGATGAGCAATGGTATTGACCAAATCATTTGCCACTGAAACACTACACCCATTTTCCAACTTTAGCATGTACTTTGTACCAATGAATGCTACATCAAAGTTCACACAATGCTTAGCAGTAGCAGAGTGGCAGAGTACCACATAACCTCCTGCACTTTTGAGAGCATAAGCAACCATGTCGTCAATAAGACGATGCTCATATCTTGATCTCCAATGAGCTTCATAAACCTCCTGGAAAATGTCCTTGAACCTTCCATCATATTTCTTCAGAATAGTATGTTTTTGTGCTAAGATAAAATGGCCACTTTTTCTGGTAGGCAGTGTTCATGGAAGCCTCAGCAAAAGCATGGACAGACTCATCCGTGTTATACATGGACAATGCTATGCCTCCAGCACCAATAAATTTGTAAACCTCCCACTCTGCCTTCTTGTTGGGCCCATCAAGTACAAAAACCAATTTAAGTTTTCCAGGTCCTTCTATGATTGCATCAGTTGCTCGGTACTGATCACCAAAAACATGTCTCCCAATACATTTTGGCATTGTCCAATCTGGAACTAGACGGAAAACATTTCTGCAGATAATTGGTTCTCCAAAAACAGTACCATTTGCTACATTGTACCTGAATTTTGAGCCACCACCCTTATCCCGAATGCCCTTGCAGTAGTCACGATCGAGAACAACATAGCAAACAACACAGCAAACAATACAGCAACCATTTCCAAATCTGGAGATAGTGAACTTTCTTTCATGTTTTCTATTCTTGTCCATACAAGCTTCTAAATGATGCAATCCCAAAATACCAGCATACTCCCCATCAATGATCATGGAATAATCAAAACCCAGAGCACAATCTGTATTCTTGGACTTCGAATTAAAGAGCCTCTGGCTAATTGTCCCACCTTTATCAAGAATTAACTAATGGAAACCAAGCTTCAAATGCACAATAGTACCATTTTTCATGACTTCACCATTACAAACAAGAAGTTTAGAACTATGAGCATCTTTGATTTGAACATTCGAAGTAAAGAACCTACGAAGTGTACCTCCGGTGTCAGAAATCGGCATATGATAGCCTAATTGAAGAACACAATTATATGTTGAGTGCGGCAATTCGTCGAACACGTTGTGGCCCAAGTGAACGACAACTCTTTCTGCTGGGAGTAACATCTGTTTTGCATCAAGAATGAAACCCACGTCGAAACGGATCGGAAAATCTATAACAATTCCATCAGACAAAGAAAAATCAGGAGACTTGAATATTTCTTTGACAGAAGCAACCCTTCCGTATCCATGATTTGTGAAATTCGACTTTTGCACATTAGATACTAGGAATGCAGAACCCAGAATGCAAGCTTGAATCCTGGATTTCATGCAATCCGAATCAATAACCGGAGAACCCATGACAAAATCTTCAGTTTTCTTGTTGACCAAATCGAAAACCATTTCATTCTTCCTAGCCAATTCACTTCGAAAGAACCTTGAACTTTCTTGAAATCTGGGGTTGGAACGAAATGTCGCAGAATCATCGTCGTGAACCTTCTTGAATTTCTTCAATATGGGTCGTAGACAAGGACGAGTCTTGGGCTTGTATCTTGGATGAAATTGAGAGCAGAATTCATCTCTTTTCTCTCGGGCTCGAACCTTTTCCTTGTGGAAGGATTGAAGCTTGAGAACAATTTCATTCGATTTCTCAAGAAAGAGAGGAGATGTCGATTTGATGAACGGCTGATGCGTCGATATAGCTGCAGAAGATTCCACACCCAGTTTTTCCGCAAGCAACTTCAATTGAAGAACTTCGGCCCGGATACCAATGTTAAGACCTACTCTACATCTTCCACAATTGCACAGAGAGAGAGTAACAGAAGAACAATACAAACAATACAATTTCATTAACTACTCTCTTCTCTTACAAACCACTATTTTATAGCTAACTCTCAATCCCCACTAACTAATAACAGTCTCTTGTACACTTGTGTTGACCCTAAAAACTACCAAGCTTACGTAGCGCGCAGGCCGAATAACTAATAAGCTAACTACGTCCTTCGGTTGTGTGCGGGGCGTGCCAACTCGTCGGCCGAGCTCGGCCGAGGAGTAAAATTTGTTGATGTTGCGTTGGTTGCGCTGCTGACTTCTGCGTCTTGCAATTGCGGCCGAGGAATGAACAATTCTCGGCCTTCGGGTTCTAGAGCCTGAAGACAAGGCTGCTAATTTGCGAAGTTCAATATCAAATTCGGCTGTCAATGCCGAATGTAGTACCCTGGTAACACCTCACTTCGCCGAGAAGGCTAATGAGATGACCTCTGCCAATAAGGATTCGAAAATCCTTCTCGACCGAAACTTGGATAGGTAACCAGTCGGCCTCTTCGCAGTGCTGTTTATCCAAACTGAAGGTGTTCCGCGGTCGGCTGATTCTACGGCGATAGTGCTGTTTATCCAAACTGAAGATACCACCAGTTGCCTTCACAGTGCTGTTTATCCAAACTGAAGATGTGTTGGCGAAAAGGAAAATAAAAATCTCAAGATTGTTGAGAGGTTTCGCGTAGATCGAGGGTTTGCGCAGGGCAGATTTGTGTGTTGAGTTGGAAAGCTCCCAATGATGCACAGCCTCCTCTATTTATAGTAGCAGATCCCTCTTCAATCGAGTTCAAGTCATACTCGGATTAGGACTCCTTATTCTGATCCAATCCTATCTCGACTAATCCTTCTTCAATCAGGACTTTGAACCTAGCCTTTTATCATGCCGCACTCATCTCCATATCTCGACAACCTCATCTTCGCCGAGACCCCTTACTGCATCAGGATTCATGCTAGCCGTAGGATTCTACCTACATTGTCTTTATCCGAACAACTCTTCTCCTTGACAGGATCTGGCCAATCTCGGCCCACGAACTGACTAATCCACAAGCCTTCAAATAAAACCTTCTGGGCCGAGAATGATTCTAAATTCGGCCAAAACTAATATTTTGGGCCTAAACATTGCCCCCCAGTTTCCTTGAGCTACGGCTCGTAAGCCGAATGGTTAAGGAAATTAGCACAGTCAAATAAATATATGGTTGAGGAATCCACTCCATAGCCTGACACGTCTTGAAAGAGACCTTGGCGAGCTGGCCGAGAAAACAATTATGGGGTCGAAGTCTGTAAAAGACCCATGATTTTTCTGCCGAGCACCAGCTCATACTCACCGAGCTCGGCAAAATGGGCTGGCCGAACGCACAAATAACAGTATATCTCGACGAGGTGGCCGAGCTCGGCCTAAAAAATTTGCCTTCCCAATTGTATTCTGACATGACATTAAACTGATCATGACTCCCCACCTGTAACCTCATATTCATGGGCTGAAGCCTACCACTTTTTTTCTCGGTAATGGCATCCTGAAACAAGTTGTATACGGCAATGTTGAATTAGTGGCCAAGTGGCCAACTGAACATCACCAAAATGGACATCATGACTACGCTTTCCTTTTTTCTTTTTCTTTTTGGTACCCTTGGCCTCAGCCTTCCATTCCTTCGGCTTTTTGTGTACGAGGCATTGCCCCCCTACTTTCTTAAGTATCGTCTGAAAAACCGAATAGTTAAGAAAATAATTTATTCATTATATATATATATATATATATATATATTAGCAAACGAAACTAAAAGTGGCCGAACCATAATCAGGAGGAGGCCAACGATGCTTTATTCGTAGCCGAGATCTTTTAATACCAATATAGCCAATTAAACTATGCACTGACCCGAAAAAATGATCTCCATATATTTTTGACTTGGAGAAATATTTTTCATTTTCGATCGCCGAATGTGTTGAACAATTACTATGCCCCCCAAACATAATAATTTTGCCAATTTCTTTTAATTCAACTAACTTGGCCGAATAGGATTTCTCCATATCGGCTTTATCACCAATAATCATATCAATTGGCGTAGTTTCGGCGTCTAAGATCATCTCTCGGCCATGTTCGTCATTGGAACACTCATCTGACGAATCGTTGACTGAGTCGATTTGTGGCTTAGAAACTTGAACTTTTTCTTCTAGGCCTACCACACTTTCAATCTCGACCGAGACAACAGGTGGCCTAGGTTCTTCTTCAGCCGTCTCGACAATGTTCTTAGGCCGAATTTTAATTGTGGCCGGGGCGAAAAATTGCCCCCCGACCTTTTCAACCAACCATTCTTTAAATGGAATTGATTGGTAGTCGAAAACGTAAGGAAAATGTGCTCTTGATAGCCAGGCATTAAATCGAGCCATGTCTTCGTTTATCCATTGCTCTTGTAGGGTGACAGGGGTTTCTATTCTCAACATGGAGGCGAATGATTTTTGCCTGGCTTTTACGCCACGAAGAACTTTTTCCACTTCCAAAGATGCTTTACTTCCCTCATACAATCGGCTACGTGGAGCCGAATCGGAATCTTGATATATCATATGAACTTCGTAGTTTTAGCACTGGGTCCCACCGGGCGTGCCAAAATGTTGACCCTAAAAACTACCAAGCCTACGTGGCGCGCAGGCCGAATAACTAATAAGCTAACTACGTCCTTCAGTTGTGTGCGAGGCGTGCCAACTCGTCGGCCGAGCTCAGTCGAGGAGTAAAATTTGTTGATGTTGCCTTGGTTGCGTTGTTGACTTCTGCGTCTTGCGATTGCGGCCGAGGAAGGAACAATTCTCGGCCTTCGGGTTCTAAAGCCTGAAGACAAGGCTGCTAATTTGCGAAGTTCAATATCAAATTCGATTGTCAATGCCGAATGTAGTACCCTGGTAACACCTCACTTCGCCGAGAAGGCTAATGAGATGACCTCTGCCAATAAGGGTTCGAAAATCCTTCTCGATCGAGACTTGGATAGGTAACCAGTCGGCCTCTTTGCAGTGCTGTTTATCCAAACTAAAGGTGCTCCGCGGTCGGCTGATTCTACGGCGATAGTGCTGTTTATCCAAACTGAAGATACCACCAGTTGCCTTCACAGTGCTGTTTATCCAAACTGAAGATGTGTTGGCGAAAAGGAAAATAAAAATCTCAAGGTTGTTGAGAGGTTTCGCGTAGAGCGAGGGTTTGCGCAGGGCAGATTTGTGTGTTGAGTTGGAGAGCTCCCAATGATGAACAGCCTCCTCTATTTATAGTAGCAGATCCCTCTTCAATCGAGTTCAAGTCATACTCGGATTAGGACTCCTTATTCTGATCCAATCCTATCTCGACTAATCCTTCTTCAATCAGGACTTTGAACCTAGCCTTTTATCATGCCGCACTCATCTCCATATCTCGACAACCTCATCTTCGCCGAGACCCCTTACTGCATCAGGATTCATGCTAGCCGTAGGATTCTGCCTACATCGTCTTTATCCGAACAACTCTTCTCCTTGACAAGATCTGGCCAATCTCGGCCCACGAACTGACTAATCCACAAGCCTTCAAATAAAACCTTCTGGGCCGAGAATGATTCTAAATTCGGCCTAAACTAATATTTTGGGCCTAAACAACTTGTCACCACCATATTGTGCCATCTGATATGGTATCCTAACAGATGGCAGATCAAAAACAAGCACTAAGTGGTTACTAATTGACAAAGGGTCTTACTGTCAGCACTTGAAATAACAAAACCCTAATTTTGCACTCAAATTGCCAAAAAATAAACAAATTATAATTAAAATTTGATTCCAGAATTGACCAAATCCAAATCCCTAAATTCAAATTCAAATTCAAATACCTAAATCTAGAAAACCCCAATTTATTTCAATCTTAAATCCCTAACTGCATACCTTATCTGGAACATAGATGGTGATCAGGAGTCAGGACCATCAAGTGCAGGTGGTGGGAGAGAGTCGAGAGTCAACAGGAGATGATGGTGGTACCGTGGTTGGAGACGAGAGAGATATCGAGGCCGCTGGGATTGGGAGATACGAGAGCGAGTCAGCAACACTTCGACAGACGGGGACGGACGGAGGAGCTCCGCTGGGAATGGGAGACATGAATTTGAGAGACTGAAAGTCGAGAGAGATACTGCGTGAGGGAGGCAGAAAGAGACAGACAGAACCTGAGATATGTGTGGTAAATGAAAGGTGTAGATTGAATATCATAATTTGGATCTGAAATCAACGGTCCAAGCCGGGTAGGCGCGAGATCTTGATTCAAGAAAAATAAAAGAACGCGCGGGGCGGGAAGTTTAGGCGGGACGGTATTTACAACGTATTATTCGTGCCATAAAAGATAGGTATTCAAATATATAGAAAATTCACTTTATGATATAACACGAAATCTTAAAAGAGAAAGAAAGTGAGTCGTATAAATTGCCAAATACGGCAAACAACGCTTAAGTAGTAAATATTTTTATTTAACGACTTGCATAAAAGTGATGTTGTGAATGCGAGATTATGCGCAAGTATTACGACATGAACTTTATGAATGCTAAGAATAATATCATTTAAGCCATGTCGGTCTGTACGCCGTATATTTCAAGTCTTAAAAGACCCAAACTGTTGTAGTGCTTTGAAAGGTAATTACCAAATGGCATTGCTTCCATTTTACAACATTCTCCACTTTTCTTCCTATTTCTTGGATTTCAATTAGAGCAGGGCTTTGCAAAAAGTCAATTTATATTGCATGAGTTGACTTGTTTCATTTCTCTGGGTTTCTTATTTCAGGGGGTGTTAACTTTCTGGACTTGGCCTTCCTCCCTTCTCCCTGTTTCTTACCTCGTGGTTGATCTGAACGTCGTTGTTCTATGTTTTTTTTTTTTTTTTTTTTTTTTTTGTTTAAAAGAGCTTTCAAAATGATTAAAAGAGTATTTACTTTTTTTATAAAGATGTTTTTAGAATTAATTTATAACAAAAATACAAGTGAATTTTGAAAAGGCGGTTTAAGTGCTTTTTACAACTGGTGTTTCTTCCAAAATACACTCTAAGTGTTTTTGGAACCTAAAAACTCTTTCACCAGGTCCAATGACTGTACACTTGTCTTGCTGAGTCAGTTTTGTTTTTTATCAAAATATTATTTTTCTTACGAATATTGTCCTTATGATTTAAATTTGTATTATCTTCATCGATTTTTTTAAGGAAATAATTGATATATTTTTAAGGAATCTATTTGTTGCTCATGAGGAATTGATTGATACATTTTTAAGGAACTTCTTTGAGCGTGTTTGGATGTGATTTTAAAATGACAGAAAACACTTTTGATGAAAATATTTTTAGAACCAATCTTTGGTAAAAATGCAAATAAATTCTGGAAAAGCACTTAAAATGCAAATAAATACTTTTGATGAAAATATTTTTAGAACCAATCTTTAGTAAAAATGTTTACAGAGGAGTGAGGAGGAGGAACAACGACAAGTGGGTGTGCGAAATGAGAGAACCAAACAAGAAGAAGTCGAGGATATGGCTCGGAACTTATCCAACGCCAGAGATGGCAGCTCGGGCGCATGACGTGGCGGCATTGGCCTTTAGAGGGAGGCTTGCCTGCCTCAATTTTGCAGACTCCGCATGGCGCGTGCCTGTTCCAGCCTCCATTGATTCAGTGGATGTCAGGAGGGCGGCCGCAGAGACATTCAGCCAGCTGAGTTTGGCGGAGTGTCGGAAAGCGGGGATGATGAGAAGGAGAGCAAGAAAATGGAGGGGAAGAAGGATTGTGGAGGTGCGGAGCAAAGTGGCAGCTCGTTTTACTTGGATGAGGAGGAAATGTTCGCCATGCCAAAGTTGCTTGATAGTATGGCCGAAGGGCTTCTGCTCTCTCCACCTCGCCGTTCAGGTGGCAACATGAACTGGGATGATATGGGAAGCAATGATGACGTCAATCTGTGGAGCTTCTCAAATTAATAGATATTTATACAGGTGTATTCATCATCCCTAAGGACACTTTGCGTTTATTTTTAGTAAAAATAATGAAAAAGATTTGAACATTTTGAGTTTTAACGATATAGACAAAATAAAAGGTAAAGTAAATAGTAATATGATTGACTTTTTAGTGTAAAAATATGATTTTTCGTTAAAGTGAACAGTACTGTGAGCTTTTCGTTAAAATTCTCTTTATTTTTTCATTTAATTTTTGCCACTAAAAAAATAATGTCTGTTGTTTATGTGTGTAAAGACAATTATAATTTATATATAATTGTTTGCATCATATTTTAGTCTAAGGGAAACATCTTGTTTTAGACCTTTAAGGGTATTAATGGTATTAACTAATACACTGTTAGTGTGAGATATTTAGGATCATTATCCATAAAGGTACTAAATTTGGATTGATTGAATCTAAAGGTATCTAATTTTGTATGATTGAGATATCTTGTCCTTTTTTAGTATGTGGTGAAGTGAGGTACTTGCCTCCATGTTACGTCTGTGGTCGTATGTGCTTACACGTGTCAGGTATTGCATGAGTTGATCTGTTGAATTGGTGGCCTGGGTGTGAACTTTCTGAACTTGGCCTTCCTTCCTTGTCCCTGTTTCTCACCTATTGGTTAATCTAAACGTCGTCGTGGCTCTATGTTTCCTTTATTTTATTTTATTTGGAAATGTTTTCAAAATAATCGAAAACGTTTTTGTTAAAAGTGTTTTTAGAATTAATTCATAGAAAAAATATAAGTAAATATTGAAAATACAATTGAAATGCTTTTTACAATTAATTTTTCTTTCGAAATGTATTTTAAGTATTTTTAGAACTTATCGCCTATAACGATTTCAATCATTTTAAAAGTAATTCAAAAGAATTACTTTAATCGTACTTCAAAAGAATTCTTACTTTAATCATACGTGCTCCTGAGAAACCCGACATTAATCGATTATCATATGAGGAAACACAAGAGAGAGACCCAGGCACTACAAAACTCTACCAGATCCCCAACTTTATGAACACCTGTTGCTGAGGTAGATTATATATTCCACTGCAGCACCAAAATGAACGTAGGACACCATAGTCTTACTGTCTTAGGGTTTAGGGTTCAATCCACCTCTTACACAGGTGAACAAAGTTCCATGAAATAACTCACCCAGAAAATAAGTACTTTCGAGGAAGGTAGATTAACCCAAGAGTCTACCTTTTACAGAGAAACATAAAAAATGAATGGCACAAGTAGGGATGGGCAAAATACCCATGGACCCATAGGTTTGCATTTAGTCCTACAAAAGAAGAAAACTACAAATAAACTACTAAAGGATGAAAACCATTGCAAACGGTATTTTTAAAGCAAGTCTTTTATCAGTTGGATGAGGGGGAAATGTTCAACTCACCCTTCAGGTGGCTGCATTTACTGGGATGACATGGAAAACAATGCTGACGTCAGTCTGTGAAGCTTCTCAAATTAATAAATTGCACTTTGCGTTTTTTTTTTTCATTCAATTTTTACCGCTAAATAAATTAGTGTCTGTTGTTTATGCGCGTGAAGACAATTATAATTTATAAAGTTATTTGAGTTACATTTTAGTTTAGGGAAAATATCTTGTTTTAAACCGTTAAGAGTATTAATGGTGTATACAAGACACTGTTAGTGTGAGATATTTAGGATCATTGTACATAAAGTTACTAAATTTGGAGTGATTGAATGTAAAGGTATCTAATTTTGTATGATTGAGATATCTTGTTCTTGTCTGGAATATCTTGCCCTTTCCTAGAATGTGGGTGTGGTGGGGAAATGAGCTTGCTTTCTTCCATGATACGCATGTGGTCATAGGAACGGAAATCACTTTTTACTTGTTTTTGGTGAACTTTTTAGGAAAAGGATAAAAAGGATCCTCGTCGGATCCTTTTCTTAGAGACCCTAAGGATTCTGTGATCATGATCGTTCATCTTACATCGTGCGGTCAGTTTTCATTAGGTACTATTTATATTTAATTTTAAATTTTAAATTTTAAATTTTGAAATAATTTCTTACCACACGATGTACGATGTACGATGAACAGTCACATAATCTCTAGTATCCTTTATGAAAAGAATCCGACGAGGATACTTTTCCAACTTTTTTCTTGTTTATACACCAACAACTATAGCTTTCCACTTATATTTACTAAATTAAGTGAAAAAAAAAGAGGAAATTTTTTCAAGAGAATAACTTCAAAATATCATAAGAATTTGTTTCCTTAATTTGTTATCAAATAGCAGTACATATTCACAAAAACGAGAGCAAATACCACGTTGTTTTATTAACACTCCACATTTTATTGATTGCTCCTCACATAATTAGTACATCCACCTTTACTTTTTAAATTAAAGCTCATCTTAACACATCCCCCATATTTTTCATTACTACCCTCGTACCTCACACTCTCATACACCCACAATCATCAATTTACCATACATCAAACTCTTCTTATGTTTCAAAGAAAAGAATAATCTACATTTTAAAGGCAAGAAAGAAGAATTAAATTGTTGTATAAAATCTTCATCCTACCGTTTGATTTATATAGACATCCAAGTACCCTTTCAAATTTTCTTGAACAATCACGTTGGATTCCAAAAAACTGATGCATAGATGGTAGGAACTGTTGGTCATGTCAGTTTGTATAAATGGCTTTCCCGAGATTTGCAAAAGGAACATATTTGTTTGTTGGGTTTTTATCACAAATGGTCTCTGACATTGATCAAACACATCATTTTGGTCCCTGACATTGAAAATCAATAGAAATGGTCCCTGAGATTGATCAAACACATCACAAATGGTCCTTCGGTTAAAAACTCTTTGGGCAATTTTCAAAGCTTCGTAACTCAATCGTTTCTTAACCAAATCCGACCCATAATATATCAAAATGAAGATAGGAAAGTGTAGAAAAATATTATACCATTTGGAATCCCAATGGTTTCCGAAGATAGACGAAAAATAGCCTCAAATGTGACTGGTCCGCGGAAAAACTGGAAAACTCGCCGGAAACTGGGTAAACTTTAAACGTTCATAACTTCTTCAATAATCAACGAAATCGAGTGATTCAAGAACGAAAATCATACTTCTCGACGAGAAGAATAGAATGGTATCTTTCTTGATGGCTAACTCGCGGTAGTTTGGCCGGAAAATGGCTCAAAATTGGCTAACTCGAAAATGGTTATCCAATTTTGAGCCGTTTTCCGGCCAAAATATGGCAAGTTAGCCATAAAGCAAGATACCATTCTCTTCTTCTCATCAAGAATTATGATTTTAGTTTTTGAATCACTCGATTTCGTTGATTATTGAAGAAGTTATGAACGTTTAAAGTTTACCCAGTTTTCGGCGAGTTTTCCAATTTTTTTGCGGACCAGTCACATTTGAGGCTATTTTCTGGCCATCTTCGGCAATCATTGGGCTTCCAAATGGTATAATCTTGTTATACACTTTCCTATCTTCATTTTGATATATTATGGGTCGAATTTGGTTAAGAAACAATTAAGTTACGAAGCTTTGAAAATTGTCCAAAGAGTTTTTAACTAAATGACCATTTGTGATGTGTTTGATCAATCTCAGGGACCATTTCTATTGATTTTCAATGTTTGGGATCAAAATGATGTGTTTGATCAATGTCAGGGACCATTTGTGATAAAAACCCTTGTTTGTTTGAAAACTGCCAATGGACGTACGTCATTTTATGAAAGATGATAACCAATTCTAAATTCCTTTGAAAGGTTATTATCTAATGGCATTGCTTCCATTCTAACCAGCCAAAACATTGAATTTCTTCATCATCAAACAACCACAATAATAATACATTTAATTCTATTTTAAATTTTACAACATTCTCCACTTTTCTTCCTATTTCATGGATTTCATTTAGAGCAGAGCTTTGCAAAAAGTCAATTTATATTCCATCATTTAAATAATTTCTTCAATGCCAAAACCAACAAATGCACGAGGAGCCAAAACTCGATTTTATGTTCCGTTTGTCAAAAATAATATTTCTTCACTAATGTGTTTGTGTTTTTAGGGTTTTGTTATATAATGGAGAGTGAAAGTGGCTGTGCGGGCTTGAATAGTCCTTTCATATTAGAGTTGCAAGTTATTTAGTATTAATTTTTTATTGGGGTGTATTAAAAACGTGTGGGGAGTTAAAAACGTCTGGGTATTAAATTATTGTGCTTTTAAAAAACCACTTCAACAAAAGCACTTACAAATACAACACAATGTTGTACGTGTCCCATAATATGCAGAATAAGGGTGGCCACGGATTGGTGCACTTCGGAATAGATTACAACCAAAATCAAAATTTATTGCGGTTTGGTTTAGTTCGCTTTGACAATTAAAAAAAAAAAGAACCATTCAATTTTGGTTTCGTTGGATTTAAAACGGTTATGTTTAAGTTTGGGCCTAACTTATAGGCCTGTTATAAAAGGGCTTAACTTATAAGCCTATTTCTTTTTAGGGTTCCCAACATTTTTTTATTATTTTATTTTTATAGTCTTTCCAGTTTGTTTGGCCCCAAACGGAGAAAACAACTAGAGATTTTTCGTTGTGACAAACACGGGTAATACACCACGTATCATTATAAAAGTTAATAACTTAACAAGAAATTTTCCACCATTTAAATAAAAACCCGTGGTGTACCATTCGTGTTCCTGTTACAAGAAATTTTCCACCATTTAAATAAAAACCCGTGGTGTACCATTCGTGTTCCTGTTACAATGAAACATTTCTCAAAAACAACAGTTAGTAAGTAAATCAAAATTGACTACCATCATATAAAAAATTCAAAGAAATCCCTTTTGGGTTTGTTTCAAAATCAAAAGGGTAAACAAAGCCCAATAACCATTAACCCCTATACTTAAATTCAGTCCAAGTCTATCTAATGGACTCTATCAAATAACTAATTACACCTCAACACCTAATTTACTAAGGCTTATTACATTAACATTCCACGTATTGTTGAATAAATCCAACATACTTAATACACTATACATTTGCATTTTTAATTAAAAATTATCTTAATACACCATTCATATTTTCTCATAATACCCTCATACCCCACATTCTCAACATGCAAGAAGGCCTCGGAAGATTGTGGATATCATCTTTGAGACTAGTCTATTTATATAATCTCAAATCTCATCTGTGTCAGGCTTGTTACTTGAGAAAAACTTCAGTACGAAGCATCTTGATCAAGTAGTTGTGCGCCTGGAAATAGATAAAGCGACACTCACCCCTCATTTTGTCACACCAACACCATGAAGATTCCCTCGATCACTCAAGGAAGAAGAAGCGAGGATATGACGCACCAAACCTTAATAAGTGTTTTTTTTAGTACATCGATATTTTTACATTAGGGATATGGGGAGTTCGGCTAAGCCAAATAATGGGTAACCTAATTTGGTATCTAATTCGTTATCCACGAGATTCGAACCTAAGACCTCTTACTTCCAAGTGAAAAGAAATACCAACAGACCGTCGTACTAAGTGGCAACCCTAATAAGTGTTTTAAATTCCAAATCAAATCAAATATAAACAAAATAAATCCTAATTAAGCTAACCATATTAAGGTCTTTCAATAATATAGGTGAGTGTGAATTCCAATACATAAGAATTATCTACCATAAGTTTGATTTGTGTCACACTATAATCATAATGTTGCGAGTTTGATAGAAGTAAGGGCGCGTTTACTAATCCGTAATCAGATTGAGAGGAATTGAATTGAGGAGGAATTGGATTGAGGAGGAATTGGAATGAGGTGGAATCAGAATTAGATTCCTGTTGAAGTTGTTTACCAAAACCGACTGGAATCGGAGTAGAAATGACATTGATCTATATAAGCTGTTTACTAATTCATATGAATCGGAATAAAATCTAATGTAATTACTAAAGTACCCATGTTTAACTAATATATTTTATATGCTAATTATTTTTAGTAAAACTTTTACTCTTCCATTTTTTAAATTTTTTTAGAGAGAATAATTTTTTTTTATTTTTTACTAAAACTTTTAGCACAAATTTAATATGATAGAATATTTTTTATTTGCTTATACATGTTAGAGAAGACTCTTAATCACCCTAAACTTTATTAAAAATATCAACATAAAGTAAACTTAATAAAAATTACTTCCTCTTCTCTCTCACCCATATCCCCAATCTTTCTTGGCAGCCGTCTCTCCTCCCCCATCCTCTTCTCTCTCACCCACTGGGGCAACCCCAAGAGATGCTGATGAAAGATCCCACCTCGGATACGGAAGGAAGGTATGGAGATTGTGCTACTAGAACCAAGGTGCATAGCACCGAACCAAAGCCGAATAACTCCTTCTCCCCAATCTTTCTTAGCAGCGCTCTCTCCTCCCTCCTTTCCTCCCCCATCCTCTTCTCTCTGACCCTCCACCGCCTCTCTCACCCTTCACCGCCTCAACTCTCCCCCACACCCACAAGATTCTTCTCATCGCCAACCACGTTCTGTTCCCCCTCTTACTATTCGAAGTAGATTAGCACAACCCGCAAAGGCTGCAAATCCGTTCTTCGCCAACGACAACCCATTCCACCATCTCAGTCTTCGAAGCCCTTCTGGTCACAAAATCATCCAGAACCGTGAATGAGGAGGTAGAAGATACAGGGTAGTTTGGGTATAAAAGTTGGATTCCTGGAAGAGCTTTCTTCCCGGAATCCAAATACCACCTCCATCTAGGGGATCAGATTCCAGGAGATTAAGGAATTTGATTCCAGATTTTAAGTGGGTCCCACTTACTTTTTCATTCCCTACATGTTAGTACACGCTGGAATGCTTCGGGAGGAATGCGATTCCATTTCTTTCCATTTCATTCCCGTTTGGTAAACACGCCATAAGTTCTATATAAAATGTGGGACCCATCTACTTTTTATGTTTCTCAATTTTATGATTGGTTACTTATTTTTCTCTCTTATAATTTATTGTAAAGGGATCACGTATAATTTATTGTATAGGGATCACACTCAAGAGTTCAATATATTAAATTAAAAAATAAGAATCACTCTCATAACACTCAAATTTTTTGTCTATAATAAGATTTTGATTCATATATTAGTATGACCACAACCAATTTCCGCTCCAATAATCGTGAAAAATAGGTTTATTTCCATTGGCATAAATGAGTAATGAAAACTAAGCTAATATCCAGTTTTTAGGTCCTTAAAATAAATGGATGGTTCATCATGAATATATTACTTGATACTTATGCCATCTATTTGTTCCATAATTATGGATGACTAGACGACCTCCGGTTCAAATGATTTTTAATAGGGGTGATTTTCAAATGAAGATTAAGAAATTGAACGGTTCCGCTTATGGAGTTTATACAGTTAATATTCATTATTCGAAAGAAGTAAGATATGCACAATCCTCCATGAAGGAACGCAAGTATTATACTTAAACTCAACAATGTGTACTATAAGTTGAGGTACTCTAGGAATATTTTCACTCGAATCTCATGTACTTGTTAATTGCTAACTATTATGGTTGGTCCAGGTCCTCCTCAAAACCCCATTATAATTCTATGAACATTCTCGCTCTCTGTGAACTTCAAATCCTATCCAGAAGCACACCAACCCCAGTTTTAAGTTTTAGCTGCCGCCCTTTGCTCTTGCTAGGGGTGGCGGCAGCCCGTTACTCCGCATTTTTCTCCTGCTTCCCTCGCCTCTTCTTTGCCCTTTCATTCTTTTATTCCTCCCCTCTCATCTCCTCTGCCCTTCCCCCTCCCTCCATCCACCTCATTTTCCTTCCCCTTTTTCGGTCTCCTTCCTTCGTTTTTATTCCCGATTCCTCCTGAGTTTTATCTCAGTTTTCTCTGAGCTGGGTCTTAACTATCCCCTAAGTTTGTCTTAGATTTGGGCTTCATGCCCCTTATTTGGCGTTTTCCCCACCTTTTATTGCTTTATGTCTTTTAATTTTCCTTCATCCCTATCCTCCCATGTGCTCAGATCGGCGGGCTCCGATCAAAAATTGGATATAAAATCCATTACCTCTCCCCAACCGGCATGCCGAATCCTTATCGGGGCCAACTGTTGGGCATATTACATCCCCTTTGCCTCACTCTCTACCCATAAGATACTTTGTTTGTATATATTTGCAGGGGTTTGTGAAATGGGACTTGGATCTGGTGTCTACTCTCTCAGTTCAGAGTTTTGCTTCCTCCGAGAATGTGACGGCAGCGGCGTTCTGGTTTATGCTGCTTGAGATTAGGGTTTTTTGTTGTTTGTTTTTGCAGCTTTCGGGCCTAAGCTTGTGTGGGTCTCCCATTGTATCTTGGGTTGCAGCTCTCATTTTGCTTGGGCTTATTACTTTATATGTTGTTGTTTACCTGATTCTAGCCTTGTACTATTTTTTAATGTAATGAAGGTTCTATTGCTTGACAAAAAAAAAATCTATGATTAGTTAGCCCATCAGTTGTCCTTACGAGGATAGTCACGTTAGCTAATTACCAATTTGATACATGAAAGTCAAAGTCATTGCATTCTTGCTCCATTGCGACGACCACACGGCACAGACATCATGCGATAATTCCACGTAAACGTCAACTTTATTTCCCGGATTATGTCCACATATGAGATCAAATTTTCTGCACGCTTTTATGAGTGACCTCTATCACTGATTGACACGTGTTAAGTTTATGACAACAAAGTTAAGAAGCGTTAAGTTTATTAATATGTGTCAATCAATGATAGATATTAATAAACTTAACGCTTCTTAACTTTGTTGTCATAACCTTAACACGTGTCAATCAGTGATAGAGGTCACTCACAAAAACGGTGCAGAAAATTTGATCTCATATGTGGACCTCACTAACATTTTTTGTACGCACCCGTTCCCATATCATATGTAATATAAATCCACTAATGTAATTTGAAGGTCCCAACCGTTCATTTTTAGGGTTTCTATTAAGTAAAATAACCTTACAAGGAATCAGCCAAATTGAAAATGTATTTTTCTTGGATTCCAACTCTTTGCAGCAATTATGTAGGTATAAAACTTAATTTAGTTAATTTAGTTTGCTTTATCTCTTCATTTTTTCCAATATTATACCTTGAAACCAATAAATCCAAAAAAAAAACTTTCCAACTCCAAATTTTTTTTTCCTTTAATCTCTCTTATGGGCCAGATATATATATATATATATATTTTTTTTTGGCTGATTTCAGGAAAAAAAAAGGGGAAGGCACTTTTGGCCTATGAAATTGAGATTGAAAAAAATGGGAGAGAGTTCAAACACTGATTGCGATTTTTGATCTGTGAATTAAAGATGGAAGAAGTCTTGGGAAGGACTAGGAAATATACAGAAAGGAGAGATGGGATTGGTGTTTGGTGCCATGTAATTTAGCTGATGTGGATTGACACAAATCATTATATTAATCTAATGGTTAACTTCTTATTAAATGCGTATAAATGCACTAATGTTATATGTAGAAATTTGAAATTTATTTTGAGTGCTACTACGCTCACTCCTCAATGCTATCTTTTTATCCACCTTATATTCTCCCCTACCATAAAAAGTTAAAAACACATAATACTCTCTTTACACCCACAATTATTCCTAGAATGTCCTTGATACATTTTTCAACTATTTTCCTACAGAAAACAAAAATTGAAATTCAAAACCACGCCACCCGACCCAATTCGATGGCAACCCCCTTCCCTCCGCCAGCCAACTTTTTCTGTCTGGAAATTTGGAGGAAGAGAGGGCCTTGACATGGCCCATTTCAATGGGAATGAGGAAAATGAGCGACATTCTCGGTCGAATCGATCATCGTTTCTGGATTGGTAAGGACGATTTAGGTTGAGGTTGAGTTTGTTTATTAGTGGGTTCAATTAAGATGGAGAAAAGAAAAGATTAGGTTGGGGACGAGACACCAAAACGGTGGAGGATGGTTGCCGTCAGATTGGATGGGATGGGCGTGGCTCTTCGCTTTCTTTCTAATTTTCAATTTTTGTCTTGTTTTTTCTTCTAATTTTAACAAAGCAGCAACTAGAGGTAGTGTGTTGATTGCATCCGCCATTTTTTTTTCACAGCTTCTCATATCCTTCTCCTCAAATCTCTCTTTGCTTTTTGGGACTTCTCCACTGACACACCCTGTCCCGAAGGAGGGCGCGCTCTCCTTCGGGACGGGGTGTGTCATCCTCCATATTAAAGATAACAGCGTTTTTTTTTAAAAAAAAATTGGAAACAAAATATTGAATTTATGTTATTTTGGCCATAAAAAAAAGATAATAATTAATTTTGTTAGGGTTTCAAAAGTCATTTTACAAAAGGTTAAATATGTCATTAAAAATTTCAATAAAAAGTGGGTGGGAAAATAAGGTTGAAGGGTGGGTATATCATAACTCTTTATTTTTCTTTCTCAAACTGAAAGATATTTAGTTACCACAAACAAACAAGTGCATGGGTTCAATAATTCTCAGTCGTGCTAATTTTAATGATGGATTTAATTATTAGATAATTTCTTATTATTAAATAACGTTTATCTATTTTTTTAATAGACGATATTATCTACATTAAGAAAAAAAAAATTTAACTTCATAATAAATTAATAATAATATAATTCAAATTCGCCTTTCAAATACAAATACGATTGACGCAACAACAATTTTGCAAGGTTATGGTGGAAGCCGACATTTTGGTGATATTTTTGTAACCCCAGATGCTCTATTTCACTGACACCCATCAAAGAGATGAGAAACTGGACAAAAACAAAGGGAACTGGATTCTCTCTTGAGCTCATGATGAGGATCTTCATGAGCAGCTCATTTGGACCATTTAAATTTGATCAAACGATTATAATTATTATAATTTTTAGAAAAGCTTCCTGTTTGGATCTGTTGGATTAAATTTTAACAATCTGGTTGGACTGCTTAGAAGGATCCTCATTATGAGCTCAGAAGAGGATCCAGTACCAAGACAAAGGAGAGAGTTCAGAGCTGGATGAAAGTCTGAGGAAAGATGCATGGCAACGTGTCAAAGCGTGTGTAAAGGTCGACAGATTTCTGGTGTGGAAAATGAAGACAGAATACCATAAACAAATAAAAAATCGGTACAAGGTCAACTTATGGTCTCATACACCCCAAAACCTAAAACCAGAACCCGCATTAAATTTCCACATGTAAATTCCCATAAAATATTCAAAGATTTCAATCACTCTCGTATCTGCATAAAAAAATATTCAATCCCCCAGTAAAGTTCAAATCTTTATATCATTAAAATACTCTCAAATCTTTATATCATTAAAATACTCCAATCTTGGATTCAAATTCCACCCCAAGAACCATCCCAGCTCCTTCTTCCTCCTCCTCCTCCTCTCAGTTTCTCTCCGGTTCTTCCTCTTCATCTGCTGCAACTCTCTTCTCTTCTGGGTCCTTTGTCTCCCCTCCCACCTTGAGATCTTCACCTCCTTAATCACAAGAACCTACCTCTCTCTTTCTCTCCTCCCTCTCTCCCTCTTTCTCTCTCTCTCTCTCTCTCTCTCTCTCTCTCTCTCTCTCTCTCTCTCTCTCCTCACCCTCACTATATAACCCACTTCAACTAACTAACCCACTTAGCTTTTACCTCTCTAGAAACACAGCTTTCTGTTTTTTTTTTTTTTCTCTGAATTTCTCTATCAGTTGCTTCGCTGCATCTTTATTTGACTTTTTGTCGTAAAGTTTCAAGTTTCGGAATGGACTTTCGAAAACCCAATGCGATCCAGCAGAGGCCGGTGCTGCTGAAAGATTTTCTGATGGACGATCTCAGCTCCTGCTCATCCAACGGCTTCAAATCCTTCCCTCGCCGCCAGTGCTGCACAACCACCGTCCGCTTCCTCCTCGACATCGAATTCAAGAGCTCATCGTCGTCGTCTCAACTGTCCACTCACAAGTATCCCAGTAAGATTACTCCTCAAAAGCCAGTCCTCCACCGAAGCCGGTCCAGAGCCGCCGCCGCTTGCGACGCCGTCATTAACGCCGTCAAGAGCCTCCCTTCCTCCCCGTCCGTACGGAGAGGAGTGGTCTTGCTTCTTCCAAAAAGCCTTTCCCGGCGGCTGCGGAGGAAGAGATTCTGGAAAAAACAGAGCAAGGAAAAGAAGAAAGAAGAGAATGACATCGGACGGTGGAGATTGTTCAGTGAGTTTCTCCACGACGAACCTCCGCCGTCCGATCAAAACACCACCACCACAGCCAAAACCGCAGTCACAGTCTCCAGACATTCTACCAGTACCAGAAGCAGTGGAAGTAAAAGTGATAGTAACAGTAGCAGCAGTAACAGTTGGGCGGAGAGCGAGTTTACTTTGAGCTCCCGGAGTTCAGGTGGAAACGACGGCGTGGAGGTCAAAACGACGAGTTTAGTGAAAGACAAAGTCAGCGAGAAAGTTGGCGGGGGAGTGGGTGAGGATTCCGTTTCCATGGCATGGCCAGCCACCACCACAACCACCACCTCCTGCTCACCTCAAAACGATATGGTACGTTAACCAAATGGGTTTTTATTATTTAATGCTTCGCCTGGTCATGGATTGTCCTTTTTTTCAATAAAATTTTTCATTGTGATCAGAATACGGGTGGTACACCAAGTGTTTTTATATAAGTGATGAAAAATTGTATATTTTAAGTTATTAACTTTTTTAATACACATATCTCATCATTTGTATAGTTACACATAGTGTACCACCCCGTGTTTTGATCACATTAAAAAATCTCTCCTCTCTGTCGGGGTTGATGAGTGGTCTAGAGTAATGCGAGCAAAACAAAATTTGTAAATAAAATTGTGTAAACTAAATAACATCTAAATAGATGATTGGATTACTACTTGTATGTCGATAAACTTGCATGATTCTTATTGATGACACATCATTTAGTTTGTAAATGTTATCTACAAATTTAATCTTCCTAGCAATACCCGAGTGGTCTATTTCGTTTGGTTAATTGATTGATGTAACCACTAAATCCCACTTTTAATCCATGTAGTTCAATAAGTTTTTAACTTAAAGAATGGTTATGAATAATGCTACACTACCACATTTTAATTCATATACTCGTGTTCATTACAAAACACGAGTATACCGTTATGATATCTAACGATGGAGGTCAAACCATGCCATGGAAGTCTTGAGTCCCTCCCCCAATTGTGGAGGCACTAACTAAATAAAAGCTACAAGGGGGCCAAAACTACAATTGGTATGGTATGTAGGGTGGAATTAGCAAGGGATGGGTTGGGAATTTTAAAATTGTGGGGTAAGCGGGAACATTGTGGATTCTCACGTGTGTGGTATATCCGGGAAATCGTACGAGCTGCTTCTCGAAGCCATAGGATTAAAATTTACTTCGAGAATTTCAACGCCTACGATCCCGCGACTTCATGTTGACCTGCGGGCTATACGGCGTCGTAAAGCGTGAGGCTACCTGGTATCATGTTACACAACATACCAGATTTTTCCTCCATCATATCATTGTGATATTACTATAAAGCCCCTGTCGAACAAAGGCGTTTGAATGGAAAGGCGTGGGTTGGTGGGCTTTGGCCTAGTCGTGTTATGTTGTTAGGTTTGGCATCTCCAACTGCCAGTAGTATTTTATTGTCCGGTCTGATTTATTAATTACGTATTTTAGGTGGGAATATTATTATTATTTTTGGCCAAATTATTTGAGGATGCAACACGAGGACTTTCCAGGAGGTGACCCATCATAATACTACTTTTGCCCAAACTCGAGATTATTTATTAACTAAATCTGTTTGGTGGGATTATTTATTTTCTAAATCTTTTTGATGGGTCATTCATTCCAACCTTCTTCTAACCTTTTTTTGGTGGACCAAAATGTTGACCCTCAGTCCGTAACTCACCAAGTGAACCCACGGACCAATACTTGTTGGGAGTGATCCATTTTCTTTTTTTAGTCATTAGGGAAAACGGAAAAAAATAAAAAAAATAATTAATGGACAAAATTAAGCGAGTGGACATTATCGAAAAGAATAATACTAGAAAAACTAAATTTGTAAACAAAATTTTGAAAACTAAATGATATGGAAATCACTTCACGTTTCATTTGTTTTTCTTGTCAACTCACACACATGGCAATATCTAATGCATTTTTTTTGTGACAATGACACAGGAGGGATGGCTGAATAATAAAGAGGAGAAGGAACAGTCTAGTCCAGTGTCCGTGCTGGATTGTCCATTTGAAGACGAAGATGATGACCATGCTCGCTCACCCTTCAGTCGTAGCCTTGCACGCATGCATGGTCTGTCCCTCCTTTCCCCACTCTCTCTCTCTCTCTCTCTCTCTCTCTCTCTCCCCTTGAGTCGTCTACATCTATATAGGAGTCTATTTTTCGTCTCATGATGGTCACGCGATAAGGTTAGGCACAAATTAATGACACATAAAACCGTCATTTAGAGTTTGTTTGACATGGCTTTTCAAAAGGCTAAAATTGTTTTCAAATGATCAAACACGTTTTTGAAAATGGTTGACAAAAAAGCCTAGAAGCGTTTATGTTATAACAGTACTTTTGAGTGCTTGTTTTTACTGATTAATTTTATGATCATTGTGCAGGTACTCAACAAAAACTTATGAGAAATATCAGATGGATCGAAAACCTAGCTCAACTGGAAGTGGACTTAGAGCAACGAATGAAAGCGATAATGGATTCACAGGCTGAAGCCGAAGCACCCGCATCACTCATGCATACTGCAAATTGCCATGCAGAGCAAGTTAACAAAACGGAAGAAAAAACATCAAATAAACTGGTGAGCTTGAAGGCAGAAAAGGTAGTGACGGATTTGTGCAGGGAGACAATCGTTGAGAAAAACAGTGATGAAAGCGCAGTGATGCTAGAGGCGGTGGAGGATTGGATAAATGGTGAGTCACAGGAATTTCTGTTGGGATGGGAGGTGGAAGAAGGAAGAAAAGTTTATGTGAAAGATATGGAAAATGAGTGGGGGAGTTGTAGAGAGTTGGATTGTGAAAGACAGGAGGTGGGTTTGGAGTTGGAGGCTGAGGTTTGGAATTCTTTGCTTAAAGAATTATTACTTGATTTGGTTATCTAGCTAGTTAAACGGTGTCGTATTCAAAGACAGGTCATTGGCTTGAAATGACTTACATATGTAATGTAACTTCCAGCTTGAAGCAGGAAACTAGAGAGATCAGTTTTGTTTAAGTTTTATTATTGTAAAAATTCGTATGGCAAGCCAATAAATTAAAATCGGAGAAATTACGTTTTGGAAACTAGAGAGATCAGTTTTGTTTAAGTTTGTCGCTTTATAGATTCGATGTATGTTGATTCTTCTATTGTTTTTCATGTTACGTACATCAGTTGGTTAATATCTATATGATTATGTATTACTCTTCCCCGACCTCCTCCATTTATCTTTCTCTTCCTGATTAGTAATACTTTCATCATATATCATCGAAACTGTTTAAAAATGGCTTTTGCAACAACTACGAAAACCTAAATATGGAAAAAGTGTTGCATTAAGTGTTTGATCTCAATTTACCTTTTCTCATGGTATGTGACCATCAATACCATATTTGGCACACAAATTTCATGTGGCCTCTCATTACTATTTTTCAGATTTTTTAAGTGGTCCCATGATAATACAGTTAATAACAATCAAGTTTCACCTCATTTGTTTAGGCAAAGTGGCATGAAAAATGCAACCCCATTTAGTATTTACTCTTTTTTCAGGCGCACTTCTGTCAAATACTATTAACAGACCAGTGACCAAAAACCAAACCGACCCCCCAAATCCATCAAATACCCCTTTTGACAAACCAAATTGCACACACACTAATCCTTCAAATCCTCCAAATTCTACCGTGATTCTTGGTGTGGAAAAACCCTTCAAACCATCCTCTTTTCAAAGCCCTCAAAAGCCTCATTGCCAGGTGCCACCTTCCCTTTCGAAGAGGTAGAGAGAAAGAGGAGGAGAGTTGAAAATTCGTACACACACTCTCTCTCTCTCTTTCTCTCTCCTGTACTTTTTGTCTTCATCCAAAAGACCGACCCTTTTCATAAAAACTTGAGCTTTGCAGTATAAAAGCTGGAAAGCTCTTGGATTTGTGATTTATCAGAGGTTGGAGTTTTCTGGGTTTTGATTGGATTGTGGGGAAGATGAAGAACGAGGACGACGAGAGGTTCTTGTTTGGGATTTCGCTGTCTGATAGGCCGAGGTGGCAGCAGTTCATCATTTGCTCTTCTGGCTTCTTCTTTGGTTACCTTGTCAATGGCATCTGCGAGGTTTGTTTTATATTTATTTGGTCTATTTTTTTTCACAGTTTTTGCTTAATTCGAAGATATAATTAGGAAAAATAGTTGCACACCTTCACATTCGTAATATATTAATATTCTTCATTGATTATTTAATTCAAACATAAAAAATAAACGATGGATAGAGATTTTCGTATTCTTCACTCATTATTTAATTCAAATGTTAGAAATAAACAATGGATAAAGAAGAAGAAAAAGACGCGCAGAAATCACTTACCATTAACTGTTTCGTATTATGAATTTTGCTTCTTTTTCTTTGTCTAAGTTTTATTTTGTTACTATTCTGTTATTTGATTTTCTCTGATAGCAAACAGAGTTTGGTAGAATGTTTGGATAAAAACAAGCCTTCATTGCTATTTTCTTGTTATGCCTCTCAAGTGTCATTCCTTTGGTTCTCTGCAGCAGGCCTTGAATTCCCTTGTCCTACTTCATAAATAATTTAATTAATATTCATGGATTTTTTTTTTTAGACTTTTTTTTAAAAATTTTTTTATGCAAATTTAAAAGTGGCCCTTATTTTTCTTGTGTTAACATGTTTTCGTTGATCGCAGGAATACGTGTATAATCGTCTCGAATTCAGGTTAGTTACCCTTAATCTGATGACATGTTTTATTTGTTTCAATTTCGCTTAGAAATACGGTTATGTTTGAAAGTGTTTTAGAACGGTTAAAAAGATTTTAAATCACTAGAAGCGCTTTATGGCAGCATTTGGTAGAAAAGTTAAAATCATGCAAAAATCATTTACGAGCAATATTGCTTACTAGATAAGCATTTCCAAAGGGGCCTTAATTATTTATCTTTTCTAATTTTGCAGCTATGGATGGTACTTCACTTTTGTACAAGGGTTTGTGTATATTGCACTAATGTACCTTCAAGGCTTCACCCCTAAGAAAATGGTGAATCCATGGAAGACTTATGTGAAGCTCTCCGCCGTTCTTATGGGTTCTCAAGGACTGACCAAGGGATCCTTGGCATGGCTTAATTACCCTGCACAGATAATGTTCAAATCCACAAAGGTAAAACTGTCATTAAATTTACGTAATCTGTGACCTTTTCAGTTAGAGCTGATTGCTGTAAAAATTTTGTCGAAAACTCAGGTACTACCGGTGATGGTGATGGGTGCATTTGTTCCGGGATTGAGAAGGAAATACCCGATTCAGGAATACATCTCGGCAGCGCTTCTAGTAATGGGTTTGATCCTTTTCACCTTAGCAGATGCAAAAACATCTCCCAATTTTAGCATGGCTGGTGTGATAATGATATCTGGTGCTCTAATCATGGATGCCTTTTTGGGTAACTTGCAAGAAGCAATTTTTACCTTGAATCCTGGTACCACACAGGTAAATCTTCGGTGCCTGTAATTTCTTTACTGGTTCCTCAAATGCTATAGAACTTAGGATTAAACGAAAAAGTTATCTCTTTGTCTTAGTAATTATGTCTTACTTTTTAACTTCTTACAGACAGAGATGTTGTTCTGCTCAACAGTAGTTGGGTTGCCATTTTTGCTTCCACCCATGATTCTTACAGGAGAATTGTTTAAGGCCTGGAATTCTTGTTCTGAGGTAAGTAATTACAAATTAGTTATGTCTAATCTTTGCTTAATTTATATATTTCACATGAATTTGCATTGGAGTCAAGTCATTAATGACGTGCTCACCATGCCTGTCCATTCGGAATTCGTCATGGAGATCCATGACCATACATACATACATACATACATTGATACATATTATATATATGTATATATCAAACGGGGTATCTTACCTGCATATTGAGGTTCTCTGAGACAAAAATTCACTCCGTCGATACCAGTAGAAGGTTAAAGTTATTGACTTGAGTCGTAAAACAAGTGGCATCAGAACCAATTGGTGTTCTATATGATGGACAGACAATTAGGATTTAATGATCTTAAGTCGGAAAATGTTAAGGGATTATGAATTAATCACAATTATACCCCATGAAAATCCCAAAAGTGTTTAAGTTGTTACACTAAACTGTTTCTTATGTTAATTATTCTTCTGTCAATGACTTTGCAGCATCCTTATGTGTACGGGGTTTTAGTGTTTGAAGCCCTAGCGACATACGTTGGACAAGTATCTGTGCTATCCCTCATTGCCCTTTTCGGAGCTGCCACCACTGCTATGGTACGTAATTTTCGCCTCCTAATCTTCGTAATTTTAAACTACATTAGAAATCGATGCACACATTTAACCGGTGGGTTTATCTTTCGTTCTGGTAATGCAGATTACAACGGCTAGAAAGGCGGTCACATTGTTGCTGTCATACATGATATTTACAAAGCCCTTGACAGGCCAACACGGGACAGGGCTGCTGCTGATAGCCATGGGAATCACAATGAAGATGCTTCCCGAAAACAAAGTCCCCGGTCGGAATGTGATCTCTCATACTGTTGCCAAATATGCAAAATCTTTCAAACTAGGGAAGAGGAAAACAGAAAATGAAACTGAAGAGTTTCAATAATGATGTGTACAATAATGATCTATACATATGAAAGAGTATACAATACTGATGTATTTGGTGAATCAAAGACCACGGTCTAATAACGAACTGTTTTGGTTAGTTGATAATATTAGTTGATAGTTTTCTGAAGTATTGAGGGCTGCAGTTTCCTTCGTTCTTGATTTTTTTTTAAAAATCTTTTTCAACCTTTTTTTGTCCCTTTTATTTTATTTTTTAGAATTTAGTTCTCTACACACCCAAGGTTAAAAGAAAGGAAAGAAGAGGTGGCAAGGCAAATCTCAGCTAGTTTAGTTCCCTGGTGGGAAGAATTATGAGCATTGTGAAGGGAAATGACTAGGAGTTAGAGCATCTCCAATTAGGGACTCCCACCACTACTTTTGAGGATTCATTTAGAGATTTAAAGGGAATTTTTGTATCCTTAAAAGAATATTGCCTCGAATGAAAGAATTCCTATAATAAAAACCCGAAATTTGATGTTTATATAATTTCGTTCGTTGATCTCCAACGGTAAAGAAGAAAAAAAAAAAGGAAGACTTTGGATGCGGTCCCTAGCTATAAATATTCTTTGACTGAAACCTTGTTGATTTTCAATTTTTGATCCAAGTCCCTGAAATTAATGTGATAATTTATTTATATGTACGTTACTATATTTTTTTTAAATTAAAAATTTATATTTGTTTATATTAATGAGATTTTAAATAAAAAAACCATAATTTGTGGGATTAAACATATTAAAATATAAATATACTATTGTGCGTGTCACAGCCCGTCCCAGAATTATTTTATCGTAGACGTGAAATGACGGGATTGCCCTTAAGTTTGCTAAGGTGTGTGACTAAGGTGTGTGACATTTATATTTGATTAATAAGTTATAACCCTAAGTTTTTGGAAAAATAATTGGAATTTATTGTGTTTTATTATTTTGTGTGGTTAGGGTTGTAGTGGACCACACATACTTACCCTCACTTTCCCTCTCTCTCCCCTCTCGGTTTACCCCTCCCCGTGTATTGTTCATGTACGGACGAAGTTGGAACTCATCCATTTCTTCACAGATCGATGTCAAAAAGGTAAGATTCTGGATCCTTGCAACCTTCTGAGCATTCTGGTACCAATTTTGGAACTTGTAACCCTCGGATTAGGTGAGAAACCCTAACCCCGAAAATGTGCACTATTCATGCACACGTAAAACCTTGCATTTCAGGGAATTTCAAGCTCACAGTGAGCTTACGAAGGTCCTCACGAGTCTCGGGGTACTTCGTTGGTAGAGTTTGGACGTCGGAGGACCGAGATCGAAGGTTTTTAAAGTTTGCCGAGCTATCGAGCTTTCTCAAGTAAAATCTAGTGATTTCCAAGCCTTGAAACTTGTTTAGATGTGTTCTACATGCTTAGAGCTTCATTTTGGTGCCAATTTCATGAAAAAGTGGATGAAAAATGAGTGAGAAACCATAGTTGGAAAATTACCCAGAAACCAGCGAACTCACCGGCGGTCGGTGAGTCGCCGGAGAAGATGACGGAATATTCCGTCAGTTTGGACGGAATATTCCTGACGCCGTCAGTTAAATCTAACGGATGCCGTTAGCAGTTAACGGAATATTCCTGACGCCGTTTGGTTTCCGTCCATGTGCCTGGCACGTGACCAGGCGTGGGGGGCGCGTAGGTCCGTGCCATTCCCGGCACGTGGGGGCGCGTGGCTAGTCCAAAAATTATTTTAAAAATATGGGGATGTTTGTGAGGTTGTGTAGATCACGTTGGTATATTCAAACACCCCAATTGAGCATCGTATGAGAAGTTATTTTGGATTGTTGGTTATGTGCTCTAAATAACGTTATTATAGTTGTTTCGCATATAGGTGAGACTTATCCCGAGGACGAGCGCAATCAAAGGGGTCACGGGGGTTACGACCCTTCGACATACCAGTGAGTGGGCAGTTGCTTTCTTATTATACCTATATACTTACTGATTTTCCCAAAATTCGAATTTAAATGAAAGTATGTTTTTAAATGCCATGCATAGAATTGATATGAATTATATGAATTGATATATGATTCATATGTATGAAATGGTGCGGTGGACGCGCAGGTAAGTATCAGGTGAGTTATATTGTGTTGATGATGTGATTTGTGATGAGAGCTCATAACCTGCACCACCGGTGTTAGTGCTTATGTTGATATTCACCTCCCGCACCGCACGCTCCCTTGGATCCAAGTAGGTGTAAGTCCTTTCGTACAGACCACTTTTGTGGTTCCGACTCGTAGGTGACCTGCGATACGTCGCACAGCTGTTTGATGAGAGATGCACTAGAGCGTATTATTACACCAAGTCCTGTCGTACAGACCACTTTTGTGGTTCCGACTCGTGTGCAGGCATAGGTATTGAGCTATATGATTAGCCGTACAGGACCACTGCAGGGTCTCCGGCTGATTTATTATTCTACCTAATATATATTTGCATGTCCTCACTATGTTTTGATGCATATGGCATGGCATACTTTCATACTATTGATTTTGAACGATGATTTGAGAAAATGTTGAGATATATATGCTATATGTTATTTTCTTGGAAAGTATACAGGTTTTACAGTGAGGGGTTATATATGTTGATAAAGGAAATGTTTTGAAAGCTTTGTTTTACTGACCCACTCACCTTGTTTTACGCCCCTCCAGGTTATAGTTAGAAGTGTTTGGTGGCTCACGAGGATCCCCAAGGCTGTTCTAACAAACTTCACACATGTAGGACTCACCCTCGAGTGTTGTAATTTAGTAATTGTCCTACTTGACTGCATTTAGAATCTTATGCTCTGATTATGTGTATTTCACACTTAAACTCTCGCTGGCATGTCTTTTGGATGGTACTGCTAGTATTCGGCTTTTAGTCTTTCATAACTCTATTATCTTATTGCTTCCGCATTGCGTTATGGTTACGTCACATTAGTGATGGCCAGCACGCCCTGATTTCCAGGTCGGGGTGTGTCAGTTTGGTATCAGAGCTTAGGTTTGCAGTCCTGTATAAATTGTTAATTTTCTGATTATCTTTGGTGTCTTCTGTCAGAACTATGCCGCCTCGTAGGGATCCATGTTCTTCTTCTGAGCCCAGTTTCCCAAATGTATCTCAGTTAGGGGAAGCCATAGCCCATGCCTTTCAGACTTCATTTCGTCCTCCTCAGAGAACACTCTTGGAGACTGTTTATAATCTGAAGTTGGATCATTTCATTGGTAATAAGGGTCATGAAGGGGCAGAAAAGTGGTTAGACCGTATTGAGAAGACCTACCAGGTGATGCAGAGTAAGGGGAATCTTCCTGCTAGTAGATGGGTCGAGACTATTACATGGTTTCTAGGAAGAGAACCTGCAGGTTGGTGGGAAAATGAGACTAAATTTATGAAGCCTGAAACAGCAACTGATTGGGAAACATTTAAAGAGACATTTAAGAGAAGATTCATTCCTTCAGAGTATATTGATCGTAAGAAGCAAGAGTTCACTCAGTTGAAGCAAAAGAAAATGTTGGTGAATGAGTATTATAGGAAATTTACAGACTTATCTCGCTATGATCCAGAAGTGGCAGTTAATCAGGTGGAAATGCTTCGTCGTTTTAAGTTGGGAACGAAGAAGAAATGGCGGACAATTGCCAGTGCTATTCCTTGCACCACTTATCATGAGTTTTCTGAGATTTTGGTTCGGATTGAGGACTCCGAAAACTTGCCTAGTGAAAGTGAAGAAGAGGAAGATAAGAATGGTGATAATCAGAGAAGAGATGGTAGGGGTAAAGGTACTTTGACTTCGGGACCCCGTAAGACCCAGAATTTCAAGAAAAGTGGAGCGAGCTCGAGTTCTTCTAGTGGAGGATTTAGTGCTACGGGCCTGAGGAGAAGTGGAAGATTTATTGGTGGACCCAGGTTTCAGAGGCAGAGAGATTTTGGTGGTGCTGGTGGTTCAGGCCCTTCATTTTGCCGCCGTTGTAATTCCAGACATTATGGGGAGTGCATGAGAGGTAGCGGTGCTTGCTACACATGTGGACAGATAAGACATAGAGCTGCATAGTGTCCCCAGAGTCAGCAGAGGCCTCAGCAGCCTGTTATGCCTCATCCAGCGCCGATCCAGCAGAGTCCCAGAGCAGGCAGTTATGGTCAGATGAGTCAGGGTGGTGCTGTGTACCACTATTAGGGTGATGCTGCTCCCTATGCTTCTGGACAGTATCAGTATTCCCAGGATCTTTATTTTCAGAGTGGGTATTCCCAAAATCCTGAAGGTTATACTTCTTATCCTTCTATGCCAGCTAGCAGATCTCAGTGGTATCAGGGAGGTCAGTCCCAGCAGGGAGAGGTGGCTGCTAGTAGTGCAGGACTATCTAGGCAGTCTAGCCAGACATGACAGGGATGTAGTTCTCAGGGGCGAGGTAATCAGAGTAACAGAGGTCGTGGAGGACGACAACAAACCCAGGGACGTGTTTACAACATCTCACTGCAAGATGCTCAGAACCATCCGGACTTGATTATGGGTACGTTAAACATCCTTGGTCACTTTGCTAGAGTTTTGATTGATTGTGGTGCTACGCACTCTGTGGTTTCTCATACATTTGCTCAAATGACACAACCTCATCCTACACATCTAGGATTTGATTTAGAGTTTGCTATGCCTAGATGGGACAGATGTCATGTTGATAGTGTTTATCCAGGGTGTCCAGTGATGATAGATGATGTAGCTATGCCAGCTAATCTTATCCCGTTAGATATTGTGGATTTTGATGTGATTTTAAGGGCATATTGGTTGCATTATAATCGTGCCCATATAGATTGTTACGGGAAATCAGTCATTTTTCATCGTCCTGGACTACCTGAGGTTATGTTTGTGGGCGAGAGAAGTGGGGTGAGGCATGGTGTTATTTCTGCCATGAAGGCAAAGAAGTTGTTATCGAAAGGTTGTCAGGGATACTTAGCACATGTGGTGTTAAATGATGTTACTCCTAGCAGTGTGGAGGAAGTTGGAGTAGTCAGGCATTATCCTGATGTATTTCCTGACGATTTACCTGGATTGCCGCCAGACAGAGATGTGGAGTTTTCTATTGATTTGCTTCCAGGTACGAATCCTATATCTTTGACTCCATATAGAATGGCTCCGGCTGAATTGAGAGAGTTGAAAGTTCAGTTGCAGGAATTAATTGATAAAGGTTTTATTCAACCTAGTACTTCACCTTGGGGAGCCCCAGTATTGTTTGTGAGAAAGAAAGATGGAACTCTGAGATTATGTATTGATTACAGGCAGCTGAATCGGGTAATGATTAAAAACCGTTATCCATTGCCTTGTATTGATGATTTATTTGATCAGCTTAAGGGTGCATGTGTATTCTAAGATTGATTTGAGATCGGGCTATTATTAGTTGAAGATTAAAGATGAGGATGTCCCTAAAACGGCTTTTAGGACCCGTTATGGACATTATGAGTTTTTGGTGATGCCATTTGGATTGACTAATGCACCAGCAGCTTTCATAAGGTTGATGAATGAAGTATTCCAGCAATATCTTGATAGGTTTGTCATTGTTTTCATTGATGATATTCTGGTATATTCTAAGTCGAAAACAGAGCATATTCAACATCTTCATTTGGTGTTAGAGAAATTGAGGGAGCATCGTTTGTATGCCAAGTTTAGTAAATGCCAGTTTTGGTTAAATCAAGTGGCATTTTTGGGGCATGTTGTATCGGCACAAGGAATTCAAGTAGATCCTCAAAAGATTGCAGCAGTGGAGAATTGGGAGCAACCACGAACCGTCACTGAGGTAGGGAGTTTCCTTGGTCTAGTAGGGTACTATCGACGATTCGTTCAAGATTTTTCTATGATTGCTTTACCACTAACGAGGTTAACTAGGAAGGATGTTAAGTTCGAGTGGGATGATAATTGTGAGCAGAGTTTCCAGCGGTTGAAGTATTGTCTCACTCATGCACCTATATTGGTACTTCCTGATGATAATGGCAATTTTGAGATTTACAGTGATGCTTCATTGAATGGTTTGGGATGTGTTTTGATGCAGCATAATAGAGTGATTGCTTATGCTTCTCGGCACTTGAAGATTCATGAAAGGAATTATCCTACTCACGACCTTGAGTTGGCAGCTATTGTCTTTGCTTTGAAGATTTGGAGGAATTATCTCTATGGTGAGAAATGTAAGATCTTTACAGATCATAAGAGTCTTCAGTATCTTTTTACTCAGCATGATCTTAATCTTCGTCAGCGAAGATGGTTGGAGTTACTAAGTGATTATGATTGCACGATTGAGTATCATCCTGGTCGTGCAAATGTAGTAGCTGATGCATTGAGTAGGAAACCTCAAGGCCGACTTAATGCTTTGTATGCTTGTCGTGTTCCTCTTCTTGCAGATTTGAGGTCTACTGGAGTAAAGTTGGAAATGGAAGATCGAAGGGAAGCATTTCTTGCCAGTTTCTAAGTCAGGCCAATTTTGGTTGATCATGTGCGTGAAGCCCAGGTGAATGATGAGGAATCTCAAGATATAATTGAGGCTGTTGAAAGAGGTAAGAAGAAAGATTTCAGAATCAGGGAATCAGACGGTATGCTTATGCAAGAGAATATAATGTATGTCCCTAATGATGAGGAATTAAAGAAGGAAATTTTGGACGAAGCACATAGTTCGGCTTATGCCATGCATCCAGGAGGAACTAAGATGTATCATACCATTTGACCATTTTATTATTGGCCGGGTATGAAAAGGGAGATTGTAGAATATGTAAGTAAGTGCATCATCTGTCAACAGGTTAAAGCAGAAAGGAAAAAGCCATTTGGGTTGATGCAGCCGCCTCCTGTTCCTCAGTGGAAGTGGGAAAATATCACTATGGATTTTGTGTATAAGCTTCCACGTACGCAGAATGGTTTTGATGGTGTTTGGGTGGTTGTAGATCGGCTTACCAAGTCAGCGCACTTCATTCCAGTGAGGGAGAAGTATCATCTGAACAAGTTGGCTAAATTGTTCATTAGGATGATTGTGAAGTATCATGGAGTTCCAGTGAGTATTATTTCTGATCGAGACCCAAGATTTACTTCTAAGTTTTGGGTGGCTTTTCAAGAAGCTCTTGGTACGAGATTGCTTTATAGCACTGCTTATCATCCTCAAACAGATAGTCAATCTGAGAAGACCATTCAGACATTAGAAGATATGCTAAGATCTTCAGTGTTGCAATTTGGTGATTCTTGGCATGATCGCTTGGATTTGATGGAATTTGCCTACAATAATAGTTTTCATTCGAGTATTGGTATGGCACCTTTTGAGGCACTTTATGGTAGAGCTTGCCGTACACCTTTGTGTTGGTCAGAGGTAGGTGAACGAGCTTTGGTGGGCCCTGAGATAGTGGAAGAGACTACTCAGAATGTTCAGGTGATTAAGTCTAACCTGAAAGCGGCCCAAGATCGACAAAAGAGTTTGGCGGATAGACATGCCACTGATTGGGTTTATAATGTGGGTGATTTGGTATTTTTGAAATTGTCACCTTGGAGAGATGTGGTTTGGTTTGGAAAGAAAGACAAGTTAAGTCCTAGGTACATATGACCTTATGTGATTACTGAAAAGATTGGTGAAGTTGCCTACATATTAGAGTTGCCTCCAGAGTTATCCAAGGTGCATAATGTGTTTCATGTCTCGATGCTTCGACATTATGTTTCAGATCCTTCACATGTGATTCCTCCTCAACCTTTGGAGATTAATCCGGATTTGACGTATGATGAGGAACCAGTGACTATCTTGGATTGGAAAGACAAGGTTTTAAGGAATAAGACAGTGAGCTTGGTGAAAGTATTGTGGAGGAACCACTCGGTAGAAGAAGCTACTTGGGAGACTCAAGATCGAATGAGAGAGATGTATCCGAGGTTGTTCTATGAGTATTAGTGGTTTGATTGATTGTGTGAATTTCGAGGACGAAATTCTATAAGGAGGGTAGATTGTCACAGCCCGTCCCGGAATTATTTTATCGTGGATGTGAAATGACGGGATTGCCCTTAAGTTTGCTAAGGTGTGTGACATTTATATTTGATTAATAAGTTATAACCCTAAGTTTTTGGAAAAATAATTGGAATTTATTGTGTTTTATTATTTTGTGTGGTTAGGGTTGTAGTGGACCACACATACTTACCCTCACTCTCCCTCTCTCTCCCGTGAGCTCTCACTCTCTCTCCCCTCTCGGTTTACCTCTCCCCGTGTACTGTTCATGTACGGACGAAGTTGGAACTCGTCCATTTCTTCACAGATCGACGTCAAAAAGGTAAGATTCTTGATCCTTGCAACCTTCTGAGCATTCTGGTACCAATTTTGGAACTTGTAACCCTCGGATTAGGCGAGAAACCCTAACCCCGAAAATGTGCACTGTTCATGCACACGTAAAACATTGCATTTCAGGGAATTTCAAGCTCATAGTGAGCTTACGGAGGTCCTCATGAGTCTCGGGGTACTTCGTTGGTAGAGTTTGGACGTCGGAGGACCGAGATCGAAGGTTTTTAAAGTTTGCCGAGCTATCGAGCTTTCTCAGGTAAAATCTAGTGATTTCCAAGCCTTGAAACTTGTTTAGATGTGTTCTACATGCTTAGAGCTTCATTTTGGTGCCAATTTCATGAAAAATGGATGAAAAATGAGTGAGAAACCATAGTTGGAAAATTACCCAGAAACCGGAGAACTCACCAGCGGCTGGCGAGTCGCCGGAGAAGATGACGGAATATTCCGTCAGTTTGGACGGAATATTCCTGACTCCGTCAGTTAAATCTAACGGATGCCGTTAGCAGTTAACGGAATATTCCTGATGCCGTTTGGTTTCCGTCCGTGTGCCTGGCACGTGACCGCGCGTGGGGGGCGCGTGGGTCCGTGCCATTCCAGGCGCATGGGGGCGCGTGGCTAGTCCAAAAATTATTTTAAAAATATGGGGATGTTTGTGAGGTTGTGTAGATCACGTTGGTATATTCAAACACCCTAATTGAGCATCGTATGAGAAGTTATTTTGGATTGTTGGTTATGTGCTCTAAATAACGTTATTATAGTTGTTTCGCATATAGGTGAGACTTATCCCGAGGATGAGCGCAATCAAAGGCGTCATGGGGGTTACGACCCTTCGAGATACCAGTGAGTGGGCAGTTGCTTTCTTATTATACCTATATACTTACTGATTTTCCCAGAAATCGAATTTAAATGAAAGTATGTTTTTAAATGCCATGCATAGAATTGATATGAATTATATGAATTGATATATGATGCATATGTATGAAATGGTGCGGTGGACACACAGGTAAGTATCAGGTGAGTTATATTGTGTTGATGATGTGATTTGTGATGAGAGCTCATAACCTGTACCACCGGTGTTAGTGCTTATGTTGATATTCACCTCCTCCACCGCATGCTCCTTTGGATCCAAGTAGGTGTAAGTCCTGTCGTACAAACCACTTTTGTGGTTCCGACTCGTAGGTGACCTGCGATACGTCGCACAGCTGTTTGATGAGAGATGCACTAGAGCGTATTATTACACCAAGTCCTGTCGTACATACCACTTTTGTGGTTCCGACTCGTGTGCAGACATAGATATTGAGCTATATGATTAGCCGTACATGACCACTGCAGGGTCTCCGGCTGATTTATTATTCTACCTGATATATATTTGCATGTCCTCACTATGTTTTGATGCATATGGCATGACATACTTTCATACTATTGATTTTGAATGATGATTTGAGAAAATGTTGAGATATATATGCTATACGCTATTTTCTGGGAAAGTATACAGGTTTTACAGTGAGGGGTTATATATGTTGATAAAGGAAATGTTTTGAAAGCTTTGTTTTACTGACCCACTCACCTTGTTTTACGCTCCTCCAGGTTATAGTTAGAAGTGTTTGGTGGCTCACGAGGATCCCCACGGCTGTTCTAACAGACTTCACACATGTAGAACTCACCCTCGGGTGTTGTAATTTAGTAATTGTCCTACTTGACTGCATTTAGAATCTTATGCTCTGATTATGTGTATTTCACACTTAAACTCTCGCTGGCATGTCTTTTGGATGGTACTGCTAGTATTTGGCTTTTAGTCTTTCATAACTCTATTATCTTATTGCTTCCGCATTGCGTTATGGTTACGTCACATTAGTGATGGCCAGCACGCCTTGATTTCCAGGTCGGGGTGTGTCAGTGTGTGTGTGTGTGTGTGTGTCTATATATATATAAACATGGGTACATTCATCAAAATTTTAAAAAAGAATTATTGTATCAAAATATGGGTACATTCTTCAAAATCGAAAAAAGAAGAAGAAGATATTAGATTTTATATAAGTTTAAAAATGGATTCGAACAAAATTGATTTGAGAATGTATCCATGTTAAGTTTAATCGAAGAAATTTTTTAATTTTATTAAGCCTAATATCTTCTTCTTCTTTTTTCGATTTTGAAGAATGTACCCATATAAGTTTAAAAATGGATTCGAACAAAATTGAATAGATTTTATATAAAAAAATGGGGTACATTTTACATATAACAAATTGGTATATTTAAGAATGAGTACATTTTAAGATTAAAATTGTAACAGCCCGTCCCGGGAAATTTGTACAGTTGAAGTGAATTGACGGAATTGCCCTAAGCGTGGGTGTGTGAAATTGTGAATTTCATTAAAGTATTGGTCCAATTATACAATTTCCTAAGTTTTGGGACCAATTGGAAATTAGGAAATAGATTAGTGTGATTGGTTGGTGGATTTTGGACCACTCATCTCACACTCTCTCTCTCTTATCTCCCATGTTTTCTCTCAGTCTCTCTCAAACTCACTCTTTTCTCTTTCGTACGGACGACACCCATAACCCTTGCAAATCTTGCAGATCGTAGGACTAAGCACACCATCGTGTTTGTGAGGTCCATACGAGTTGATTGGTAACATTTTCAGGTAAGGAAACCTTCGTTTTCACGTGAAATACCCTAGCTCCGAATTGGTCACTGTTCATGCAAACGTTAAATCTTGTGTTTTTGGAAATTTCAAGCTCACAGGGAGCTTAAGGAGGTCCTAAGGAAGCTCGGAGTGTGTCGTTTGATGGTTTTGGACGTCGGGATTGTGAATTTCAAGCTTGGCCGGATTTCGTGGAATTTCTCCGGTGAGATCCCATGACTTTTAGAGCTTCAAATTAGTGTGAATGTGTTCTACAAGTTAAGAGCTTCATTTTGATTTAAATTGCATGAAATTTGGATGAAAAGCGAGTGAGAAATCGAAGTTTTAAAAATCCTCAGTTTTCTGGCTACGGTGACGGTCGCCGGAGTTGAAGGAAGAAGATGAGAGAATATTCCGTTAAGTTTAACGGAATATTCTAACGGCTTCAGTAACGCCGTTAAATTTTTATTAAGGACTTAACAAAATATTCGACGGAATATTCCTAACGTCTGTTAGGAATCCGTCAGGCTTGGCCGCACGTGGGGGCGCGTAGGGTCGTACCCTCGCCGGCGTGTGGAGGCGCGTGGAGCATCGAAAAATTATTTTAAAAATATGGGGATGATCCTGAGGTTGTGTAGGTTACTGTGGTATATTCATATACCCAAATTGAGCAAAGTATGAGAAGTTATTACCTATTGTTGGTTATGTGCATTAAATAACGTTTATTCAGTTATTACGCATATAGGTGAGGTCTATCCTGAGGACGAGCGCCATCAATCGAGGCTCGGGGGTTATGACCCTTCGACTTATCTGTGAGTGGGCGTTTGTTTTCCGTATATACCTATATAAATGAGATTTTTCCCAGAAAATCAATTTAAGTGAAATGTGATATGATATGCCATGCAAAGTACATATCTATTTTATTCATGCATTAGTAGCTGTATTTAATGGTAATTGGTGCTGTGGACGCACATGTAAGTATCAGGTGAGTATATATATCGATGATAGAGAATGATTAATATGAAATGATGTTTTATGTTGAGATGTATTGAAAGCTCATAAACCTGCACCCTGGTGTTAGTGCTCCCGCCCAAGGCCAGAGCTCAGTCCTTCACGTGATGTTCACCTCTCGCACCACACGCTCACCTTGAATCCAAGTTAGGTGCTCAGTCATGTCGAATAGACCACTATAGGTGGGTTCGACTCGTAGGTGACCCGTGATTAGCACTCAGTCTTCACGTGATCGTAGCACTAGAGCGTAATTATTTACACCCAGTCTTGTCGATGAGACCACGTGAGGTGGTTCTGACTATATATACATACATATATATATATATATATATGTGATGATGAGATATGATGAGATTGATTATGAGCTATAGTTCAGCCGAGCTGATCACTCGGTGAACATGCTATTATCTATTATGAGTTTTCACCTGATATAGCTATGTGATTGATGAGATATATTTGGCATGGCATATACCTTGCATATCACTACTTTTGACATGATTTTGAATTTATGAGTTGAGATGAGTATATATGTATATATGCTATTTTTCTGGGAAATTATACAGGTTTTACGGCGAGGGGTTAGAACCTTTGAAAAGAAAAAAGGTTTTGAAAAGATTTGTTTTTGCCCACTCACGCGTTTTGTTTTTCGCCCCTCCAGGTTCTAGGAGTGCTTTGGTGGCCACGAGGGACCCAATAGTGTTCTGACATAATTCACAAAAGTAGGATTCACCTTCGGGTGTTATATCTTAGTAATTGTCCTTGACTGCAATTAGAAGTTCTTATTGCTCTGAATGTGTATTTATACACCTAGACTTGTACTAGCATCTTTTCTTAGCTAGTATTGCTAGTGATTCCGTTTTTAGTTCTTCGTATTTCTAATTATTTTCTTAGCTTCCACACTGTGCACATGGTTACGTCACTCTCACATGACGGCCAGCACGCCCTCTTTGGGACGGGGTGTGTCAAAAATTTTGAAAAAAATTACATGAATGGTACATATAATTAGCATGGGTACATTTAGCAAAATTAAAAATGGGTACAAATAAATAAAAAAATATGGGTATAAATACAAATAAAACTTTATAAAATATGGACACAAAAAGAAATTAATATATGGGTACAAATTAAAACTGAAAAGAAAAATGGTACAAATTAAAAAAGGGTTTCAAATTAAAAATGGGTACAAACTAAAAATAAAAATATATATGATAAAAAATTTAACCATAAATATAAATATACTAATTGTAACATTTTTAACATTAAATGAATATATTTAGAAATAAAAAATATTTTATTACTGAAATAATTAATGATGTTATTAATATCAAGGACCTTGATCAAAAAATGAAAATGAATAAGGTTTTAATCAAAGGAGTA
The DNA here is from genome assembly GCA_024362995.1 of Heteromeles arbutifolia. Taxonomy (NCBI): domain Eukaryota; kingdom Viridiplantae; phylum Streptophyta; class Magnoliopsida; order Rosales; family Rosaceae; genus Heteromeles; species Heteromeles arbutifolia. Next base: position 7,639,080 of record JANCRC010000019.1, read on the forward strand.
GCAAAAAGAAGGATGAGAACATAATTTCTCAAAAAAAAAAAACTCAAATTAAATATGGACTGTGGATTTTTTCAACGATAAAAATCAATAACGTAGCATATGGCTGCAGGACACATGCTTTGACGCCTTGTCATCATGGCTGCTCTGCATCTTGCGCATGGTGAGCCTTTTTTCCACTAAAACTTCGATCGAGTCGCACCCAACTTAGTGTAGTCCTCACATGTGAGGATTTCACTGACGTATCCGGTGAGTTTTTATACATTGGGATACTGGTAAGAACTTCTATTCTGGCTTATTGAAAGCTCTTTGTTCGTATATTTAGTGGTTGTATGGTTGTGGGGACTCCATTTAGAGTCCCAATTGGAGATGCTCTTAGTTTCTTCCAAAAGATCAGCCACAATAGTTGGTAAAAATGTTGCCACTCAGTATTAATTAATTTTTCATAAGAATAATCTTTAGTATATAAAGCTTCGTGAATCACCCCGAAGTATTTTTATGAAATTCCTTCATAATTTTGCAATTTCAAGCATTGTTCAATATAAAAGAGAAATTTTTCAGTGTGCCAAGAATACGGTCTGGTATATCAAGTGTTATAATACAAGTGATTGGATACTTAAAAAACATATTTTCAATGACTTATATCATGACACTTAGAGGACCAGACCGTGTTTCTAGTACACCTAAAAATCTTTCCTTAGAGCATTTCCACCCCTAAAAAGTCCCCTTAAGACCATTTCCAATGGTTGGGCTAAAAGCCAAATATTTTAGCCCGAAAAATTTAGTTTTTAGCCCATAAACAGTTTTTCTATTCGAACCGTTCTAGCCTAAAATTTTAGCCCGGGATTATTAAAGAATAAACTTAGGCTTATTTTTTTCTTAAATTAATTTTTTTTAAATAAATATGTAGACTATCGTAAATTAATTTTATGAATATTTTAATCTAAAAAAATTTAAATTCCGATAAATATTTTCACTTGATTCGGTGGAGCCCACACCGATTTCTGGGGGGAATCTAGCCTTGGTTTAGCATTTAGCCCAAATTTTCCCCTTGGGTTGGATTGAGTTTGGGGGGAAATTTTGGGGGGTAATTTGGCTTTTAGACCACCATTGGAGATGGTCTAAGCAATAGTCAATTCAATCCACCCAAATGAATAGTAGCTGTCAGTAATGAATAGTAAATGCCCAAGTGCATCTTCACTCCTAATTGCACTAAGCAATTCGTATTAAAATATTATTAAATTTTTTAAAATAAAATAATAAATAAATAATTTCATTTTTAGTTTCGGTTGGGATTTTAACCAATTTTGTCACGCCATGTGTCATTATTCGAAAGTACAATTTTTGGTTGAAAGTATTGAAAATGTTGAATGTGGTGTAAGGTGGAAGATAATGGTTAAGTATTTATAGAAAAAATTATAATTGTTTGTTTTATTTTTCTGTATTTTTTAACTTTTTTTATAAATTTTTATTAAGTTAATTAATCTGGACCGTTGGATTTTAAAAAGATTGAAATCCAACAGCCCAAATTTGGACACATGGCCAATGGTAAGATTTCTGACTTTTTTCCTTTTTTTAGGCTGAAAAACCTGGACCGTTGATTTGGAAATCAAACGGTCCAAATTGTGCCACGTCACTAACAATTGGTTTTAAATTTCAAAATTTTTTTTACCATTGGAAATCCAACGGTCAACGTTGTGCCACATTGTTCCTCTACCGAATCCTTGAGTGCCACGTTACTCCTTTACCGAACCCCGAACCCCGAACCCCCATCCCCCCTCGGCGGGCATACAACCTATTGGGAACGCACGTGTTTCCTACGCGTCTAGCGCAAAAAAAGGGGCTGCATGGCATTAGATCAGCTGGGTATTGTGTTAAGGGATTTTTGTCTGGGTGAGAAGCTGGGCTCCAAGCCAAGCCTCTTCTTTCATACTAGAACAACACATAATGCATCTTTATCTACCCCGCCTCAGTTAGAAGGTTATCTACCCCGTCTTGAGTTAAGACTTGAACAGTCGATGTACGTTTGGCTTCAGCCCTGTCACTTAGGCTAGAAAATCCTAATAGATACAAAGACCCACGTGAAATAATACTGTTGAGGGAACCCAATCCGACGTTCCAAATTAAATTTTGGTTCCCCACCTGATCCAAAGGCTCTAATCACCGTTCCTTTTTATTTTTTTTAATTTAATATAAAAATGGAAAAAGGCTTATCATTTTTTCCTCGTTTTGCTTGCGGTGTAGCTAAAGCCAAAAGCAGAGAAATTCTGAAAAACCCTATTCCGCTTTTTGAACCCGGAAAGCTCGAATCATGATGACGAAAGGTCCGAAACGTTTTTCTGCATCGGACTTCAACTCTGACTCGGCCGTAAGTACCACTTTCCCTTTCAAAAATTTCACCTTTTTGTTGTTTTTATTCAATTTTTATTGAAAATTTGAGGGGAAAAAAACCTAATTTCTAGTTTCTGTTTTGTGGATTGAAGTGTATTGGAGGCCCTGCGTATTGGGGCTTTTATGCTTTTTTGTGAATAAATCCCAAAGGGTTTGAATTTTAAGCTGATAAGTCGAGCTGTTTAGGGGGCAATTAGCTTATAGTGGTTGCAATTTAGCATTATATTATTAATTAAGGACTGTATAATCTAAATGGGTTATGGGGTTTTTATTAGTTTTTCAGATTGGGATTGTGGATTTTTTGAAAAATTTCAGTTTTGGTCGATTCCTGAGCTGACCAAGGAATTGGGGGGGGGGGGGGGGGGTAGACGAAGTAATAAAGTAGGAATACTAGTGGAAGGTGTGCAGACTTTAAACAAGCAGTGAGGCTGACATTCTCTTTAGTGGGGATTTAGTAGAAGGGTAGACGGAGAAGTTATGGTCGATGCAACCAATGAGCAGGTTTTATTGATGTCAAGGAAGATGTTAGGTTTATGAGCTTCGACTTGGAGTAATATTAAAGTTTCACCTTTCGATAGAGAAGGTGCATATCTGTATTTATTGGAAGCGAATAAGTTAGGCTTTCTGTTGTTAATTTATTTCGTTTGCGTCTGGTTGGTTGGTTTGTTGTCAGTTTGTATTTCAACACTCATTGTTTCAGTTCTGTACTGAATTGTGGGATTTCATTGAAATCTTAATATTCATTAATTAAAGGGAGGAAAATTCACTTTCTAGTTAAGCAATGTTTGATGGATTGTTATCCTCAGTTGCCTCTCAATGTAGGCTCAATGGCTGTCAAATAATATGAGACAAATATTATCGCTGACTATGGATCTTATGCAAGACTTCAAACGGACTGTTGGTGGTTTCAAATCTCCACATTTAAGTTTTTCAATAGTTTTTCTTTTATTGGTGGGGGTTAGAGATTTTGGAATTTCAGTATGTTGATGTATATTATATTTTCTCTTTCAACAATATGCAGTTCCGGAATAAAAGGATTATGGCGGGATCCTCATTTGACTCTAATAGTGAGCAATTGGCAGATACAGCTCCTTTGGATGCACAGCGGGCTGCATCATCTCGGCAGCATGTGAGAGCTCTGAATAACCAATTTGCAAGGTCCGCCTTATTTCTATTTCTACAACTATATGCTTTCATCATGTTGTATGTGAATATGTCAAAGTTTCTTATTAGGGTTCCAACTAAATTGGTTTCTTTTTATTGACACTATTCTTCTTTATCAAATATGATGTGCACATTTTATTATTCTGTATGACTTGATATGCTTCATATAATTTTGAAGTTTCTACATTATTTGAATTTCCTATTTGTTCTCGAAATTATTCCTGCTACTCAGACACATAGCCCTCAGTTGTCTTATGTTTATTGGACCTTCCAGAATTGATAATGTTTTCGCTATAAATATGCCTCTATTTGTACAGTTGGGTACAAACACAACTAAAGAATCATCCTGATGAACTTTGGGAAGATGGTGTCCATGACTACCTAGCCCATGCTTCAAACATTATGGTAATTCTCTTCAACTTTATATCTGTTTTAAAGGATATATATCCAGTCTAGTACTTCTACGTTCTTTGCAATCAGACGAGGTGTTGAATAAAGATTCTTCAGAGAAGCCAATTGGATCAGTTCATTCAATAATTGTAGGTTCAGTACCTATATTTCCTTCCTAATTATTTCCCCTTGGCATGGTAGGGTGGGGATGGAAAATGTTGTCTGCATACCCCTTTTTCCCTGTTGTCTTAATTAGTTTCTGTATCTCTCCCCACCTCCACCCTTCTTCCTTTCTCATTTTCTCTTTAAATGAATGCTTCTGTCATAGCATTATTGATATGCTTGGTGACGATAGGGCTGGTTTAGCCAGACCCCGTGTTGTTCTGTTTCAGTTCTGCCATTGGTGTTGTCTCTCTCTATTGTACTGAAAAACAAAATGTTTATCAAATTTAGTGTTGTCCCACTTATATTTCCTGTATTCACCCTCTCATTTCAGGAGAAATTCAGTGATGTCGTTAACTGGCTTAAAGTAAATGCTGCAAAAGGAGAAAATTTGGCAGCAGCAGGATCTTGTATTACTTCTGAAAAGAAAATGGTTCCCGTGTCCACGGATAGTGAGACGAAATTAATTCAGACAAAACCCCTGTTTTCACCAGTTAGTACAACTGCTAGCTTTACAACTTCATGGAGTTCTGGAGTTTTCTCCAACAGCCAATGCTCTGCAGGTGCCTTCTCCAACAACCACAGCTCCACTGGAGTAACACCTACCGCCCAAAGTTCTGCAGGAGAATTTTCTAACAGTCAAAGCTCTTCAGGAATATTCAGCAGCCAAAGCTCGCCAGTCTTCTCGACTAGTCAGAGCTCTGGACTATTTCCCAATACTCAAAGTTCTGGAATGTTTTCCACAAGTCAGAGCACTGGATCAGATCAAAAGAATACTCAAAGCTTCGGAATATTTACCAATAGTCAAAGCTCGGCAATATTTTCGAATAATCAAAGCTCTGGAGTATTTTCTAGTAGTCCAAGTTCTGCGGCATTCTCCAACACTCCCAGTTTTGGGCTTTTCTCCAACAGTCAAAGCTCGGGGTTGTCCTCCAATACTCAGAGTTCTGCGGCTTTCTCCAACACTCCCAGTTTTGGATTATTATCCAACAGTCAAAGCCCTGGGTTGTCTTCCAACAATCAGCCCCCTTCCATGTTTGGTAGGTATCATATTAACGAAATGTTTCATTTATGTTATAAATGGTTTTGACTCTTGATGTATTTCATAGTAGATCCAATTATAAATTCAGATTACATGGTGGTCCTAAATTATGTTGAATTATTTTGATGGACGGAAAGAACATGGTACAAGTAATTTAGGGTATGCTGAGTAGGAGAAAATACTGAACTTCTAGAGTGCTTTCCAAAGTATTTATGATAAAATTTGTACATTCCTAAAAAGTTCAGAATGTTAAATCTACCATTGAAAATGGTAGCAAGTAGATTGATATGTTTTCACAGTTAACTTGTTACTTGCTTTCTGCCTCTCATTGAATTATCACTAGTATCATGAATTATAGAATGTTAAGGGGAAATGGCACCCTTGAAAATCTATCAGTGATACTCTTTCTAGTAGAGAAGTGTTACTTCTGTGAATTTGATGTATACTTGACATCCTTATTTTATTTTTGGTAATTTCTTACCAGGATTTCAAAGTTCAGTTCCTCCAAAGCAAGATGAAGCTGATGATGGTGAGACAATAAGTTTTTGCTCTTTTACCTTTCACTGCTCTTATTTTCTGTTAATTTTCTCCCTCAATTTATTCTTCATGTATGTTTGATTTCATGCCTTGTTTTTATTTTGTATGCTTTAAGCTTCCAACTATAGTTATTGTCTTGATGAATGAGTTCTCAACTTGTTATATAGAAACGTTTCTCTGAGTGAAGCTTTTAAGCTTCCGATGTTTGGTTTGAATTCAGTTTGTTAGAAGACTTTGTGATTGCTAAATACCACCTCTTTTTTTGCTCCTTTTTATTAAGGGCTCAGCATTTGATTCAGTTTTTAATTTGTCAATTAATTTGAAACCTTAAAGGCTATTGCTGCTATTGCAGCAACATAAAATATAACTAAGTATGTTTTAAATTGGTGCACCTGTAGACCCATCAGTAAATACCTGTATCATATGCGTTGAGTCCTCCAGCACCAACATGTTTCGTAGACATCCAATTCAAAAAAGAGTAATCTGGTGACGAAATTGACACATTCAGGACACCTCACTTAAGAAATCTGGGACAATTGGTTTATTTTTTGTTCCATCTTTGTTTTGTTTTTGTTTTCAAAGACTATCAACAAATAAAGGCACTTCCTTGACTTGCAAAGTCAGGAGTTAACAAAATAATTTTTCTGTTGCAACTTGGCTTATCATATTCAAATGCTTCTGTCATGTTGTATTTTTCCTGACAGTATAAAGAAGCTTTTCTTGATTTTCAGAATTTAAGGGAAGGAAGTTCATTCGTGTATGACTTCATGGTCATTAAATTTGAATTTATTGTCTCTCCAGTGTGCATTTCTTTTAGTTTTCTACTAGTGGTGTCTATGTTGCAACTTGCAAGACGTGATTATATTTATGCTTCCGTGTCAGGTTCATGGTCCAAGCTTGTGGACATGACATATAGGGTTTGCATTGTACTACACACTTCGCCATGTTTATAGCTGTTAAAGTTTAATGGTGAAGGTTACGTTTGCTGATAATTGTAGGAATTATCTCGATATGGTCTTGTTGATTCTTTTTAAGTATTGAATGTTCTTGTTCTGGTTCAGAAAATGAATTGGAGCAACCTGGCAGCCCATCTGTGGAAAAATCTGAAGAGAAGGGTGTTGTTGTAGTCCATGAAGTCAAGTGCAAACTTTATGTGAAGGTATATGCGTATAAAATTTTGTAATATTTTCTATTATAACATTCATAAATAGCATTGTGAATTTTGTTCACACTCTACCAAAAAAAACCTTTTCTTGATTTCCAAATTTTGTAATTGATCTTTTTTTCTTTTCCTTGCATTTGATCTTTTTTCGTTCAAAGTTTATAAACATGCGTGATGGTATCAGTTTATTGATACCTCCCTTAGATTTTCCAAGTTTGAGTTATACGAAGATGTTATCATGCAAGACATATCCATTTCTGTATGTACAGAATATAATATTTAAACAATACAAATTGGTAGACTTACACATGTGGTTTGCTGCATCAGGGTTATGCATTTCGTAATCTCAACTCCTGTACTGCAGTTACCGATGCTAATATTTTATTGTCCGGTATTGTATTGGTTTCCAACAAAAGAAAAGAAGCATACAAATAAATAAGGCGGGACAGTCTCATCCTTTAGAAATTGGACTGCATTTTACACCACAAGGTTTGGGGGTCATTTGCGAAATGAGTAACGAGGTTTTAGTTTTTGCACATTACACCACGCGGTTTCTGAATTGCAGCAATTTAACCCCTCCGTTAGTTTCCCCATCTAATTAGACGTTAAGTGCTGAAGTGGCGTAGACTGGGCCACATTTGAAGCACATGGTGCACCAATTTTCCCTAGGAAATTTTTGTGATGCAATTTACGTCTGTTTCACATTTGTAACTTGAGATTGTACATGCCAAGCGCCATTTGTAGCTTCCACATTCTCACTGATTTTAACACCAGTTTTCTTTTGGATATTCCAGTCAAGTGATCCAGCAGATAAAGATGCATGGAAAGATAAAGGCATGGGGCAGCTATCTATTAAATGCAAAGAGGGTATCAGCAAGGGTACAAAAGAATCAAAACCAACAATCATTGTCCGAAATGATGTATGTTTCCTTCTAGACTTATATGGTTTTGAGTATTAGAATGCAGTCTGACACATTAACTTTTGTTTTTTTAGTTTTCTTGTGTGCTTTCAAAAGTGTGGTATGTTGGCAAGGGATGTAATTATTGGATTTGCTTTTGTTTGAGAGAACAAGAAAATCTTCATTTCTATAGCTTTATTCCCATTTCGTTGTTCTTTTAAAGATTAATCTTTTCTATTTTTGTTGTCCCTTTTCGTTGTTGAAGTCGTTGCATTTAAAAGTCATGTATGTCTTCAGCAGAAGTTTCACTTTGTATTCTCTTTACTGATGGCAGGTGGGAAGAGTGCAGCTTAATGCTTTGTTATATTCTGGCATTAAGACGAATGTACAGAAGAATTCCCTTGTTGCAATATTTCATACTGCGGTAAGACAATGCTGGTATTTGATATTTAATTAGAATTTTTGGTCAATTTAACTGTACAAAGAAAAAAAAATGCGGCAGGGTTAGACGACTATCAATTAAACATCTGGCCCGCAAAAAGGCTATTGTAAGCGGTTTAGCTGCCAAAAATACTCTTGATTGTTTTCTCTAGGATTCTGTAGTTGTTACTAGATTCGTTGATTAGTTTTATCCTTGTAGATCTGAGAGAGATACACACATTCAGTAGGGAAATTTGAAATTGTAGTTTGTGTCACAGTGGGTTTGATGAAAGAATTTGATGTGTTAATTAAATCTAAGAACAAGAAATATGGTAGGATCCTATTCAGTAGTGGGGCTTAATTGCCTTCTACGTAATTTAGGATGATGCGCTAGGTACTCCGTGAAGCATGTATGTTTTAACTTGTAATTCATATCATGTGACAATATGTGCAATTTCTCTTGGATTTTTTAGGGCGACAGTGATGGAAATGTCGTGGCGCGTACCTTCTTAATCAGGTTGAAAACAGAGGAGGATAGAAATAAACTGGCCACAGCAATCCAAGAATATGCCCCTGCATCCTGAAAGCCAGTTGCAGTACCGTGAGCTACAACAACGTAATCGTGTACTACTCGAAAATATTTTAATTCTTCACTCTTATTTTAATTTTTTTAGAATTTTGCAAGGGCGGCTTTTTTAGCTCGCTCGTTTTTGAGGCTCCGAATCGAGCAGGGTCAGTTTTGATGTTAGACTTAATAAAATTAGTGTGTTTAAGAAGCTAGCAATCTTGTATCACCAAAATACCTATCAAAGTTGTAATTTATCCACTTTATCCCATTTACCTGACAATTGTTGGATCATATATGCATCAATTTTTCATCGTTTTTCGTCGTTGATTGTTCCCCGTGTACATTTTTTCGGTTGAGATGTTCGCCTTTTACTGGTTATGCACGTTGCTTGTTTTTACTTGTATAAGCATGTTCATGTGCAAGGTTTTTGCTGTCATTCTACAGAATGTTGTAACTTGCAAACTGGAGAGAAGAAAGCAAGGGATTCTGATATGTACATCTACACCTGGAGATAAATGCTTGATCTTGGAGCTCTCTCAATGGATACTAAACCACAACGGCCACCGCAGGCAGTGGCGGAACTAGGTTTTAACCACCGCCACCACAGCCAGCACCCGGCGGTTATCAAATGTTCTTGAGGAAAGGAAAAACAAAAATAATTCAGGAGGATGTACCTCTGTCTGGCGCTCGCGGTTATTGTGGGGCGTTTGTAGTCCAACGGTTAGGATAATTGCCTTCCAAGCAATAGACCCGGGTTCGGAAATTTAGTTTTAGAGAAATAGCTAGTTGCGGAATGATCACAAGAAACAGTGGAGCAATTACTTGAAGAACTAGAAAAGCATCACCCCTCTATTACACCACAACGCTTTTGTGTCTCCCTCATTTTACATTACATGGTGTGAATTACGTGTGCCTCAACGGCTGTTTCAGACGCTTAACCGGTCTAGCAGACGAGCGACAATCTAAGCGATGGGACAGTGGGGATATGCGTGCATGACGCCCAACGGATGACTGATTCGGTTACAACCAGATTAAGCTGATCAAGCTCGCCAAGTCCAATCGTGTTGTTCCTCTTGCTGTGGATTCCAGCAACCCTACAAGGCCCGTTTGTTCCGCCTCTCCAAAATTCTTTGCGCTCTACTTCTCCACCGTCACACTTGACAGCCGAGCAATCTGTCAGCACAATTATCTTCTCCACACTTGACTCTGCGTTTCTCCGAAGAAATAACCCCATTAAGGATTTTAAGGACAGATAAAACAGCTGATTAGTCATTTTAGCAACAACGTACCTAATTTGTAGCCAGCTTCGAATAAACAAACAAGCTAGGGAATAAGAAATGTATACCTACGTACGCTGTATCTAATGTCACCACGTTGGTTTTAAATCTTAACGAGATGTTTCTTTGCTCTACCGCAGAACTTGGACTGAAGAAGGTAAAGCTAGGCATCGATGGAACTGGTGAAGAAAACTCCATCGGACTTGATTCATAACAGCTGCTAAAAGAAAAACCTCCAGATGCAGGGCAAAGACTACCGTTGTCAACTAGGAAACCCGACGAAGATGATTTGCATGTGAATGCAGGTGATTGCCACAGTTCCACATCACCAGCTGTGGGTGAGCCATCATCTAAGCTAAAGTTCCGATTCGTATAGATAAATGGTGTAGAGAAAGAACCTCCACCCACTTCCAGCTGTTTGCGAAATTGATTGTCCAGCTTGTGTGTCTCTTGACTCGCATATGCACGATCTTCCATCCATGGATGAGCTGCATTATCAAACATAATTATGAACGAAACTAAGAATAAACATCTAGAATCAATATTTTAGCAATTTAAAAGACATGCGTGATGACTTTTCGTGGGCAGTTTTGGGAGGATTGAATTCTTGTGTTGGCTGGTTACAGGAAACAAAAAACTGCATTAACTTGTGACAGCACGTTACAACTCAAGATTGACGAACTTGTGGACTGATGGCGTGCAGATAAGATTCTATAACCATACACCCCCCTCCAAAAGAGTTGAAAGTATTTATGAATATTTTCAATTCGCATAATTGTGATCGCTCCCAAGGGATAGGATTAATGGCCTAATCTAAAGTGTTTGGAAAGCCTCAATTATCATAAAATATATCTGAATCATATCCTTAGTGACAAGTTTAGATTCTCAATAAAGAGAACTGATATAGAATGTTTTAGTAATTACTACAGGTACGGGCTACGGGCTACGGGCTACAATATAACAATGACGCAATGATGTACCTAGAACCTGTGCAGCTGTGAGCCTTCTGGAAGGATCAACGCAAAGCATTCCAGCGATCAATTCCTTGGCAGATGCAGATATGTGACCCCAAGGATCGGGAGGGAACCACAGATCTGCAACCCTTACAGCATCAAAAATTCTTGACTTAGTCTTCCCCCAGAAAGGAGGCACCCCACTAAGAAGTATGTATAAAATAACTCCAGCGCTCCATACATCAGCAGACTCGTTATAACCTCCTGCAAGTACTTCCGGAGCTATGTAAAATGGACTTCCAACAGTCCCATGCAGTTTCTGCCCTGCTGATACAAACACCGAGGTGATTAGAACGCGACAGATAATTAAGCCTGGTAGAAAAATCTAAACAGAAGGAATGGGGTACAAAATTGAGATTAAAATGAAAATTCACCGGGTTTGATGTAGGTTGCAAGGCCAAAGTCTGCCAACTTAATTGGTGAGGATGAAGAAGTTGTAGCCAAGAGAATGTTTTCCGGCTTCAAATCTCTGTGAACAACGCCGTTCTCATGACAATACTTAACAACTTTCATCAGATGTCTAAAAAGAACCCGAGCATCAGTTTCTGAGAATCTTCCCTGCTTCTCAAGCCGATGAAAAAGCTCCCCTCCAGCACATAACTCCATCAACAAATGCACATGATTTTCCTCCTCATAAACTGCCTTTAGATTTACAACATTTGGGTGCCCAGACAACCTGCACAATATTTCAATCTCAAGCTTGATGCTGCGCACATCATTGTGCGTGGCCAATCTATCTTTGGCGATAGACTTGCAAGCTAAAACCTCACCAGTAAACTTATCTGAGCATGCCCTAATGACACCAAACTGTCCCCATCCCAATTCCTCACCTAGAATATACCGGTCTTTCAAATCTGCCACTTGGGTTGCTTCCAGAATTGTGTCGAAAAGGCTTGCCACTCTGTAAGAATTGCAGAATTGGATCGAAGGCTGGCTAGTCTCATTGTTGTTGGCTGTGGCCATACCACGCAACCTCAATAGTATCCCCAACTCTCAATGTCACAAAAATTCAGCATGTTAATTAGTGTGGTTCTTAGAACAAAGCTATCGTCATTTAGCCCTCTGGAAAAACCCGTGCTCAAAATCGACATCAAAAATCATCTAGCCATACTCTCATGGTGGACAACATGGTTGGAGAAAATATAAACTCATTTACTTTGTGCAAACGGCAACATTCGATAATCGACATCAATCACCTCCTGCATACCACAAACTGATCAAATTAAGATAACTTGCTTAAATCCCATTTGGTAAAATTCATGAATTTACTTTCTTTTGGGGGGATAACATCATTAAATTAATCCCATCTCTCAAATTTGGCAACAACAATAAATCCAGAAATAAATTTACAGTTCAAACAACGCATATGTAATCACCCACCACCTTAATTCTATGTTTTCTAACACAAAGTCAATACCTTAACATTCAATACTAAACACAAAAGTTCTTCACCAGTAAGAATGAAAACCCCCAAAAAAAAAAAATGGCAAAAAATAAATAAATCCCATAAAACACAAAGATTCATAATTTTGCAACTAGAGCAAACCCATATACCAGAACAACCATGCAAGTTCAAGCTCAAGTTTTTCTGAAACACTAATAAGAAAACGCACTAAAGAACTCACATTTTTCACACACTGATGAGAGAGGGAGAGAGAGGGGAGAGAGAGAGAGGGGAGAGAGTAACCTGGTTGAAGAGACATTGCAGAACAGGTCCGTTACGGCAAAAAGCCTCCAAAAGTCCAAATCAGTTATCGGCTTCTCACTTGCTTCAAAAGTGCCCTTTTTCTGTCTTGACCGGAAACCGGGAAACCTGTTTTGATATACAGTCAAGTAAAATATATGCAACCTTTTAATAATACCACAATAATAAAATATTGTTTACGCATTGACCACATTCATCCAATGCGTGTTCTTAAATTCCAGTTGGTAACTAGAAATCTTCTCAAATTGTCACATGTAAACTTACAGTTGTACTATGCTACGTTGTATTCTCTACACCTGGATTTTTGGTTGTTATTACATCTTTGACTAAAATTTTAACAATAAAAACCTCGGTATATAAGATATTCCGGTCCTCGAAACATATTAGAAAATCTCAACATTTACCTTAATACAACTAAAATTCAGTTTTCCGATGGTTAACTGCATCGGAAAAAAAAAATTCAGTTTTGCATCACAAGTACTTATTTTTTACAGAAAATTTCAGGTGGTAATTTGAAAAATCTCCCCCAAAATATTTTCTATTTACCTATACGTCCCAACAGTCATGTGGCAATTGATAAGCTCTCACTCACCCACCCTCCCAGTGGAGACAGCATTTGCTCTCTCCATCCTCTCTGCACAATAATTTGAGACGTTTTCTTTTTATTAATAATTTGATTGTGAAATTCGAATATTTTTAGTGGAGGGGGAAGCATAGTGGACAATGAGGTTGCCTATCATGAGTTGAAAAGACTTTTCAGTATGTCTGGAACACGAGACGAAATACCACATGTCATTAAATATGAATTTTTTTTTTCAAGTGTCCCTTGAATTGTATAATGATATATAGTATCATACTATTACGCTACATGTTATGTCCACATTAAAAAATCTCTCCATGAGTTGGAATGTTGGATACCTCCTTGGTGGGACCCACAAGTTACGATTTTATTAATCATGCCATCTTAGGAGGAGGATTCTCTCCCCTCCTAATCTCTCTCCCCTTCCCTCCCCTCCTCCTTGAACAGTTACGATTAAGCCACGTCAATATCTTATGTTGCTTTTTTATAAGGACAAAAAGACAAAAAACAAAATGTGAGAGGAGGGGAGGGGAGAGAATCCTACTCCGCCACCCTAAAACATAGGGGTGGTTCGGTATGGGATCCCATATCGAAACCCTTGTCTCGATTCCCAAACCCAAATTTTCGGGAATCTCGAAATAGTTTCGGGATTTTGGGACAAATCGGGAATCCTGACCTGAAATGGTTTTGGGCTTTTGGGCTAAAATTTGACAATTATGCTTTTGGGCCCAATCTGCCAATTTGTTTCTACTAATCCGCCAATCAAATGGCAAGGCTTGTTTCTACTAATCTGTGCACAAATTTGACATAGTTTCATACTTTCATAGTATATAGCCAATCTGCCGCCCACTGCCCATCTGTGCACAATAGCATCTGTGCACAAAGTTTAAAACAAGATATATGTAAAAAAACATCACTGCAAAGGTTTATAAGGGTTTGTCCTGCATAAAGGTTCATAAGGGTTTTACCACAAATTAGATCGCCGAATGAAGCGAAGAAGTATATTTCTGCTAAATAAATGAAACTTAAATAAATACTCCAAAACTTTGTCCTGCATCATTAAAATATATAACCTCTGAACCTCTACAAATCCATGTGCTAAGTTACTCATTGGTACTAGTAAACCATGATCATTGGTTGAAGTTCTGATTATTTGCTTTCTCTTTTAACTAAATTGCAGCAATTGTAGATAATAAAACCTTAATCGATAATGACGACGCTGAAAATAAGAGCAAGCGACAATCCAATCTAGAAGGTATACTGTTATATTTCTTGTGGATCTTAATTTGCATATGCATTATAAATAATGAATTACTCCATCTCTCATTCATCTATTTACCACACCTAGCTGTAAAAACAATGAATTGCTAGATAAGTATTATAACAAAACCTACTGCATAAAACTTACATCTCCTTGTCTAATACAAAATGACCAATGTTAGGTACTGATATGCAAGTGAGAAATCAAGCCAAAAAAGGAATGGTTTTGCCCTTCGAGCCCCTTTCACTTGCTTTCAACCATATGAACTACTACGTGGATATGCCTTCTGTAAGTAACTTTGCGTCTATTTTCTTTGATATGCTAAGCTAACTTCAAGAAATCAACGTGAGTACTTATAAATTAACAATGCATTAAACGAAATGAAAAATGAATTTCTACTCATTGGTTAAAAAGTGACTGTTTTAGTCTTGCAATTGATCGTACATATGATGCAGGAAGCAGTTCCTAGGTGCTCGTAAGCAGTTCCTAGTATTAGCAGTTAAAATGGGGTTGTACTTCTGAATTTCAGACCCAAAAATCAATTTTAGCAAAAACAAAGAAATACCAACAAATAAAAAATTGAAGAAGGAGAAGACATAGATATATTGACATCTCACCTTAAGTTAGTATGACTTCCGCAGACGATCCCACAACTGAATAGAAGTGAACTCTGCAAGATTGTTGTGAAAAGAAGTGAACTCTGCAAACAAAATTAATTCCAAACCCTAAATTAAATTTCAAAAGGAAGACAGAAATTAGATTTCAAAACATTAAATTAATTACCTAATTTGGGATTGAGAGTTATGTGACTTCTGTCTATGAGAGAAAATCGCCCCGAGAGAGAGAGATCGCGAGAGAGAGCGGTGGTGTGGCGGTGGTTGTGTGGTGAAGGAAGGTTGGAGAGTTAGAGACGATAGTATGGTGTGGTGGTGGGCCGGTGGCTGGTCGGAATTCGACACAGAGAGGCTCAAGGGCTGGAGATGAGGGCTCGGTGAGGGAGGCTCTGGGGCTGCGTTCGAGTTCGATGGAATAACACAGAAGTGAAATGGGAGAATGGAGATCAGACCTAAAAACAAATGAACGGTTGAAATAATTTTCTTATAATAATATATATATATATATATAATGTAATATTTATTTTCGGTTTGGTATGGGAATACCGAAAAAATGAAGATGCAAAACCAAATCCCATACCGAAAATTTCGGTTTGGTTCGGGATGATATACTGAAAATTTCGAGAATTTTGGTTTGGGATCAGGATTTTTTCGATTTGGTTTGAGATTTTTTTCTAGCCCTACTAAGACATATAAATAGATCTGTACTCCATACCCCATAGTCTGAGTAAAATTTGTCTCCAACTGCTCGATTTTAATTTGACGGTATGTTGTCATTTAATTTTGTTATTGTACTTTCTTTTTTACTGTTGAATTAAAATTAAACGGTGAGTAACCATAATTTTCTCGAACTATGAGTACTAAGACCACGGGAATAATACATACATACACACACACACATATTATTTGGTGACAGTAAGAGTGAGTCCACATGCATCATTTGATTTGTGACCAAGTGGGATTGCTAGGTAGGTGTATCTGTAATGTGTAATGTACGATGGGTGCAGCAAATCTTTGTTGGGGGTCCATTTTTAGAGAATCTATGTTGGTAGGAGAAGAAATTGAAGAATCGATTGGGTGTAAAATAGCTGTCTGAGCCACGAGTATATTGGCTTCGACTTAAATGGAACCTTCTGTATAAATGGTTATTTTTATGTAGTTTTTTGTTTGGGAAAACTTAGCTCTGATGTGTATTGAAATTAACCTAAATAATAGATTAATTTAAACCAAATTAAACTTGCAAGCGCACAAATCAATTGTAGTAATATACGCAAATACGAGGTTGATCCCACATTGATTGCTTTAACACCAATTTAACTGATTAATCACGCTAGACTTAATTAAACAAACAAATGATATATTGAATTGAATAATTGAGTAATTAATTAAGACTAAAATTAACAAGAAAAGGAAAAGACAATTAACTAAAACAAACACACAACACAATAAGAAATTGAGAAACAATGGAAACCTAAGGTTATGAATCCACCAACAACAATCCTATTTACTTTTCCTAGAGCCAACTACTATCCAATTACCATGCCAATGTTAAAGGTTGTTCTTTCTAAGGTATGAATTAATCCGTGGTCAGGCATCAACTCTTGTATCTCTACATGACAATTATATCCAATTGGTTAGGCATACAATTAAACACATAAAAACCCATTAAGCGTAGAAGAATCATGTCAACCAAGTAGGACTAGCTTGATATTGGTCATCCTCACTAGTTTGTCTACTCTTCTAAATCTTAGTTCCAATAAACCCAATTGATTGATCATCCTCATAGATTTATCTAAATATCTAGATGCAAAATTCCTAAAGGTGATCAGTCATTAGAAACCCAAACCTAGAATAAAACCCACAAAGATTAAGAATATAACATCACATATAATCGGATAATAATTAACAAAGTACTTCACAAATATTCATATCATGGCTTCATCATAAACTTTAGAAAATAACTTAGTTACACATAGAAATAAAAATAAAAGAAAGATAGGACCCGGAATCCATGGCAAAGCATGTCCCTAAGCTCTTCTCACAAATTGCGGAGATGGTGAATGGTAGTATGGTGTGGTAATATGGGTATGCGGGGGTGGATGCATAGAGAGAGCTTAGGGCACTTATTTATACTAGAAAAACCCTAAAAGGTTTGGGAGAAACTCTCCTAAAATAAAACAAACTCCTAAACACTTAATGACACAAACTAGGAAAGAATTCTTCTTGGCTTGGGAAACACGTCATCTGTCTTGCACACCAGTTTTGGGGTTGATTTATCTTCTGGAAAATTCTGTAAAAATATGGGAAACGTAGCTTTATCTCTTATATTTCCAGGGATGTATCGCACATCACTAGAAAAAATCGGGAAAGCCTCAAAATCTTCATTCTCCCACAGCTGCGCAATTCGGACGGGAAAACAACTTCTGCAGGATTGATTTGTGAAACTGGAATGAATGGCTCCATGGAAAATTATGAAATTCGGACACAACGATCTTCAGCCTCTTAGCTTCCTTCTCCAATTGGCTTTGCATCAAAACTCCTCCTGAAAGTTGAATTATCACCAAAATTGTCCTAAGTGCTCATATTGGCTGAAACTGAGAAAAGGAAAGTAATAAGGCTCTTTTATAATCAATTCCTTAACAAAACTTAGGGATAATTAATATGAAAATATGGTAAATAATACACCTATCAAGCTCCTGTGCGATTAAAAGTCAGTTGATTAGAAATGGACGATATGACCGTCAGATTATATATAGTCAAAAGAAAATAGTTGAGGAGCACACCAACATTTATTTTGTCTCTCTAGATCTCTCAATTTTGAAAGATTTTTCAATGTGTGTGGAACACGAGTACATACGTTTTATGTCATTGTATAAGTGAAGGGACACTTAAAAAAAATTAATTTCTCCATTTGTATAAAAACATATGGCGTACCATCTCGTATTTTGGGCACATTAAAAAATCTCTCAACAATTTGATTAAGAACTTGAGAAAAGCCTCACTTTGAATAGACTTGAACTTGGAAATTCCCAACGGACTGGAATTTCAATAGGTGACCAAATAGACCAAATTATTAGCGTGAGTAATGTTTTGGAAAATAAATATTGAGAAGTTGAAAAGTTGGAAAGTGAGAAGTAGAAGTTGCATGAGCTAGGGTTAAGATTGCAATGTGTACATTGTAAAAAAGATTTATGCATAATATCTCCTACAGCCTAGATCCATAACAAAAT
The DNA here is from genome assembly GCA_024362995.1 of Heteromeles arbutifolia. NCBI lineage: Eukaryota > Viridiplantae > Streptophyta > Magnoliopsida > Rosales > Rosaceae > Heteromeles > Heteromeles arbutifolia. The sequence continues at coordinate 7,657,492 of JANCRC010000019.1, forward strand.
TCTTTAAAGGGGAAACCCTAGCCAAATGAAGGTGCATGATTGATTGTATTACTTGAATATCATCTATTAAGAATGAACGTAATCTAAATTTCAGTCATAATCAGGTCGAATTATTAATAGAAATACAAATGAATGATGAATTTTTGTGTCTATATGTAGAGATGGAATATTGTGTACGTCTATTGCATGTTGTTTCTCTCAAATGAGTGGAACCAGGAGTTGAGAAGGAAGAAACAAAAACATATAGATTCATTTTTGTGTGAGCAAGGTCGAATTATTTGACTTCTACAACAAGCGCATATTAAATTTTTTTTTTGAACGAGTCATTTTGATTATTTTTTATTTTGTGTCTATATGTAGAGATGGAATATTGTGTACGTCTACTGCATGTTGTTTCTCTCGCATGAGTGGAACCACGAGTTGAGAAGGAAGAAACAAAAATACATAGATTCATTTTTGTGTGAGCAAGGTCGAATTATTTGACAAGCAGATATTATTATTATTGTTATTATTTTTTTTGAACGAGTTATTTTGATTATTTTTTATTTTGCATGAAGCTCATTAGTTTGCTCAATCACAATATAATGTGTGCGCCAAGCTTCGTGCGTATGTTTGTATCTAAATAGTGCATTAAAGTGATTAAGCCTAAGCCAAGTGAAAGCATGGTTTGATAGTGATATGTTTTTATAAAAAGTGGATGTAAAAAAAAGCTTAACTCAAAAAGGTGTTTGGTAAACACTTAAAAACAGCTTATTTTCACAGTTTTGGGTGAAAAAAAGCTGAAAACGTGAAGCAGCAAAAATGAGCTTATTTTCACAGCACAGCAGAAATAATTTTTTTTCAAAGCACAACAATATCAAACCAGCCCAAAGTATGGTGTTTGAAATTTGTTTGCCACCATATGATGTTGTGAGATCACCTTAAGCATGTCTTAAACTACTTGGGTAAATAGAACGCCCTTCCCACTATGAGTAACAATATAATGTGTGCTATTTTTTTTATTAAAATAAACTTATTAAATGATTACTTAACAAATTAAACAAATAATATAAAAATAAAATAAAATAAACATTTCCTTTTCTTTTTCTTGGTGAACCAAACTAAAGCTCTATGCCTATACGAACAGGGACAACCTTTTCCAGTTTTCCGCCGTAAGTTGGGAGCTCGAGAAACCTACTGCTAATCATTGAGCTCGTACAGAAATAGAAAGCCCCTATGCCCAAATTACGAAAAGTTAGTCATCAAGGAGAGAAGCACGGGATGTTAATACGGGTTGTGAAGCCACGAATAATTTAGAAAACCTTAAATTTGACACGTAATTTTTATTCATAATACGGGAAATTCTCATTAAATTAGGGAGATTTGCATTTATTTCACATGCAGTTTAACTACGAAAAAAACCTAAGTTGCTGACTACAATCTCCCCAAACTCCTTCGCTCATGATAAGTCAAGGAAATTAAAGGTAGAATTGATAACTAATTCCTTACATTTAAATTTTCCTAATTGAAGATATATTCCTTTATTTAAAAAAATGCAATCAATTCGAATCAAGGATTCTCTAAAAATAATTTTTAGGATATTAACCCTATTAATTAATTTAATAATATCTTTAAGTAGGAGTGGGCATTTGTGCGGGTCAACCGACCAACCCACCCGACATTAATTGGGTTGGGTCGGTTAGAAAGCCCAAAAAATAATTCCTAGGTTTAAACCCGGCCACGCGAAGTCATGGCTAATCTTACACGGGTTGCAATATTTCAAAGCCGTCGAAACCCGGTCACCCGAATATAGATAAATGTTAGCCCATTTATGCGATTTCCTCTCTCAATTACTCAATCTCCTCTTTTCATCCAACCCTCAGACACAATTTCAGAAATCAAGTAGTTGGAAAATCACGCAAGAATCAATTTCATCCCTGATTATTCCCTATGACCTCTTCGAGATTGATCCCTCCTCTTCTCTCAATCTATAAAAACCCTATAATTTTATTGTTTTTCGCTGCACCACTGCATCCCAAAACCCTAATATCTCAGTTTTTGTCATTCTTGATTAGTTGGCTGCTGCTTTTAGGTGATGATTTTAGTATTTCACTCAAATTTTTCTTCAATTTATTTTCTTGTTCAACTAGATTGAAATTCTAACTCGATTGTCTCTTTTTGGTGCAGTTTTCTGAGGCTTTGTATTCCTGGGTGATAAGGACTTAAACTTTATCCTTTCGGTGAGTCTTAATTTGAGTATTGGTAATGTCATGATCTGATTGTGATGATGCTTTGGTTAAATTTAAGTGAATGAAATTTCAATTGTGAAAATTTGCAGAATGTTTATGAGTATAAGTTGTAAATTCATGTATTATGTATTGAGTAGATTTTAATTGACAATATATTGGTTACTGATCTATTGTATATTGGGTTTGTTAATTTCCAAAACATACAAGCATCTTTCTTATTAATATAAATTCATGAATGATGTATAAGTTGTAAATTTATGTATTATATATTGGGTTTGTTAATTTTCAGAATATTTTGATATCTAATAGACTAATATTGGTGTATTGAATCAATACTGCACATTCAGATTATATTATGCATGTTAGAGTGTTTTTTTTTCTTTGTTTTTTCCACTTGTTTTCTATGTATTATTTGACATTCATATTGTATTTTATTATATTAGATTGAGTGAGCTTTTTGGAATACAATGGCTGGGAAAGATATGTCTGTTGAAGCTACTGAAATAGTAAGTTCTCAAACTTTGATCAATGTTGATGCTTCATCAGTGCCACCCCCTCCATTGGTGGATAGTGGTAAGAAGAAAAAACCAAGTAGGAAAATGTCCACAGTGTGGGATCACTTCACCAAAGTTGATGGTGGTGAATCTTTTGATCCCAATGACCCTAGAGCTACTTGCAACTACTACAAGAAGAGTTATGCTTGTAATACTAAGAAGTATGAGACCTCTAGTTTGTGGAATCATTTGTCTAACCAATGTAAAAGGTATCCTTTTAGGGTTGAGGACAAAAAAAAAAAAAAAATCCTTAGCTTTGGGGAGAAAGATGGTAGCCTTGTGGCAGTTGGCTTTAGTAAGGAAGCTTGTAGGGTTGGGTTAACCAAAATGGTAGTTCTTAACGAGCTACCCTTCAGCTTTGTTGATAATGAAGGGTTTAAGCTTTTCTGTGGTATTAGTTCCCCAAAATTTACCCCTCTCTCACGCAGAACTATTGCGAGAGATGTGTTTCAATTGTATTTGGATGAGAGGAGACTTTTGAAAAATGTGTTGACCACAAATGCACAAAGAGTTTTCCTTACCACTGATTGTTAGACATCTACTCAAGACATTAGTTATATGGTTTTGACTGCTCACTTTGTTGATTGTGATTGGAATTTGCATAAGCACATATTGAATTTTTGCCCTGTACCTAATCACGAAGGGGAAACAATTGGGAAATTGATTAAATCGTGTTTGATTGAATGGGAAATAGAAAATGTGTTCACTATAACTGTAAATACTTCAGCAAATGATCAAGCTGTTAATTATGTGAAAAGGAAATTGAAAAATTAGAAAACTGATGTTCTTGTTCTTGATGGTGTGCACATGCATTTACGATGTAGTTCTCATATTATGAATCTGATTGTGTCTGAGGGGTTAAAGGAATTGCATGAGTCAATATTTAGAATTCGATCCGCTATCAGGTATGTGAGGTCTTCGTCTTCAAGGCTAAAGAAGTTTAAGGAATGTGTGGATCGTGTGAAAATAGAGTCTAAGGGTCTTGTGGTTTTAGATGTACCAACAAGGTGGAATTCCACCTATTTAATGTTGGTTGCTGCCCTTAAGTACCAAAAAGCATTTGAAAGGCTGGAGGAAGATGATGGACATTTTGTTACTTACTTTATACATGGTGATGCAAAAAAAAAAAAAAAAAGGGTCTATTCCTCCTACAAGTGATGATTGGAATAATGCATCAATTTTGTTAAGTTTTTGAAAGGCTGGAGGAAGATGATGTGACACTCAAGTTTAGTGGATCTTTAACTATGATTTCCAATATTGCATTTCATGAGATGTGCTCAATACAATAAGAATTAACAGTCCTTAATAGCAGTGGTGATCATTTGTTGCAAAAAATGGTCATTGGTATGAAATCCAGGTAAGACAAATATTGGGGTTCTGTGGGAAATGTTAATAAGCTGCTGATTATTTCAATGGTGCTTGATCCAAGATTTAAATTGGATTATGTTTCATTTTGCTTCAGTTTTGTATACGGTGCAGATGAAGTGACTGAATTGACCAATGGTATTAAAGATGTGTTAGTGCAGCTTTATGACTTTTATTTGAAGTCTAATGAATAATCTCCTCAAGCTCCTAATGTTGGTTCATCTAGTAGCAGTGTGCCAATGGAAGTTGCTGATGGTAGTTCTATTGAAGATGCAAGGTTGTCTCAGTTTCTAAAGATAAGAAAACAGAGAAATAGAGGTGAGTTAAGAAGTGAGGTGGATAGGTTCTTACTGGAACCTCCCAAGAATCTAATGGATAAGCAATTTAAATGCTTGAAATGGTGGAAGGTTCATTAGGAAAAATATCCAATTTTAGCAAAGATTGCAAGCGATGTGTTTGCAATACCGGTTTCCACAGTGGCATCTGAATCTGCCTTTAGCATTGGATGGCGTATTCTTGATGATTATAGGAGTTCCCTAGCTCCTAAGATGGTAGAGGCACTGATTTGCACTCAAAACTGGTTAAAGTTATCTCCTATCTCTTCAGAAGTTGAATCATCATCCATTAAGTAGATGGAAATCCATGAGCAGATAATATCAGGTAGCAAACTATTTAAACTTGTATTTGGTTTTCATTTTTCAATTAAATACTTTCTAACTTGTTTTATTTTAATTTATATATGTCGTGTAGAACTTTCAGTTGCCTCCACATCTGAAGTGGATACCATTGATTAGTACATGGTCGATTTAAGGTATTTTGCAATTTCTATGAACTAATCAATCTAAACTTCTATCCAAATTCTAATGCTTTGTGTTGTTATTCATGGTTTTCTAATGATTTAATGAATGTTTGGAATCCATTGCAGGCTTACAGCCCCTTTTGAATGATTTGGACCTTTGACTTTGGGAATAAATTAGTAGTTGTTGTCTAATGTTGCTGATGGTCATCAACCTTTGCTGCTCAAAGCTCATGGATACTGCTACTATCTTAAAGCTTTTCATTATGTTTAAGTTTTGAATTTTATTATAATTTTGGGATTTATATGTCATTTTATATTTAGCTTTGGATTTTATTAAGATTATAGAATTGTTAAGTTGATTTTCTTTTATGGTTGAAGTTTGGAACGTGGATTTTAAGTTTAATAATAAAGTATTTGAGATTTCAAGTTTATTTTTGTTAAGGAAATTTGGATTTACTCGGTTGAATGATTTTAATGTTTGTTTGTGAAGAATAATAAAATTGTTATTAAAAACAGTATGAAGCCCAAACCGAGAAACCCGCTCAGCCCAAACCGAGAAACCCGCTCAACCCAAACCGCATAACAATGGGTTGGTTAGGTTGGGTTACATGTTTGAGTAGTTGGAAATGGGTTCTAAAAATCACTACCTGAGCCCTGGCTCGGCCATCGGATTTGGGCCCAACCTGGATCGACCCACCCATTGCCTACCCATGTCTTTAGGGTTGGTTCGGTATGGGATACCGAACCGAAATGCAAGTCCCGATTCCCAAACCGAAGTTTTCGGGAATCTCAAATTCAATACCGATCCTAAACCAAATTTTTAGGAATCCCAATTTTCGGGAATCCCGAAATAGTTTCAGGATTTCAGGACAATCGGAAATCCCAAAATAGTTTTGGGCTATTGGACTAAAAATTGAAAAAGAAATACTGCTTAAAGAAAGAAACATGTACAAATACATAAGCAAAATGGAAACCTGAAATTTAGCAACAGTATCCACAGCAAGCTCAGTAGCTTCTTTGTACTTCGTTTGGGCAAAAAGTTCTTGAAAACGTTGGACAACCTGTAAAAATCATGTAGGAACATCATAAATTAAAGTAGAGAAGACCAAAGACATTCAATATCATATAACCAACAAGACCAAAGACATTCAATATCATATAACCAACAAGACCAAAGAAGTTACAGTCAATTCGATTATGGCAACAGATTAAAAATGTTGATCATTCTTCATTTGAAAAGGCATGAATCATGATACAATGATCATTGATCAACATAACACTAGAGCTCCTCTGTTGCTCCAGCCTATCTTGTAATTTTTATATTCTTCAACATATATTGCATGCTGTTCTAATATGTAATGTCATATTCATAATAGAGTGGGATAAAATCATAAAATGGTAACCTTTATCCAGAAACATTCAACATAATAATCACTATCTCATTAATAAGTACACAAGTTGCAATAGTTTTTCGCAACTATTCTTACAGAAAGAAAAAAAGGGAAACAAACTTTTCGTAGATAATTGTTAGCATAAAAACATAACAAGGAGAGCAACCATGGCCAATGCCTAACACTAGCTACAGTCATATGCATCAGATCAGATTCAAAATGAAGAGAGAGAGAGAGAAAGAGAGAGAGAGAGAGAGAGAGAGAGAGAGAGAGCATAACAGATATAAGAAAAGGTCCTCACGTTTCGTTGTCAACAATAATGCAGGTAAATGTTGAGTTCAAAAAAATGATAGCAATATTCAGATTGCACAGCAGTCAAGTCCTATTTGTTCAACTCCATTAGCATACAAATGCACATGCAAATTAACATATTGACTGTATTGCCACAATACCTCCAGTTATTGCTTGCGTGCTTCCTCCTTTCTCGCTTCTGACCAAATGCAAACTGTAAATACATTTATGGTGCTGCATTGCAAACATCCCAAAATCCCATGGTTAATTCTGAACCCATTCATCAATTTATACAACCTCTCGAAATTCATTTCAGCAACTGCAATTATTGCTACAACTATGAACTATGAACTATGAACTATCAACCCGTAACAAATTTATGCTTCAATTGTGAGTCTGTGACAGAAGAGAAACCCTAATCTCGAATTCCAACCACCAATTCAACCCCTAAACCCTCAGTATGCAATATACTTTATCTTCCAAGTGCTGAATTTCACAAACCCTAATCTTGAATTCCAACCCTAAATTAAAATTCAAACCCTAAATTAGCTTGTGAACTTTACCTGATTTGGGGGAGAATTGCACAGTGCATTGGATGATTGGAATTGAGATAGACTAAGAAGGAGAGTGGCGCCGGTGGCCGTGATTCGTGAAGGAATGCTCCTCCACTGTGACTGTGTGGGATGAGAAGTCGAGAGAGACTAAGAGAGAGATCAGAGAGGTGATAGTCGAGAGAGATGCGACTTCACTTGTGTAGCCAGATTCGAAAACGGAGAGACAAATCGGCGATGAGGGTGGTGAAGTGAGGGTTTGAGTCTGAGGCGAGCCGCGAGAGAGAGTGAACGAACTGAGTGTCGAGAGAGAAGGGAGAGACAGAGTGTAAGTGTAGGGTTTGATTTCTATTCAACGGTTGAGATTAAATCTCAATCGAATCCGACGGCTGTTACAATTTCAAATATATATTTAAAAATTAAATAATATATATAGTTTTTATTTCGGTTCGGTTTGGGAATACCGAAAAAATGAAAACTTGAAACCGATTCCCATACCGAAAATTTCGGTTTGGTTCGGTATTAGGTACCGAACGTTTCTGGATTTTCGGTTTGGTATTTTTTTGGTTTGGTTTCGGGAAATTTTCAGTTTGGTTTGGGAAATTCGGTATTTTTTTTCCACCCCTACATGTCTTTAAGGATTATTCTTAAAGTAAAACTAATGAAAAAACCTTCAAAACTTGAATTTTAACCAAAAGCAACATCATAATTTTATTTAGTTGTTAGGACAAAACTCAACATTAACATCCCAATAAAATTGGCCTAACTACCATTTTCTTCTCTTTCCCTCTTTTCTTCCACCCAACCTTAGTCACGTCTTTCTTTCTCTCTCTCTGTCCTCTTCCACCCGGCCCTACCTCCCCTCTCGCTTTCTTTCTTTCTCTTCTTTCTCCTCCTGTTCACTTCTCTTCTCTCTTCTCTCTCCTTTCTCTTTTTCTTTCTATCTTCTCTCCTCCTATCCATTTCCCACCTCCTGTCAATTCCCTACAAATAATTTTTTTTTACAAATAAAATTAGGAAATTTAAGTCTTTTTATTAGAAAAAATTCAAAAATAAACTGGAAGTTAACCATAAACCACCCACTAACATTGTTAAATTTTAAGTTCATTCAAAATTAAAGTGTGTTGAATTACTTTAACTCCTTTTAATTCAATTATAATATTTAAAATTTTAGGGGCAATTTATGGTATTTAGAATGCTTCACCATTTTGGGGTGCTCCCTTTACATATGTAGATATATATATAACGGCGACAATGTTTCTAGAAACAAGGACACATTTTCAAAAAATAGTGTCACCGTTTCTAAAAATAGAGTCATTGTTTTTAGAAATAGTGTTACTGTTTAGAATACTGACACCCATTCTAGAATAGTGTCATTGTTTCTAAAAACATTATCGCCGTTATAGAAATAGTAGCATCAATTTTGAAAATAGTGTCACTGTTTAGAATAGTGTTACTGTTTGTAGAAATAGTTATAACTATTTTTAGAAATAGTATCACCGTTTAAAAAATAAATAAAAAAGCTGACAAATATAATAAGAAAATGGCTTGAATGAATTTTCTTAAGTTTTTCTAGAAATTTATTATTTTTGAGAAACAATATCTTTTATTAATAAACTTATAACAAAAAATTAAAAAAATGAGAGAGAAAGGAAGAAGTGACCTGAAAGAGAGAGAGAAAAAAGAGATGATGGTGATGGGTGAAAGAAAAGAGAGAAAATTGTGATGGGTAAAAGCGGAGAGACATGTTGATGATAGGGGGTGAAAGAGGAGAGAGAGATGGTGATGTGTGAAAATATAGATGTTGATGATGGGTGAATGAAAAGAAAAGGGTTACGCATGAGGGAGGGTGGAAGAGAGAGAAAGGGAGAAGTATGAGTCCCACGCTTAATTTTATTTCTTTATTAATAAATCATTTACTTTTTCATTAAAATTTAAGTCATTTTCATTAAATAAAGTTATTATGTGGTTTTTGGTTTAATAAAAAAGTTTGGAAGCTCATTTTCATTAAAGCTCCCTTATTCTTAAGCATCTTTAAGATATTTCAACATCTTAAAGATCAAGATTCTAAAGGACGTTGGGCGCTAGTCGGGTGGTGGGCTGGAGCCTAACGCCTAGGCGGTTAATTGGGGGCCTAGGAGAGCTAGGCGAATTTAATTAAATTTATTATATAACATATAAATAGTGGCCTACTTACACTCTAAAAAACTATACTTGTATTGAGAGTTTAAGAAAGTTAAAACTTAAGCTACTTACACCCAACAAATTAAACTAAATTTGACATCACAGACTAAGGGATGAAAACTGCAAGAGACGGTGTAGGCAGAGTTAGAATCAGCGCGAGGGGAGAAGAGAGAGAAAGAGAGAGAACACGTGTACGCAATGGGATAGGGAGAAGAGAAACACAAAAATGCGAGAGAAATAATATGAGTTCTTTTTGGGTAGGTTACCCAGAAAACCATTAACTTAATTAAAAAAAAAAACTAAAAAACAGTGTTAAAGATAATTTCCTACTAGATCCAATGTATGGAGCCAAAAATAATTTAGAGAATCCTAGAGCTGATACATGGACTTTTATTCATAGTTAATGACAATGTCCTTCATTAAATTGGTAAGGCATACATCTTTTCCACATGCAGTTCAACTACCAAGAAGACCTGAGTTGCCGACTACACGATTTCTCGAAAATAAGGTAAGAGAATCAAAGGTAGAATTAATATTTAATTCCACCCTTCAAATTTTCCTTATTGAAGAGTATTTATTTATTCAAAGAAGCACAATCACATTCTTTTCCAAAGATAATTCTTAGATATTATTATTTATTTAATAATATCACTAAGGATTATACTCAAGTATCTTTAAGATATTCCAACATCTTAAAGATATTTTCCCACTGCATCCAACGGATCACACACTCTGGCTAATCGGACATAGACATATGGCATGAAAAACTCTACACATGAGACCGATCTTAGCTCCTTGTAAATACCTATTCTACACACTTCTCAAGTAAGTTGAAGTTAACTCTCTAAAATTCAACCTAAATCTCTCTCTCTCTCTCTCTCTCTCTCTCTCTCTCTCTCTCTCTCTCTCTCTCTCTCTCTCTCTCTTTCTTTTTCAGAGAAACTGACTTGGGCATCGGAGGTTCATTGGCTAAACATCCCTCTCTAGGTGAGTGGCTTTGGCCTTAACCAAACATGTTTAATTTGTTTTGTAGGTCAAATTTCGTCAAATATGTAAAATGGTGGAATTTTGTTACCACACAACGGATGACACACTCTAGCCAATCAGATGTAGACACATGGCATGGAAAACCATACACATGTGCCCAGCCTAGCTCCTATAAATACACCATCCCCAGTTCATTCTCTGGTAAATTGATATTATGCAATTCAACCTTAAATCTATCTCCTTTCAAAGAAACTGACTTATGCATCGGAGGTTCAGTGACCAACCTCCCTTCACTGGGGGCGTGGCTTTGGCCATAAGAAATGTCTTTAATTTGTTTTGTAGATATAATTTCATCAAATCCAAAGACAACAAAATTTTGCCATCACAAATTGCTACTTTCATTGAGAGCTTGATTGAACTCTCAAAGTGGCTCTTAAGTTTATTTAGGACAACATTGGCCTTATTAAAAATTATAAGCCAATTACACCCATAATAACACTTCATATTCAACTCAGTTTTTGTCACCTTGTACTACAATCTAGTGATATTCTTCTCTACGTGTAAGTGTGAGGTATTTGATCTACTCCCATAGATGGTGAGTTTGTTACCAATTATTATGGTTGGCCCAATTTGCGAACTAACTCAATTCTTGACACCTTAGGTTGCGTTTAGCACGGGGAAAAGAATTCATGAGAAATGATTACCCATGTCTTTTATTTGGAGAAGGAAAATGTAAAATTTATTTCATGTATTTGGTAACGATGCGAAAGTAGATAGAAAATTCCCTTTTTTCGGGATTAATGGGCATTTAATTGTCAAGGATGACATGTTTGTCATAAAAATATAGCAATTAATGATTATATCTTTTTTCCATTGGGAAGGAAATTGAATACCAAAGGGGGTGGAGTGGAGGGCTTCACTTTCTCCCCTATTTTTCATTGGCCAAGAAATCATTTTCCAAACCCGAACTTACCAAACATGAGAAAGACAACATTTTTACATTCTTGACTTTCTTTCCACATACCAAACGTAGCCTTAGTATAAATAGATCATTGTAAGAAAAGTTAAAAATCATTGAATCATTACTAATTAACTATATATCAATGACCAATTTTTGTTTTTAACCTAATCAATGAGATAATTTCATTAATTAGGTTTATGTCAATTAGGAATGTCACATTAATTTCATGCACATATAGATAATATTTTTCAATACATACGATATTATCTACACTAAGACCATCTCCAACTCTTGGGTTGAAACCTAATATTTTAATCCATAAAATTTAGATTTTAACTCAGAAACAGTTTTTCTTCTCCAACTATTCTGGGTTAAAAAAAAATTCCCGAGATTATAAAAGAATGATTTTAGGCTATTTTTTTCCAAAATAATCTTTTGAAAAACAAATTTATGTACACTATCCTAATTTATTTTTATGAACATTTTAACCTAAAAATATTTAGATTCCGATAGTTAAACAAATACATAGGTATTTATAGAGTTTATTTAATTTGAGTTAAATAATTTTTTTTTTTTAAATTGTTTGAGCTGTTGGATTTAATTTTGGGCCGTTAGATTTTTTTTTACTGTTAGATTTGATAGTACTGGATCTCAGCAGTTAGATTTAGTGTATTTTTTAAATTGTCCAAAAATCACAGTCGTTGGATCGAAAAAGAGTCGTTAGGCTCATTGATTGTGGCCGACATTGACTTCAGCATGGGGCTCTAGCATTGTCAGTATTGGAGTGTTCTCTACATCTCGTGCGTCGTTGAGCTGCGGCTCACATATTTCCTGGGCGTGTCCACATGTAGGAGTAAGCCAGGGGCTTTACCTTGGCCGATTTCTTGGGTTAAAATTTCCTCAAAAATTAGTTTTAACCCAAAACTCATTTTAGCTCAAGGTTTGGAGCAAGTTGGAAGGTTGAGACGAGCGTGTCTAAGAGGGTGGGGGGAGTGGAGAACAACTTGTATGGTATGATTTTAGAGTCACGGTGGTGTCCCGTGCCAATAACACTAATACATGTGAATATTGTGGTTCTGATAGGTCGAAGTTAACACACCCTGACCCGGGAAGGTCGAAGCATGCTAGCCATCACCATGAGGTGACGTAACCATATAGGGTAAATGATGTGAGAAAGTGAACAAATTAAAACTAGCTAGGACTAAATAAGATTTAACAGTGAAAGAGTGTGCGATTCGTGGAACTCCGAAGTTAAGCGAGTAGCGCGCGAGAGCAATCCCATGATGGGTGACCCACTGGGAAGTTCTCGTGTGAGTTCCCAGAAACAAAACCGTGAGGGCGTGAAGCGGATAATATCGTGCTATGGCAGAGTCGTGCCCGGGATGTGGTGGAGCTCGGGCCGGGATGTGACACACCCCGACCCGGAGTGTTCACCTGGACTCCGAATCGAGCTCTGTTGGCCGACACTAGGAAGGTGACACAGCCATAAAGTGTGGTGTTGTGGAAAATTGTGAGTAAATTTAAACTTAAAAGTGACTAAGTACAAGAGTGCACATGTGAACGGGATTGAACCCATTTCACACGTGATATCAGAGCATAAGTAAAGTATAGTAAAATTAGAATAAGAATTATGCCATCGGAAATAATCTCGTATAATAGCGTTTGCCATAAATCCTCGTCAAAACGAGCACTGCCACTAAAACTTGGAGGGGCGAAAAATAAGGGTGAGTGGGCCTGAAAATAAAGTTTTGTAAAAACCTTTTCGAAAACGTATAACCCCTCGTCGTAAAAAAGTATAGTTTCCAAAAATATACTACATATAGTATGAAAACACTTACCGTAACATCAATATTTTAGAAATACGATGAAACACAATATTTCACATATAATACATATAACAACTGGTAATCATAATATCTCTTATAAACAAACATATAATATTGGGTGCTTATCGACATATGCTGACACACGAGTTCATGTAGAGGTATTCTGGCATAAACAGGACTTGGTGTAATAATGATTTACACTATAGTACTACAATCACGTGAAGACTAGCGCTATGCACGTCACATACGAGTCCTAATTGCCTATAGCAATCTAGGACAAGACTGTCACCTACAATGGATCCAAAGTGAGCGTACGGTGAGATGTGAACATATACATGAAGACTGGCTCTGGCCTTGGCGATTACTAACACCATGTAGCACGATGAGCAGTAATATGAGTATGACCATGCACGATAAATCGATAATTCTAGTCAACATAATACTATTCATGGCCGTAAATATTATTAAGGCATCCCATAATATTCATACTCTGTCAATGCGCTAATTCTTGTAAACATTAATCTAATCTAGGCATAGCATAGAAAATTCTTTATTAAATATATAAATGGAAACTAAATATATTTAAAAGCAAAGACCCACTCATAAGACATGTCTTCGGGTCGAACCCGCCTCACAGGCATCCAAAATCCTTGCGATGCGTTTCACCTAGAAACAAAACCATTTACGTAAATATATAATGAACTAACGTAAATACACGTTTTCGTACAAAGTACGGGTAATAAAGGAACTATTTTAGAACGATCGAATTTCAGAAAACGGAGGGTGGATTCTGATTCAGCACGTCGAGAAACCTAAGAAAGGACTTCGAGTTCCTCTACGTGCCGCCACAAGGTGGCTGCACTGGCAGCCAAGCGCTGCACGCACGCCCATGCGTCGGTCACCACGCGCGCCCACGCACATTCTTCACGATTTCCATATTTTGCAGGTTTTTGAGCTAACTTCCAGCGCTCATTCCGAGCTCAATTCTTCACCAAACTCGATGATTCAAAAGCCACTTTGAAGCTAGAAATGTAGGGAACAAAACCATACCAAAGCGGGACCAAGTTATGATCGGTGTTAGCCGAAAAAATGGCCTACAATTGGCCAAGTGGTCACAAATTTCACTTCTTAGAAAACTGGGAAAGTCTCCCCCTTCTTGTTTTCTGCATCAACCCTCCTCCAAATCAAGTATAAAGGTTACAAACAGTACCAGATCATGTTTAAAAGGTGAATATTACACTATGTTTGGATGAGGGAAATAAACTTGGAATTTGGATAAATGTTAGAATTTATAAATTGATATGCACCAATCCTCTTATTTGGATTCATAAACATAGACATTTAGAATTTCCGCGTGGAAAAAAAAAACTTAGAATTTCGGACCTCCAATTCCCAAGTTTAAATTCCATGTAAATAGGTGTCATTTCCCAATTTCTATGATTGAGAGCTTAAAAATAACAAATTATGTATTCAAATTCCATTGTTCTTTTAGGTTAACCAAACAAGAAAATTCACGTTTAAAAAATAAACTCCCGTAATTTCATTTTCCGTCATTTTAAAATTCCTTAGTAATCTTAAATTTCTTCATCCAAACATAGTGTTAGGGATTTCGAGGCTTACCAACGTTGGGGATGGTGGAACTCATCAGGTAGTGATTCAGTTTGCAACAGAGAAACAAGATTGTGGCGAGTGAGTTGCTGCAAGATCTGCAATAGTGGTTTGTGTGGTGGTTCTAGTGGGGCTTGCTGGAGATGTGGCGAGTGAGTTGTGTGTGGTGCTCGGCTTCTCTGTATTACCGAGATGACAAAGAGAGAGATAAAGAGAGTTTCAGTGAGAGAAAGTGAGGTGAGGTGAAATGAGAGAGAATGATCCGAGAGAGTTGGAGAGAGTGTGAGATTGAGACAGTGAGAGGAGACATGAGAGTGAGGGGAAGGAGTGGTGTGGGCCCCACTTGGCACACAGTTTAAAGTCACAAAAGACAATACAGAAAAATATCTCCCGTAAATGTGAATTTACCAAAACGCCCTTCACGCTTCGTAATTCGTAAAATCTTTGTCGTAACTCCGAATTCAGTTCTGCTTGCACCTACGCGTTCATATCGTCGAGTACTCTGAGAATATGTGTGTATGTATCTTTAGGTCAATCCCAAACAATAATTACTTATGTACGATGCCTACTTAATAAAATATTAAAGTAGACGGGCCTGCTTGCCCACTTGCTTAACGAACCCAACAAATAAGCTATTGATATTACAGTCTGCAGCCCGCAGTACTGATAACTCACTGTTGTCTTGATAAACAAGTAATAAATTTCTAAGAGTGCAAAATTACCATTTTGCCCCTCATTGGGAAACGTGCATAAATCATGCCCGTTCACGCTCACGTGTTCGTAAGAACATGTACAACTTACAAATATGTGACAAGGAACAAAGAGTGATAAAGACTCGAATGTCTACGAAGGATTTCCGCCCGTCAAGGACATTTTCATAATTTTCTAATGTTAGATAATAAAATAATATTAAATTTGAGACGGAATGTCACGGAAGCCACCTTCTTCCATTAGTTTGCAGTTGTGCACTTGTTGGCCATTTTAGTGGCTGAGTGATAGGATTAAATGCACACCACAAAGTAACACACAAATGTCCTATTGATTTTCCTTACTAATACTAAGATTTGTCAATTGTAGCATATGAAAATAAGGGTCTTTCTCGCAGAAGATTGTTTTATCTAACTACTTAAAATATCACAAAAACTGGGTTGTTGTCCCTACTGACCAGCCACCGAAAAATAATTATTAGACCAACTTACACTTATCTAAAGTCTACAAAATTTTATATGAAGATACTAGACACACAGAGCTACACTCATACAAATTTTTGGGATTTTTGGAGTTGATTTGCTATTTAAATTTAATCGAATAAAAACAGGACAGAAACATATTTTAAACAGTTCACAAATTAAGAAAAACGAGTTAGGGGAATTGTTATCCACCACCAAATAATCATGCAAACATGTTATGTTTCATTCAAAATCCTTTTATTTCCGGATGAAGATGCTCAAGTTGGCTCAATGTTAGAACTCAACCTTTTACTCTTTCTTATGTAGTATGTTAAGAGAATGGCATTTTCAACTTAACTTAGTCTCTAGCATGCAATCTAGAATGGCGTGTTCATAGATTTAACAAGTAGAAATCATTAAGAACGAAAAGAGTTTGAGTCATGACAAGGCATCGTAAGTACTGGCGTTGTCTTACTTATCCTAGAAATTGATTCACATGTTAATCGCAATTAACAAGTACTACTCTAGAACATATGTAGGTCCTCATTTGACAAGGGCAGGCACGCACATATTCATAGCATTAGAATCCTAAATATGCATGCATCCATAGAAAACACATAAAGAATTCATCAATGAGACAAGTAGTGAACCAATTTTCATTCTTTCATAAAAGAAATTGAAACGAAATGTCATAACACATTTGCAATCATATTCGGGGCTTCGAAACAACCCCTAACTACTAAAAATTAGTTACACATAATTCTCAAATAAAACCAAAAGAAAGACATGAGTTTGAGAAGATAAAACCGAAAGAAGAGAATGCCAAGATTTCCTCCTTCCTTTCCTTCCTTCCCCAACATTGCTACCTTGCCTTTTTTCCTTCTTTTTTCCTAAAAAACTCCTCTTTTGCCACTGCAACCTGCAGCCTTTATGCCCATGCTTGCTGCCCCATTCTGCTCCATAACTCCCCCACTAATAGCCATTTTGTGATGACAATAAGTGAGAGGAAATGGTAAAACAATTGTAACTCTTTAGGTAGTCTTTATGCCAATTACTCCCTCTTAATCCTCATCTTTAATTTCATTTCCTCTGATATTTGAATAGGTGTCAGCTGGTTTGTTTTTGGCTGCATCAGTTTTGGCTGCTAGTTTTATTGGATTTATTGTTTTCAATGCTTTCTTGTCAGTTACAAACTGCTCAGCCTCTTGGGAATCTTTCAGTGTTAAAACGGCCATAACTTCTTCTAGAAAAATGATATTAGGAATCCGCAAAATGCACCAGAAAATAGACATCCATAGCTTTCTAAGCATATAAGGCTCATTCTCTAATTCATTCTGAGCTGTTCGTAACTTGCTTCCAAAGTCAGCTGACCTGCACAGGCAGTTTTGACGAATTTGTTACTTAAAAATCCCACTTGTGCTATTTTTCTTTTCTTTGCTTGACTAGTCCTACAAAACACAAAAACAAAGTAAATAGCTCAAAAATATAAGGAACTAACTAAGAAAAGATAAGTGAATTTGATGTAAAATATATATAAATATGAGCTTATCACTGAGCCACCTCACATGCTTATATCTGAGTCGAATTCACCTTGTTTGGGCCATAATTGTTGCAAATCCATCTTGATTCGGCGACGGTATGGACCCATGGCTGAACCAAGTTTAGATCTTTGGCCAAGAATCCTTCACTGGCAGCATCTGCAGCAGGTTTTCTTGCTTTGGTCATGGTAATGCGAATCGTTCAAGGTGCAGTGACGTTGATAATCAAAATGAGATGCCCTGTTTTTCTTTTTAGAGATAAGCCACAAGCATCCTAGCGATTGTGTGGCCTCAACTTGATGATGGCTTTGTGGGTTCCTCAGTCTTGAATTTGGCACCACTGATCTATTGTGGCAGATTTGCACTGCTAGTTCTTGTAAATCGTGTTGCTTGTGATGGCCATGTAGAGAATTTATTATGTTTGTTTGCTATGCTTTGCTCTCTTCAGATCAATGATTTGGTCATTGAAGAAATGTACCCAGTTTAGCAGTCTCTCTGCAATCGTGTTATAGTTGTGGTTTAACCTTTAATGAAAATCGCTAACATTTCGGATTAAAAAACTTAAACAAAAAGGAAGAGAAACAAAAAATTGGACAATATTTCGATGATAAAGAAATTAAACATGTGGAATGAAGAACAACTTGAGCCATTGACAATTCATCCGAACCGTACGTACAAATGTTGTGCACAAAAATCTAACAAGTATTAATAAGAAAAGGCTTGAAAATATCAATGCTCTTCTTTTCTTTAGATCAAATTACTCTAAAAAAATCTGACAAAATTACGAAAAAAGGCAGTGCCCAAGAATACCCCAATTATTGATGAGAAAAGTTTTGGAATTATTCATTGCTTTTATTTTTTAAGCAAACCAATAATCCAAAATATTCTGACAAAAATGCTGAAAAAGCACTCACTCCCCACTCACTATCGGAGAGAAAGCTTAACTGTTTCGCTCCTACCTGAGCTCTCAGAAATCAGGATTCCTTCCCCCAACAGACCCACTGCATGCTCGCCACGTGGCAAACTTTCTTCGATTCCTGGTGGCCCGTTTCGACTTTTTCTGTTGGAGTCATAAATCCTTCTCACTGCTCCCCACACTCAAATACTTCCAATTTAAATTTTTTTTTTTCTGAAATATTTTTATGAAACGTTTTATTGATAGTAGTTTTGGGTTTTTAATTAGAAAATTTCCACACTTTTTATTCTTTGCACGCCTTTTTTTCAATGATTCGATTGAAAAATCAAAAGCAGACTTAAAGGTCAGACTAAAAAAAGATGTGTGCATAAACTAACGGACTAATGCTACGGAGATTAAATATAAAGATAAAATTTTGTAAATTAAATGATATGAAAGTTAATATTTAGATTAAGATTAAAACGTTGATAAACGTGCTTATTCCTAGGTGACACATCATTTAATTTATAAATTTTATTTACAAATTTAATCTTTCTAGCATTACTCTAAATTAAGTAATTAAATATTTTATTTTTGAAATTAAGTAGTTTCAAAAACGATGTGAATAATTAATTTTATATTTAGATTCTCTATGTTTTTGTCTCCATAATAAAACTAAAATTATGAGTAGCAATAGAAACGTGATTGTGGGCCCCACTTTCCTTCCGATTCAGAAGCCAACTTTCTTTCCTTCTTTCTTTCTTTTTCATGGCAAAAGCAAACATAAAATCTCAAGAAGTTTTATGACCAAAGTACCCTCGGACCTGCGGGTCGACTTCCAAATAACAACTTTCTTTAACCTTCAATTTAATTATTTTATTTTATTTTATTTGCAACAAAGGTTAGTTTGAGGGAATTGGATCCCCTCCTGAACATTAGGTGGAGATCCTATTGAGCAAGAAGTGTCGGCAGTTGGATGAAAATCCAACGGTTATAATTATTATAACTTTAAAGGGACCCCTGTTTGATGAAAATCCAATCCAACGGTCCACACTTTTTGCTCAGTAGAATCCCCACCTAATGCTCATGAGGGGATCCAATTCCTAATTTGAGAAGTGAATTTATCAGCTCAATCAAACAGGGAATAAAATTTATCAACATAATAGACTTCTGATGAGAACGAAAGCACATTTTGGTTTCTCCTCCTAATCTCTCGTCTCCGTATATTTCTTTTTATTCTATTTTTTTTATATATTTTATTTCCAACAATCATGCGAATATACTTTTAACTTTTATTTTTAGAGAAGATAGACATAAAGAGAATCACACAAAACTACAAGATCAAAGGAGGGTAGAAAAACAACTATTCTTTGGAGATTATGCTCTCTATATTTGTTGTTGAAACTTTTGCACTGATAATACTAATTATTTATGAATACGGACATCGGCTTTTAGAAGTAGCCTGTAGATTGGTTTTAAAAGTTACTTTAATAAAAAAATAGAGTTAAGTCTTTCATGAATATTCTTCTTTCATGTAATATCCTCATTAAGTTTTAACAATGACGTTATTTATCCTTCTACATACATTTCTCTCTTGGAGAACAAAGTAACAACCACCACCTACCACTACAACTACTAACCTTAAATCACCACTGCCATTACCACCACCAAACCACTGCTACCACAACCATCACCAGCACTACCAGCATCATTGCCATCACCACAACCACAAGCGCCACCACTAGCACCACAATCACAACTGCCATTATCTTCATCTTCGTTGTCGTTACCGTCACCATAATTGTCACCAATGCTGCCACCACAACCACAAACGCCACCACTGCCACCACAACCACCACCACCATTATAACCTCTACAACCCAACGACCACACTCACTAGTAGCAGCAAAAATTTATTAGCACCACCACTATACCCTTACAATTGTTATTGTCATCACCATCATCTTCCTACCACCGCTATTGCCACTACTATCGCCACCCCTATCATCGCCACCACCTACGACTGCAACTATCATCATTACACCATTGCCGCCATCACCACCACCATCCTGCCACCGCCAACAACGCTACAAGCGCCACCACCACTGTTGCCATCACCTCAACCACTACACTACTTCTGCCACCACTGCTACCTCTACACCCTAACCACCACAACCTATTATTAGCACCACCCCCATCATTGGCGCTGCCATGACCGCTACAACCCCCACCACCGATGTCCTTGTCACCACATCCACTACTATATCTAGTTTTGTCTTTATATATAATTCTATCACATTATTACTTTTACTTTGAAATTTACCAAACACTTTTACATTGCTTTTCATATTCACAACACTTAAAAAAATACAATTTATCAAATGCTCAACTGCTTTATTTTACAAATGATTATTCTTAAAGCACAGAAAAGCAATTATTTTTTTTTAAAAAACACATCAACATCAAATTGGCCCGCAATCTCTCTAACTTTCATCATATAATTGGATCCGGACCTCAGTCTGTTGAATCCTTAATTCTCATCACAATTATAGTCCCTTGAATCCTTAATTCTCAACACAATGCTGAGAGGGAAACCTACATCCCTGTACATAAATTTAAAGTTCATATACAAAGCAATTGGGAGTGTATAGCTTGTTGTACCCATAATCAAAATGGGTATATGAATATGTCGAACTCGGTGGATAGTCATGCCTTGAGTATTTTTCGACACTAATGAGAAAATAATTTTGACCATTTTACTAGGAATGGAATTGTACATCTTAGATGTCAAATTATTGCATATTTGTACCTGGAGTTCATTAATTCTAAATAATTTAGGGTCTGCAGTTCCTTGGTTTAATTGAATAACCAAACCAAACAAAAAAATTTGTGGTAGTATTTATGCTATTACAATTAGGCATTGGGCACGATTCTATCGCATGCCAAAATATTTGGTGGATTTTATGACAAGTTTTTATTAAAGACAAATAAAAGTTGGCTGAGACAAATTGACAATTCTCCTTTAATTTTGAACTCAATGGATGTGACCCGCTTCGAGAATTCTAACTTGTTTTTCCTGCTACAAATGGAAACTCATTTTTATTCCATTATTTGTGGTTGACTTTTATCTCCCACTTTGCTTAAGCAAGCAACTAACGATTGCGTTATCTTCCAATAACTTGGCTCTTTTTGTTATGTTACTCTGGATTCATTAATTGAATTTCTTTTTACATCAAGATGTATTTTAATCTCATTGAATTCATTTTTTCAAAGAAGCTTCTAGTTTCTCTTATGAGTTTTATTGCTCAGTCATAGAAGTAGTGGACGCATATCATGAACCCAAAGTTACTTGACCAAATGATGATATGATTATCATGGTTATTCATGATCCATAATAATGTGTCTGATTATTACAAATTTGTATGAACATATTTTGAGCCCTCAACAAAGTGCATTGTGCATGTCCTTGCAAGGATTGTTGACACGAATAATTGGTCTTTAGACCATCTTAGTCAAAATTCATCTTGGATCCTCATATTGCTTCACGCATATAAAAGCATATTTGTGAGCTTATTCAACATATAATTGTGGATTATTTGACCAATGACCTAGATGTGTATCTACAAGATGGTCATTAAGTTATTTGCTTGTTATTTATTAGCGCAATTCCCAAATTTGGTAGGCTATTTCATGCCATTTGGGATTAGTTTTGAGCGCACAATTTTTCTTGGCTTACCACAACGCATTCTATTTACTAATAATTTTCCACTTGGGAGATGCATCTTGATCACTTGCATCATCCTGATCAGTTCGGTTGAAGTTAATTTTCTGACCAACAAGTAATTGTGTACACAAAGATGGGTTTCACCCATTAAAATTGGGATTCAAGTAGATGTATTTTTTAGTTGTGCTCATATATATTTACCATAATTTTGTGGACTATATATGGTGAGACAATTATTCCGCTGTTAGCGGGAGAAATGACGGTTTTAAGAACGTTGTGAACCACAGCTGATACACCCACTTTTGTCTCATAAGTGGCATAAATTAAACTGTTGCATGCCTAAAACATGACATAGGTTCCAAACTTTTAACTTCTTAGAAATAGAAGTTAATAAGTTCACCAGCCACTGGAAACACCTCCGATTCACCTACTGGTACTCGTCCTCGTGGCCTTTCTTCCTACCCTACAAAACCCAAAACCTCACTGACACTCTTTGGGGAGGGTCCTTGGCCACGGCCAGTTCAGTACCACCTACCGCTGCACCGAAATTTCCTCCAGACGCCCCTACCCCTGCAAGTCTATCCCCAAACGCAAGCTTCTCTGCCGGGAGGACTATGAGGATGTCTGGCAAGATATTCAGATCATGCAACACCTATTCGAGCACCCCCAAGTCGTCAGAATTTGCGGCACCTATGATGCCGCCTCGCTGTCTATTTGGTTTCCCAGACTGACATCTAAGGGCTTATATTAGGCAACTAATTCAAACTCTTAATTGAGGTGGAATTGCAAATCTTTCAACCAAGATTCCTATCAAACAACAAACTCCAAAAGTTTGCTTTCTTTTATCATTTTTATTTCCCAAGAAACTCTCAACTGGGGTTTTGTATTTTCATTGAAGGCTTGAAGATTTCTTTTATGGATGGTGAGAGAATAGAGGGGAAATGAGACGGTGAGAAAGAGAAAGTTAGGGTTGGTGGGACCAAGGTATTAAATATCGATGGTATCGGAAATATCGGTAGTCCAAAAACACGGAAATATCAATGGAAATATCGGGATATTATTGATATCGATAAAAATAATATGGAAACCACGGAAATTGTAAGAAAAGCTTGGAAATTTTTATTGAAACTTTGCAGGATGTTTATTTAGTCAATTATCTATTAGTTTATCACAAAAAATTGGAAGGAAATGCATTGCATGATGGATTTAACTGATTTAAGTTGATTATATAGCGAGCTGACAAACATTGTGAGTGTAGAAAATATGTAGTAATTAATGAAATAAGTTTAAACACACCATAATCATTTATATATAATGAATTAGTACAATATTTTATACTTTATACGAAGGGAGGGGTTCGAATCCCTCTATGCGCAAGATTGAGACTTTTCAGCATTTTTCAAGTATTTTTGGGTTTCATCTCGCGATAATTAAGTGAATAAGTGTGAAAATATCGTCCTCTCACAAAAACGAATCGCCGATAATATCGATATTTATTATTACCACAAGGATTTATAAAATAAAATTAAAAATTAAAATTTAACAAAAAAAAGGTGCTTTGCCAGCTGCTGCTTCCACACCGTCCAATTGGGGAACAAGGCCGGTACAAATCCAACGGCCCACATCTCCCCTCCTCCCAACGCAATTATCGCTCCACTACTCCCAAAAATAACACCCCCCTTTCCCCTCGAACCTCAAACTTCTCTCCTCTCTTTCCCCTACCAAAAATCACACAATCCCTTTCAGATCTCCAGATCCAACCCCTCCATCGACCTCCGAACCCTAACAACAATGGCGGCAACCACCCCCTCCCCCCGCGAAGAGAACGTCTACATGGCTAAGCTGGCCGAGCAAGCCGAGCGCTACGAGGAGATGGTCGAGTTCGTCGAGAAGGTCTCCGCCTCCGCCGATAAAGAGGAGCTCACCGTCGAGGAGCGCAACCTCCTCTTCGTCGCCTACAAGAACGTCATCGGCGCCTGCCGTGCCTCCTGGCGCATCATCTCCTCCATCGAGCAGAAGGAGGAGAGTCGCGGCAACGACGACCACGTCGCCACGATCCGTGACTACCGATCCAAGATCAAGACCGAGCTCTCCAACATCTGCGACGGCATTCTCAAGCTCCTCGACTCCAGGCTCATCCCCTCCGCCATCGGCGGCGATTCCAAGGTCTTTTATCTCAAGATGAAGGGCGATTACCACTGTTATCTTGCCGAGTTCAAGACCGGCGCCGAGCGCAAGGAGGCCGCCGAGTTCATTTGCCGATAATATCGATATTATAGTCAAAATATCGCGATATTATCGATAATATCGAGATATTTTGACAAAAACTAATTGGATACCTATTAAAATATCATTAACGCGAAAAACCGATAATATCGGTGATATTTCGCCGATATTATCGGCATTTAAGACCATGGGTGGGACTTAACTTGTGTTAAAATATAAACAAAGTAAATATATTGATCCATAACCATTTGATTTGTAGTGAACGCTTGAATTGTCAAGATATCCCTAGGATCCTCACATTCAAGATCCAGAGAGGATCATGATCCTATTGATTACACACGACAAACACATGCCATAACCTTAATTTGGTCAAAGAATATACCCGTTGCAAAAATTGACATCCTGCTCGACTTCACGTGATAGTCAGAAACTTGTTTGAAAACTTAACGCTGCTCTGGAAAGAGAAGTCCACCCAAAAAGGGGAGTGCCATAAAAAAAGGGAAAGCTATAACGAAAAATCGCTACCTATTTTAGCATTTTTAGTTTTTAGTGTGAATTCTTCAGTACAGGTTCAAGAATCGTCATTTAGCGTAACTCTATTTATAATTTTTTTACTTAGAGAAAACCCTAAACCCTAAACAAAAATTCGGAAATTTCATCATAAACTCTCAATTAAAATCCAATTCCAAGTTTAGCATTCAAAATCCCGAAAGTCCAAATCAAATAGGCTCGAATGGTAATTTCCGGTTAGTCTAAGTTGTCAGATAGCGAGTACAGTGGGATATAAAAGAGCATGGTCAGTACTCAGTAGTGATAAATTCACACAGAAGCCTTGGGGGATTCTTTTTCTGACACAAACCCAAGCAACAAAGAAAACAAGTCTTTCTCGGCATTGGTCTCCTTCCAACTCCCCTTCTGGAAATCGGCGTTGTCTTTTGGTTGGCTGCAGCGACCCGGCGTCGTCGCTTTACTCATTACAGTAAGAAAAACCTCTCTCTCTCTCTCACTCTCTCTCCTGTTTTATTCCCTTTTGCTATTTTCCTCTGTTGGGTCACCTTTTTCTTTGATTTTTACAGCAAACCTTTCTGTTTCTGGGAAAAAGGCACATGCGTTTGCAGATACCTGTCTGAAATTTTGTATCTTTTTAGAACTTTGGTGTTTTGGTTTCCTGGGATTGCTGCTACATGGTTTGTGTATGATCATGTTGATTTTTCAAGATATTTTTTATGTGCTTTCATTGATTTTTTCTGTGAAAGTTTGATTCTTTTGGGTGATAAGTGTATTTTCTTGTGTTTCCTGACATCCAGGTTTATGGGTTTGTTGGAATTTGATGGTTTTGGCAATGTGCATGGGAAGATTTGGGTCTGGTGGTCTGCATGTTGGGTTTGATCATTTGGGGAGGTTAAAAAAAATGGACCTTTCCACAATGTGGATTGAAATCTTGTGTTATTTGTAAGATTTGTTGATTGAAATGCTAGAATTTTAGCGTGTCCGAGACAATAGTGGTTTCTGGTGTATCTGATGTAATTTTGTTTGATTTATGAACATATAAGGTGGTGAAAGCAAGGTATTCTGTTTTCCTATTGCTTAGAGGTTAATGAGATTGAGCAACAATGATGGTATGTGGTCAATTTTGGGATGATTATTTTGTTTTGTTAGGTTTCCAGGTTACAATGATCGTTCCCGTGGTACCATTGTGATGGATTGTTTTGAACATATTAAAAAAATCATGTCTTACCTGTCTTTTTGTAGCTGAATTGTAGTTTATTGATTACGGTTTGATCACTAAAGCAGGAAGTGTGTTTTGTCAGTTTTATGGTGGGTGCGGTTTTTGTCCATTTGGTAATTCAACTGACAATCCCTGTTTGCGACTAATTTCCACGTGTATTTCATTGTTTGAGTGTGCCACCACACATTCTGTACCTGTAGGAGTTAGAGTTTCCAGCTAAATTTTATAAATTAGCATCTATGCATTGATGATATAATGCTAAATTCTGTTGTTAGCGATGAACTTGTAACTTGTAAGCATAGTGATTGTTATACTGGTGTGGACATAATATCTATGCATCACAGCTGTTTTTTGTTGTTCTTTTTTTTTGTATTTGTATTTGTATTTGTATTTTCAGTGTGTTATATGCGATTCCATTCAGTTTCGTGTTTGATATGGATGCTTCGGAACATGTCTGCAACGCGAATCAAGTTATTAATTGACATTGACTTGTTACCTGTTTCAAGGATTGGTTTAGTTTTCCCATATATAGGTTTCTTACAGGATAATTTCATATTGGATCAGCACCATTAATTATTGACATCAGCTTTAATTTCTCCAAAAGGCCGTCTTTTGGTTTTGTATATGTGTAGCACATAGTTGAAGGCATATGTAGATGTATATTACTTTTTCCCCTGTTGGCCTTAAACTTGTGAGTGAACTCACCATTATTACCGAAACTATGTGTACAAATATCTGGGGGGTGTTCGCTATGGATTTCCACAGGAAGCCCTTATTTTCTTATTTAGTAAGCATTTACGGTTGTCTACTCTTCATTGTTTTAACGCTCTGGCTATCATTGCAGGTTGTGTGATTTTTTGAGTAGCAGGGGTTAATCAAACCCCATGGACAGTGAATTGTATGAAGAAGAGCCAGTGCGATCTGGTATCATAACTGCCATACGTCTAAATGTTACAACTGGGGAAGATATTGTAAGTATTTTTCCCTTTCTTGTCAGCTTCCTTATATTTTCTTTTGTCTAGTTGGTACTCTTTTTGGTTTTGTTAGCAAGTTTTTAATATTAGATTTGAGCCATTTTATCTGCATATGTATCATAGGTATCCAAGTTATGTTATTTTGGCATCTCATTAAGTTGTATTCATAGTTCATACTCTTATTTAATGCCTTCCAATTTCATTATAATGTAATAATAGATGCCTGTGAATGTGTCCCCGCGCGTGCATATGCGTTTGTTTTGAGCTTTTGTTTGACTAGCATGTGACAATAAAACATGATGTTTGCTATTAGTGTGGTATTTGAATTTATACAACTCAGACTTTCTTGTATTTGATTTTGTTTCTTTAATCATTTCGTATTTGGTTTTAAGGTTAAACACTTCTCTCTCTCTCTCTCTCTCTCTCTCTCTCTCTCTCTCTCCCCCCACAGTTGAACCATATTCTTTACATATATGCCATTCTGAATAGGTCTTTCTGAACTATGTTCTTTTGTCATCTCATCAAGCTGTATTGGCACTCTTATTACACGATATCTTCCACTTCTTCATTCGTTTGTCCAGTGTTATTTATAGTCATAGGCATGTTTAATGTATGAAATCTACTTGTGGAGTGTGTTTGAACATTTTATCAAGTGACGATAATATGTGTGTCAGTACAACTGTACAAGTGTGAAGGGGTTATTAGTTTCGTGGTTTAAATTTAGCATGATGCTTTTGCTATATCAGATAAGAATTTATTAATACTTAATAATTCTGTAACAGCTAAGGATATCTGAAGAAACACCAATCAGTTCAGCCAGCGAGGTCACTGATCCTAGGTTCGGACTTCCAAATCCATCTGGTCAGTGCTCTACTTGTGGTGCCGAAAACAAGTTACAGAACTGTGAAGGTGTGGATGAACATTTAACATAATTCTTGATGTGGTTATCTTCAGTATTGGAATTGGTTTTGATCAATCATTTTAATTTCTAGGTCATTATGGGCGTATCCAGTTTCCGTGCTCAATAGTCCATCCATATTATCTTCCGGAAGTTGTTCAAATCTTAAACAAGATTTGTGTAGGATGTAAATCTGTTAAGCAGGATCTAAAGCCCAAGGTCAGCTACCACACTATTCGTGCTTGATCACTGAGATGTGACTTACAGTTTGGCACTATTGAACATTTGTTGCTATTTATTTTCCTTAATGGTTAAAGGTTAAAAGGCAATATGTTTGCTTAGTTTTGAAAATTGTTGTGAAATTTGTTGTAATTACTGACAGTTATCCACATTATACTATCTCCTATTTTGCATGCATCAGGGTGCTGATTCTCTAAGTGGTAAGAGAAAGCGCCAGGAGCACAAGGAGCTCAAGGGCTGCAAGTATTGTAAGGTGAGTCTGTTTGTCTCTTTGAGCGTAATTTCATTCTGTCTGCACCATTGTAACTTCAGTGAGTTTTTCAATTAATAGGGAAGTTCGTTAAGCTACCCAAGAATGAAGTTCAGAGTTTCTACGAGAGAACTCTTTAAAAGAAGTTGTATTATCGTGGAAGCAAGCGGAATATTGCCTTCTGACTATTGGGATTTTATTCCCAAAGATGCACAGCAAGACGAGAGTTGTGTTAAACCAAACAAAAGAATTCTATCTCATGCACAGGTAACTTGACCTTCTTATATGTGCATGTCTTAATTTTCTTCTCGAAAAAAAAATATGTGCATGTCTTAATTGCACAATCTTTTAGAATTAACATTGATGTGCATATTTTTTATGTGGTATCGATGAGACAATTTCTTCAAACTCATAACGACTTTCCTTATTCATAAATTCATCAAACTGCTAAATCAGTCAGATGTATGCTTATGCACAGACGTGTAGTGATGCACACTTACTACATAACTGTATGTATGAATGCACCTACGCCTACATTTTTGCTCCTGTGGAGTGGAGTACATTTTAGAGCATTTAGGTATACCATGAGGAGACGGAATTATGAAGTTTATGAACTTGTTTTTTAATATGATGTTCGCCTCCTTAAGCCATTATTCCTGGTAAGAAAACAAAAAACGAAGGTTGTTTGTACCCTCTTTTACACTAGAATAGTTAAGCATTCATTTTCTCCTTATTGCTTATGGAATGCAGGTCAAGAAACAAATTTATGGGAGATTTGTGTCTTAACTAACTGTTACAACAAATTGTTACCATATGAACCTTGAAAGTGGACATACCAATCTATCTCCAGATTATTAATACCAAAAATAATTGCTGTTTCTCTGATTGATTTTGTATTATCCACACTGTTTGTTAATAGTTATTTAACATTGTGGCTTCAAGACTATGACTTTGCATTTCGATATCGACATAGTGTTCACAGCATTTGAGTTAAAGGATGCGTGTAATCAAAATAGTGCATTTCAGTTTTCTTACCTTTCCTGTCTATTCATTTTCAAACCATGCTTGATCAGATCTCTCTCTCTCTCTCTAAACTACCATCTTTTTTTTATTAAGCAGATAGGTGTAACATTAGTGCCGCACTTTCGAGTTCTTATGCAGATCACTCATAACCATGGTGCCCTCTTTCTGGCTTTCAGGTTCATCATTTGTTGAAGGATGTTGATCCAAATTTCATTGCGAAGTTTGTCCCCATAACAGATTCACTTTCTATGGATTCTTTCCTTGTAACTCCAAATTGTCATCGCGTGACAGAATTTATGCATGCTTTTGCTAATGGGCAGCGGTTGATGTTTGTAAGTCTTTTTCTTTACCATGCTTGTCTTGATTGATTTGGTTAGTAAACTACCAAATAATTCATGGCTTTTGTTTTTGCCCTCCTTCTATGCCTGCTTGTACGAATGTTTGTAGGATCATCGGACCACGGCTTATAGGAAACTTGTTGATTTCAAAGGTGTAGCTAATGAGCTGGGTTCTCGTGTTTTAGAATGCTTGAAAATTTCCAAGGCAAGCTAGTCAGTTTATTTGTTTTTTCCGTGTAGATAAGACAATACGGTTCTTGCTTATGGTCATCCTTCTTAAATGCAGTTGAACTCAGAGAAACCGGGCAATGATTTGATTGCCGCTCAGCTAAAAAATGTTAAAGATGATCCTTCAAAATCATCTGGTTTGAGATGGATCAAAGATGTTTTTCTTGGGAAGCGAACTGATCACTGTTTTCGCACGGTGGTGGTTGGTGATCCAAACATAAAGCTCAGTGAAATTGGTATACCCTCAAATATTGCAGAGAGGATGCATATAGCGGAGAATCTGAACAGATGGAACTTAGAAAGGTTGGGTGCCACCTGCAATCTACTCCTAATGTTCAAACAAGTGATGCATGTTCGTAGAAAAGGTAGCATCGTTCTGGTACACCAGACAGATGAACTGCAGATGGGAGATGCTATTTACAGGCCTCTGAGTGATGGAGACATTGTGTTGATAAATAGGCCTCCATCTATACATCAACACTCTCTCATTGCTTTATTCGTCAAGATACTTCCGGCAACACCTGTTGTATCAATAAACCCACTCTGTTGCTCTCCGTTTCGTGGTGATTTTGATGGTGATTGCCTTCATGGCTATGTTCCTCAATCAGTTGATGCCAAAGTTGAGCTTAGGGAGCTTGTTGCTTTAGATAAGCAATTGATTAATGGGCAGAGCGGTACCAACTTACTTTCACTTAGTCAGGATAGCTTAACGGCTGCCCATCTGATCCTGGAGGATGGTGTTCTCTTGAATCGTTCTCAAATGCAACAGTTGCAAAGGTTCTGTTGCAATGAACTGCCATCACCAGCAATTATTAAAGCTCCTTCCCTTAATGGCCCTGCTTGGACTGGAAAGCAAGTTTTCAGCATGCTTCTACCTGTGGGTTTTGATTATGATTTTGCTCCAGATGGAGTTTGCATTAGAAATGGGGAGCTGCTATCTTCTGAAGGTTCTTCGTGGTTGCGAGATACGAGTGGAAATCTTTATCAGAGTCTCGTTAAACATTGCCAGGGTCAGGTACTTGACATCCTGCATGCTGCTCAGGAAGTTTTTTGTGAGTGGTTGTCAATGAGGGGCTTGACTGTCTCTCTCTCGGACTTATACCTCGCTTCTGACTCATGCTCAAGGAATAACTTGATGGAGGAAATTTTCTGTGGGTTGCGAGAGGCAGAGCAGGCATGTATATTTAGACAGTTGTTGGTGGATAGTAGTCGGGAACTTCTTATGGGATATGCTGAAGAGAATCAAAGTCCCATGACTTCGGATGTCGACTACTTCTGTCGCGAGAAGCAGAAATCTGCTGCCCTCAGTCAGGTTGTTCATGATGCTTTCAAGCAATTTTTTCGGGATGTT
Source organism: Heteromeles arbutifolia (assembly GCA_024362995.1). Taxonomy (NCBI): domain Eukaryota; kingdom Viridiplantae; phylum Streptophyta; class Magnoliopsida; order Rosales; family Rosaceae; genus Heteromeles; species Heteromeles arbutifolia. The sequence continues at coordinate 7,688,820 of JANCRC010000019.1, forward strand.
CAAAATTTAGCTTACAAATATGCGGGTACGGACAACTCTTTGATGAATATGCTCAAGGCTGGAAGCAAGGGTAATATGCAGAAATTAGTGCAGCACAGTATGTGCCTTGGTTTGCAAAACTCACTAGTTCCATTATCATTCAGAATTCCCAACCAGCTCTCGTGTGCTGCGTGGAATAATCAAAAGGCAATCAGTTCAGATCAGAAGGTTGAGGGAAGTTCTGAATGTCTTGAGTCCTACATCCCCTCTGCCGTGGTTGAAAACTCATTCTTGACAGGCTTAAATCCATTAGAATGTTTTATTCATTCAGTAACAAGTCGAGATAGTTCTTTTAGTGGAAATGCTGATCTTCCTGGGACTTTGACACGAAAGCTTATGTTTTTCATGCGGGATTTGTGCACTGCTTATGATGGAACGGTGAGAAATGCATATGGGAACAAGGTTGTTCAGTTCTCCTATGACATATCCTCTCCAGATAGCGCTAGTACCGGAGATGACGAGAGTATTACTACTTGTGATGCTGTAGGTGGTCAACCTGTTGGCTCATTGTCTGCCTGTGCCATATCTGAAGCTGCATACAGCGCTCTAGATCAGCCAGTTAGTCTTCTCGAAACTTCTCCACTTCTAAATCTGAAGGTACTCTCCCTCTCTCTGGTCCCAAATATTTTGCTTGTTACATGTGACAATAATGCTTATAAATTGACGATAATTAACACGGATTCAACTATACTGTTCTGGAAATACTTGTGGCATTTCTGAGCTGATATAATTGTGCAGAATATCTTGGAATGTGGTTCAAAGAAAAGCAGTGCCAAGCAGACCATGTCTCTATATTTATCTGAGAAGCTTGGAAGACATAGGCACGGTTTCGAGTATGCAGCCTTGGAAGTTAAGAATTATTTGGAAGGGCTGAAATTTTCCGACATTGTTTCTACGGTCCTGATAATGTTAGATACCACTCATTTTCTTATCTGCATATATTTTTAGCTTTCCCTTTTGTTTTGATTTTTATATGTATTTACATTTTTTAACTTCTTTATTTTGTCGGTATCAGCTTCTCCTCCCAAAACGGGAGTAAAAAACGTTTCAGCCCATGGGTTACCCACTTTCACATAGGCAAGGTAGTACAAGCTGTAATGTGTAGCGTTTTTCGGTTTATACAAGCTCCATTCTCTGGCATAACTTTGTTTCCATTCAGGAAATTGTGAGGAGGAGGAGACTGAAGATGCATTCCATTGTCAATTCGCTTTATGCTAGGTGCAACTCTGCCAGACCAGAACTAAAAGCTATTCTTCGCAGTTTGCTGATTACGAGCAAGTAAGCTGTCGACTTTGTTGATCTTTTACTTGATTTTACAACCGGCTCTAGGAGTAGTTTAAGTTTCGGCCTGAATTCCTTCTGTTTTACTATGCTGTCCCATCACGACCCATTAGCCATGAGCAACTGGCCTTCTCCATCTTGCTTCACCTTAGGCAGGGACCCGCCCCAATTTCTCTTAGGATACCGAATCTAGGCATGATATTATTGTGTTGCATCAGCGGCACCTATTTGCAACAACACTAATGCTATGTCTCTGTCTTAGAGTTTAGTTTAAAACTGAATCCATCTCGTCGGTCTTTTACTGTCCCTTTTAACCTGGCTGATAAATGGCAGGGACTGTTCTGAAGCTCACACATGCAAGGGAGATAACGACATGTTTTGCATCACTGTTGCTATGGCTGAAAACCACAAAAGTTCTTCTGAACAGCTGGATAAAGCTCGAGACTTGGTGATACCTTTCCTGCTTGAAACAGTAGTTAAAGGTTGGTTGTGCACCAAGGATCATTTTCATCCTGCTTTAGATTTTTGTATTTTTAGGCTTGATAGCTCGCAGAAATTTAGTTATTTTTCTTTGAATGCATAAGTTGTAGTGTCCGCAATGACAGGAAATGCAGGCCTACCGAAAACTTATGTAGGCAGAAAAAGAAAAATATCTCAAATCCTTAGGGTTTGAGGCCTTTTTCAGCATGCATCACTGCTTAAAGCTTGGCTTACGTTGAACACTTAGGCTATATGGGAACAGTATGGGATAATAAATTAGCGTGTGTGCAGGGATGGGGAATGGGATTCACGTTGAAGTAGAATAAAGGTTGCAGTTGGATGACAAATTTTAAGATGGAGTGGGGGATAGGAAATGCCATCTCTGGGTCTGACTCTGACCAGGCCATGCTGTTTCCTATTCTCCACACTAGAATTTCCACACTAGAATTTCGAAATACTTTACCAATAAGTATGATAAGATCATGAAATCAATGCTATGAATGTTTACGTTGTTTTCCCTTACTTTTGAAGAAAAGTTTTGGATTGAGCATTTGGTAGGAAAAATTATGGTAAAAGCATAAAAATTCTGTAAAATTTTCTTTTAGCAACTCCAGTCCTTTTTTGTTATTTGTGAATATTGTTGAGACTTGTTGAATGAGGATAGTTTAGATTTTCTTAAACATATTTTGCATAGTCACGCCCTCCTTTACGTTGTGCTCATCTTATGTTTCTTAGGGTTATTGGAGGTGAAAAAGGTGGATATTTTGTGGAATGACCAACCCAAACGATCAAAAGTAGCAGATGGTTCGTCCGGTGAACTGTACTTGAAGGTTTCTATGGTAGGAAAGAGCAGCAAGAAAAGACTTTGGAGTATGCTTTTGGATAGTTGTATCCAGATTATGAATGTGATTGATTGGTCACGAAGTCATCCCGATAATGTTCATGAGTATTGCCTTGCCTATGGAATTGATGTTGGGTGGAACTATTTCCTCAATGTGCGATTCCTCTGTTTTTTTATTCCTTCACAAAATGAGATGTTTCATATGCTAACTAATTCAATGCATTTTTAATTGCAGAGTTTAGAGAGCACATGCAATGACATTGGAAAGAACATACTTCCCGAACATTTGATCCTTGTAGCAGATTGCCTCACATGCACAGGAGAATTTGTGGGCTTAAATGCTAAGGGCATTGCCCAACAACAAGAACACGCATCTGTATCATCGCCATTCATGCAAGCGTGTTTCTCTGTAAGTGCCATACTTAGTTTTTGGTTTATTTACTTTATCTATGCATTTTACCTTTAAATAAAGTTATTTTGGTCATAATTCACGTAATCATTCTGAAACTTCGTGTAGACTCCCGGGGCTTGCTTTGTAAAAGCAGCCAAGGCTGGAGCCGTGGATGAACTTCCGGGGAGTTTGGAAGCCTTGGCGTGGGGAAAGCCTCCTCCTTCTGGGACGGGCAGGCAATTTGAGGTTTTATTTTCTCAAAAGGTAGAGTTTAGACTGTTCTTGCTAATTTTATGCTATAATTAGTTGCGGAAAATCAAGTTAATCTACCAACTAAGGTGTTTGAGGGAGCCAAGAGTAGGCTTTTGGCTAAAAAGAGATTTAGTATACCTGGCCTTGGTTCAAGAAAAGCAGAGGATTATAGGGTTCAAAATTAAGGCATTTGTTACACAGTACAACTCACATCTTGAGCTTTGCTTTGCTGAAATTATACTGGATTTGAATGATGAGGTTGTCTATAAATCTAATCAGAATCCTTTATGATTTTTTAAAGTAACACGTAGCTTTATTATCAAGTCTGTTCGCATTTTAGTGATGACTTATAAGTCGTTTTATCGAATCTGTGAAACCTCCAGACTTTGAACTTTGGGTTAAATTACAGGTTTAAGCAAAGTAGTTTGATGCCCTAATTTTCTCTATCTAAAGCAGTTAATTATGAGTAGATATCATGAAATAGTAAAGCAATGTACACTCTAGTTTAGCACTTTATTTCATACATTGCTATCTCAATCTATTTTTTTCAAATATGTTTGGCTTTTTATCACTTTCTTCAGTGGACACTTATAGTTCTCATCCCCGTCTTTTATCATCAGGGGCTCAACTTATCTAAGCCACTTGATGTTTATGACATGCTTGGACGCCAAGTTGGTTCCATTAAGGAGAATAAAGTTAAAATGCCTGAAGCTTTGAACAATTCACTCGACAAATGTGGGTCTCCGTATCTGCTCCAAAATGCAAAATACGTTGGGCTTGAGAAGTTTGAGAGTATATCCAAATCAGTCATTAAAAAGTATCTCAAGTTCAATGATATCCTCAAGTGGTCTCAGACGTGGAGGCACATATTGCGCAAGTAAGTTAACCTCCTAGGATGTTACCCTCCATTGTCTCTTGCCTTGCACGATACCACATTGACTTATCTTCGGCCAAGTTTAATCACATCTTGAGCTTTTGTATGGTTTTCATGTTGCACTTTCTAATTAGTATTATCGTCATCCATCCCTTCGTTTGGTAGACAGAACTTGGAGAAAATACACTCAATCTGACTTCTATATCACACCAAACCTGTTGTTAGAGCTTTGCACAGTTACACCACCACTTGTACAAAATTGTACTATTCTGGAGTAATGTTCTTCAGAAGAAGAAATTTGTAAATCATAACCTTAAGTAATGTCCTCGAAGTTCCATTTGGCTACCTTTGTGCATCGTATTTGATTAGTTTTCAAATTTTTTTTGTACAAAGTTCAAATTGAGTTGGAGTTCTTGCACAATTATTCGATATTGAAAATGCTTTTGTTTAGGAGCATTCCTCATATTAACACTGAATTATATTGAATCTAGCAGTTTCAAATGAAAAAAGATGAAAAAATTGTTTTACTCCCCATGTACATAACTCATGTAAATGCAGGTATACAATCAATGCCACGTTAAATGATGAGGACAAGTCAAAATTGATGACAGCTTTATATTTTCATCCTCATAGAATGGATAAGATGGGACCTGGAGTTCAAGACATAAAGGTACGTTATCTTGAAAGTCTCTCTGTAAATTGGTAAATGTTGCTAGGTACCTAGTAAAAGTATTTTTGTAGCTGCTTTGCGCATTCAACTTGATTTAGGTGTACGTTCGTGCATTCAGCCTTCTTATGGATATTAACAACTTGATAAATGATAATACAAAAATTGCTTGCTCAATGCATTTAGCTGTTGCTGGTTTAAGCGTAAGAGTAAATTGTAGCTATGGTCCCTTAACTTTAACTCAATTGGAGCAATGGTCCCTCAACTAAAAATCCATTACCATTGGTCCCTCAACTTATCAAAACGTGCAGCTATGGTCCCTCAACTAAAAATTCATTACCATTGGTCCGTCAACTTTAATTCAACTGGAGAAATGGTCCCTTAACTTTAATCCAATTGTAGCAATGGTCCTTCCAATATAACTCGTTTTGTCAAAAATTTTGACATAGTTGACGAAAAGAACCATAATTATACACTTTGATGAGTTGAGGGATCCTAATTGTATAAATGGTCATTCCAACATAGCTTATTTTGACAAAACTTTGACAAAATTGATGAGAAGGACTATAGCTACACATTTTGATAAGTTGAGGGACCAATGGTAATGGATTTTTAGTTGAGGGACCATTGCTCCAATTTGATTAAAGTTAAGGGACCATTTGTACAATTTACTCTAAGCGTAAAGATGCAGAGCAATGATATTTTCCAGGCAATGCATCTTAAGTGCCAATGAACAAATACTTGAAGGAATGCAATTTCATGATAATTTTCTTTCCTATCTTTTATAGATCGGCACTCACCCTAAACATGAGGGCGCACACTGCTTTATGGTGGTACGAACAGATGGAACTGTTGAAGATTTTTCGTACCACAAGTGCGTGATGGGTGCTCTTGAGATTGTAGCACCTCAGAGGGTCAAGAGCTACCAGGCAAAATGGTTTGGCCACGGACCTGAGTAAACTGGTTCTTATCATGTCTGTTCCCCGGTGCCCAAGCGTGTACAGCAGGTGTAGACTGAAGAAATAATTTCCATCCAAAGTTAGCTTGTTGGGCAGCGCCGGTGGATAAAGTTAGTATTCATGAATTTTGCTAGTCTAACCATACAAAGGGCAGCGACTCATTTCAACGAGACTGTTTTGAAGTTCTCATACCTTTATCAAAGCTGTAATCCTTGTTCATACATAGGCTTCTCGGGTACGAAATGAGCCATCATCGGCCCAGAGTAACTAGTAAGGAAACAGAATATTTTGAGCTTGAAGAGGGCTTGGCGAAGTCGGCCATTTTTCTTTCGTTTTTGCTATTGTTTTCAATGAAAGTGTCTAAAGCTTAGTCTGTGTGGCTCCAATGCTCTATGCTTCCTTTTGCTACTTCTACTGGAACTTGTTTGCCTTACATTTAGAAACAGGCAGAAGAGATCTAGTGGAAGTAGCAAGGGGAAGCTGGCATTGGATTGAGCCCCCTTTTATTCTTGTTGTAATAATTTGACAACTGAATCAATCCTATTTATTAATATTTGTTTTTGGAGACTTAAATCATATTCCAATTACTGCATAATGTTGCATTACTTGGTAGCAAGGTATTAAATATCGATGATATCGGAAATATCGGTAGTCCAAAAACACGGAAATATCGATGGAAATATCGGGATATTATCGATATCGATAAAAATAATATGGAAACCACGGAAATTGTAAGAAAAACATGGAAATTTTTATGGAAACTTTGCAGGATGTTTATTTAGTTAATTATCTATTAGCTTATCACAAAAAATTGGAAGGAAATGCATTGCATGATGGATTTAACTGATTTAAGTTGATTATATAGCGAGCTGGCAAACATTGTGAGTGTAGAAAATATGTAGTAATTAATGAAATAAGTTTAAACACACCATAATCATTTATATATAATGAATTAGTACAATATTTTATACTTTATACGAAGGGAGGGGTTCGAATCCCTCTATGCGCAAGATTAAGACTTTTCAGCATTTTTCAAGTATTTTTGGATTTCATCTCGCGATAATTAAGTGAATAAGTGTGAAAATATCGTCCTCTCACAAAAACGAATCGTCGATAATATCGATATTTATTATTACCACAAGGATTTATAAAATAAAATAAAAAATTAAAATTTAACAAAAAAAAGGTGCTTTGCCAGCTGCTGCTTCCACACCGTCCAATTGGGGAACAAGGCCGGTACAAATCCAACGGCCCACATCTCCCCTCCTCCCAACGCAATTATCACTCCACTACTCCCAAAAATAACACCCCCATTTCCCCTCGAACCTCAAACCTCTCTCATCTCCTTCCCTTACCAAAAATCACACAATCCCTTTCAGATCTCCAGATCCAACCCCTCCATCGACCTCCAAACCCTAAAAACAATGGCGGCAACCACCCCCTCCCCCCGCGAAGAGAACGTCTACATAGCCAAGCTGGCCGAGCAAGCCGAGCGCTACGAGGAGATGGTCGAGTTCGTCGAGAAGGTCTCCGCCTCCGCCGATAAAGATGAGCTCACCGTCAAGAAGCGCAACCTCCTCTCTGTCGCCTACAAGAACGTCATCGGCGCCTGCCGTGCCTCCTGGCGCATCATCTCCTCCATCGAGCAGAAGGAGGAGAGTCGCGGCAACGACGACCATGTCGCCACGATCCGTGACTACCGATCCAAGATCAAGATCGAGCTCTCCAACATCTGCGACGGCATTCTCAAGCTCCTCGACTCCAGGCTTATCCCCTCCGCCATCGGCGGTGATTCCAAGGTCTTTTATCTCAAGATGAAGGGCGATTACCACTGTTATCTTGCCGAGTTCAAGACCGGCGCCGAGCGCAAGGAGGCCGCCGAGTTCATTTGCCGATAATATCGATATTATAGTCAAAATATCGCGATATTATCGATAATATCGCGATATTTTGACAAAAACTAATTGGATACCTATTAAAATATCGTTAACGCGAAAAATCGATAATATTAGCGATATTTCGCCGATATTATCGGCATTTAAGACCATGCTTGGTAGTAAGAGCTGAAACCCTAATTGCCTCAGTTAAGGTGCCATGTCCTACATGCCGCATTTTCGTACTACATTTTGATACCGCATGATGTGGCATATGTTGTACGTAGTTATCAACTCAATGCCTCCTTTCAACGACTCGTTTAGAGCATCTTCAGTGAGGGGCTCTATATGGGGCTAGAGAAGTGGTGGATATAGCCCATTTTAGAGCTCTAAGAAGGAATCCTTGGGGCTTTGTAAAAGAATCTCTCCCAATGAGGGGCTATATCTTTCGGGCTCTATATATTTATTTATGTAGTAATTTGATTAAGTGATGATTTTTTTTTTTTTTTTTTTTTTTGTTAGCTTTTTTTAAGTTAATTTTTGGACGTGCTATCTTAAATTTTTTTAATGAACCTTTCAACCTAAAAGATCAAATTGTGACAAAGTTAGATTTCATCACTTATAAATCGTTCGTTGGATTAGATTCTCTTATCTCAATCTCATCCGTTGAAAGAAACAAATCCCCACTTCGCCCTCTGAAATTATTTGATTTCACTTATAACACAATAATTTACCTAGCACCAATTGATAAATTAGTATCATACAATTTTGAAAACAATTATTTGAAAATTTCACCCACCAATGCCCATGAATGTTAAATCAATTTGAAATTTTAATTCTTATGGAATTTAAAAGAATTATTAATTACCTAAATTGCAAGAAAAATAAGTAAGAAAAAAGAATTAAAAAAATAATAAAAGGAGAGTATAAGTGTATTCATAAGTGGAGGGAGAGTGATAGAATTTTGCTCAAATGGGTTGCTACTTTTTTTGTGGGACCCACTATTTTTTGGCGCTAGATGTAGCCTGATTTTATGCTATCCAAGAAAGGAAGTTGTTAGCCCTAGTAGTGGATCTAGCCCTGTTTTTCGGCTCATTGGGGATGAAATTTCTCGCTCAGGCTTAAAATGTAGTAGCCTCATGAAGGATAAAGCCCCCATTGGGAATGTTCTTAGGCTATCTCCAACCGAAGGAGGGCCAGAGGGCTCGTTTTAGCCCTATAGCCCTCCAAGAAATTAATATTTTAATGAACAGTGACATGCCATATTTCTTACCATCTCCAACCGAGGGACTAGAGGGCCATGGGCCAAATATAGCCCTGTGACAAAAAACCATCTCCAACCGAGGGGGCCAAAGGGCTATAGGGCTATAGGGCTATAAGGCCAAACATAATTTAGTATTTTAATTGAATTAATATGGTTACTTAAATTAAACTGCCTCAATAATTTTTCGAGCTGGAATGTCAATAATTTTTCAAGTTGGTATCGCAATAATTTTACGTCTCGGATTTTATGTTGTTTAATGTTACTTAATGTTATTTAATATTGTTTTATGTTGTTAAATGTTTTTTTAATGTTGTTTACGTTTAATGTTATTTAATATTGTTTAATGTTATTTAATGTTGTTTAATGGCTTAGGTAGATATAGGGAAAAAAAATTAGAATTTTTAGATTTTTTAAAAAAAAAATTGTAAAAAAAAAAAATCAAATTTAACGGCTTGCTAACGTCAACATGTAGCCGTTGGATTCAAATGCTTGGGCCGGTTCGGGGCTAGCTGGTTGGCTCCTTTGGGCCAGCCAGTTGGCCTGTTTTCCCTTTTTTGGCTTGGTGGGGCCCAGAGCTCTTTGGCCTAGCCCTCGGTTGGAGACGATTTTCATGTCATTTCGGGCTATTTTTGACCCTCTGACCCTCTAGTTGGATTGGTTGGAGATGGCTTATGGTCTCTAAATTTTAGGACTGGCCTTGCAGATCTGTTTTATAGTTAAGAGTGCTATTATCATATCCGGCTCATTCGTGTGGATCCCCACCGTTATCCGTATCCGTGGAGATTTTTGTCATTCCCACATGGAGCCATCAAATATTCAAAGTTGAATGTCAAACAAACAAACCACGACACATGATGAGCAAAGCTTCAGCACGAGTCCATGACATGAACAAGTGTTGTAGGTGGCATGATTTGTGTGCACCGTATGATTTGCCAACTGCTACCTGCGGGATGCATCACCCATATGGGTTCCTCATCAACTTGTCAACCAGATGAAACCAAACAAATAATACCATTTTCAAAGCATCAACATGTATCGAAATCTACGAGCAGTAAATTGTCTCAGTTACGTTATTTCTCTTCAATTCACTGTGTTTTCAATTTAAATTCAACTATTTTCTGTTTGTGTAAAAGAAAAACATGTATCAAATCTCATTTCAAACATAAAAATTCTAACAAAATAAAACCGAATGTCACTGGACCAAAATGTCATCTGCCAGCAAACGAGTAGCTATTCAATTGTTTGCTTTCCAACTCATTAAGAAAATTATTTCCAAATCGGCTACCACGAGCACCTTGAACTGGAAGGAAATCCTTGTGTAAGCACATGCACAAGCCACCTTGCCCCCATCAAGCAGGACCCACATGCGGACCTTGTTCAAAAATTTCTTTTTGGAACTTGAATGCTCGAAAATTTTGAAGTATATGAATGTATAATATACGTTACGAAATTAAACAACACGACGAAATCCACACACTAAGAGCTCGTTTGAAAGTGTTTTTAAAATGATTGAAATCATTTGTAGTACAAGTATTTTTAGGTTCACCAGTTATGTGTATTTTGCATGAAGCACTTCAAGTGCTTTTCTAGGATTCATCTGTATTTTCATTAAGGTTTGGTTTCAAAAGAACTTTCACCAAAAACGTTTTCAGTCATCAAACACTTCCTAACACGCCCTAAAATAAGGGGGCCATCATAACCCAAAAATGAAAGAAAGGTAGAACTATAGGTTTGCCGTGCCGCCTACAAGGTTATCGGCTGCTTATGGTCGCTTTCCCTGTAATTACTTAGGTGCATTTTTTGGACCGGACAGCGACGTCTCCACATTCTGGATCAAAATTTTATGACAGGATAGCGATGGCCCAGCTACAATGAGAAGAACGATTCCTCTCAAGTTTACTGTGATGATCTCGCGGATTAAACTTTATATGACGGACAGTCTTCTAGAACCATTGATCATGTAATATGACCGAAATATTGACGTGAGTACAAATTATAATAAAAATATAATAATATTTTCTTTTATTTTTAAGTGTTTCTTTCTTATTCTAAATTACAACTTTTATCGAATGATATTACTCGTCATTACATTGAGGCCTTTTGTGATAAAATACAACTCAAGTTGTGCATGGAATTAAATTAGTTGATAATATCAATATGATTAATAGTGAGCCGTTAACTCGACTCAAAACCTTTAACACGAACTCTCACACAAAAATGTAAGAGTTGAACTTATATAATGGATTACACGCACACACATATGATGCAAAGCATCAAGGCGCACCATAAATTGAGATGGGTTGCATGATGTAGTAGCGACCTTCTCATTCATATCTTCTTGTTTAACCTCTCGATTCTTATTTTTGTCTTGCAATGTTGCATGATATTCGGAACTATCTAATTTTAGGTCATAATCTAAAAATTAACTATGCAAAAAGTCAACCAAATTAAAAACTGTTTAACATTTTGATTAATGTTGTCAAAATTTAACTATTTTAGTAGTTTGTCTATTTATTGGATAACCATTTGATAAATATACAACTTTAGGTTTAGTTAGTTTTGTCCCGATTATCTTTAAAAGGTGACCTAGAAAAAAGACGATACTGATCATTATGCAACCTTACATGATGAGAATAAAAATCTAGAAAGTAGAACAAGAATGTTGCTGACATTACCCAATATTCTTTTTGGAAACTATTGTTGGCACTTCAAAAGTCTAATGGTGCACTCTTCAAAAGAGTTTTTTTTCTTTTCTTTTTTTGTATATGTAGAAAGTTTAGAATGCTAATAACAATTTCATTTTCTTGGCTGGGAAAATTTTTAGGGGAGCAAAGGCTACCCCCATCTCAGGGCCAGGGTAGACCACATGCCTTTTTGAGGACTTAGAGAGGGGGTCTGAGCCTACTTTTTAGCATTTACATATATATTTTTTATTTTTACAAATTACTCGAACCTAGATCTTGGTTTAGTGAAGAAAACTATTCTTACCAACTCAATCAACCATCGTTGCCACAATTCTTTTTTTTTTTTTTTGGGTTATATTTTTATAAAACAAGAAATTGGCAGCGCATCCTTCGTATCTTTAAGATCTTTAATTTAATACTTAATTGAAGCCATCTTATAATCCATTAATCTGAGTAAATTAATGGGCTAGCTTTTAAGTCATCCCTTTTTTTTCAAGGAGGCAGATTGTCTGTCCTCCTAATACCATGCCCTTCTCATCCCCTCCTATTTTGTGCGGTCACGATTAAGCCATGTCAAAATTTTATATCGATTTTTTTATAGAGATAATAAGACAAAAAACAATAGGAATATAAAATGTTGACGTGGCTTAACCGTGACCACACAAATAGGAGAGGATGAGAAGGGTATAGTAAAAGTATTAACTACATTGCAAAGATGAAGGATTGATACAGAGAAAGAGGAAGAAGATAGAGAGAAAACTAGAAAGATTGTATTGATTGAATGGAGAAAATGTATACAAATGAACTTGAAGAAATGATAGCTATACAATCCCTTATATAGCCATATATCCCAATTACAATGATACCCTTCTAACTATATTAACAAACTCAACCACTAGAATAATGCCATGTGGCATTTCTGTTATTACTAAACATTTCTGTTATTACTCCCCCCTCAAACTGAACTTGGTATAGCCAAGTGAAGTTTGAACTAGCTAGACCTCTGAAACTGATCTGGAACTGCAAGACCAAGATGTCTGCAATGCTTCAAGAACACTGCAGAAAACCCCAAACAAATGAATACCACCGGGTGCCAATTACCGCCTTTCCCCTCGAAAATTATGCCACAAGAAAGCTCTTCTTCTCTCCACACCCACCTTCTTTTTCTTTGTCGATCACTCTTGCAACTTCTCTTGTATAATGCAAGAAACTATAGTTCGATCCACCGATCTTCGAAGTCAAGGGATATAACAACTGTTGGGAATAACAATCTTATCATGGGATCTTGTCATATTGCCCACGATTGCAAGATCGGAAACAACATCATTTTTGCAAATAATACATTGTTGGCAGGCCATGTTGTGGTGGAAGATTATGCTCACACTGCAGGGGCTGTCGTCGTTCATCAATTCTGCCGTGTTGGCTCTGTCTCATTTATTGGTGGCGGCTCTGTGATTGCACAGGATGTTCCAAAGTACATGATGGTTGCAGGAGAAAAAGCTGTACTTCATGGTCTTGGTCTGAACATACCCAACAAGTTTTCGACTATGAACTGAGAAGCCATAGTTGACACTGCCAAGAAACTAAGTCTACCAAGGAGAATGACACTCCAAAAAACTAAATCTACCAAGGAGAATGACACTCCCAAGAAACTAAATCTACCAAGGAGAATGACACTCCAAGAAACCAAATCAACCAAGGAGAATGACACTCCAAAGCACAACACAAATCTCACACTTCTACTAAAGATACCAAATAAGGAGACTGACACTCCATGAACACAACTTTCTTCCAAGATTCATAGAAAAATACCCAAGGAGAATAAAACTCCAAATCATACTGCAACTTAGGAGAATGAAACTCCAAGATTCATAGAAGGAATGACACTTTCTTCTTTAAATCGACAAGCCCTAGAGAATGATACTCGCATGAAAGATACAGAAAAACTAATACTTGCAGAGATCAACACATCAAGATTATACCAAAAAAGCTCCAAATATTCACTTCAATTAAATCTCGAAAGTACATCAAAGGCCACAACTTCAAGAAATAAGCAACAAACAAAACCAGTAAACGAATTCACCTGATTTACCAAAATCGCACCACTAAATCTCCAAACAACCACACATCGCCGTTTTAGATCACCAAACACCCAATCTTCAAGCAGCACCCAAACCCCCACATGTTGTTGATGCAGAAAGAATAACACTTTCTTGTACCCACACGTTCTTGACGCAGAAAGAATGACACTTTCTGGAAAGATTGACACTTTCTTGACTACAAAACTTCGTATTTCAACACATCAACATATCCAATACAATATATGTAGATGATCACAAACACCCAAATCAACACATATATCCCAGATCAATCAGAAATATCCCACTTCAACATCTTGAGAATTTAGCAACCCAGAAATCAAAAATTGACTATAATATTCGAGTTAAAGGAATAACAACAACTGAAACAATCACGGAGACACTGAGCAACCCAGAAGAATCCAACACTTTGATTTCGCACCTCTGCAACAACCCTTGAAGATGATAACAGCGGATGAATCAGGATCGAAAGACTCCGCTCAAATTCTCAAACTTTTATCGAATCTATGGCGCCAGGAGGAACAGAGCTCGCCCGAGATGAAGTATTCGCAGACGTCCTTCTAGGGTTAGTGGAGAAGGTGTTAGAATTTCTTGCTCAAGAGAGCGATTTCGTCAAGAAGGAGACTGCGGAGAAGGAGGTCACATCGATCGCGCGTGCCTTGAGGGAGAGGGAGAGAAAGAAGGAAGGAAGGATAGATCAACAGTCGACATCCGCCAGACCCATCACCATCCACGACTTCGCTCAGTCCGGCGACCTTCTTGGCTTTTAGAAGTTGCTTCGGGAAACCCCATCTCTTCTCAACGAAAATTTATGATCTCTGATCACAACCCAGAACAAAAATTTACCCAGAAAATACATAAGGAACTAAACAATTGCAGAAGCACCAAAGAAATTAACGAAATCTCTAACAGAGTAAAAATAGAAATAGACGAAACTAATGAGAAGTGGAACCACCAGAATCATGGCGTGAGCCTGGTGGCTCTGATACCATATTAACTACATTGCAAAGATGAAAGATTGATACAGAGAAAGAGGAAGAAGATAGAGAGAAAACTAGAAAGATTGTATTGATTAAATGGAGAAAATGTATAGAAATGAACTTAAAGAAATGATAGCTATAAAATCCCTTATATAGCCATATATCCCAATTACAATGATACCCTTCTAACTATATTAACAAACTCAACCACTAGAATAATGCCATGTGGCATTTCTGTTATTACTAAACATTTCTATGGTAGACAATCCGCCTCATTTTTTCAGATGGCCACATTTCTGAAGTCCTTATTTCTTTTTCTCTATTATGTCTCTTTGTTAATATTCTGATACTTGTCCCCCTTCTTTGTGTCTCTATTGTGTCCATCCGTCGATTGCAATTGCATTGTATGAATTGTAGGAAGTCTAATTCTTCACCTCCGCCATAATATTCTTCCTTGCTCGGATAGGGTTTGAGAGATGATAATCGAGACGGAGATTGGCTCCGATTAAGAATACGCTTGTATAATTTATTGTATTTTTTAGTTTTTTATTTTAATTTTTAAATAATCAAAGAAAACGGTTAACAAATTTTTTCTTTCAATAAATAATAGCCACTTAATACTACAATTTATTAGTATTTCTCTTTACTTGTAAGTGAGAGGTCTTAGGTTTGATTCTTGCCAAAGACGAATTTGAACCACATTATTGCTAGCCCTGTGAGGCTTAGCCCACTCCCTCACTCTTTAGTGTAGCGTACATGTTATCGTCTTTAAAAAAAAAAAAAAATAATAATAATAGGATAAGCGTCAAGGAGACGCAAGGAATTGGATCCGCTCTCGGACTTTAGTGTTTGGAGCCTAAGAATCAACTTATCTAGGTTGCACAAATTGAATTCAATGTTCTCTATTAACTCATTTCGTTAGCCCATCACACACAAACTAACAATCCTGATTTCTTTTACACACTAATCAACGATCCAGATGAATTGATCTTTCGGTTCCGAACACTAAGATCCGGAGCAAATTCAATTCCGAGACACAATACAGAGCGAAAAATAAGGACAAGAGACCCGTGGCCTTTTCAGATCTGATGACAACACATAATAGAGTATTATACTATTCATTTGTAAAACAAGAACATGGCTGGCTCTTACTATTTTCTAAAAGTGACACTAGTTGATGACTACTTAATGATTTTGTCACAGTCCATATACATATCTTATTTTTTGGTTTTTCTTTTGCAGCAAATCTTTGATCTTCTAGCGGATCTCAAACAATTTAGCCTTATTATAACCACGTCTTAATTAACAATTAACTACGTGATGCATATTTAATTAACATGGACAAGTACACCGTCAACATTGTCTCCTATACATAGCATTTGTCCCGACGCGATGATAATCCCTAGCCAACTACCTTATTTTGTCACGAACACTACTTGGTTGCTGTAAATTTAGCAGCAGCTCCTACTTTTAACTAATCAAAGATGGACATGTATCTAATTTGTGTTTACAATTTCAATTATTTGGATACAGATCCATAATGTGCAGGACATTGGCAAGGGGTTGCCATAATCTATTTTGGTCTTGAATTTGATCAACTGAGTTAGGTAATGAGGGTTAAAAGTAATGTGGAATAATGTTGCCTGTCACCCTCCGGTCCCCTCTTGCAAGTGCCAATCTTCATACATATAGACTAAAACTAGTTTAAAGTATTGTCATGTGAATAATGATTATCTTCTAATGGCCTTATCCCATTTAATTTTATAATTTGTAACTCAGTTAGTTAAAAGTATTATTTATCTTTTGCATTTAAAGTCTAATTCTCCACTTTCAAACGCTTGTGTAAAAACTAAAATAAATAGAACTATTTTTATGGGCATTTTTGTTGTCTGTAACTCTAAACTATTATATAATATTTTTCTGAAAGATATAGAGTCAATTGTGCATTGAAACTTTCTATATTTAAAAACAAAAATACATTTATAAACATGCACTCCAAATTTTCTATATACATCGTAGAGAAAGTTTGATCTTAAGGAATATTCTCCCACCATGGTTCATGGTGAATGTATTACCATCACCTTTGTCTATCTCACTATATATGGATTCATCAATCTCCCCTTTAATGCTAATCGTACCTACCTGCCTAACTATATATACATCACTAGGAAGTATCTATGTCAAGAATTAGAGGAGGACACTTGTTTTCTATTAACATATATAAACAAATTAGGTATTGCTTTTAGAGCTCATTTAAGATTTTGGATAAATATGTCATTTCCCAATAGGTAAACTTGTCATCTACTTTTAAGAGCTGACGTGGCGGCCACATATGTCATTGCCCAATAGGTAAACTTGTCATCTATTTTATTTCAATATAATACATCCGTTACATTTTTCATCAATTAATCTATTAAGAGCTGATGTGGTGGCCACATTTGTGCCACGTGGCAATTTTTTTTTATTCATTTAAAATATTATAATAATTTACCCTAAATTTATAATTTTAAAAAAGAAACACACAAACTGAAACCCACCTCCCCGCAACCCCCCACCCCCGCAAACAACCCCCAGAAACCTTCACCCCCCCCCACCCCCACCCCCACCCCACCTCCCTCTCTTCCACTCTCTTCACCTCCCCTCCCATCCAAACACCCACCCCCACTGATGAGTCGATATTATACTATGTATTTTACCCTATTCTTAGTATTAATTTATTTGTTATTTTGGTAGAATTTTGATACTTTGAGTTATATTCTTAATGTAGGGCATTCGACTTCCTCTTGAGCATAAAGTATTCAAACGGATGAATTTTGGAGTGATTCCAATTGGAGGATGTTCGTGTGCCTTTCAAGATGATTGTATCAAAATTCCAGATTTTTCTACCCAGCCGTTTGATGGTGGCGAAGAAAAGAAGGCCCAGCGCGCAGCTTTCCCAGATTGACGTTTTGGGACGTTTTGGGTATTTTGGATGTCAAGAGGGCATATTTTGAGGAAGATTCCTTCTGAGTATTTGTAGGGGACGACTTCAGCTTTCAAAAGAAACCTTTTGGGACCAAATCGGAGTTGATTTGGTCGGTCAAAAGACTAACTTTCTGAGAACTCCGAATTTTAGTTCAAATAAGAAACCTTTTATTTTCTGTTTTATTATTTTATTTTGTTTCCTAGTTTTATTCTAAGGCCTTTTCTAGGTAGGGTTTTATTTTGTAATAGTATAAATAAGACTTTTTAGCTATTAGGGTTCGTGAGGCAACATAGGAGAAACGCACTTACTACTTTAAAGGATTTTTGAAGTTTATTTTCAGGGTGTTTTTTATCCTTGTTTTTAATAATATTTCGTTGTATGATTGCTAGTAACTAATTTCCGTTTGCTAGGGCGAAGCCTTGAGTCTTAGCATGAATATGTAGTCTTTATACAATTGCTTATGAGATTATGCATGTTTACTTTGAATTATTAATCACTGTGCTTAAACTGTCTCTATGTCTTAATGCTTAGCTACCATTAGGATGTTTAGATAAGTAATTGGATGCAATTCGGTCGGAATATCACCGGAGGATTGAGTATTGCTTCTTGTGATTGATAATTGTAATTTCACCTAAGGTGAATATCACGCTCTTAGGGGTTGCATGGTTTTTCAAAAGGTTTTCATAAAACTTAATGAGTATTGCATGTTCATATTTGATCTGAATATCACAGACGGATTGCATGTTAGATATACGTTCTTGCTTGAATATCATGAGGAGAATATGCATAAGGAAAACCTAACCTTCAAAGTCGCATGTGCAATTCATAAGTAATTGGTAAAACTACATAGGATTGTTAGGGTGACGGCGGAACCCTAGGCTTTTAACTTTATTTTCAAAACTATTTTCTTTAGTCAATTTATTTAGTTGTTTTTATTAAATTCGTTTTTATTATTTTAAATTCCAAAATCAATATTTTCCAAATCTTGTTTTAAATAGTTAATTAAGAATTAGTTTAAATACAAATTATTCATTCAATCCCTGTGGAAAACGACCTGACTTGAGCTGCTATACTACGACTACCTTGTTCTCTTGCAAGTATTTCATGTGTTTTTATCTCTACTTTTGCAGGTGATAAAAATACCTATCACCCACCTCCCTCGCTACCATTACATTACAAAAATACAATCCCAAATTAAATGTCAGAAAACCCTAATTCAAAATTTCTAGGCAAAATCCAATGTCTTTTACCCAGTTCACAGAACCTTCAAAAGAACAAATTTAACAACCAGAACCCCAAAGTTTGAGCACAAATCAGATAAAAAAAACCTACCATTTGCAAGCTTCAAGCTTTAAAACCCAGCAACCAAAGAACCATGATTTCAGGCGGAGGTCAAGGAGGGTGATGCGGCCTTGGCAATCACCGACGAGGAGGAGGAGGTGGGAGTTGGAGGGATCAGTGGAGAGGATATCGTGGCAAAGAGGAAGGGCTCGATAGATAGGAGATCGTGGCAGAGAAGGAGCAGAGAGGAACCCACTGCGGCTGCCGCTGATACGTTTTCTCCAAAGAGGTGGGGTGGGTTTTTGGATGGGATGAGAGGTGAAGAGAGTGGAGGAGAGGGATGTGGTTAGGGGGGATGGGGGAAAGGTTTCTGGGTTTGTTTGCGGGGGTGGGGGGTTGCAGGGAGGTGGGCTTCAGTTTGTGGTTTTATATATATATATATATATATATATATATATATATATATATATATATATATATATTTTTTTTTTTTTTTTATTTGGATGAAAAATATAACGGATGTATTATATTGAAATAAAATAGTACGTGAGGTATGAAAGTGAAATGTTTTGAAGATGTTCTATGAGGTTGTAATAAACCTTAAACCTCAGGTGGTAAAGTGTAATTTACCCTTTTTCTTTTACAATGGGCACCAAATTATTTCGCAATTATTTGTAGTCCATACATATATATATATTAAAAAGGACAAGGAAAAGGAAAACTAGTAAATGAACAATATTCTTTTTTTCAAGAAAATTAGTAAAATTTTAAACTCTCTTTCTTCATCTCATTAGTGATTTAACGCCAAACTTTTTTCAAAAATCATCAAATTAACATCCAAACTCAAAAAAAATTATTTTGATTTTTGCAACTGTGTTGCCACCAAAAGGTGTTAGTATTTTGTATTCAAATTAGGCTTTGATTTTATAAATTGAAAACTGAAAATCAATGAGGAATTATTTAAGCTGATGAATGACGTGAGAATATGGAGTGACACACCCCGATTCGGAATGTCAACTAGGACTTCGAATCGAGCTGTGCTAGCTGACACCTGGAAGGTGACGAAGCCATAAAGTGTAGTGATGTAGAAAATGTGAATAAATTTACACCTAAAAGTGCCTAAATACAAGAGTGCGCTGTGAGCGGGAATGAACCCAATTCACACATGATGACAGAGCATCAGTATAGTACAGTATAATAGGGTGAGAATTATACCATTGATGGTAATTGTCTACACCAAGATTTACCAATAATCCTCGTCGGTACGAAAACTGCTATTAGAACCTGGAGGGGTGAAAAAACAAGAGTGAGTGGGCCTGAAAATAAAATTTTAATAAAAACCTTTGAAAACGTTATAACCCTTCGCCGTAAAACCTGTATAGTTTCCAGAAAATAATACTACGTAAGTATGAAAATCAATGTACAAGGGCAGTGAAAACATGAGCATGCCATGTCACAACATCTCAGCAATAATAAATGCAAGTCAGGTGTGAAATCAGTCTAAACTAGCATGCCAGTCGGAGTCACCTAATATGACCTGTACGACTGGACCTATTGCTCATCAATCTATGCTAGCACACGAGTCAGAGTCACCTAGTGTGACCTGTACGACAGGCTGGGTGCAAATATGTACGCTCTAGTGCTACGATCATGTGATGGCTAGCGATAAAACGCGGGTCACCTACGAGTCGGAACTGCCTAATGCAGTTTGTACGACAGGCAAGCACCTACTTGGATTCAAGGCGAGCGTGCAGTGCGGGAGGTGAACATACACGCGAAAGTTGTGCCTTGGCCTGGGACGGGAGCACTAACATCGGGGTGTAGCAATGATGAGCACTAAATGAATATATGCATGCCAATATGATGCAACAATTCCAATCAAAAAGTAAACTCACCTGAACTTACATGCGCATCCCGTAGGATCATTTGGCATTTCACAATTTCATAACAATGCAACATTTTAAATATAATATTATTTGATCATGGCATGATATGCATAACTCAGTTCAAAGCATTTGTGGAAACTATAAATTTTATATATATATTACCCATTCACCTGAGGTCCATGCTACAACTCCTTAGCACGAATATCGAGGCGTCACAAACGATCGTCGCCTAGAACAAATATTCAGTCACGTCTCATAATTTTTATCGATAGAACATGTAACTTACATAAAACACATCCCCAAGGACATTCTAGAATGATTTGATACCCATTGACCAAAAGTCAACCGTAGGTCAAAGATCGACGGTAGGGTCCACAACCCTATGTAACTTGATCCGAAAGCTCCGCATCTCAGATTTCTGATCCGAAACTTCCAAAGATTCAAATTATGCTTCTAAAACATTATACTAAAGTTTCATTACGATCCAACGGTTGGATCTTTGCCAATTACAAATTCAAGTGGCGGTTAACGTTTTATTTTATGAAATTACAAATCCAATTCGGGAAGATCCGTTTGTTGGATTCCCAATCCGTAAGTTCCAATGATCCACATATATTACGTACTATAACATATAAAAGTTTGGTGATGATCAAACGGTCGGATCGTCAATTGCTATAATAATCAAGTGGCGGACCTTAATGAAACTAGGTTCAAACGATGGAAATTCATCAATCGGACTTCACATATGGAATTGGAGAATCAAATTTAGCCTAGGAAGGTCACGGGATGCCTCGCCCCATGCGCCGCCGTTCATGGCAATCGGCCGCCCTGACTCGCCGGAAAAATCAACTATTTCTAAAAATTCTCAAACTTCACACAAATGAAGATCTCAGTGAGTAGAGCAAGTTTTATACCTGTGGAAAAGTCCAATTTGGCTGGGAAAAGCCTCAAATCGCGATGAACTCATCGGAACCCTAGAATTTGGGTGTTTCTTGATTCGTCCTCAAATCGACTCTGACGCTCCGACTAATGATTTGGCATTGTTGCTGAGCTCAAGGGAAGTATATTGGTCGTGGAAATTGAGAGGAATTGTTTCACAAATGGTGGTTCAAAGCCGAGAACCACCCGGACCCGTTGGTGGGTTCCCACAACATTTGGCTAAAAATGGTCGGGTTTGGTGAGAATTAGGTGCTAGGACATTGTGATGAGGTTTGATGGTGATGGGAGGTTGAAGAAAGCCAGAAATTTGGATGGAAAATCGTCGGAAAACTTCAAGGAAACCCAGAGATCACACGGCTGAAGGGAAACCCGGTCGATTCCCTCCATCTCCTTTTCCCTTCTTTTCCCTCCTTGCTCTCTCTTCCCATTGGTCACTCACTCCTCTTTCTTCTCCCGATTGGTCTTCACCTCTCCCTATTTTCTCTCTTTTATCTTCCTTCTCCATCGCCCATCTTTTCATTCCTTTAATCTGGGGCGCACACGTGGCTTTCCAAATTTTGCTCCAAAAATCTAGAGCCTTCCAAAAATATTCAAATGGCCATTTAGTCCCTAACTTTGTTCGTTAATAACTCATTCGTTATAACTCCAATTTACGTTCCGTTCACGCCCACACGTTCGTAGCGACGAGTACTATCCAAATACACCAAGAAAATGATTCTTACGTGACACGACATGGGGGTCAACTAAAGTCAACGTCTTTGCCTCGAAGGGCATTTTTCGTAATTTCACATTTTAAAATTATAAAAATCATGATTTTTGGGGACGGGTTGTTACATAGAGTGTGTTGCTTCTCTTGGATTCGATTACTCATCAAAGAGGAATGAGCAAGGTGACCGTTGGAAACCCATTCAAGCCTACAACATGACTCAACTCATGTGCACAACACACGTACATCATATGACACAAATGCTACAACAACTGTCATTCATCTAGCCTATGAACTAGTTCTAATCTTAGCCATTCATACAAACATGAACATAAGAACAAATAAACCCATAAATTCAACATTTAAACAAAGTGCAATTTGCACAAATGCTTATATCTTTTGTACATTTTTTGTGACATCCCACATCGCCTAGGGGAGTGATCCTTAAATGTATATTCCCATCCCTACCTAGCACGAGGCCTTTTGGGAGCTCACTGGCTTCGGGTTACGTAGGAACTCCGAAGTTAAGCGAGAAGGGGGCCAGAGCACTCCCAGGATGGGTGACCCACTGAGAAGTTGCTCGTGAGTTCCCAGAAACAAAACCGTGAGGGCGTGGTCGGGGCCCAAAGCGGACAATATCGTGCTACGGTGGTGGAGCGGGCCCGGGAAGTGATTTGCCCCGGGCCGGGATGTGACATTTTTAGGGTTTTGAGTGTTAGAAGGTATTCATCTCTTATCTATGTCTATGTAATTGATTTTAATTTGACTTTTAATCTTGACATCGTTTATGTATTCAATTATGCTCTCTAGATCGCATAGGTTTCGGCAATAATTCTTTTTTGGTCCACATATTATTTTCTAATCTTGATATTTATCATTGTTAATAAAATTAACTAGATTGTAAAAAGAATAATGTCTATTAATCAATCTACAAAGAACACCATTTAAAATTTTGCTTCGGACATTTAAAAACTCAGGACTAGCCCTGGGTACATAATGAGGAATTTGTTTACATGACGTCTGGACCCCGTTAAGGTCTGAGTATACATAAAAAGAAATTTAATAATTGGTGGGGTTTTTGCGATAGTAGTTTGTGTTTGTGTAATCCAAAAATGTTGACATTGGCCAGAAAAATGTTGCCACTTTTATTTTTCTGTTTATTTATTATCCTTTTCCAGCCAAGGACAAGGAGGTGCCTTTTTAAGGATTTATAGAAGGGGTTTTAGTTGTTTTTTGGTTTTGTTTTAACATATCACTTGTTTAGAGGGATTGCCGGCAATAAAATTTGAATCTAGACCTTGGTATAACGAAGAGAACGGTTCATATCAACTCAATCAACCTTCGTTATCTTCTCAGTTTTTTGGGTGTTTTAGTTGAATTACCTTGTTTAAAATCCTCCTCTTATGCCAAAAAATTAAATGATATTAGAAGAAAAATAAGACTTTTGTAATTGAATATATGTCCATTTAATATGCACCACTGGGGTTCTTGGTTTATGACATGATGTGCAATGCATATGTGGGGTAAACCGACCAGAGTACTATGTCTGCCTAAGCTTGATCTCTCCTTATAGAATGTAGTACTACTTTCGAATATCGCACCATAAGTTTGAATGAGCATGTGCTAATTATATTAGAAGAGAAATGCTAAATAGATTCTTTCGAAAGTAAGACTGTTTATGAATTATCTGCCACTTCATATTTCTGGCATAATATTTTATAATAGTAGTAGGAGATTAACGTTAAATTGTGAGATGACAAAGAGTTCATGGAGAGTTCCAACTTTGAGAATAATACTTGAATCCTGAGAATGCACATATCCTACTCTGCAAATAATGTAACTTAACTGTATAAATTTAATAATCGAAACCATTTAATTTCCTATTTTTTGTTTGAAGATTATTCTACAACAAAAAAAAATTATTCAAATAAGATATTTTTAGTCATGCAAATATATTTGAAAAAATGAAAAGTTCATCTTGAATATGTTACTTGGTGCTCGCACTGTCTATTTATTCTATCAAATTTATACGCAATTTGTAATAAGTTAAATATGTGCATTCCACTATGAAAATGCAAGTATTATCCAACCTATTTTAACGATTTTAAAGTTAATAACATGAAATGTTTTCGGGTTCAAGGGAAATGAACACAAAAATAGCAAGTGACTTGTAACTCAATTGATTAAGACTATCTCTAATCGAAAGGACTAAACATAGTCCAGTCCAGAATTATAGTCCTACAACAAATTATTTTTAAATGAACAGTGTCAGGCCATACTCATATATCATCTCCAACCAAAATGGCTAAATATAGAACCCTCAATAATTTATTAGTTTTAATTTTAGGCTTTAAATTTATTGGTCAATTTAATTAAACTACTGTTAGATGTTTTCAAATCTATCCGTTAGATTTGAATCAATTATTGCAAGTAAAGAGCTGGGCTCCATAAAAAAAGGGCTAAGAGGGGCTACGTTTAGCTAGCTGATACCCTTTGGCCAAATAATAGAATTATAGTCCAGTCATCAGTTGGAGATAGATGTTTTGGCAAATCAGGTCATTTTTTGGCTTTTGGACCTTTAGCCAAGCTCTGCCTAGCTCCAGACCGATTTTTCAAAAAGATTTGCACTAAATCGTGGCAGGCTTTCATTGCCTAGCGCTTAGGCGGTTGTCTAAGCCGATTTTTAGAACATTTTATATAGATAACTTATCGTTTGTTAATAAATAAATAAATAAATAAATACAAAATAAAAATAGACGAGAAGGTTAATATAAACTTTTAAAACGAATCCCGAATGAGTGTGTCTCCAATAATTGGAAATAAAAAAAAAGAAGAAACGTTACTAGTAAATGATTTGGCCTCTTCTAAATTACCTCAAAAAAGGTACACTCAATTCCACCCTGCCGCAGTCTACATTTCTCACAATTCCCATTCCGTCCCCCAAGCGTCATAAACATCCGATCTTTCTGTGCACACCAGCATACACACGACTCTCTCTCTCTCTCTCTCTCTCTCTCTCTCAGCTTCTTGTTCCGAGCTTTCGCCATCTCCTCCGTCGTCTTCGCATATACGTTTCTGATTCAAAACGTTTCCGTCGATTTGTAAATTCCAAAAATATCGATTTGCGTGAACAAAACATGCAGTGATAGCGCCGTCGATTTGCTCTTTCGAGGCCGTGTTCGTTGATGATCATCTAATAAGCTTCTTCATCAAGCAGCAGCGTTCCGAATTCACTTGGGTAATTCAATTTTCTCGCAATTTTTCTTGCTTGAATGCGTGGATATATATATATATATATATATGCAGCTGTGAATCTCTCTGTATTTTTTTTGGTTGATGGATTTGTGCTCTGTTTGGTTGCCGAGAATATGAGATTCGAACTCATGCGTTGTACATCGCTCGATGAATTTTATTCGGAGCCTGGGACCTGAGATTGTTGGAGTTGAGTTCGAATTTTCTTTTCCGAGTATTTTTTTTTTCTGAGCAACCATACAGAGGATTATCGGAAGCCTTTTGAATTTTTATATTTTTGTTCAATTAATTGGTGGAATAGTTTTTCTTTGTGTTCTTCCTCATCAGATTTATTATTCTGCTAGGAGTATTATTACAAATAATTAAATATTAATCATAAATGTGTGTGAGAATTAATTATGTTTTGTATGTATTTATCAATTGTGATAAGATGATTTTACGTGATAGGCCTTTGAGCTTATCTTTTTGGTACGGCAAGTTGACTGATGGCTTTGTTTGTGTGGAGTGTGGACTTGGTCAAATTGGTCGGTTTATGATTATACAGTGAGCATTAGGATGGTGAAATCTGGATTACTTGTCAATTCAAATTACTTAAAAATCTCTAATTATGTTATTGGAAGGCGTAAACCGACTACTGATTTCTGTGATTTGTGGTTGAAAGAGGTGAAATCATGTGGAAAATGTGGCACGGTCGATCTTTATTCCACACGGAAAAAAAAACCTTTTCTTCACTCATCTGTGTGTGTGTGTTGATATGAACTGAAAATGTAAAACAGTGGTAAATCTTGTTTTTGAATCATGTATGTTATCGATTGGCCTGAAAATGTACAATCTAAATCAACATTGCTCAAGCTCGGAAAAGAATGCTAATTGTAGAAGGAGCTTCTCTGGCAGACGAGAATAACTATAATTGTTAGTGTTTTGGTGTTTCTTGTTTCTTGCACAATGGAACAGCTTGTGGAATTATTGAACTCGGAGAAATTGCATTCGTTCTCCTTTCTACTTTGTGGTAGTTTTCACTTCATCTTCCTCTTTTGCTAATGCAAGTGTCTTTTAATTTGTAGTGAGAAAATGGTTGCCTTTGGGAAAAAGCTGAAGGAAAGACAAGTACAAGAATGGCAGGGGTATGTTTGATCTATCTCACTTATTCAAGTATGCATCATCAATATTTGGTGCATTGTGATGGACATCTTGAACCTTTTCTCTTGTGGAAGGGTAAAAGAATTAAGGAACGGCTCTGAAGATGAGATTCTTTGATGACAAACGCGTTGTGTGCTCCATTGATAAATTTATTTTTATTGAAATGATTGTGTGCTCACACCTTTTTTTCATTCAGGTATTACATCAACTATAAACTTATGAAGAAAAAAGTGAAACACTATTCTCAACAAATTAAAGTTGGAGCAATAGACCGGAGGCACGTCCTAAAGGACTTTTCAAGAATGCTGGATAATCAGGTATGCAGGTCATTAATGCTCGTTCACAAATACCATATGAGAATGTTAGATGAGAAAGTTGTGCATCTTGGCATAGATGCATTTCCTAAGCTGTCAAGGAACTGTTAATTTTTTGGGCGGTTTGTAGGGAAGTCTAATTAATTCATTTGTTAAGTTCCTTTCACTTTTCCTCTTTGGTAGTCTCTTTGGGGAAGTTGTGGAAAAATTTTTAGAGCCTCATGGAGGCATATCGTAAGTGAATTGATATAAGTTGCTGTGGCTTTTGCGTATATACATTTCAACCAATATATGCACCCAAGAACTCAAATTCCCATTTATAGTCAATTTCTGCATCACTTTGCTTTTGTATATTTGTGTTTGTGTGTATTGCCCACCAGCATACTCTATATGCATTCACATATACCGATGCCCATTCTTTTAGGTGTGTATATATACATATATACCTACATAAGTGTGTGTAGTATATATATCAGAAGGAAGTTTGTAGCATATTATGGTTCTTTTGAATCTTTATTCTGGTTTCTCTGACTTTTGCTGTTATTCATGACTCATGAGAGGTGGATAACGAATGTATTTCTCTTTCTTGTTTGTTATTTCAATATCAGATTGAGACTATCGTCCTTTTCCTGTTGGAACAACAAGGACTACTTGCAAGCAGGATAGCCAAACTTGGAGAACAGCATGAAGCTCTTCAGCAGCAACCTGATCTATCCAAAATATCTGAACTACGAGAAGCATATAGACAAGTGGGGCGTGATCTTCTGAAGCTTCTGTTTTTTGTTGAGGTGAATGCCATAGGTCTGCGTAAGATACTGAAGAAGTTCGATAAACGCTTTGGGTATAGATTTACTGACTACTACGTCAAAACTCGTGCGAATCATCCTTACTCACAGCTGCAGCAAGTGTTTAAGCATGTGGTAATATGTTTGATCTGAGGCCTTTCCACCCTTTCTCCTTTCAAACATTTAAAACATTTCCATTAATGTATATTATTAACTGCAGTTATAAAATATTGGGGCAAGCATGACAGAAAACATAAAGTAGCCATTATATAACTTTGCATATTAGTCATTATATAACTTGGCATATTATTAGAAACTGCAACCTTGTAATTTCAGTGTAAATGATCTATCTTGGACAACTAATTTACCAGGGCATAGGGGCTGTTGTAGGAGCTA
Organism: Heteromeles arbutifolia; assembly: GCA_024362995.1. NCBI lineage: Eukaryota > Viridiplantae > Streptophyta > Magnoliopsida > Rosales > Rosaceae > Heteromeles > Heteromeles arbutifolia. The sequence goes on from JANCRC010000019.1 coordinate 7,717,169, forward strand.
TATCTCGCAATCTTCATGAACTTCAGGACCGACAAGGAAGCTACTTATCAATATATGATCAGCCTGCTCTTCCCCTCCAGGTTTATTTAGTAATTTGATGCCTCAATTTTGTCGTTTCCTTATTTTCTTCCATGAACTGTGATGTTACTCTTCGAGCAGGAAGCAGTCAAATGTTAGTATATAGTAATGCTTACTTGGGTTCATGTGCAGGATCCTGTCATTGACTCTGTAAAAGCAGCTGTGGACAGGTTAACCAATTCAACAAACTTTCTTAACTTTTTGGGACAACATGCACTTATTCTGCAAGAAGATGTGCTGCCTGCTCCAGTTGAGGAAGAAGTTGATAATCAGAGATACCACTTTATGTCACTTGTCTTAAACTTAGTGAACACGTTCCTTTACATGGTCAATACATATATTATTGTTCCTACAGCAGATGACTACTCCATGAGCCTTGGTGCTGCAGCAACAGTTTGTGGTGTTGTGATTGGAGCAATGGCTGTTGCACAGGTGTTTTCTTCAGTGTATTTTAGTGCATGGTCAAATCGGTCATACTTCAAGCCTCTTGTATTTAGCAGTATTGTTCTTTTTGCGGGAAACACCCTGTATGCTCTGGCTTATGATCTTAGTTCGATATGGGTACTGTTGATTGGTCGTCTTTTCTGTGGGTAAGCAATTCTTCTACTTGTTCCTCTGGTTCTTCTTTTGGATATGGCAATAATATTTATTGGAAGTAGTGATTTAGGGAGTTTTGGAACTTCTTGGCTTTGATTAAAACCTGTACAGCTATACTTGCAACTCCTTGTTTCCAAATGTATAAATTAACACTAGCTGCCTCAGTAACAAATGACAATTGTACCAAACCGTGCTCTAAAACATTTTTGTACTGTAGGTCTGCTCTTTTGACACAGATTTTAGTTCTTTAACTTTTCTCCTTTGGCTTCTCCGGAACTTGGAGGAATGTTGATGTCTTTCATCAAATCAATTGACAAATTTGAGCTATCTTTTGTTTCAGGCTGGGTTCTGCAAGAGCTGTTAACAGGCGTTATATTAGTGATTGTGTACCTCTGAAAATCCGCATGCAGGCATCAGCAGCTTTTGTTAGTGCTAGTGCCCTTGGAATGGCATGTGGTCCTGCTCTTGCTGGCTTACTTCAAACTAATTTCAAGATTTACAAGCTTACATTCAATCAAGACACTTTGCCTGGTTGGGTTATGGCTATAGCTTGGCTACTATACTTGATATGGCTGTGCATCTCATTCAAAGAACCTGCTCGTGAAGATGAAGTGAATCCTGTACAAGAGGGATCTAATAGCGGTATGTTTACTCATATCAGCAGCAGTTTATCTTTTGAACAATTTATGTTTTGTTTCCTCATAAATATTAAGCTTCTAATGGCACCATGGATTTAATCTAATTGGACCAAATAGTTCTCAATTTATTGCTGTGAGCATTTTTTGGCTGTATTGAGAAATTTAATCACATCCTTAAACTCATCATCAAATTCAAATGTCAGTCTCATGCTAATTTATTTTGATTGCAACAAATCAAAACCAAACTACCTATTTGACATTACTGATTTCAACAAGCTTGACATGTTCAGACCAAAGAAGAAAAAAACGTTAGTAACATGTTAGTTAAGCTTGGTATCGACATGGTTTATGGCATTGATGTAGACATAGTGCTGTGTACATGCATGATGTCTGCCAATGAGCGGATCCTTAATCCATTAATGGGTATAGACCTCTCTCAATGAATGGGCGGTTCTTGAACTCAAGTTTGTTGATATCCAGATCAATGTTGGTTATTGAGACATTGAATAATAATTCTACCGTGAAATAAGTGTGTGTATAATGGGTGCGTAGCCCACGTAGCCATGATTCTGAATGTGCTGTATAAGAGTAGGATTGAGCCATTTCCTGCTGCATCTCTCCAATGCAAAGCATATAGTTGCAGTTCTAGGAGCTAACAGTTATCTATTCTGGAATTTGACAGGAACAGCAGTAAATGATGCGCTCGAGAAAGGTCTTCAACAACCATTGCTCACTAGTGCTGAAGACAAGAATGAAGATGAAGATGGTGACCAAGATATTGATGAAAGTGAAGAAGCTCCTGAGGAATCTCGTCAACCAGCCACTTCAATTCGATCCGCATATCGACTACTTACACCCTCTGTAAAGGTATTTCATTGATTTTGAAATTCGTATATGTTTTTTTTCACAGATAATCCATTAAATGTGCCCTTGATGTCCGTGTTAACATTACTGTCCCTTAACCCTTCCAACTTCTTTATGGTTTCGTCAGGTTCAACTGTTGATATATTTCATGCTCAAGTATGCTATGGAGATTTTACTTTCAGAATCTAGTGTTGTTACCACATACTACTTTAGCTGGAATACTAGCAAAGTCGCAATTTTTCTGGCATGTCTTGGATTAACCGTTCTTCCAGTAAATATTCTTGTTGGGAGCTACATCAGCAACATGTTTGAAGACAGGTAGTCCTTTAGGTTCTCTCTTTACGTGCAGTGCTGTTTTATAGGTGGTCATTGATAGTTTTCATATTTATTTTCCCTGCGAACTGATGGATTTGATCTTGTTGACGTAATTGCAGGCAAATTTTACTAGTATCCGAAATAGTGGTTTGCATAGGCATAGTTATGAGCTTCCATATGTTTAATCCGTACTCGGTGATACAATACGTCAGCTCAGGGCTCATCATGTTTGTTTCGGCTGAAGTACTTGAAGGTGAGATATTTTTATTCAGTTCAATTACTTTTTGGTTTAATAGGAATCAAAGTATATGTTAGTTTCTTAAGTAGCAGGAGACGCATGGACAATTTCTGCCTCATTCTCAACATATCTTCAACTGCCATTTGTGCAGGTGTCAACTTGTCACTTCTCTCTAGGGTCATGTCATCGAGGCTTTCCCGCGGAACATACAATGGTGGATTACTTTCAACAGAAGCTGGCACGCTCGCTCGAGTAGTAGCAGATGCCACCATAACTCTAGCCGGATACTTGGGGGAGAGTAGGCTCTTGAACATCACCTTGCTTCCTTCCCTCGTGATCTGCATTACTTCCATTATTGCCACCTGCTACACGTATAACTCTCTCTATTGATTCATATCTATACCTAATGTATCAGAAAACGCCGGTCTCTTCCCAATTCAAGTCCCCTCAATTCTTTTCTATCGAAGCGCTGTTATTTTTAGCCACGGGTTTGTATATTCGTAGCAAACTAGGTCATTGTTTTTGTCTTCAATTTATATGAATTTTCTTCTCCCGTCAAGCCTAGCCATTCTGGGAAAGAACAGGGTCACTTGTGATACACCGCCGTTTGCCGTTGGATCCTTGACTGTTTGATATTTGCCCGTGCATTCAACAGTTCATTCTTTTAGTTGGCCCAATTGAACAAGAACTATTAGATCATTGTTAGACCAATCGATTTAACGGCTTCTGTTCTGTTGTGCAAGTTAACTTAGGATAGTGCTGTTCACACTTATTTTTACGTCTCACACCCCCTGTTAATTTTTGGTCATTGATCTTCTTCAATTTATTCGATTCGACGATCGAAATTTGAGAGGGATGTGTGGGAAGTAAAAATGGATGTGTGTCGACTCGACGGCTAAAATTTCGTGTATGAGAAGTAAAAATGAGTAGCAGTCTTAAATTAATGTGCAAACTTGATAGGCAGTAGGTGAAAAAATTTGAAGCCATGATTTCTAATTAGTTAAGCAAGGCGCAAGAGATGAAGAGCAAAATGATTTTTAATTGTTTAAATAAGGCCCAAAGAGATGATGAGCAAAAAGTGAAATGAATTCTCAGCCATGTGCGTGAATAGTAACTGTCCTAAGTCCTCCCATGCTCCTTGCCGAGACAAGGCGGATGGAGTTGCCCTAAACTGTAAATCTTTAACATTCTCCATAAAAATTATATAAAAAGGGTTTCTTCTTTGTCGTCGGTCATACAAAGTGAACACAACTAATCAATCACCGGAAAAGATGGTATATGTGTTGTAGGTCTCACAAAATAATTTAGGGTTGGATACAAACAATTCGTGGGTGTAGGTGGGAATCTGGTAATCAAAGTGTTCCAAGATTGTGAAGAAAATACGATGTAGATCATGCGATTATGGTTTCTAAGATCATATTAATGTTTGAAAAACTAAACGTTGTCTTCCTAGGCCAACTTTCATATTTCTTCGACGAACATAAATGCGTGGAGGCAAATGATTAATTTGAAACGTGAGTGGCCAAATTGATGGGTAATTCAAACGTCTGTTCGTGATAATAATCATGAATAAAAAATATAGTTAATTATACAAAAGTTTTTTTATTGTGCAAGTACCACCTGAAACTTGTAAGCAAATAATACCACATGATCTTTTAATTTTTATTTTTTACCATCGAAACTCTCTTAACTGTTGGAACTACCATCTACGTTACTTGCCATCTTTTGCCGTTTAAACATGCCACTTGTAGGGATATTTTAGTGAATTAACTTCATAGGGCTGGCTAGAATCAAATTGGCTCCAAAATAATATTGCCTGAGTCAATATGGTGCCAAAATTGGAGGTTTGTACCGCCTCCGTTCGACAATTCCCTCCATAAGAGTTTGAAAAATTAATATTTGAATAAATTAAGGTGAACCACACACCCACTTGCTGACTTACAAAAAATTATCTTGAAAACTCACCATAAATGAAAGACTATATTTTTGCATAATTTTCAGTTCTTCTCCCTTTCTCTTCATGACCTGACTCCAACATTGCTACAAAAAATGCCTTTGGCCTTCGTACAAATTGATTCCAGCAAGCCCTAGCAAGTGAATTGACAAAAATATCCTTCCACGTGAGGGGCAGGTGGCATGTTTTGACGGCAAATGGATGAAAAGTAACGTAGGTGATAGATTTCAACAATTAAAAGACTCTAGGTGGTAAAAATACAAAATTCACAATTAAGGTACTGATATTGGCGCACATGCTTGTAAGTTCAGATCATATATGTACAAAATTCCAAATAAAAAATCTACCGACATTATATAATTACTCCTCCCTTGGAGATATACAGGGCTTTGAGTAATGAAAGCATAGGGTCCACATCCTTCCAAAAATGTTAGTAAGAGGTTAGCAATCCACAGCTCTCACCAGTCACTAGACCTTCCAAAGTTCTGCACGATTATTGAGTCTGATTCGTGCGTAACAGGTTGGCACCATAATAACTAAGCCCGATAGACTTTTGTGTTTACTGGCGATAAGAACGAGAATGGGTCGATTGGATTAGTGTTTACTCGCAAAACACGATTTTCGCACGACAATAATTGTACTAAATTCAGATAGATTTTTGTTTTTGTTTTTTTTTTGGTCAAAAGATTTTTGTTTTATGTACCATGTTTTTTTGTTTTGTTGACAAGAAAAATAGAACATCTGGATTCTGGACACATTGAAATTGTTAATGAGTTTTGGTTTATATGTTGGATATAGTATACGTTAGTAGGTTGTGTTTGAGGTTAGGATATATTGTTTCACACGACACAACATAAACACGATAAAACGCAACACCTTGCTAGATGTAGCGCTGGCTCCAACAATTCTGTATACAAACTATACACCAAGGCAAAGTCTGGATTCCTTAACAATTCTATTCAAGAACCGAAAGTTTGGAATGTAGGTAATGAATGATATTTGATTGAACACATATATTACCACACTAGTGTACAATTGTGGGGAACTTTTAAATGAGACATTGAGATGCAACTACTTGTGTTGAAGTAGTTCAACTTCTTCAAAACTCCCACGATCGGCAGCTATTGAGCCCACGATTTTTTTTACCAACATCACAAAACGCTCTCGTGTCTACATGGAAGTATGTATAAAAGTTTGGGTGAAAATTAAACATTATATGCTTAGCCCATTAAGTTACAAACATCTTATTTTTCAGACAAACGATATTATCGACAGTAAGGGATGTGACTTAGCCTCATAATGGGCTAGCAATAATGTGGTTCAAATTCGTTTTTGGCAAGAATTGAACCTAAAACCTCTCACTTACAAGTGAAGATGAATACCATTAGACCGTGATACTATGTGGCACAAACATCTTATTTTAAAAATATAAATTATAACGTTATTTCATAGCTCTCCCATATACAAACACAAAATAACTTTTGACACACTGCTGTAACATGTATACACAGAGGGAGGGAGAGTGGTGGTGTTGCTTTTTAACCAATTGGTTCTTTGTCCAAGAATATTTATCTATGTCAATTAAGACACACGTGATATTGGAGGAGGAAATGAACATATGATTTTGGGTACCGAAGTATACGGTTTTGAGCTGCAACTACTTGCTGAGTGGTCTCAAGTTTAAATCTACTCGTCACTGAACAAGAAGAAAACAAATAGTCCTTTTTTTTTTTTTTTTTTTTTTTTTTTTGCGAAGTTTTAACTTTTTACGGAGAATGATCACATGACCAACAATTAAGTTGATAGTGATTATCCACCAGTATACCTATATAAAGGGCCCAGAGTTTAACAAAACCCAACTGCCCTTCTCCAACTGCCCTCCTCCCTCCTCTCTCTCTCTCTCCACACACACACACACACAATCTAGCAGATTAAGACCGACAGTTGCTGAATTAAAAGAGGTCCAAAAAACTAAATATTTAGCAATTATTATGTAGTTCATGCATGCATTATTTTTTGGTCTATAAATTAGCCGAGCTAATTGCTTGCTTGCCAGCTTGCTAGCTTCTATATATTTGATCACATCTTATGCATTTCTTGAATCTTTTTTGGTCCGGTGCTTCATTTTCTGTACACATGACTGGCTTTGTGAGCTTTGTTTTCAGTACTTCCAGCCGCTGATATCGTTGCCTTGAAACTTATATAAGGAAGGCAAGCACTAGGTTTTGTAAAGGAAGGAAGGCATTAGGGTTTGCAAAGCAATTAAGCCGGCCATAACATCTACACACAAAACCTCTGTGTACTTGTTTAAAAGTACGTGGGATATATATATCTTGATATTATAAAAAATGGGTTTTGGGTGGTGGAGATTGTTTGTTGCTGCAGTTGTTGTAATTCTCTTCTTTCATGGTTTTTCTGGCGCTGAAAGAGGTAACACTTGATCTTCTCGCTTCCTTCTTCTTTTCATTTTCGTGTTTTGTGAATATGTTGAATTAATTAAGAAATTTTTTGCATGAAATGAGAGCAGTGAGATATATCTGCGTTTGTGATGACTGTGATAAGAAAGAGACTCATTCTGCTACTGCTTGCATAATATCATTTATGCAAACTTGTGGTAGATATAAGTATGTCCACCTCTTTGTACTCGAGTATGAATCTCTCCCCCCCCCCCCCCCCCGGCAAAAAATTGAAGTAGTTTAAAACATCATATTGTACTGTGAATCTGAAAAATTATAAGATCATGAGCCACCTATAGCAGCAATCTAAAGGCAGCATAAGCTAAAATTAATTTGGAGTTTCATTAGCCCTAGATGTACCAACTTCCAACTATTATACTGACCTTTATATTATTAGTGTGCATTTACATTCTTTTACACTTTGTAGTGAATGAGTGGGGACCTGATCCATCTACCATGCATACATTGAGCAGAAATAGAGGCATAAACCTAAAAATGTTGCCTGCATTTATTTGCTTAGCAAAGTATAGTTTGATATATGTGTATTATGTGACACGTATAAAGCTCCACTAATCTAATGACAAAGTTACCCCTATTTCCATTAATTTACATAAGATTTGTAATCTGTATACTTATATTCTTATATATGCTCTCTAATTTACAGCCCCAAACTTCACCTTCATGCATAACGC